>CM034148.1:123454036-124654036 GCA_019776745.2 Taxus chinensis | reverse complement strand
CAAGAATGGAATCAACTTGCGTGAATTGGTCTGGAATTAGGGTCATATTGTTATGCACAAGCTAGGACTAGCTTAGTGCTTTGAGCCGATAGAGGGTGACCACATATTCTAAATATTTTTCTTGAGAAAATATTATCCTCTACAGGTTCCCGAGGCTCATTCAACATACTTTCCTTTAAATATACCATATCCATGTGAGTTACATCACTATCACCCATATTGGGTTATTAAGTGGTTAAAGAGGAAATTGTCTCCAAACTTGAATATTTGAACTTCATGATGTTGGGAAGTAGTGAAACCATTGGGGTATGAATTAATATGAGTGATTTGAGACCAATTCCAACAATTTTAATTTTTAGTAGGTCCTATTCCAAATGACTATTTTTAATAAGTTTCCATAATTGTCACTTTTTGGTGATTTTTACTTGCAAGGAGTAACACGAATGCTGAAATTTTACCTTTTTTGAAATTTTTTATATTTAGATTGAAGGGACCTATCTCAAAAGTTTGGGTTATGTTTAAGGACCTCCTACTCTAATTTTCATGGTATTTTGATTGCCAAAACTCCATCTATCTAAACAGGAAACTGCAGTGGATGAAAATTTCTTATGATTTCCATAAATATTTATTATATATATCATCAATGGTTTTCCTTTTAAAATAAATGTAAATTTTTTTCTGGGAGGAATTCACTGGTAAAGTTTTGCAAAGATCGAGTGCACGAATTGGGAGATATGAGCAAAATTCAGTTCTTGAGATTGATGGTCCAAGAAAATTTCAGCAGTATTTCTAGGTAATAATGGATTTTTTGGGGGAAAATTAGACCCTTAAAAATTTAAAAATATTCTAAGTGTTTTAGTTTAAAGTTATTTAATCCATTTTTTAATTTTTTAACTCCATAGGATAAACCGGGGTTGGATGAGAGTTGGAGTGTGGTTGTGGCCTAAAAATTAGGGGGAAATAGGTGTAAAGGGAAAAGAGGGGAAATTAAGTGTGATTTTCACCATATTTTAACAAGTTGAAGCTTGTGGTGGAATGTGAGTGAGATGGGAGGTGCTAGAAATGAGCTTTCAGGAGTTGTTAGTTTTTCACATGACCAGGGGTTGACTGGGAAAGGGGGAGTGCATTTTTTAGTCCCTCATGTCTCTTTTCACCTTGGGATAAGTGCAAGAGAAAATTAATCCTCTCAAAGTGTGCCATGGGTTTTCATATCATGAGAGGAGGGGCCAATTTTGTGTGGAAGACAAGTTTGCAACATCTCTAACCCTCTAAATTGTCACTTAAGTGACACAACCAACTCGAACATGGGGTAACACAATTTTATGTCCCCCATTTCCATTTGAACTATTTGGAAAAGTAAAATGAGATAATCCATCCTCAATAATGTGCCAAGGGTCTTTGCACATAAGGAAGGGGCCCAGGGTTAAGTGAAACATTCATAGACACCTCCTAATAACATAAGTTGTATAAGTGAATAAACAACTTACATGGATGGGGGAGCACACATATTTCTACCTCAAATCCCTTTTCACCTTGGGAAAAAGTGAAAGGGACACAAAATTTTCAAAAGTGTACTCAAGCTTATTCCTCTTACTGATGTCATCCTGCCAACTCAATTCCAATATATTTACATTGCATTTTTTATCTCCCAAATCTTCCATGAACTCCCAAAATCTTCAAGACAAGTCAACCTTCTCCATTGAGGTATGACATTTCTTGCACCCACAATGACCCTGTTTTTCTTGTTTGATTCCCAACATCAAATGGCTCCACAAAATTCCTCCAAAATTCCTTGGATGCATTTAATATACATATTCACCAATTCCACATAAGTTGTGCTCTTGAAATAACATTTCAAAGGATATTCATTGGTTGCAAAATGGCCAAAAATACCCCTTTCTATGCCTCTGGGGATATTTGCTCCTCCTTGTATCTCAGCAGTCTCTTTAATCACATCAGGTTTACTTCCTTACACATGAAACCAACTTGAAATTAATGTTATCACATTCCTCCTAACTATATTGAGGATGAAAATATTGATAAGACAAGTATAGGAAGTGTTTATAGTGACTAGGAGAGGAAATTTTCAAGTAGGGGTTTGGTTATCATGACCAACAATTTCAATTTTGCATGCTAGAAATTTACTATGAAAAAAATTGGTTGTAACTTGGGGACATAGACCCAAAGTGTTAAGGGAGGAATTTAGAATGATCATGGTTAAGAAGACAAGTGCCTTGAAAATTGGGTAATAGATTCATTTCTTCACCAAGTAATACGAGCAACAAATACACAAAAGGGAAAAAAACACTTGATAGAAATGGGAAACATACAAAATAAAGGGAAACTATGGTCTATGGTTGGAAACAACCAAACTTACTGCTTATACAACTTCAGGTGTTTCCCACTGTGAGACAACCTTAATGGGGTCCTATCAAGGTAAGAAAAATTGTATGTGTTTTCTTAGCAAAAATGTATGATCTTGAAGGGGCCAAGCCAGAGAGAGTCAAAATTCTCATGGATTCCTTCAGGCTCACGCTGCTTGTCCTAGAGTAGGAAATGGTATCCAATCCAAAAGATTCAATTTTTTGTCTTTTGATAAAAAATCTTCTCTACTTTTGATTCTTCTCTTCTTAGTACATCCACTGTTACCTATATTTCTTCATTCAATTTCTCGGATTAGAAAATCCTCTTGTTGAGAGCATATGTGTATTCTCCATTTTCTACCGCCTTTACTAGTTGAAAGGTAGGTAACTATAATATAAGTGCAGCAAGTTGGGGGACAAAAAAGGGGTCATAAGTGGACATCATATTGCAAATAAAAACATAATATCAACTTGTAGGGATTATTAGCAATACATACACTCAAAATTAGAAAAAATTATATTAATATGAATCGTAGCATCTAGAATCTAGTTTCTAAAATACTATTTTTTTAAAATAATGGACAAGATTAGCTATATTAAACACTCAAAATTTAATGACTTGGTATTTTTTTTAAAAAACGCCTATAAGATTATAGTCCGTTTGCCCATGATTTGGATGACCAAAAATCTATATATATTTTTATTCTTTGGTGAGAAGTTAGATGCCACTATCTATCTTGGGATGAATTTTATTTTGTATTTTTTTGAGCAATATTTTATTTTTTATGATTTTTTCTGTGAAAGTGGTATGAAAACATAAAGAAAACATAGCACTTTCCGTTTTCCCGTCATAACTTCATCAAAAAATATTGAAATCAAATAATTTTGTTTTGAACATGTATATAATTTCACCACGGTTGGGATGGTATAAGTTTTATCACATTCTGATAAGTGAAAAAAAAAATTCAGTCTTAAACGTAGACATAAACATTCATGGGAAAAAGTGTCTTAAAGACCTACTATTAGTAAAAAATTATAAAATGATATTCATCCTATTCTATTCACTTCAAAATTCAGTATTTCTCGGATTAAGCTAACAGTCTCTCTTACGCAATGAGTAGCATATGTGTATGACATCCATTTTCTACTTTTGGGCATGGTACAAGTCCGCAAAACACTAAATTTGATGTTTTGTTGTTTTTAATGTAAAATTCAAGATTTGATGTCCACTTAATTGTCCCCCAACTTGGTGCACTTATAGCAATTGGAAAGGAGAATTTCTAATGGATTTCTTGGGTGTTATCCGATCAACCCACAATGCATCATATTTTTATGAAAATCTCTTGATTAACATCCACTAATTTTCTAATAATAGTAACAATGTTATTGTTCCTAGAATCCACATGGAAATTTCCTTGTGGATAGTAATCAACAAAGTGTGATAGTAAAATACCATGGTTGTAACAAAAATCCATCAATTCAATAGAAGAGAAGTAAGTAGCATTATTGGCTACTATCTTGTTTGGCACTCCGAACCTGACAATGATATTTTATTTCAAGAAATTACACATCGTCTCAGAGTTGGCATGATTTTTTGGAATGGATTCCACCCACTTCATGAAGTAATATGTAGCGGTGAGTATATATATGACCCACACTGGAGTGCAGATTCAATACACCAATGAATTCCAAACCCCACTATTGGAAGGGTTCCTCTATAATCATGGGCCATAGAGGAAAATCATAAAGTCTTGGTTTCCTTAGAAATTTTTGGCATGAATCACATTTTTCCATCAATTTGTATGCATCTTGGAATATGTTAGGCCAATAATATCGACCTCTCAAGATTTTGTGAGTTGTTACCATTTTTGAGAAATGGCCTCCACATGCTTGATCATGGTATACCTTGAAAATATTATTATTATATTCTTCTTCAATTTTCCACAGTTTCATTTCTGGAAAGCAAGCGTGATGCATACTATTTGAATAGGTACACATCTCCCTCATGTATATCTTGTCATAAGGAAATCCTAGTTAACTCATAATCATCTCATGTCATTTCTCCCATGGGTTTTATAACTATTGACTGTGTAACTTCCACACATTGAGATCTAGAAGCCTTGGTGAAGAAATGGGAATTTTGTGATTTATTAGTTCACTTGGCCTTAATGTATTTTTATATGGACATGAGGGATAGAAAAATGCACCCTCACCTAGTGATGACAAGTGGTGGCATGAGATTCAGTGAGGAGTATGTGAGGAAAAACTAGTTTTAACACAACGAGGCTCAAACTTGGTCACATGAAAAACCAGAGCATATGTTACAGTGGATAAAATTTTATCATCCCCTATGTCCCCTTGGGAATTGGGAAATGAGGGAGAGAAAAATTATCCCTCACTTTGTGTTGAAAAGTGACACTTCATCATTGCACGATGGGAGGAGCTAGAAATAGGTAGAAAAGCCCTGTGGAGTGCTTGTCACAGTCATGTGAAGAACCTAGAGGAATAATTGAGGAGGGAATTTTTTTTGTTCCCTTGGGAATGGGGACAATATGAACACAAAAATGTGCCTTAACCTGGAGGTGACAAGTGACTTGAAAAATTGGCTGATTGCGAGAAGCATACCTAGGAGAGAGACAACTCGTCAACGAGATTACCGGAGCTACATAAGGTCTTTTTTGATGAACTATTATATGATTTTTACTCCAACATAATTACAATGGGATGGGTATCATCCTTTAACTATTCCTAAAACTCCATGAAATTTCTCATTTTTCTTCGAGACATCAGGGTGTGTTTGCACAAATTGAGCTTCCGTGAGAATAAAACACGTCTTGTGAAAGATTTTATGATTTCATAATGCAGAAGACTGTTCAATATTTCCAATAAATATTTTATTTCCTCATAAATCCTTATGGATATCCTGAAATCCTCTGGGGAAGATCAAGTCCTTTTTTTGACTGTATGCTCCTTACCCCTGAAAAACCTGATGTTTCTCAATTTGTACCTAAACCTCCCAATATTCCCTAAAATTTCCTAAATCATTTCCAAAATGTTAATAGCTCTTAAATACCACCTTAATATGATTTTTATCCTTTAAAAATTTTCCGGTGTATGCACACCTACCATGGAATGGTCAGAATTAGCCTTTCTAAGCCTATTAGGAAACTAGCCTTCAAAAAAACTTCACCGTATGAAATGAATGACATTGTTACCTCATTTTAAAAATTAGGGAAATTTTTTTCAACACATGGAAAGAACTTAGAAGGTACAAATGAGCATGATACAGAAGACAAACTGATTCAGAGAGGGGTTTGGGAAGGCTCAGGAAAGTTTTCACATTTGGGTCTAGTTGTTATGCTTGAAAGTTTGAAATTTTCATGCTACACATTTGCATGACAACACTTTCGAAAGCGTTTTTTCAAAATTCGCCAAATAATTTATACATTTTTTTAGAGGGTCCCTTAAAATTTACCCTAGGATATTCATATTAACGATATTATCCCATATACATTTTGTGAACCCAATGTGAATCCCACTCCACTGCTATGTGAGCTTCCTTCAAGTTTTCTCTTATATTATTTTATACCAAATTAACATCAATGTTTTCATCTATAGTATTAGTCACTTTCTACCATATGTCAATTTCACCTTGTTTTCCAAATTCCTTTATTTTCTTAAGCCTCTTAGTGTGTGTGTGTGTGTGTGTGTGTGTGTGTGTGTGTGTGTGTGTGTGTAATGTTAAAATTACTGATTGGGCACATTTTCCTCAATTAAAACCCTTCTATGTAGATTGTATCCTAGTCAGAACTAACTCTAAAAATATCATGCCTAATACATATAACGATATGGTTTCTACTAGATCTCACTTAAACAAACCTATTTTTGAGGAATCCTTAAAAAAATTCAATGAAGAAGATGATTTTTCTCAACTACACACCCATAATGAAAAATTCATCCAAATCTTTTCCAAATTTTCCTAGGAAAGTTCAAAATCCATATAACAACTTATCAATAGGCTCCTAAATTAACACAATCCTATTTGTTTGAAATATTTTTAATTGTTTGGGTAATCCAAATAAATTTTTTACCTCTCTTTTCATCACATTCTCATCCATTATATTCAAGCATGAAATGTGCTACTTTTAACAATGCACTCTCTCAACCTAATACTATTAATCAAAATACTCCACCTATGGATTCAACCTAACTAATTTTACAATTGTTAGACCAAATGAATTAACACCAAACCACTATTAATAACCAATTCATTCAAATGCAATCAAACTTGGCTCAAATGACTAATAGACCCATATAAATCTAATAAGGTGCACCAAAAAAATGTCCCCCCACCCCACCTTTGTGATTTTGATTGAAATCCAATCCCTCAACCTTGCTTAGATAACAAGGTTCTCCATTCAATTCAAAAGGATCCTTTAGCTCCTTATATCTCCACTATAGACTTAAGGGGAATAATTAAAACCATCTCTTATGACGAATCAGTTGATCCCTCTCTACCTTAATAATTTTAGCAATGTCTATGGAGACTAAATAAAAACAAACCCTTATATGGCTACTAAGATATTAGCTAAGATGCTTAAGGGTGATGCTTTACATTAGTATTGCCCCCATGTTAAATCTATTTTTAAAGTCAAAGGTTAAGCCAATGCTTTACTTAAATAATTTCATCATCATGACCTACTTGAGAAAAATATTAATGATTTTATTAATACTAAACAATATAAACTTGAAACAACTCAAGAATCTATCAAGTGACGGAAATCCTTAGGAAAAAAAACCAATCATAACATGTCAGAAATTTGTTTGGGGGTTACCTCCCTATCAATTGTTTTTGAAATGTATCCCTTTTCTCTCTTTTGGTTGGCTTGTGTGACCGTGCTTCTCTTTTTGTAAAGGGTTTTTTGTTCCCTTCAAAACCAATTTTTATTTACCTTATATAAATAAAACAAATAACATGTCTAATGAAAATATTTTCCAGCTATTCCTCTCATCTTTTGAGCCTCTCCTTTTGTTTCACCGCAAAGTAGAGATAAAACAGATAAGAGGTAAGGGTGAGGAGGAATACCTGTGATAGTCGAAGGTGTTGCACGCGTGTAGAATGTTGTCTAAGATGATTCTAGAGATCTTCCCTTTGGATAGGAAGAATGATTTGAAATAGAACACAAGACAACAAAATATAATTCAAAGTAATAATTGGTGGACTACCTAGTGAAAGCTAGATCTGAGAATCCAGGGGCTTCCTAGAAGGTTGTCAATCCACTTTTAAAATAATTTAAATGATGATAAGAACATGAAATAAATATATCTACTTTAGTTGTATAGTTTAAGTATCCTATGCAAACAGAGTAAATCAAAACCTAGTAAAATAAATGCATGCAAGAATAAATCCAAAGAGGGTAGTGGGTAGTCAAAGGTCTATGGGTGTGAGAGAGGTTGTAAATGAGGTTTGGACAAGGTTTGGTAAGATTCTAGGTTGTTGTGAAAGATTTATCAGCTTGCTGTTTAGGGGAAAGTTACCAGTCACAAAGACCAGTATCAGTTAGGTGACCGATGCCGGTACTGGTAAATGAACGATGTTTTTTGGGTGACTGCTGTTGGTAGGGACAATATGGTAAAACTGTTAAAATTTTATGTTTTGGCCCTCTTTGTGATTGCATAAAGAGTGAAGGGGCTTAGTTAGGGTAGCAAGGTTTATGTGAAGGATCAATAAGGGTGAGAGAGGTGATTGGGTGGGGAAAAAGGTTCAGGTTGATAGAGTATTAGGTATATGGGTGAAGGGTGGTATTCATATGAGAAGAGAGTTGGGGAAAAAAGAGAATAATATATTTAAGACCAAAATAATAATTAAAAAACAAGGTTAAGATACTTATTTGAAGGTCTGTAGATGGTGGTGGTTGATGGACGTTTGTAGATGAAACGTGACTATATCTAGTGCCACGAAAGTAGAGCCTATGTGCTCCAATGTGATTGATCTAGGATGTGGAGGAAGAAGTTGGATGTTGGTAAATATCTAGAGTGCTATGGTTCGTCATTTAGTTGTTTGAATGCTCGAGAGTTAGAATGCTAGAATGCCCAAAGATCAAATGAATGAAGAACCCGTGCAAAGAGATAGAAAATATTATTTAAGGTAACCAACTATGGTTAGGGAACTGACACCAGCTGAGGAATAAATTATGTTAGTTAGGGAGAAAAGGTCATACTTACTAAAAATGGTCTGTTTCTTTCCAAATCTGATGTGATTGAGATTTTGGTTCTAGGTCAGAAGTCAAAGATATTACTAAATGTAGAAAGAGAGATGTTAGAGGGATAATAGGCCATTAGGATTAGGGTTGGAATGAGTCCTAGTTGTTTAGTAAGAGTGGGGACTTGGTCTAGGAAAATTAATGAGATTGAAACATGTCTTAGGAAGAGGTAGATGGCTGAGGTGGCTAGGTGAGGTGTAAATTAGTCTAATTAAAGTAATTAAATAATAATGATGTGAGGATGGGGATTAATTTAATTATGGGTAATTAAATTAATAATATTGTGTAAAAGGGGGCCACGGTTAAGTGTATATGTTGTATAAATGAATTAAAGGAGACTAAAAGGGTTGTGACCTAATTTTTGTGTCTATATTTTCCCCTTTTTATCGCATAACTTATTTTGATAAGTGACGATTACAAAAATAGAAGGTTGTTGCCCTAGGTATGGGTGGAAGTTAGATTACCCCATGTATGGGTGGAGGTAATCCCCCTCAAACTAAGAACTGATCAAATGGTAGGAAGAATCAGTGATGGGTTTGATAAAGTGGTATATGTTAACAAAAAAAGAGGTAAGGTGTGGGTGTAGTTACTGTTGATATTAGTATGAGTATTAGGTGGGGGTATTCGAACACACACACACACATATAGAATGTAACAAGGCACTAGGTCAAAGAGCTCACAAACTCTACATCATCAAAGGTCGATAGGTTTATCCAAACAAGGTTGATGGGGTCCATGTATCCAAGGTATATGATACAGTCTTGAAAACACAACAACACTAGGTGCAGGAACGTGCATTAGGTGTGTTCCAAAACACAAAAGGGTTTGATCAAGATAAACGACACGAAATTAGGCAAGGCAAGGTTATTAGTCTAAACAACATGAGTAGTGTCATCGCAAGGAACAATGAGTAAGAACATTCAACTTTTAATTGGGTGAGGTTGGTGTGGGTGTATAGGTAAGGCCGTGGGTAGGCCAAGGTGTTGGAAAAAATGTTTCCCCAAAGTACAATGAGATCGGGGATTAGGTAATAAGGCTATTAGGTGAGCCTGTAATGTTAGGGTAGGGCTAAAGTTACAAGAAAATGACAAACTACATTGAAAATTTGGGTATATTAGGTACAATTGGGTTAAGCAGGGTGACCGATACTGGTTCAAAAGGAACCAATGCTAGTTAAGGTAACCGACGTCAGTCACCTAGGGCATCTGACTGATGTCAATCAGGTAAAAGTGGGGTTCAAACCAAAAATATGTGTGGAAAAACAACTCATTTGTGCATTTGACATGCTGAAAAATGACAAAGAGGGTACATTTTGTGCTTCTGACTTAGGAGAAAATGACAACACCATTTTCCAGGATGAGTTGGAACGAGTTGAGAGGTGGGAGGAGTGGAATTGCCATACCCATGAGATATTTTTAAGTGACTGGATTGGCTGATAGCTAATAGGGTGATTTAGCCATGGTAGAGGTAGGAGAGGGTGCTAGAGGACCTGTAGTTCAGAGACCAGAAATCCCACCAAGGAGATGACACCGAGTAGAGGTAGGATTCAATCTCCATTGGTGTTTTCGATTAAAACTAAAGTAGACAAATGAATAATTTGGATTTGGATTTTTGATTGGGAATTTGGGTAGAAGAGGGAAAAATCAGGTATGGGGAGAGCCAAATTTAGGGTAAGTAGGTGGTAAAATGAATATAGATTGGGTTAGGTTGAATGGGCAAGGTAAATTAGGTTGGATTGTAGTAAAGCTAATTGGGTAAGGTAGGATTGGTAAGGTAGAATGTGCTTAATTTGATGAGGTAGGATAAGTTAAAGATGTTATTTGTTTGAATTCTCAAAGGAAGATGATTGGTATAGATGATTAAGATAGGTATAGATGAAACAAGAAGAGAACCCAAATATTAGTTGTAGAAAGCATTTTCCCGTGTTGAAGAATCAATAAGTAAGCAAAGGGGAGAACTAAAAGAGAGAAGAAATGTTCCACAAGTGGCAAGGACCATAATGGACATACCAAATATAGGCTTATGAACATAACCCCCGAGAGGCATTGCATGATTAAAAGTTATAAGGGTGAAATAAGTTGCATGATCACGAAGTGTCACATGTGCGCCATGTCCCTTGAATAGGTAGAAGAAAATAAAATAAGGTAATGTGGAATGGTTTGTTTTAGCCTAACCTTGTTGTGGGACAACATGCCCCTTCTGCAAGATACCCTAAACCAGAATAGGAAATTCCATGACCAAAAGATTTTATTTTTCTTGATTTTTTACTTTCTTTTTGCTTTCATAGACTAATCAATGTAGGAAGTCTATGTGGGATAAACAGAATATCTCATTGAGGTCTTCGTTAAGTTAAACGATGCAGGAAACTCCAAAATAGTTATTGATTTTGACAAGTATAGATTAATATTCTTTTTTGATAGACTAAATGCAACAAGTGGCTAACTTTTTATAGTCTTCCTTCGAGGGAGTAGCAAAGGGGAGAACTAAAAGAGAGAAGAAATGTTCCACAAGTGGCAAGGACCATAATGGACATACCAAATATAGGCTTATGAACATAACCCCCGAGAGGCATTGCATGATTAAAAGTTATAAGGGTGAAATAAGTTGCATGATCACGAAGTGTCACATGTGCGCCATGTCCCTTGAATAGGTAGAAGAAAATAAAATAAGGTAATGTGGAATGGTTTGTTTTAGCCTAACCTTGTTGTGGGACAACATGCCCCTTCTGCAAGATACCCTAAACCAGAATAGGCAATTCCATGACCAAAAGCTTTTATTTTTCTTGATTTTTTACTTTCTTTTTGCTTTCATAGACTAATCAATGCAGGAAGTCTATGTGGGATAAACAAAATATCTCATTGAGGTCTTCGTTAAGTTACACAATGCAGGAAACTCCAAAATAGTTATTGATTTTGACAAGTATAGATTAATATTCTTTTTTGATAGACTAAATGCAACAAGTGGCTAACTTTTTATAGTTTTCCTTCGAGGGAGTAGTCTATTTATAGTAGAAAGAGAGATACATAGATGTCCTTTTGAGGGAATCATCTATTTGTAAGAAGTTTGACTCAAAGAGTGGAATTTTTAGTATCCCATATATATTTTTTGTATTATTGTTAGAATTTAGGGCATTGACAAGACTATAATGGAGTATAGGCCTCTTTTATGAAGGAAAGGCCATAACATGAAAAGGTTAACTATAAAAGAGAGGATTCAAGTGATGAATGACCATGTGATTCCATCCTGAAAAGAATGAAAAAGTATCCATGAGAATCATGCCATGAGTAGAGATGTGGTACAAGGCTGAATGGTGACAGGTAATCACACAATTCTTGTTTAGTAATTAGTCCTTAAAAGAGGTAGGTGGAGGTAGAGATTTTCTCAAGGGACGAGCACATGTGATATATAAGGTGATATAGTACTTTATTCAATAATAAAATATTCAAAGATGCAAGGCATTAAGAGGTTCAGGTTCGGGTTTACTTTTAAGAGAAGATAAATGATAAACTACTGATCCATAGGTATGAGTGACAATATAAGGTCCAAGCCAATTAGGAGCAAACTTACCTCGTTTACTTTTCTCATCTTTGGTTACATGTTGATTTTCCTTCAGGAAAAGGTTTCTGATCTTGAAAGTTCATTCGTGAACACGTTTGTCATAGGAACGCTTGATGTGTTTTTGATAGATATAAAGTTGGTCTAGAGAATTTAGACGACGTTCATTCAATAACTCAAGTTGCTCCAAAATCTCTTGGAAAAATTCATAATCATTGAGCATATCTTTAAGTGATATACGAAGAGATGGAATTTGTATTTCGAGAGGTAGGAAGGCCTCTGTACCGTAGACCAAAGAGAAAGGTGTGGCAGCAGTTGAGGTGCGAATGCTAGTGCGATAAGCCCATATGGTGAAAGGAATGTGCGTGTGTCAACCCTTACCAGTATCATCAACCATTGTTATAAGAATTTTGTTGAGAGTTTTTTTAGTTGATTTGGCTTGACCATTTGTTTTAGGATAATAAGGAGAAGAAAAACTGAGTTGAATATCGAAAGTGTCGCATAGTTTACGTAGGGTCTTGTTTTTGAATTGTTTTCCATTGTCAGTTGATGAGGTGGTGAGGAACACCAAAGAAAAAAATGATGTGATAGTTGATGTATTCACATATTTTCTCAGCCTTGCTAGAAATGAGAGGGATGGCTTCCACCCATTTAGTGTAGTATTCAGTCACTGTGATGATCCATTGATGATGTTGAGAAGAATGAGGGTCAATCTCTTCGATGAGATCCAAACCCCATTGAGAGAAAGGAAAAAAGTCTCTAACAACTTGTAAGGCGTGACTAGGAGTGTGGTGAAGATTAACGTACTTCTAACATTTCACACAACATTTGACATAGTCACAAAAATCTTGGTTTAGGGTTGGCTAGTAGTAGACAATTCAAAGGATACGTTTAGTGACGACGAGGCCACTAAAATGACCGCCACAAATCCCATTATGAATCTCCTTGAATGGTGTATGTGATTTCAAAACTTGTAAGGCATCACAAGAGGATATCGTCAAAGCAACGTTTGTAGAGAATACCCCCCATGATGACATAATGAGGACTCTTTTGAGGAAGGCTTGTTGTCCATTGCGAGTAATATCTAGAGGCAGAATGGAAAGAGAAAAATAGTAATAAAATTTCTTATACCAAATGTCACGTGGGTGGATTTCAATTCTTCCCACAAAATTTACATCACGAGTGAAATAAGAGGGTGATTGGAACCATTTTACTATGAAAAATATTTTTGAATCTAAAGGTGAGGTAGGTATTTGAGAAGCAAGGAAAGCCATGGTATCCATAAATTTATTAGTGGATCATGGAGTGGTTTGAAGTTCATAATGATTAAAGGTAGTCAAAAGAATGTCTATGTGATGCTTATACTTTTGAAGTACCTCATTACGACACTGGTATAAACCATTGACTTGGTTTACGACCAGTTGAGAATCACAAAATATATTAATGGATTTAACATATAGGGAAATGGTGGTTTGAATACCTAATATGAGTGTTTTGTACTCAACGATGTTGTTGGTGTAGTCAAAATCTAGTTTGAAGGATAAGGGCATAGGCTTTCCAATGAGAGGAATGAGGATGACCCCTACACCTTCTCCGCACTGACATTTGGATGCATCAAAGAATAATGTCATTTGGTTAATGATTTCATTCAAGGAAAGAGTGGCAATGGATTCATCAGGAAAATCAAAGTTAGAAGATTGATGTCTGGAAAAAGGTGCATCTACAAGCTGATCTGCAATGGTTTCTCCCTTAACAAACTTCTGATGAATGAGTTCTAGATCTAGGTTTGCAAGGAGCATGAGCCAATGTGCAACACATTGGTGTTGATAAGGATTAGCATACATGTAATGCATGGGGTTGGTGTTGGTGACGACAAAAGTTTTATGGTTAAGTAGATAGTGGTGAAGTTTTATGGTGATGAAGACTAGGGCTAAGAAAAAAAATTCAGCGTGAGTATATCGAGTCTCATAATCTAAAAGAGTATAGATTATATAATAAACCACTTTCTCCCTATGTTGCTCACCCTGATGAGAAAGCATGACACCTAAGGAGTGGTTAGTGGAAAAAATGTAAAGGTAAAAGCGCTTATCATCCTTTTTTGGGATGAGTATAGGTGGTTGAAGGAGGTATTCCTTCAATGTTGCAAAGGATTTGTGACACTCATCATCCCAATAGAAGGAAACATACTTTTTAATAAGATGATGAAAAGGGTGACATCGGTCAGAAAGTTGGTAAATAAAGCGTCGAATGGATTGCAATTTTCCTTACAAACTAAGAAGTTGTCGAAGGTTAGTAGGTGGCAAAATCTTGAGAATAGCCATGATTTTGGTGGGATCGACTTCGATACCGCACAAAGAGATGATGAAACCAAGGAGTTTTTCAAAGAGAATGGAAAAGATGCACTTCTTTGGTTGAAGGTGAACGAACTATTTGATGAGGCGATCAAAGACAACTTTAAGAATAGCGAGGTGTTTTTCACAATGTTTAGACTTGGCAAGAAGGTTGTCGACATAATATTCCAATATGCTATGCATGATGTCATGGAAGATATAGGTCATATCGCATTGATAGGTAGAACCAGTGTTTTTAAGGCCAAAGGGCATGATGTGATAACAGAAAGTTCCCCTAAGGGGTGATGAAGGTAGTTTTGTGTCATCTTCAGGAGCGAGTAATATTTGATTATAACCCAAGAACCCATCCATGAGTGATAACATCTTATGGCTGGTTGTAAGATAAACAAGTTGGTCAATAGTAGGCAAAGGAAAGTCATCCTCAGGGCAAGCAAGGTTAAGGTTATGGAAGTCCGTGCAGATGTGGAGTCCCCCTGTCACTTTAGTGATAGTAATGATGTTATAAATCCATTAGGGATAGTCAATGGTTAAAATAAAAGAAAAAGAAAGGAGACGTTGGAGTTCTTATTTCACAAGAAGGGCAATGTGGGGACGCATTTTTTGTAGCTTCTGTTTCACAAGTTTGGCATTAGGGATAGTCATGATATTATGGAAAACAATATTAGGGTCAATACTAGGTATATTGGTGTAAGACCAAACAAAAGTGTTGTTGTGATCTTGGGGGAAAGAGGTGAAAGCTTCTTGTTTGGAAAAATCTAAAGATTGTCCTATCTTTGTAATTCAAGGGTCATCTTGAGAGTGAATGTTTATCTCTATGAACGATTCATTTAGCATGGTTTGTGTATTAGAAGGTAACGATTGGTGGATGTAAGAATCCTCCACACCTAGATAGGTGAGAATGGAATCATCATCCTAAAATTGAAAAATGTTGATAGGTGTTTCGTCATCGATCATGTTAGGATAAAGGAAAGGAAGGGAAGAGGGAGCCTCTCCATCACATTGATAGGTCAGAGGTCCCAAAGAAATGGTGTTCACAAAAAAAAGTTACGAGGGATAGATTGTGGATCCATGGAATTCGTGGGTGAAGGCAGTGTGGTAGGTGAGTGAGGTGGGGAAGATTTATCTTCCTTGACGAGGTTAATTTGGGCCTTTTTAGAAGGAGGTTCTTCAAAAAATCTAATACCGTTGTGGTCTTTTTGTTTCCAAGTGGTGCAAGGTATGACTATGTGATGACCCTACTTATAAAGACCAAAGACAAATCCTTTCCAGGCACATCGATGAAGAAAAGTTAGGGTGAAGTGGAGGTTAGTGAGGTATTGGAAGTCATATGAGAATGGTCAGGTTTAGGTAGGTGGTTCAGGAGTATATGAAGAAGCATTAAGTCCTCCATACTTCAAGTTGGTGTGAAGGTGGGGCAGATCGTATGGAAAAACCTCTCCTACATAATGGTCATAACGTTGGTGTTGGTGAAGGTTTCCGTACTCCTAAGGAGTAAGGAAAGTATTGGCATTATAAATGTGGTACTCCCCCAGGGTATGGCATTGAAAAAAACCTACCAAGGGATCAGAGGTAGGTACATGGGTAGCGGGGTATAGAGGAGTTGGTTGTGGAAGATGTAGCGGTAGAACTCATGGATGAGGTAACGGATGAAGAGGAAGCGGTAGTGGTGGTAGATGCATTAACTGGTATAAGGACATCATTAGGTTAATAGAGAATGTTGTAGGTTTTAAATGGTGAAGGGTCGGCTCGAATGGTATAGGATTTCCCTTCATATTCAAATTTTAAAAAATAACGAATAGTGGAAGGTACACACACCATGGCGTGAATATAGGGCTAGCCAATAATCATATTATATTAAAACTCCCTTCAAGGATGTAGAAGAGTTTGAAAATTGTACGAGGACCCATGCAAATGTGGAGGATGACAGTTTCAAGGGTAGAAATCATGACATCGTTGAAAGAACATAACATAACTAGGTTTTTATACATGTAATTAGTGGGTATGCACATTTTTCATATGCATGGGAAGAAATGATATTAATGTTGGCACCTCCATCAATCATAACATGTTGAATGTAGGTATCCTTAATGTAGGAAGATATAAAGAGGGCAAGGTCATGATCATTTAATTAGAGAGGGATTTTCTCTTCATCAGAGAAACTAACAACAAAAACTTGATGAAAGGTAGTAGGGCTTGAAGATGGAGGTAGAGTGGTAAGAATGGCCAGATGATGAGGTGTAATGATGGTGGAAATGGGTGTGGGGTCATTAGGTGGAACCTCAATATATTGCAAGACCTCCATGAGGTCCTGACAATGAAACTCAGAGGTTTGGATGAGGTCATACAAAGACATCTTGAGGGGGGATTGGTGAAGTTGTTTGATCATGGTCCAATGTATGAATCTATCCGAAACATGATATGCTAGCCTGTGGATGGTTACCTTGGGGGTAGGTGCAGATGAAATGGAAGGTAGAGGTATACCGGATGAGTTACCAGTTTTCTCTTTTCCTTTGTATTTTTGTGATTGAGTGACAAATCAAACCATATTGATTTTAAAGATCAGAGGAGGAAAAAAGGGTTTTGGAGGTGGAGGTGAAGGTCATTGAATAGATATATGATGAGGCTATGTGGCGGCAGGTGAAGGGGGAATAGAATTCTCCTACAAAAGGTCATCATCATTCAAAAAACCATCTGAATCAGAGAGTTGAATGAGAATATTTCTTAGGGCCTTACACCCTTCAACATCATTCCTTGGGGAGTGATGATATGCAAAAATTTTAGTATCATCAAACCCAGTTGATTTGGGTTTGATCAGGTCATAAGGCCTAAGAAATGGTAGTGATATAGCTGAGGTCTATAACAACTGGGTGAGGATGTTATCATAGGACCCTTCCAAGGGATCACAATGAGAAGTTAGAGTTGGCTTGGGTGAAGGTGTCGATGACCTTCGTGAAAGAGGTGAATTGGGGGTGGGGTCGGTGTAACTACCTTTTTGGTTGATAGTGTGATTTTTGGTGTAGGTTACACCTACTTGGGTAAAGGTGCTGGGGTAGTGTGTGAAGAAGAAGAAGAAGGGGATGCAGAAGGTGTAGGCATGTGAGTCAACCAAGATGATGATGGTGATGTGTGTAAGGTCATGGTTGAGGGTAATACAGAAGGTGTCGGTGAAAGAGAAGGGAAAAGCCTAGGTGATGAAGAAGATGTGGGTAAAGTAGAGGATTGAGGCGAGGGTATGGATTGTTTCACTTTGAGTTTACCTTGGGAAGGAGGTAGCTTAACCAAGGTCAATGGATGTGGGCCTAAGATTGATGAAAGAGCCGAAGGTGAAGACAGGGTGCGAGGCCTAAGAGGTTGGGTCAGCCTCTTAGGTGTTGGAATAAACTTGATGGCGGTTTGTGAAGAGGTGTTCAAATTTAGCTTCACGGGGGGATGTAATAAACTAGGTATTGACATGGCCCCTAATGTAATGGTAGGTTTAGGTGCATGTGAAGGTTTGGGTGCAAATGGAGGTTTGGGTGTAGGTGAAGATTAGAATGAAGATGAGGCTGATGAAGAAGAGGATAACACGACTGACCCATGTACGAAATATTTAGTTGCTCTAAATAGTTTAGGATATATCATCTAAGTATTAGGAGACAACATTTGCATCTAGGTCGACACTAGGAGTCAAAGACACCCCCAGAGTGTGGAGTATTTGACATACTCTAAGTGATCATCCAAACGAGAGAATGGCGTAGAAGAAGAGGAAGATGATGATGCCTTCGTAGTAATCCTTATGAATAATTCTTAGGTTGAATAATTCTTAGGTTTGTGAGATAGAGAAATTTTTGTCTTTTGACTTGGTAGGTAGAAGTGATTGCAGAAGGTTAACAAAACCTTTGAACGTTGTTGGAGAATTGATGCCAATGGGTAGAGAAGATGAAAGTGACTCCTCTATGGGTTGAGGAGGGGGAAAGGTAGGTGGTGTAAACTCTTATTTAGGTAAAGAAGAGGATAAGATATTCTCTTCTTTGGGTAGAAGCATGGGTAATACGAGATCCTCGATAGGTGATAGAATAATTGGGGTAAGCTCTTCTATAGATGAAGGAGTAGGTGATGTGGAATTCTCAGTAGGTAAAACATGGGGTAAGGTCGGCTCCTCCATGGGTAGAGGAGTAGGTGAGGTAGGATACTTTTTGGGTAGAGGAGCTCACTTAAGAATTTCCTTGATAGATGGGATGGAAGGAAACTGAGCAAAAGGGACAGGTACTATGTCAAAGACGAAACGAACTTTGTGGGTATGGGTATCATTGTTTCAAGTCTCAGTAACCTGGTATGATGAAGAGGTGTGGTTTGGAAAATGTTTCTTAAATATATGAAGGTTTTTTATTTTCTCACGCGTTAGGGTTGTCCAAGATGAGATCTCCATAATCTAACATTTTCTGGACAATATTCTTGAATGTTTTACAATTTCTGTCACTATGTCCTCTAACACAATGATATTTATAGTAATCATTCTCCTTATACTATGTGGATACAGGATGGGAAGGGTCAAAACTAGTATGTGGTTTGACAAGTGGAAGGATGATGGCTCCCAATTTTAACAAATTTTCCAATACAGAAGAGTAAGGTTCTCCTATAGGGGTATAACTTTGTTGTTCATGCTTGTACTAGAAATTATGAATAGGAGAAAGATTAGAAGGAGGTTTTGGTTGGTTTGATGGATGAGATAGGAAAACTTTTAGGACCACCATGTTGGTGAATCCCTTTGCTTTAGAATGAGTGTTTTATGGTTTATAAGAAGGAGAAGAGTCATTTGATTTAAACGGAGATATCTTGTTGCACAATTATAGTGTTGTATAGGAAACCCCATTCTTGCTTGGGTGAATGCTGAAACTGGAATCCACTAGCAACTTCAAATGATGGAGGGCTTAGGACCTCAGATGCGAATATGGATCTATGAGTGTCGAGAAGATAGATCTGCAAAACTGAAACATATGTGATTAGATAAAAATATGTAGGGGTTGCCCAGATAATGTCAGTTCCAAGAGGCTATGAACTCCCTTGGAGGATGTCAACCCCCATGTGCTAAAGAATAATGATAAAATACAAGACAAGTAGATAACATGCAAGTTGATGAACAAAGAAACCTGAAGATGCCGGTATGTAGATGGTGCTACCGAACTGATCCAAACACAACATGCAAAATGAACCACACTAAGTGAACCACCAAATCATGAACAAAGTATTATGGGGATCCTAATGTCATTCCAAGGACATTATGAGAGTAATATGATAAACAAGAGGCTAAAAACTCAAAACAACATTTTCCCAAAAAATTTAACTTATTTTGACAACGAAGGAAGGCCCATATTAATAGCCTAGGGTTTAGGTTAAACTATGGGTTATTAGCTAACCAGCGTTGGGTAAAGGAACCTTGATTAAAAGAGGTGATGTGATTCAACGGGGCTCAAAATTTGACTTATGAGGTTAAAAAGATAAGGATGTGATATGGAGTGGGGAGTATGATTGACATAGTTAGGTGAAATAATGCATCCCATTTTTGAATTTAAGAGTGAGATGTCGCATGGGTATATTATTTCCTATAGATTGAATAATTTTGGGATATGTGAGATAATGCCAAATTTTAATTATTAAATGGGTTGATATGGAGCCCATCAATTTTTTAAAATTTGGGTGAGTAAATGGATGGAATTTATTCAAATTTAGGAAAAAGAAAAGTGAGAGGGAAAGTTGAATGAATGTGAGATGACAAAGGGGTGTTACATAAAATATTAGTGTCTACATTTGCCCCTTTTTGTTGAGTGGTTTGTGATAGCAAGCCATGAGACAAAAAAAAAGGGTTAGATGAAATATATGTCCGTAGAAGGGATGGGGATGAATAAAAACATGACCAAAGGCAAGATTCCCTAGGCAAAAAAGGATCATAATAACAATGAAAAATATGGTGGTGACTCCAATATCACATCGATAGAGGATAATTGCAGTCACAATGGAGACATGCGACAATGTTCTATGGACCAGTGAGTGGTTGAAGACCATTGCAATATGTATGTAAACCACGATGACTAATGGGTCATAGGAAAACATAAAAATATGCACAATTGAATGTGAAAGGTATGCGAAACCATGTGTATGCAAGGAATTGAGAAAAAAATCATATGTCCATAAAAGGGATGAGGATGAAAATAATGACGCCCAATCATAGGGCACGAGAAGGAAAAAAGTGAGTTATATGCATCGACAAGTATAAGGATGAAAAGGTGCCCCAACATAGGACACAAAAATGACATAATGGGAGATGGATGTTGCAATAAAATATCCCACGGGGAATGAGTATGGCCACGAATGTGGATATGAAGAACAGATTGGATAAAATGCCCCAAGAGAGTGTTAAATAGGATGTTCAATACACGTTTCTTAGGAAAGATGTATAAGTGACAAGAAATTAGAAGGTGAAAAAGAAAAAATAGTCCCACTTCTTTGGTGAGTAGGATGAGAAGTCAAGATACTTTTGCAACAAAACAAAAGCAGAGAAAACATTCATGGAAGAGAACAAGATTAAACAGGTTGTAGACACCAAATTTGTGTCTTACGACCCCTTGTGACCCGCATCTCATCTCGCAATCTAAACTCATCACCTAAACCTTACACAATTATTTATTAATTACCTTGTAATGGATAAATCCACATCACCTTACCTGCCACCTCATTTTGCCACTTCATCATGACCTAGCCCTAACCCTAAACTAACCTAATTAAGACCCATAACTTGGTCCACACCTACACCCATAACTAATGACCCCTTTCTCGCACCCAAAACCGACCTTCTAGTCACTTGACCAAGCCCGCAACTGATCTCTCGGGAGAAAAGTAGGGAAGGTGGGCTATTTTACTAAAAATAGCCTACTTTTTCCTTACCGATGCCGGTTCCTACTTGACCGCCGTCGGTTACGTAACCGCCATCGGCTCCCTGTAAATGGGATCCCTGAACCAAAATCAAAGGTCGAAGGATTTTTGAATCAACAGAGATCTTTGGGAGCGATCAATAGAGTCCAGATCTTCACTTGACCGAGCAGAGACGAGTGAAGCAACCATCAGTGTTTGCAGCAAAGGAGGTCAGCTTGCATCTTCGTCAAAACCAGTAAGTCACATCTTGCATGTCCTCTGTTATAACATTTCTTATGCTTTTTGAATCACAGTCCTCATAAATCCATTCCTGAATCCACTACCCAGCGTGCATATTACATCTAACTATCATTCATCTACCTCTCATCACCTCATTTCCTAATATCACCCATTTTACAGCCTTACAAATAACACAGCTACCAAACAACACAAACACCCCACAAAACAACCAACCTACAGATCCTAAACCCTACCGACATCGGTTACCAGTGACTGGTATCGGTTACCCTGACTACAACCAGAAACCAGCCTTCTCCTACCTGTTTCAACAAAGTAATTTAATTGATATTCTGCAGTCTTTTGTGTTAATTCATATTAGCAGGGAAACTGACCACCTTCGAAAGGAAGTTTTATATTTCCTAGGCCCAAGGCAGTTTCCTCATTTATTGTTTAATCAAAATCTTGTAGTCTTGTGTTCTTATTTGCAGGTAGTCCTTCCAAGACAAAAAGGAGTTCTTCGCAGTCAACCTAATCTTTCTCTACGGTACGCGCACACCATCTCGACATTCAACAGGTATTCCTCCTAGCCCTAACCTTATCTATTTCTAAAAGGAATGAAAGGATAGAAGCAACTCTATTCCCAGAAGCCGAAACATTCCGAGCGAAACATTTTGGCACGCCCGGTGGGACCTATTTTGGGTTTCTTTATTTCTTGCTTGCTTTCATATAGGGAGAATACCTGCTATTTTCTTCTTCTAAAGATATTCACAAGGTATTTTATTATTTTGGTAAAAGAACTTGCTTTGTTTTTGCATCTTGCATTAGTGAAAGTCATCTCTTTTGCTTCATCGAATATCATTTTTGATTTGGGTTTAAAACACGTGCATTGTATCCTTGCTTGCTGTTTTCAATTCTAGTGAACATAGATTAAGTAACAGGTCATACACGTGGGGGTGATATCCACGGTATTGACAAGAAATTAATCTTACATTCACTGCACAACACATACCGAATCACTTCACAATTAACACAACAGCTCAAACATCCCCCCTTTTTCCGCGGTATTCCTCCGCCCGATTGAGGTAACCTTATAAGCCAAAACAAACTTGACATTTCCCCTAGGTCTTGTTGTTTAGGATTCTGACATCATTCTACGTTTAAAGGCATAAGCCCACGATAACTAAAATTAACCCTAGGGTTAGTCTCTGGATTTGCGTGTGCATCTTGTTTGTTTTCAGTTCTGTTTTCTCTGTCATACTTTGTCTTCTGTGATCAATAATTTGACAAATATACTAAACGTTGTTAAAAATAAAATTAGTAGCATTTTATATCTTGTTATCCTAGACTTTTGACACCGACATCGGTTAACTGACTGACATCGTCTGTTCTCTGACTGACATTGGTTATTAGACCGATATCGGTTACTGTCTTCTATAGCCCCTGACAAACCAGCAACCTGCCAAATTCATCATTCTGAGGTTGTTTCTGTTCTTGATAGATTGAAACTTTACTGTGTACTCTCATCCATGGTTGTTATCACTCGAAAGCAAGCCGCCGCCATGGTTTCACATGCCTGCTCTGTACCTTTTCCTGAATCACCCCCTTCACATTCTATAGGGAACCCTATGGACACCAGTGAGATCCCCAAAATTCCTGTAGGAGATAAGGACTTTGCCAAATTTCTGGATGCTAATCCTAGCACTGTACAATACTATTTGTCTCATGCCCCTGACCGTACGCCTGATGGTCAGCTCCTTGTTGGCATGCCTATTAGTATAGCTGCTCATTTAGCTCCTACTCCGCCTGATAACACCGCCTTGCTTCCTGCACCTTTAGCTCCGTCTCCCAATCTGACAGCTTCAGAGGTTCATACGACTCAGATTGGCTTTCCTTTGGCTAATATTGGACCCCACATATCATTACCACCGACTGCCCCTACCTCGTCTCTCTTGCAGACTACTCCATTCATGACTTGCTCTCTGCCACCTATCCACACGAGCTTTCCTTCTCAAGCTCCGCCTACCTTTTCATTCCCATACACATATCCAGTAACCTCAACATCTTATATGGGACATCCCTATTCGGTCGCCCCAACATATTCATCCTCCATACCTTATCAACACTTAACCCCACCATTGTCTAGCGGAGGCCCTTGGCCTAATTTGCCTCCGTTTACCACAACCGCACCATCATCTCATCCAACCACGGATTTCATCAAACAAATGATGGACAAAATACAAAATCTGGAGGCTTCTGTGTCGGGAAATCGTAGCGCCTTGACATACGAGCAAGTTTTTCAGGAGCCTATTCACCCTTCTGTCCCCCTTCACTCATATCCTCCTCAATGGGAATTGCCGAAATTTACTTGTTTTAATAGTAAAGAGGATCCTCAACAACACTTGCGATCATTTAGACATTCTTGTTATTTGATTGCCCATGATGATGCCTTGTTACTCCACACATTTCCCATGTCCTTATCAGGACCCGCCTTGGAGTGGTACAGTGCTTTAACCCAGCACTCAATCTTCTCTTTTAACCAACTAGCCCAATCTTTCTTGGATCATTTCTCCATTAACATTGCTAAGAAAGTATCCATCACCGACCTTTATTCCATCCAACAATTCGAAGACGAATCTATCGCAGATTTCATTGGACGATGGCGTGGCCTTATCAACCAACTTACATATGCCTTGCCTCAGGCTGAACTTATCAAACTTTTTACGCAGGCATGTGCTAAGCACATTTCTCCTACTCTTCAAATTCAAACTTTCCGCACATTTGATGAGGCCTTTACCATAGCTCGGAAATTAGAAATTCGAGCCTTAGAAGAAGAGAAATTGCGGTTGCGCAACAAAAACCCCAACTTCCGAACTCCTGATTCTACCAATAAACCAAACACCACCACTCCTCACGCGTCCACTTCTTCTAAATCAAAAGGAGCTGTCCACACGGTGATGGTTAAATCTCAAACACCGTCTAATACTCCGCCAAAAACTACCTATAAGTACAAAGACGAGCCCATTAATTACACTCCCTTGGGAGAAACTTATGGTGTCATCTTGGAAAAATTGCTCAAAGCCGGAGCTATCACCTTGCCTCCTGTTAAACCTCACTCTGGGTTTGACTCCACCCGCGCCATACCTTCCTGGTACAAAGAAAATGACTTCTGTAACTTTCATCGTGTAAAAGGACATAGTCATGAAAACTGCAAGATGTTGAAAAACATAGTGCAGGAAATGGTTGACGCAAGGGATATAACCCTCGATAATCCTAATGCCCCTGCCAACCGAAATTTGAAAATCTTCAACAAACCATTCCCGAATCACTCTTCCAATAGTAACGTAAACCACGATATATTAGCCGAGGAGAGTGTTCATGAGATCCATGCAGTCTTCGATACCCAACCAAAAGCCTCTATCGAGAAAATTTTGAATCAAACCTCTTCACTAATACAGGAGCCCGAACCTCCTTTACCACCATCAAGCCAAAGCGAAATCATTCCTTTACCCATAAAGGAGTTAACTGCCCAAACTTCTCTTCCCATCGATGAGTCTGCTTATACCACATCCCTACAAGATTGCGAACGGATGTTATATAACCTATCTATTTCCCAAACTTCCCCTTCTACCGCTCTTGCTGCACAAGAGGAAGGTACGCCACTCCTTTTGACATCCTTAGATGAGAAATCTCTTGCACCGACAACACCAAATTCTTTAAGCATGATAGATCCTCTCGAACATACTCTCTTACCTATTAGTTCTTCTTTCAAAGACCGGTCGAACTCTTAACATCTATTGATACAGTGCCTCATCTCCCCCCTGTATCACACCCACAGTGGACCGGAATCACAACCCACCTTTCTTCCATACAAAATTTACAATTCAAACCTGAAGACTGTCATTCTCCAGAAGATAGATGAATCCTATGGGAACGTTTGAGTACCCCCTATTCTACTCAAATGCAGATGACCGATCCCGACACCTCTACCATATACCCTAAGTGTTTACAGAAACTCAAAATGCCCATGTCCTCATTCTCGCCCCCTGTATCTATACCCAGTATCCCATCCACCTCTATCAACCGAACCAAACCTTCCCCTACACTTGGGACCTCACCAATACCCAGTCTAACACACCCGCCTAAGCGACTAGATTTATCCAAAAGTAAAACCGCCCCGCCACCTAGGAAACAAACTCAATCCATGCCTCTATCACAATCAAAACCATCATCGTCACACCTACCTTCCATATTGGGACCTCATCCTTCCACCTTACATCAATATATCATACCTCCTGCGTTTTCTTCAAAATGACCTACGCTTTCTGCACCTATACAGAAATCTAAGGGTATATCAACATTATCACCCCACGTATCCTGTCCACCCATCAACCCTAAACAAGCTCCATCATCAAAGGATTTATTTTCTGTCACTCCCCTTTCTCCGTGGTTGTTTTCCGCTACCACGTCATCTGTAGCCTCATCATCTAACCAGCCGAACGTAGCTCCTACACCAAAGAAACCACGTTTAGTGAAAACCACGTGTCAACACCCCTTGGCTAAACCACCACCCATACGAACCAACCATGCCCAAACATTACCAAAACCCGCACAACCAATACCCTCATCCTCCTCCGATTTTGACCCACTCAAAGGATCTTACGCCAAAATCCTTGCTATGTTGGTGGAGAATGCGACCATTTCTCTACCTCCACTTAGACCTTATGACCCGTCTAAACCTCGGCCTATAGGTTACGATGAGTCTAAAATCTGCGCTTATCACCGCACACCAGGACATGATGTGGAGGGATGTAAAGCTTTAAAAACCATCCTTCGTCAGTCACCTCTCCCAGATAGAAAGGTTAAGAAAGACAACTTACGAAGGGAGAGACCTTTAGCTTCCATTCCCTCTCCTGTACCATATGTCCCCGCCTCACCAAGCTCTATCATTATTACAACCCCACCTCTTGAAAACCATGATTTATCCCAACCATCTTCCTCATCTCAGGTCTATGAGATTAATATGATTAGTGTTGCTACTCGAGCGCAGAAAACTAACAAGAAAGCGAAAGAAAGCACACATGCGTCCTCTCTTTCTCCATCCAGCATCTCGATTGCACCACCACCCAAAGTGGTTATTCGTGGGCCCGCTTACCCCGTCTCTAATGGAGCTGCCCATCGAGCCATGATCAAACAGCTTCACCAATCACCCGTAAAAATGACGCTATATGATCTTATTCAGACTTCTGAATCTCATCGACAAGCTCTCGTTGAAATTCTTCAAGGGATCGAGGTCTTACCTAATGAAACCCTACCCGTTGCCTCCATTCTAACACCTAATCACGTTGCCTCTCTCACCAAACAACCCACCGCCCCAACCATTTATGTCTCTGTACCACAAGCTGCTGCAGTCAGTTTCTCTGAAGATGAAATTGTTGACTTTGGTACAGAAGACCCTGACCCTGCCCTTTTCATCTCCGCTTACATTCGGGACATTCGGGTACGTCGTGTTATGATTGACGGGGGTGCTAGCTTAAACATCATCTCTTCAAAAGCCTTCCAACAAATGAATATCCCTTCTAGCTACATGTGTGCCAACCCCATCATGTTGCGGTCATTTAATGACGCTATTACCTCTACCTTAGGCACCATGATCCTCAACATTCGGGTAGGACCACGTACTTTACCCGAACTCTTCTATGTCCTTGAGGGAGAGTTCCAATATAATATATTACTGGGTCGTCCTTGGATCCTAGCCATGGGATGCGTTCCCTCAACATTACATAGATGCATAAAATTTGAGTACGAGGGGAAGTCCTACACCGTAAAAGTTAATCCTCCCCCCTTAAAACCTGCAATATGTTATACCGCCCAAACGATGTGCTTGTACCAATCAAGACACCCGTTCATTCAACCCAACCATCCTCTTCAAATGTGCCTCAACCATGTACCTCAACCGCACCTATGCCTTCAACTGATGAAGCCACCGTCGCAAAAACAACTTCCCTTCCCGCAGCTAACATCCCAACCACAGACCCCTTAGTAGATGTTTTTCAGCGCCTTACGCTGGGGGAGTATCGCCTATATAACGTTAGTTCTTTCCATACCCCACAGGAGTACGGGCAGGTACATGCCCATCCTACCTATGACCGTCGTGTGGGGGAAGTAATCTCCTACGGACCACCTCACTGCCGCACTAACCTAACGTATGGGGGCGTCGACGCATCTTCCGTTGCCCCTGAGCCTCCTCTTGGTGTGGTTCCTTTCCAATCCGATTTTCAATACCTTACCAATCGTCGTTTTGCCCTCACCTTCTTGACTCGTTGTGCTTGGAAAGGCTTTGGTTTTGGTCTTTATGAACAAGGTCGACATACGCTCATCCCCATCGCCACACGCAAACATAATGATCGTAGTGGTCTCGGATTTCTGGGAACACTTATATCGACGGAACATCGTGTCAATTGTCTTCTAGAAGACGATGACGTTACCCCTACCAAACCGTCATCACCCATTTTGCCTCCGTCACCCATAGAGTCGATAGATCCTAAATCTATCCCTCCTAACTTTTTTTTTTCATAAATGCTATCTTCCTAGGTCCTCTCATTTATCAACGCGATAATGAGGACCCCTCTTCTATTCCCCTTCTGTATCCAGACATGATTGAAGAGGACTCACCTTCAATTAATGTTGTTGAGTGCCAGGATGATGACTCCATCCTCACTTACCTTGGCGTGGATGACTCTTACATTCAACGCGCCTTACCATCTGAAACTCAAACCATGCTAAACGAGTCTACTATAGAAATCAACATCCACACGGAGGAGGATCCTCACATTGTGAAGATCAGACAATCCCTTAATGCATCAGAACAAGTTGTCTTTACTACTTTTCTCCGTGCTCGTAACCAAGATTTCGCTTGGTCTTACGCTGATATGCCAGGAATTGATCCTGACATTGCTGTCCATAACATTACACTGAAACCCGATTCAAAGCCAATTAAACAGAAATTGAGAAAAATGCATCCACGCATTACCCTCTTGGTCAAAGAGGAGCTCCAACGACTCCTTTATGTTTCCTTCATTCTGCCTATTGACTATCCTCAATAGATTTCTAACATCGTACCTGTCACTAAAGCGACGGGGGGACTTCGGATATGCACGGACTTCCGGGATCTTAACCTCGCTTGCCCTAAGGATGACTTCCCCCTACCAAGTATTGACCAACTTGTTGATCTCACCGCAGGCCATGAGATGCTCTCTCTCATGGATGGCTTTTCAGGATACAACCAAATTTTGGTTGCCCCTGCCGATCAACACAAAACTGCCTTCATAACTCCTTGGGGAACCTTCTGTTACCGTGTAATGCTATTTGGCCTTAAGAATGCTGGTGCAACCTATCAGCGGGCTATGACCTACATTTTTCATGACATTATGCACACTATCCTTGAAGATTACGTCGACGATCTTCTTGGCAAGTCTAAACATCGCAGTGAACATCTCGATGTTTTAACCTTTATTTTTCATCGCCTGTTACAATATTCTGCCCGTCTTCAACCAAAAAAATGTGTCTTTGGTGTCCTTTCGGGAAAACTTCTTGGCTTTATCATCTCTTTGCGTGGCATTGAGGTCGACCCATCTAAAGTCAAAGTTATCCTAGAAATTCCCCCACCTACCAATCTCAAACAATTGCGTAGTTTACAAGGTAAGCTCCAATCTATCCGACGTTTCATCTCCCAACTCTCAGATCGATGTCAACCTTTCCATCACCTCCTTAAGAAGGACATTGATTTTCAATGGAGCAAAGAGTGTCACCAAGCCTTTGAAGCTCTCAAAAATTATCTCTTACAGTCACCCGTGCTTATCCCACCTCAAGACGACTGCCCTTTCTACCTTTACCTTTCCGCCACTGACCACGCTGTAGGGGCCATGCTTGCACATCGTAACTCTGAGAATCGAGAACAAGCCGTTTATTATATAAGTCGTACTTTGGTGGAATATGAGACTAGGTATACACATGTAGAAAAGTTGTGCCTAGCCCTATCATTCGTGGCCACCAAACTCCGACACTACCTTCTGAATCACAAAACTTTCATCATCACCAACACGGACCCCATCCATTACATGTATGCCAAACCTCATCTAAACCAACGCATCGCCCGATGGCTCATGCTCCTCGCCGACCTCGACCTTGAGTTCGTCCACCAAAAATCAATCAAAGGACAAACCATCGCAGACCAACTTGCGGAAGCCCCTTTACCTGGGGAACAATTTACCAATTTTACATTCCCCGACGAACTCATCGCCACTCTTTCACTCAAGGGGGAGTCGTATTCAATGACTCTCTTCTTCGATGGATCCAAATGCCACCACGGTGGAGGAGCCGGTGTTGTTCTCATTCCTCTCGACGCTGAGCCTATGCCTCTTTCATTCTGACTTGATTTCCCTTGCACTAATAATACAGCGGAATACGAAGCCCTTGTTCTAGGTCTCTAGGTGGCGCTACACTTAGGTATCAAATCTATTAATATTTTTGGCGACTCTCAATTGGTAGTCAATCAAGTTATGGGCATCTACCAATGCAAAAATGAGGAACTGCAAAAGTACAAACACTACGTGGACTCACTTCTAGCCTTATTTACTCACGTACAAACACTACGTGGACTCACTTCTAGCCTTATTTACTCACTATTCTATCCAAACCATTCCCCGCTCCACTAACAAATTTGCGGATACTATGGCTTGCTTAGCCTCACAAATTCCAGCGTCATCAACTGACTCTGATATTTTCGTCTTGGTCCAACAACTCTTTGCCCCATATTATTCAGCCCCGGTTGTTTGTACGATAAATACTGTGTCTGCTAACTCACAGGATACTTGGTATCACCAATTCCACGACTACCTTACAACCTCTGTTCTCCCTTCTGACCTTACTAGTACTGGTAAACGCGCTTTTCTTAAATGTGTTTCTCATTATGTAGTTATGGGGGGACTCCTTTATAAACGTGGCTTTGATGGCATCCTCCTTCGATGTCTCACCGGCGCGGAGGTCACCCATACCATCCAACAAGTCCATGACGGTATTTGTGGCGGACATTTTAGTGGCCTTGCCGTGGCCAAACGAATCCTTCACCTAGGTTATTATTAGCCTACTCTCAATAATGATTGCTACGAATATGTTAAGCATTGTGTTATGTGTCAACAACATGCCAACCTTCAACATACTCCTAGCCACCCGCTACAGGTCGCCCGAGATCTTTGGCCTTTCTCACAATGGGGTTTAGACCTTATTGGTGAGATTCATCCATCCTCTTCGCAACGTCACCGATGGATTATCACAGCAACTGAATATTACACAAAATGGGTGGAGGCTATTCCACTCATTTCAACTAAAAAATAAAAAATTGTCGAGTTCATTAACCACCACATTATCTGTCGTTTTGGTGTTCCTCATCGCCTGATTACAGATAATGGAAAATCTTTCAAAAATAAGTTGTTGCAAGACCTTTGTGACAACTTTGGTATCAAGCTTAGCTTCTCATCACCCTACTATCCACAAGCAAATGGACAGGCCGAATATTCTAGTAAAACCTTAACCAAAATCCTCATGAAAGTTGTCAATGAGTCCGGACGAAATTGGCACGATCACATCCCCTTTGCCCTTTGGGCTTATCGTACTAGCATTCGTACCTCTACTAATGCCACACCTTTTTCTTTGGTATATGGTACCGAGGCTGTCTTACCTCTCGAAATACAAATACCCTCCCTCAGAATATCCCTTCAGGATATTCTCACCAATGATGATTTCTGCCAAGAGCGGTTAGCCCAATTGGAGCTTCTTGACGAACGTCGTCTTACAGCTCTCGATCACCTTCAAATCTATCAAAAGCGCATCAAGCGTGCTTATGATAAGCGACTTCATGAGCGTACCTTTAAGGTTGGTGATCTTGTCCTCAAAGAGAATCAACATGTAACTAATCTAGAAAAGAGAAATTGCGGAAAATTTGCTCCCAATTAGATTGGGCCTTATATAATCACTCACACTTATGGATCAGGCACTTATCGTTTAGCTTCGCTTAATGGTAAACCTGAGCCTGAGCCCCTTAATGCCTTGCATCTTCGACCATTCTACTGTTGAATTTAGTGTTATATCACTTCTTATCTACCTACTGCTCGTCCCTTGAGCTCATTTCCCACTACATACACTTTGTTTTCCTACATCTCAAAATAAAATCAAGCTCACTTCTCACCTCCCCTTAACGATGCCTTCCCCTTTTTTAGTCTAGTCCATGACTCCAAAGTATTAAAATAAGCCGTATTCTTATGAGATTTTCTTGAGTCAAACTTCCTACCAAACTAGATGCTTCATGCCAAAAGAACATCTAGTCATCCAAATTCAATATAGACTGCTCCCTCGAAGGACAGCTATATGCCGAACTATTGCTGCTATTAAATATAGACTGCTCCCCCGAAGGACAACTATGCGTTAAAATCATATCTGCTACTATAAATAGACTACTCCCTCGAAGGACAGCTATACACAGTCAGCCTTTATCAGAAGCTTCTCACATTGATCAGCTTCGTGAAGACCTCAAGAATAATACAATCAATATCCCTTGTAGACTTCCCACATCGATCAGTCTACATTCAATAAATAAAAGCCTCATTCAAAAGAACTTTTGCGTCATGGACTTGTCTATTTAGGGTAGGTTCTCTTTCGTCAGAACACTCACTTTGTAATAAGTTCTCCATACCTCAGCTATACCATTCACCTCACCTCACCATTTGTTTCAACTCAAGGGACGTGACGTACACCTGATAGGTTGTGATCTTACAACTCTTTTCACCTATTGACTTCTCGTCTATGCACGGTACCTAGGGGTTCAGGCTCGTTCTACGTTGTGTGGTTTGTTTAGCTCTTTTCAGCTACGAAGCATTCTTTCCTCTTTTGCCTCGCATCTAGGATCGTGTGTTGATCTTAATTAGGACATGGTTCCCTACCACTTGGGTAGGCTAGCTTTCGCTTCCCTTATACCTTTTACAACATCACCAATTCGTTACCAACACCATCAACCTTACCTTACCAATATTACTATCAATACTTTTACCAACCGACCAATCGTCTAACCATACCTAAATTGCTTGAATTCACCTCTCCCTGGTCCTAAGGGAGAACTACATCGGTCTGAGGCCCCTCCTTGCTTTGTGCAATGGGCTATGTAGGCAGCACTTCGGAGACATGGGGTCTCCCAAGGTTAGCTCGACCATCCCCTACCATAACCTATCATGTGTGGTAAATATAAATATTTTCGTGTATTTCTATTTAATCACATTCCTCTTTTATCCTTTTTTTCAAAACACCAACAGTCAAAATGACAACATTCTTATTATTATCATAACTCAAATCAACATACATATTCAGTTTTATTTAGATGTTAAACAAATACATCTTCTCTATCATCGACACATAGGTCGGCATCCTTATTTATTCTTATACCTCGATAACATTTACTTAGACCCTCACGACTCATCCCGACCCAGGAGATGATCGTGATCGACGATGCCTTTCGCCAGGCCTTTCTGTCCTCAACAGTACCACGGCTATTGGTACCGCCCACTGATCTGCCAATCTCTCCTGTAACATATGAATATGCCCTCTCGCATGGAGGACTCCAGCCTCTAGTCTCTCCGCCTGTGACTCCGCAACCGCTAACAATCCTCTTGTCTCATTCACCTGCGTTTGGAGCTGCTGAACTAAACGCTGCAGACCATCCCTCTCTGTTGTAATCACCGCTATGTCAGGACGATCACGTACACCTTGCAGCTCTGCTACCCACCATAATCTATAGGCCTCTGTCGTTCCTGCATCCATTACCCTGCGATTGGCTACTACTTCTTCAGGACCTTCTGGAGGTGTTGGCCGGGGAGGTGAGAATGCTGCCTCTACGTCGATCCTCATATATGGTCTATAATCCTGCGGTATGTCTTGCACCAATCCAAATTGTCACCGTACGCGATCTATAGGGATCCTCTCATACTCACCTGGCCTGTGCCCCGCGATCCACCTCAATCGCTCTACACCCCTCAACTCCTCAGCTATGCTCTCTGTTACCATATAGTTCCCGTAAGGCCTCCAATAGATATCCGCGATCGTCACCCTCTCCCATACCTGCCTGTAATACTCAATGTCACCCGTCACGGCATGAGATCTTACCTCTTGTTCTGTCTGGACCCATCGTCTGAATCCCAACCTCTGTACTCCGGTCTCTCCTGACTAGATGGGTCGGCCTATTGGTCGCACACAAACAATGTGCTCATAGGCCCAACAGTGTAATAAGTATGAACCATCCAATGTCGTCCTGTGATTTCGCCTACAAGCTCATAAACCCCTGTATAGCTCCGCCAAATATGCAGGTGTCCATGCAAATGTCACGTTCCTTTCTATCATCTCCCAAATAACACACATCAATGCCTTTGGAAATCTTCCCCCTTCCGCCCTCGGTAATGCATAATACCCTACCACTATCATTAATATCACTGCTAACCTTATCTCTTAGGGTGTACTGCATACATTACCCCATATGTGAATGTCAAACCTCGCTGTGTCAGATCTCGTACGTATGGACCAAATACTGCTGTTATCGTTGCCTGCCCTGCGTTAGGCATTGCCTGATATACTGGTGTTCCTATAATTGGGAGTCTCAAAATACGGAACACATCTTCCAATGTCACTGTCATCTCCCCTGTTGGCAGATAGAAGGTATTTTTCTCAGGAATCCATCTCTCAATCAACGCCTGCAACATAGCATGGTTACGCGTAATTCGTGCATAATAGCAGATTCCACTTAACCCCAAACGATTTATCAATGTCCATTCAGCTGGCATTACATCCGCTCGGATTCGTGACAACAACGCTGGTAAACTATCATTCATCCTCAACCCTACCTCTGCCTGCATACATCAAAATAAAAAATAACCATTCAATCCATCAAATCCCCACGGGTTTTTTTATCACATTCTGGAAATTCCTACAGCAACCGGTATCGTTTATAGCTAACCGGTACCGGTTCAGTAACCGATATCGGTCACTGTCACCTTCATACAGCCTGCCTAAACACACCACCTACGACAATAATTTGAGCATTTATTCCTTTCTGTACATACAAACATACCTGAAACCCCTGATTACCTACCCCGTAACACTCACCTCATCTATAACCCTTGCTATCATATCTACCCACTTAATCTCCCTCCTCCTATTCACAAAACATGCAAAAATCAAATCACAACCAAAACGTTTACCTCTTGGGTTGCAGTAGCTTGCGGTGGCACTTGTCTTCCCTCTCGTCCCTGCCTGCTAGATGCTTCTCCTCGTTCTGCCATGATCACCACTCTGTTCAAATTCACCTTTCTACTTTCTGAATCTCAGATCGCATTCACTTTCCCTGTCTCTTTTCTTATCACCCAAATCTCTCATACAATTTCCTATCTCTTTTCTCCTTATCACTTAAATCTCTCATGCAAATACCTGTCTCAGTCGTCAAAAAGCATCGCGTTCCCGTATTTAACTTCTTGCATGGCTCTCAAAATTAGAACTTAAGTTACCGAAGGTATTTTTTCTCAGGACTCCATCTCTCAATCAACGCCTGCAACATAGCATGGTTACGCGTAATTCGTGCATAATAGCAGATTCCACTTAACCCCAAACGATTATCAATGTCCATTCAGCTGGCATTACATCCGCTCGGATTCGTGACAACAACGCTGGAAACTATTCATTCATCCTCACCCTACCTCTGCCTGCATACATCAAACTAAAAATAACCATTCAATCCATCCAAATCCCCCGGGTTTTTTTATCACATTCTGGAAATTCCTACAGCAACCTGTATCGTTTATAGCTAACCGGGTACCGGTTCAGTAACCGATATCGGTCACTGTCACCTTCATACAGCCTGCCTAAACACACCACCTACGACAATAATTTGAGCATTTATTCCTTTCTGTACATACAAACATACCTGAAACCCCTGATTACCTACCCCGTAACACTCACCTCATCTATAACCCTTGCTATCATATCTACCCACTTAATCTCCCTCCTCCTATTCACAAAACATGCAAAAATCAAATCACAACCAAAACGTTTACCTCTTGGGTTGCAGTAGCTTGCGGTGGCACTTGTCTTCCCTCTCGTCCCTGCCTGCTAGATGCTTCTCCTCGTTCTGCCATGATCACCACTCTGTTCAAATTCACCTTTCTACTTTCTGAATCTCAGATCGCATTCACTTTCCCTGTCTCTTTTCTTATCACCCAAATCTCTCATACAATTTCCTATCTCTTTTCTCCTTATCACTTAAATCTCTCATGCAAATACCTGTCTCAGTCGTCAAAAAGCATCGCGTTCCCGTATTTAACTTCTTGCATGGCTCTCAAAATTAGAACTTAAGTTACCACCCTAGCTTTTCTATTTTTAGAAAAGCTCATACCTAAATAACCGGTATCGGTTAAATACTGTTGTTATCGCTGCCCGCCCTGCGTTAGGCATTGCCTGATATACTGGTGTTCCTATAATTGGGAGTCTCAAAATACGGAACACATCTTCCAATGTCACTGTCATCTCCCCTGTTGGCAGATAGAAGGTATTTTTCTCAGGATTCCATCTCTCAATCAACGCCTGCAACATAACATGGTTACATGCAATTCGTGCATAATAGCGGATTCCACTTAACCCCAAACGATTTATCAATGTCCATTCAGCTGGCGTTACATCCGCTCGGATTCGTGACAACAGCGCTGGTACACTATCATTCATCCTCAACCCTGCCTCTGCCTGCATACATCAAAATAACAAATAACCATTCAATCCATCAAATCCCCACGGGTTTTTTTTCTCACATTCTGGAAATTCCTACGGCAACTGGTATCGTTTATAGCTAACCGGTACCGGTTCAGTAACTGATACCAGTTATCCCTAACCGATATCGGTCACTGTCACCTTCATACAGCCTACCTAAAAACACCACCTACGACAATAATTTGAGCGTTTATTCCTTTCTATACATACAAACATACCTGAAACCCCTGATTACCTACCCCGTAACACTCACCTCATCTATAACCCTTGCTATCATATCTACCCACTTAATCTCCCTCCTCCTATTCACAAAACATGCAAAAATCAAATCACAACCAAAACGTTTACCTCTTGGGTTGCAGTAGCTTGCGGTGGCACTTGTCTTCCCTCTCGTCCTTGCCTGCTAGATGCTTCTCCTCGTTCTGCCATGATCACCACTCTGTTCAAATTCACCTTTCTACTTTCTGAATCTCAGATCGCATTCACTTTCCCTGTCTCTTTTCTTATCACCCAAATCTCTCATACAATTTCCTGTCTCTTTTCTCCTTATCACTTAAATCTCTCATGCAAATACCTGTCTCAGTCGTCAAAAAGCGTCGCGTTCGCGTATTTAACTTCTTGCATGGCTCTCAAAATTAGAACTTAAGTTGCCACCCTAGCTTTTCTATTTTTAGAAAAGCTCATACCTAAATAACCGGTATCGGTTATATAACCGATATCAGTCTATCAGCTACCGCCATCGGTTCCCTAACCGATATCGGTTACACACCTGCCTTTAAAAAATTAAAAAAAAAAAAAAAACATGGTTCTTTTCTTCATTTTCTACCTAATTTTTTGTCGTGCCCGCCTCTTTTCCTGCATCACAACACCATTATCCATATTTGTCCATCTACCACACATATCATTACAATTTCATTAACATCATCTATTTTACAAAAACAAACAAGCCATCAACTAAGGATATAAAAAAACTATCAATCTATACATCATTTGGATCCAACTCATCAGATACATATATAACCATGTCACAAAACCAGCCCAAAACATGCAACATTTCATCATATAACATGTCATCCATATATACGTGCAAAAGACATCAACATCATCCATATATCAACATGTCAGTTAAACTCATCATACATTCTATATCACAAACCATTGACGAAATACTTAAAAACATTTTGAACGCTGCATGTGGATCAAAACATCATCTCTATATATATATACAAGTTTCAAATGTATAATGTACCCTGCATCGGGGCCTCTGTGATCTCATAATACAATGACAAAGCCGGCACGCAGGCTGCAATAAATATCAATAACCTCGACTCGGCTCGCAGGCCGGTCCCTCATATCAAAAATATACTCAGCTCGCAGGCCGGTATCAACTGTACAACCCGTACTTGGCTCGCAGGCCGGTATATAATGAATGAATGAATCAATACATGAATAAATGTAGGCACGCAGGCCTCTATCAACACAACCAGTTCGCAGACCGGTGCTCATGTCCATATACAAAAACTATGCGGGTATCCCTCAGCTCTCCCCACCACCCTCAGCACCTCTCCCTGCTGGTCCCTGTGGTGCCTCTCGCCTCCTACCTGTAACGGACACACCGGCTGTGGCTACACCTCCCTACGATCTCTGACTATGCGAGGTCTCCGCTCGGTGTGCCGCATATGGCTGATACTCAGCTCCGGTACTATTAAGGACATCCTGATAGTACCGGGCCTCCACTCTCACCTCCATATATCTATCCCGTGCCACCGTCGGTATTGGGGCTTGTCCCCGGACTCCTACTGCCAGTACCCCCTGTGCCTGTGCTGGTGCCGTTTGTGGTGCCTGTGGTTGTGCCACTACTGGTGGTGGTGCCTGTGCCTGTGCCTGTGCCTGTACCTGCGCCTGGGCTAGCTGCCCCTGTAGGACACCTATCTGTGCCTGTGCAGCAGCCAACTGCCCCTGTAATAGCTGCACCTGGCCCCTGAGCTGATCTCACTCTGCTATCACTGCAGCGAAGTCTGGCTGTGCCGGCGGTGCTATCCTGGCTACTCTCTGACCAGCCCACCAAACCATGAATGCCCCCGTACACCCAGCATCATCTACACCATCACCTGCTGGCCTCTCTGCAACCTAATCTGGGTCCAAGGGCTGTGGTGCAGGCAATGGGGCCTCTACATCATCCCTCCTGTACTGAGGGAAGGGAGGTGGATCGTCCTGTCGTAGCCCCATCTGCCTGCGTACCCTCTCTAGGGGTATCCTCTCGTACTCTCCTGGCCTCCGTCCTGCTATCCAGAAGGTGTACTGGATCAGGTGCAACTGTAAGCGGGCTCCTCTGCGAGGGTGATGACCTCTTTAAGGCCTCCATATGATATCTACCGCTGTCATGCCCTCTAACAAATGTCTATAATACGCGACATCTCGCCCTGCAAGCACTGCTCGTGGCTGCCCCATGACCCCCAACCACCTCTGAAAGTCGTACCTGTATATGACCTGTGTCCCTGGCTGCTGGGGTAACCATACTGGCCTGATGCATATGATGTGCTCATATGCCCAACAGTGAAGTAAAAAGGTAGAGCAAATCCCAAATCGCCTCATCCGGCGATAGCCCCATAGCTCCCTGTATAACTGCACCAGGTATACTGGTGCCCAAGCGTAACAGGTGTGCTCCTCCACCATCTCAAGCAGAACCCCCATCAATGCACGTGGAAAGCGGCCTCCCTTTGAGTCCAGGAGGGTGAAGCAGGTGATCCCGATCATCATCAGCACGGCAAGCCGTGTCTCATGTCAGTGCGCACGGTACATGTCACCATACCCGATACTCGCGTTGTGATAGGTAAGTAGCGCGGCTGCATCTCCAAAAACCTGTAGGATGCTGTCCATCGCCATCTCAGAGTCTACCTGGAAGACTGCCTCTCCCTCGATCGGCAGTCGAAGGATGCGATACACATCCTCCAATGTGATAGTCATCTCCCCAGTCGGGAGATGGAACACATTGGTCGTCAGATCCCATCTCTCGATGAGGGCAACCATCAGGCTATGATCTCAGTCGATCGCTCTATATCACTGGTCTCCACCGAGTCCCACCTCGCGCATGATAGCCCAGTGCGCTGTGGACACATGTGGTCGCATCCGCACCAACAGCGGGGCATCCTGTCCCGCATCGTCAGCTGCTGACGTGCCTGCAAAACCCACCCACTACATTAGCCCTACTCTTTATCACGATATCTACTTGTACCCCCTTTTATCTCCCCGACCACATCCTGACTCTCTAACCCACCCCTCTACCCACCTATCTTCACCACACCCCGACTCTCTAACCCACTCCTCTACCCACCTATCTTCTCCACTATCCCCCTCCCTCTTCACACCCAAAAACAAACCCCGCAACCAAAACAAAAACAAAAACAAAAACAAAAACAAAAAAATAATAAAAAATAAAAAATAAAAACACAAAACCCAAACAATGCCAACTGACGCCGGCCGATATACGACCGACGCCGGTCGCGCACAAAGCAACCCTGACCACAAATTTCGCGACCGATGCCAGTTGCTTAGCAACCGACATCGGTCGCTGTCATCACCCGCAGCCGAACCCCCGCGCGGCCCCCAACTTACCTTTTTTCATTTTTCTCTCTACATACCCGCCCAAACACCCTACAAACCTACCCACCTAGCTGCCTTAGCCTATTTAGCCTATCTACCCTCTCCCTTTCTCAAATTATTTCCGTTTTTTACTTATTTCCTAAAAAATGCAAATTCCTACCCAAACCCCACATTTAACATAATAACTTCAAATAACCACAATAAGGGGTTTCGAACCTACCGGTACGACGACACGTCGTCGTGGTGGGATGGGTGGTGGTGGTCCAGCTGGTCCAGCTCCTCCTGCTCCTCCTGGCTGTGCCATAGCTCCAAATTTCCTCTTCTGGGTCCTCAACCAATCACCTACTGCCTCCTCCTCACTCGGGCCCGCTAACAACTCACTCCTCCAGTCAAATAGTGCCACCTCAGCCAACAAATGCACCAATATGAATATTCCACCTCAGACAACTAAAATCGGTTTTAAAATTGCAAATGTGGCAATGACAGGCCGTATTTTTCTTTTTATAGGTTTTTAACCTATAACCGATACCGGTCGTATTGTGCCCTAAGAAACCGACATCGGTTACCCAACCAGTACCGGTCATAGCCAACCGATATCAGTTTTGTCCTTATTCACCCAACTTTTTGCCCTTATTCACTAATCTCCCTTTCTCATCACGTTGCCTATTCACCACATCGCCTATACGCTCCATTGCTCTTTAGCCGTTTTTGACTTCACCGGCCTGACCTAAGGCCGCAACCAACTACTCTGGCCCGACCCAAGGCCGCAACCAACCATTTGGCCTGACCCAAGGCCTCGACTAACTAATCCGACCCGACCCAAGGCCTCACCCTAACCATTTGGCCCAACCTAAGGCCTCACCCTACCCATCTGGCCCGACCCAAGGCCTCAACTAACTAATCCGGCCCGACCCAAGGCCTCACCCTAACCATTTGGCCCGACCCAAGGCCTCACCCTACCCATCTGGCCCGACCCAAGGCCTCCACCAACTAATCCGGCCCTACCCATACGGCCGCAACCCTAACCATTTGGCCCGACCCAAGGCCTCACCCTACCCATTTGGCCCAACCCAAGGCCGCAACCCAACAACTTAGCCCGACCCAAGGCCGTACCACTTCGATACCTCACCCAATATCAACAACATACACTTTTATCCACCCATCCTGTAGTTTTTTGTTCAATCGAGCTCACCTGTTCGTGTTTTAGCATGATTAGGGTCCTTGACTTGATCTGTCGACCAACTTTGCCTAGACCTAGACCGTGACGTTTATCTCAACCAAACCAACCATTTGGTACTGCCGAACATGCCTAAATGTTCCTGTACCTTACCTGTTATATACCTTGGAGCTACTTCCTATGCCTTGGATACCAGGATTATATCACCCTTGTTTGGATAAACTATCGACCTTTGCCTATGCATTGCTGGTTTGCTCGTCAAATCATGTACCCTAGTCGTACTATTGCATTTCAACATGCGTCTGCTTCCTTGGACCTACCCCACCACCTTACCATCCCCTCTACACCATTTACCCTTTATCAACCCTATCCCTAATTTCCCGTTCACTCAATCTGTGATAGATTTGAGGGGGATTACCTATACCCTTAACAGGTGAAACCACTTCATATTATTATCCGTGCAACTTTACAAAACAAGCTACACGACAATAAGGGGCTAATGTAGACACCAAATTTGTGTCTTACGACCCCTTGTGACCCGCATCTCATCTCGCAATCTAAACTCATCACCTAAACCTTACACAATTATTTATTAATTACCTTGTAATGGATAAATCCACATCACCTTACCTGCCACCTCATTTTGCCACTTCATCATGACCTAGCCCTAACCCTAAACTAACCTAATTAAGACCCATAACTTGGTCCACACCTACACCCATAACTAATGACCCCTTTCTTGCACCCAAAACCGACCTTCTAGTCACTTGACCAAGCCCGCAACTGATCTCTCGGGAGAAAAGTAGGGAAGGTGGGCTATTTTACTAAAAATAGCCTACTTTTTCCTTACCGATGCCGGTTCCTACTCGACTGCCGTCGGTTACGTAACCGCCATCGGCTCCCTGTAAATGGGCTCCCCGAACCAAAATCAAAGGTCGAAGGATTTTTGAATCAACAGAGATCTTTAAGAGTGATCAATAGAGTCCAGATCTTCACTTAACCGAGCAGAGATGAGTGAAGCAACCATCAGTGTTTGCAGCAAAGGAGGTCAGCTTGCATCTTCGTCAAAACCAGTAAGTCACATCTTGCATGTCCTCTGTTATAACATTTCTTATGCTTTTTGAATCATAGTCCTCATAAATCCATTCCTGAATCCACTACCCAGTGTGCATATTACATCTAACTATCATTCATCTACCTCTCATCACCTCATTTCCTAATATCACCCATTTTACAGCCTTACAAATAACACAGCTACCAAACAACACAAACACCCCACAAAACAACCAACCTACAGATCCTAAACCCTACCGACATCGGTTACCAGTGACCGGTATCGGTTACCCTGACTACAACCAGAAACCAACCTTCTCCTACCTGTTTCAACAAAGTAATTTAATTGATATTCTGCAGTCTTTTGTGTTAATTCATATTAGCAGGGAAACTGACCACCTTCGAAAGGAAGTTTTATATTTCCTAGGCCCAAGGCAGTTTCCTCATTTATTGTTTAATCAAAATCTTGTAGTCTTGTGTTCTTATTTGCAGGTAGTCCTTCCAAGACAAAAAGGAGTTCTTCGCAGTCAACCTGATCTTTCTCTACGGTACGCGCACACCATCTCGACATTCAACAGGTATTCCTCCTAGCCCTAACCTTATCTGTTTCTAAAAGGAATGAAAGGATAGAAGCAACTCTATTCCCAGAAGCTGAAACATTCCGAGCGAAACACAGGTGATGATCATTTTGGTATTCTCCAAGACAAAAATGTCAAAGAAAGATGGAAATATATTCTTATAAATGGATATGATGATGCCCCTACGAGAATACTGACGAAGATAAAAATGTGACAAGGTTCTCAAAAAAGAGAAGAGGTCAATGTTGTAGAGAGAAGAACGAGATGGGATGTAATGGAATGGATTGACAGTGGTACATAAACAAAGAAACATCGGAATTGACTTTGAATGCTAGGTGTGAGGGATGTGTTTAAGGACGTAATGAGAAAGAGAAAAGGGAATGGATATGAGTTGTGAGTGATTATGAGAAGAGAAATAAAGGTCAAAGGTGAAGGTGAAAAAAGGCATAGAAAGTGATGGAAAAAGATGGAGGAGGAGAAAAGAGGGGAATGAAAGAGGAGGAAGAAGATAATAAAGAAGTAAGGATGAACAAGAAAGAAGAAGACTAGAAAATGATAGGGTAGAGGATGAAATTATGAAAAAGGGAGAGATTTATTTAAAATGAAAGGTGTGAAAGAGGGTGAAGCAGATGAATGGAGAGAGGTAATGGAAAATGAAAGATATAATAGAGCAAAGAAAATTGAAGGCACTAGATCATGGTGAAGAAATCCAAGACAAAGAATATGGAACTGACCACATGGAAATGCATGTGGATGGTGGGATGATAAAAAAATTTGGAAAACACTGAAGAGTCAGGTTATCGATGGGAAATTAAGAAGGAAGTGCAAGGTAAAATGGGGAAGAAGACAATATAGATGAAGTAAAATAAGACAAGGATAAAAAAAGAGGAGAGGACAACGAATAAAATTATGCATAAGGAAACCAAGAACAAAGATATTCGATACAGAGTGAAAAGCAAAAGGAACGTAAAGAGAATATCAAGGGGAGGAATGAAACAGATTGGAAAAGATGCGGAGCTACATGAGATGAGGATAAGTTGATGATGAGAAAATAGAGAGAGGGTGTATGATGAATACAGTGAAGAAATTGGCAAGGAAGAATGAAAGATGGAGAGGTGGTAAAGAAAAAGAGAGGAAGGGATAGGAGAGGCAATGCCAGCGAATGGATGTTAGGAGAAATCCACTGATAATGATCAGTAGGGGAGGATGGGAAAAAAGGTGAGAAGAGGGGGAAAGTAAGTGAGGAATGGAAGGGGGAACACCAATGAAGGGACGTTAGGATACTTTTTCCGATAATGATCAGAGGTCATAGAGGAAGGAAGGAATGAAGATAGAATGGAGGGGGTCAAAGAAAAGGATCCAGGCTATGTAGAATGAGAATGAGTGTTTTTTAGGAGAATTCCACTGATAATTATTAGCATGGAAACAAAATATGATGATGAAAGAATGTTAGGAGAAATCTAGAAAATGGAGTGGAAAGATTAAAGAAATGAGGGATAACGATGTGTGTGAAGATGAAGGCGAGGAGAGGATGTCGTGGATGAGAATGAATGAAAGAACGATGATTAAACAAGACATGAAATGAATGGGGAAGCAACGCTTAAGTAATATTACCAAGTAAGGGATGATGGAGATGAACATGGGGCAAGTAGGAAGTGGTTTTTGTGAGAATGAAAGAGGAGGTGAGAGGATGTGATGATGGGGAATGACGAGAATGTAGATGGTGAGAATGTGGAGTGGTGGGTGAGTGTAGGATGATAGATCTTCTTTAAGAGAGATTCTTAAGTAAGATCTCCATGCCATAGGAGGAGTTCAAGTAAGATCACCAAACTGGCAGTGACGATATGGATGGAGAAAGACAACATTATATTGGGTACAGGTGTGGAATGGTTGGTTAGAGTAGATGAGTACGATGAGAGGCGGGAGATACAAGATGAGGAAGATGTGATGGGATGTGGAAGGGTCATATGGAAAACCATTCTTAAGAGGGACTCTTAAGTAAGATTCCCATGTGATGGGGATGGTTAAGTAGGATCTCCAAGACAAGGAAGAAGAAGAATGATGAAAAGACTGAGTGGTGTATACCAAAATGAAACAAGAGATGAAAGGATGTGATATAAAGGAAACAAAGGAGTGTGACATGAGTGGATGGAGGAATATATGCAGTGTAGATGGAGAGTATGACATGAGTAGAGTGGAGAGTGATGATATAAGAGTGTAAAGAGAAAAAGGAGGAGTGGAAAGACATTTGTGGTGGTGATTGTTGTCCGCTGAAAGAGGAGATGCTGGAGAAGCTTCTATAACGGGAGGATCCAAGGAAGAAGATATACCTTAACTAAGATTCTCTGGTTGTATGGATGATTAAGTAAGATTGTCAAACTGAAAGTGGGAGAGTGAAAGGGAAACCCAAGAGGAAAGGAAAGTAAGATACTTGGCATGGTGGAAGGGGACTGAAAGGTGAGAAGGATGATGTGGAGACAAATGGTGATGAGTGAAAAAGGGGAGCGAAGAGAAATGGATCAAAGAATTTGTTGAACATGTTAGGTGATAAGAAGCTGTAGGATAATGAACCTGCCTTTAGAAGGATCCTCAAGTAGGATTCATAAATTGTAATGGTGATCAAGTAGAATTCACAAATTGAAAAGTGTATTTGCAAGTGCATTCATGAATATTATGGATAGATGTAGAATTCATAACGTGAAATTTGATGCAATTTTGATAAAAGATGACCTTGATGAGATGAATTAAACATAGTTATAGTAAGGGCATATAGGGAAACCATGCTTTGAACTAGATTGGAGATAAACATGAAAGGTTACCACTCAAGGCATTGCACTTACAGCCAATAGCAGGTGTTAACACATAACCAAAGATAGTTAGTTATACCAAAATACCGTGAGGGAAATATGGATGAAATATGCTCGTAATCCTAATGTTGACATGACAAAGGGATTAGAGATGTAACTTGTACGCGGGAAGAGGGATATCCATATATGGTTGTTCCTAGAACTATGCCCTAGCTTTGGGAAAGGGGAAGAATAATAATAAAAGAAAATTGATCCATGTAGGAAGCTTTCTAAGAATGATAATAAAAGGAAGGTCGATCAATGCGGGAAACCTTCCAAATGCCATAATAATCGAGTATCCATCCTTCGAGGGTATGGTCTACTTTATACATAATATGGATAGTAAGAATAATATATATGATAGCCGTCCTTCGAGGGATTGGTCTATTTCTTTTGATTTTGCTTTGTATGCTTTTATTTTTCTCTTTCTCGTATTTTTTGCATGAACAATTGTCCTTCGAGGGATCAATCTATTTTTGATAACTTTTATTTTTCCTTTTACATACATGAATTTTAGCTTCACATGTGGGAGAGCTGGGAATAGCTAAGTAGACCACTTAGGAGGGGATAATGAATGTATAAGAGACACCCCTAGACCTTTTGCATGACTGTAATAGGAGAATGAGAGGGTGATGGATGTAATGGTTATGGGGTCATATCAAAGTAATGGAGGTATACCACATCATTCATATCATTACAATGACAAATGGAAGGGGCTAATGGTGGAGGAGTGATATAAGGATATAACTAAGTTCTAATTGGTAGATATGCTAATAGTAGATTGGATGCCAGTGTAACTGCATTAAGAGGTTTCATCTCTGGTTTACCACCAAGGGAGGGAAGATAGTAAGTTGCAACATGATGAGATGATAGACAAGTAGGAAATAAAAATATGTCCTTAAGGAAACAAAAATATGATCACGACGGTGGATTTGGATAAAAATAAATGATGCCCCGAGAGAGACACAAATATGGCAGGATAGAAATGGCCACAAATGTAGACTTGATGAAATATATGGTGCCCCAAAAGAGACACAAATATGGCCACAATGGTGGAATTTGGTAAGAAAATAACTAAAATGGTCCCTCACAGAAGGACAAAAATGGTGAAAATGGTGGACTTAGAATGAGATGAGGATTTGGAAAGAATTAGTTTTGATTGGATGAATGTGAAGGAGGTAAACAAAATGATGTCAATGATCGAAGTCCCCTAATGAAAAGGGAGTTATAGGGATATTATACTTAAGGGCAAGGAAAGGCTGCTCCCCAATGAATTAAATGTGAAGGAGTTAAAAGATGTCAAAAAAGTTTAGATGAGATTGTTTTGGATTTGGATGGGATAAACGATCAGAGACCACAAGTGTTCTTGGCAAGATAAGCAGTATTGATGGAAAATGTAGGACCTTCCCTATGAGGAATGTCATGTGCAAGAGGGATATTAAGGGATGATGTGGATGAAGGAATCGTGGGAAACCCGACAGATGTGATACAAATTGGATTAAATGTAGATGAAGAAGGGTATTTCCCCTGAATGAGGAAATCATATTTCTCAATAAGGTTGTGGACGATTGTTTGAAATGCATTACAATGGTCAATGTCATGGCCCAAGGCATGATGATAAGCACAAGTGCAATTAGGATTGAACCATGATGGATTTGGACCATAGGGATAAAAATATTTAATGGGAGGAAGTGTGATGGCAAATATTTGAGTTAAATGTCAAAGGATCTGCGTAGGAACCCATTGAAGTGTCATGGGCAAGGTAAACCTTGTGGGTTTTGGTAGGATATATCAGCTTGGATCTAAGAGAAAAAGTGGATGTAGATTGGATGGGTAAATTATGTGTTTTGGAAGAAAAATAAAATTTGGTGGAAAGCTTGTATTTTTTGGATTCAGATTCATTGTTACGAGATGTTGTAGATGGAGGGACTGAATCTAAAATAGATGTTGTGGCATCGGATTGTTGAAAAGAGGAAAAGTCTAAAAGTTTTCGAAGATGCGTAGGGGACTATCAGGGATGTTTACCATGAGCCTTAGAATTTAATCGAGAAGATTTACTCTTAGCATGGATGATAATAATATCAACCAGAGGATCTGATAGTGGTGGTGTGGTTATTAATGGAGACAATATCCTAAAACAAGATGAGGATGTTAATGGAGAAATTGGTGTTTGTATGATGTGCTTAATGAGATATATGTGAGATGTGGATTGTTTAGGTTTTGGCATGGAAAGATTTTATTTTGTAGAATGCAAACCATCTTTATTTGATTTAAGTGGAGGTGTTGGTTAAATAGATGTTTCAAAGGGTATCTTTGATATGATTGTATATCGAGAGGATTGCATGGAAAGAGTTTATTTTGTAGAATGCAAACCATATTTATTTGATTTAAGTGGAGGTTTTGGTTCAATAGATGTTTCAAAGGGTATCTTTGATATGATTGTATATCGAGAGGATTTTGTCATTGGGATAGAAGGATTAAGTAAAGAGTATTGGGATAGACCGGGTGATGTGGTCATGGGCAAGGATATAGGTAAAGATGTCAAGGTAGGGATAGGTCGATTTGTTGGTATGATAGATATATAGGTAGTTGGGATAAATAGGGATGTAGGCATATTTGGGATATTTTGAGATGTGGGTGATGTGGTAACTAATGGAGTAGACATTATAGGTAATGAAAAAAATGCAGGAGTATTTTCGGGTGTAGAAGTAGGTGGGACTAGTTGTTTCATAGATGTTTCAAGGGGTAAGAACGATATGTTTGCTAATGGGGTTGATGTTGGAGGTGGGGTTTTAAAGGTATATGTGGTAGAAATGATTTTATTTGGGATGGTTTTAGAGAGGATTGATGTAGATTTAGTAATATGTGTGTTTTATGAAGATGTGGGTGAAGGAATGGGTGTGAGAGATGTAAGGATATCAGTGGGGCCGAAATAGGTGATAAGGATGAATCTAATGTGGTAGATTGGGGTATGATCAAAGTGGATGAAGTGGATGGTGTAGTCAAATTTTATGTGGTTATGATAAGGATATGAGAAGGTGTAGGTTCAGTAAAAGGAGTAAAAGTTGACATAGGTGTGTTAGGTTCTAAATAAGGAGTGGGAATAATACCTAAGGTGGGAACATGCGGAGTTGTTGATGAGATAAGATCTTGATTGATGGTGTGAATCATATAAGAATTTGATAGTTGAGATGTAAAGGGCGTGGCTTGATTCATTTGTGGGTGATTAGGTAAAGTTTGAGTAGTGGAGCTATTGATTTGGATATCCCCTTGATTTATGAGTTTTTGGACACGATCTTTATAGGAACGACATTTCTCAATTTCATGACCTTTAACTTGATGATATTTAAAATAGTGGGCTTCATGATACCAAATAGGCTTGGCTCTCGATTTTTCCATGGGTCATATGGGAGGAAGTTGGATGGATTTTACGGTCATCAACTTGTCAAATACGAAGCTATAGGATTCTCCAAAGGGGGTATAGTTAACTGTCAGTTGAGGGATTCATTGTTGAGGCCATGTGCCGGATATAGATGTAGATGAGGGTTTAATGACCACAGTGTTGGCCTCCCCCTTAAAATTGTCGTTATGTGTGAGTGGTATAGTAGAATCGATTTTAGGTTTAGTTGAACTTAGTTTAAGATGACCCTGCTCAATGGCACGAGTTTTGAGTTTACGAGCCATTGTGAAAGCTTCGTCAAAGGTTCAGAATGATTATATTTTCAAAGTAGATGATATATTTTTTACACACAAATGTGAGAAGATTTTGATGAGTTCGGTTTGCAAAAGAGTGAAGGAAAGTTGGTTTATAACACCATGCCATCATGTGACAAAGTCGACGATGGGATCGTCTTCAAATTGTCGGATGGTGTATAGGTCAGCGATAGTGGTTTTGGGTATGAAATTGATAGAAAAGTGTTCTAAAAACAACTGCATAAGTTGGGTGAAAGAGAATATGGAATGTTGTGTGATATTATTGTACCTGTCCAATGGGGAACCGAAAAAGTCATGGGGAAAGTGCGAAGAAGTAGATCACGATCATGCGTAATAAGACAACATGCGTGTTTAAATGTGAGGAGATGTTGTTGGGGATCTTATTTGTTGTTGAAATTAGTAAACTTTGGGAGTTTCCAATGAGGAGGGTAGGGTTTGATTGGAATGGATGGAAGAATGATTTCATTACAGATTTTTCCATAGGATAATATATCATTGGATGCTAAGGTAACAACCTCTACATTAGCCAACCAATTTATTAAGGCATGAATTGGATCACACAATGTGTTGTTAGGTTGAGATTGAATTGGTTGTGGTTTGAAAAGTAGTTTGATGAGCACTAACTTGTGGATAAGATTTTGGATATGTAAGTGTTCAGTGAATCATTTGATAAGGTGGTTGATAAAATTGTGGGTGTGCAGGTGTGTGGGGAACTATTTGGTAAGGATTAACATGTGTCATGGGTTGAGATTGTTGCATGGGTTAACTCTGAATAATACAGAGTTAGGTAGGTTATTGTGGTAAATGATAAGTGGGAATATGTGTGTTAAGAGGTTAAGATAGTTAGAGCATACAATGGATAGGAATGTAAGTGTGAAGAGGTTGAGATGGATGGACAAGCATATTATTAGCGGATGAAATAAAATTAAAAAATGAATGTGGGTGGAATGTGATCCACCAATTGAGGATAGAGATATTGTGGGGCATTTTAGACATACGAAATCATATATGGGGTTGTGAGGAGACTTGAGTGTCTCTAGAGGAGTGGGAAATGGTGGTGCAGTTGGTTTAGGAAGATTGGCTTGGGAAGAGATATAGGGATTGGTGTCAAGGTGGGGCCGATCTTGAATGACATGGTTTTCATAAGGTGAGACCATAGAGGGTTGGGTAGCTGAAGGTGTGGTTTCAAGTTTAGAATCTTGTTAGAAAAGATCATTAGAGGAAGTAACTTTATTGGGAGGAGGACATTGTTGTTTTGTTCCGATTTGAAAGAGAGTGACAATAGGTGTGAAATAGAGAAACATATATTTATGTAATTTGTTGACAAACAAATCAAGCAACATATTTTTTATCATCATGTTTAATTTAGAGGATGTGAACAGAAAAGTGGATAACAAAGGTGCCTAGAGAATGGTAGTCTAAGGTTGGTTTCAGGTAGTTTTGGCTTGGGAGATGTCTGAGACAATACCTATTGGGTGTTCAAGTCCCAATCAGTCAACCAGGTGAGAGGAGTGTTTTGATATGTTAATTGATTTGTGAAGTGTGAGGTAATGGGTGGAAAAACATGTGATGCAGAAGATTAAACCTCCTAATTAAGCTACGTAAGCAGGAAGGATGCACAGGTTATTTTTAAGTCAAAACAAAGTGTGAAATTTTGATGAGAACAATTCACTCAGGAAAGGGAAATGAAAATATAGAAATGAGAAAATAGGTAAAACTAAAGAATACCTGTATATTGCTTTCCTCCGTGATTAGACGACATGTGATAATGGTGGATTTTTGAAAATGATCGTCAGTGGCTAGGAACGTCTAGGTGCCATGTATATTGCTTTCCTTCGTGATTAGAAACGTGTGTATGTGTCAATGGTTTTCATTGACAGTGTAATGTTGGTCTCAAGTTTGTGGGGTGTACCTATAAAAGTAGATGAATGCAATTAGTTTACACGAGGCCAAAAATAAACTTTTTAATTAATAAAATATGGTGGTCGTAAATGATTTTTGAGAAGATTTTTAAATGATGAAAAATAAAGACGATGTTAAGTAAAAATATCAAAGACAGAAAGTAAGCCGATATACTACCAAATAGCTTAAACAAAGTAAATAACCTAATTAAATCCAAAATCATTGAGCTCATAGTGAGAAACTATACTTGAGTGAATTCTAAGAAAAGAATTAATGGGTAAATGAAGAGATGGAATCTAAATGATTGTGTATAGGATGAAAATGTGGAATTTGAGGACAAGCCGAAAGGTGATTAAGAAATTTATACTTTGACAACGGAAATTTAGAATAATTTAAGAAAGATGACAAACCAAAAAAAAGAATTAGAAGCATCAAGCATCAGAATCTTGTGAGTCTGCATGGATATTCAATTTCACCACATGGAAAGTCATGGTGGTCATACGTGGTCAATAGAGGTGGTCCGCCGACGTAGGAGACATGGGCGGTGGGTAAAGTTGGAGATGGTCGGGGTGATCTCAGTGGAGTGAATTTCCAGGAGCTCGAGGTCACAGGAACATATGTAGTTGCATGCGGTTGAGTGAGAGATGAGGTGACTGCATTCACTAAAGAGATCGTGGGAGAAGATGTTGTGGTCTTTGAAATTACCTCCTAGAATGGTTGAAACAGCACACACAACTCTATGGCGAAGAAAAATTACATCCTTTCATTCAAAGCATATCGATCTCAACTACTTTAAAAGCAGGCTTGAAATCACATGGTTTAGAAAGGGGGTACTAAATTAGGAACGAGATCTTCTAAATTACAGTCCTCAAAAGGAAAACCAAGACTATCGTAGGTTCCTTGAAATTCTTATGCAACTGGATGTGGAGTATGTTGTTATAATTGTGGCATTCTGGACCATTGAAATGGTATATTGTGACAACTTTGAAACTTGCCTTGAATTTGATGCCAAAACTACACCATTGCTTCTTGAAGCCTGTCAACGATGGGGCAATAAAGAGTTCAAGCAATATTGCATGTTTCTCCAGCAAATTGTAGACAAGGCTCTAGATAATGTTCCTTGTGATGTGCTACACAAAGCAAAGGAATCCTTTACACAAGTTTTAAGGAATGAAATTGAATTTTGGAATATGAGCCATGGTGATGCCATGAAGTGATAAGTGGTTTTGTAATGTCCAAGTAGTTTTGTGTTCCTTCAGTGTGAGAAGTTGGATTTTATCTAGGGGAACGATTGAGACCAAGGGTGTGCTTAAGCATTTTATAGTGTCGGGGAAAGATGAGGAAGTATCTCGATGAGGGAAGGGATGTGGAGTTAGTCAGGAAAGGGGAGGTAAGATGGATGCTCGATGAGGGGAGTAGGTAGCTTGTAGGTGAGAGAGTGGTAAGTGGAGGGAGGTAATTCAGGAAGATAGGGATGGCAAGCTGAGTGTGAGGATAAAGCTCTGTGCGGGGGCAGTGTTGGCAGGTAGTTGGGCAGAGCTGAGCCATGTGGAGTAGTTGGGGAGAGGTGGTGGGTTTGGCGAGAGAGTGGAGATGGCTTGACCGAGGCCGAGGCTATAGGAAGTGAGTGGAGTAGTTGGTGAGAGAGGTGGTTTTGTTGGTATAGGTAGTCAAGTTGGATATGGGAGATCGTAGGATTTGGTGTATACATGGTGAACCGAGGGGATTCAGAATGGAGAGAGATGGTGGAGGGAGGTGGCGAAAGGAAGATGGTGTGTTGTGAGGGAATGGCGATAACTTGGTCAATGTGCCGAGTCAAGGGGAAGTGGAGTAAGTTGGATGGGAGTTGGGTAGAGATTTAAATGGGGTGATAGGTAGGGGGATGGGTAATTTAGGATTGTTAGGATTTAAAAATAATTTTTTTATATTTCTTTTTATTATAACTTAATTCAATGTTATTTCATAATTTGTTTTTTTTTTTATTTTGTGTGTGCTTTTACAGGACATAAAATAAAATCTAGGAACGTAATAATATGGACCCAGATGACAAAGTAAAACTGAAACACAAAACCCCTTACCTCGTGATGGAGAAAGACTACCAAATGTAAGTAACATGACAAGTAAACAAAGATAATATTAAATCCCTTCACTAAAGTGAGTGGGAAAACGAAACATTCGCAAAATATATAGCACATGACTACAACTAGGATAATAATTAATTACACAATCAAACTTGAAAACACAACCAAGTAATAAGGTTAATTTGCGGATTCGTTTCCCACACGGTTAGAACACAATAGTAAATTGGTTCTTTTTTCTTTTTGTTCTGTTTCATTTGATTATAAAACGAAAGTGGATACCTAATCTAAACAAGTGATTATTAAACCTGTCAAAAATAATAAGAGTACATACCTCCAAGATGACCTTAACGACTGCTCGTAGTAGACTGAAATCAAAAAATACTAAGACTTTGTAAACAAGAAAGTTAGATAAGATGAGTAAAGTAACAAAAAAATGACCCAATCTAAAGTCTTGTCCCATCGGGCATGCCAAAATGTTGTACAAGAAACCTCATTCTCACGTGGGTAAATGCCGATACTAGAAGCCACTAGAAACTTTGAATGATGGAGGGCTTAGGACCTCAGATGCGGATATGGATCTACGGACGCCGAGAAGATAGATCTGCAAAACTGAAACAGATGTGATTAGATAACAATATGCGGGGGTTCCTGGATAATTTTGGTTCCAAGAGGCTATGAAATCCCTTGGAGGATGTCAACCCCCATGTGCTAAAGAATAAAGATAAAATACAAGACAAACAGATAACATGCAAGCTGATGAACAAAGAAACCTACAGATGTTGGTATGTAGATGGTGCTACCGAACTGATCCAAACACAACATGTAATGTGAACCGCACTAAGTGAACCACCAAATCATGAACAAAGTATTATGGGGATCCCAATGTCATTACAAGGACATTATGAGAGTACTATGATAAAAAAGACGCTGAAAACTCAAAACAACATTTTCCTAAAAAATTTAACTTATTCTGATGAGGCGGGAAGGCCCATATTTATAGCCTAGGGGTTAGGTTAAACTGTGGGTTATTATCTAACCAGGGTTGGGTAAAGTAACCTTGATTAAAAGAGGTGATGTGATTCAGTAGGGCTCACAATTTGACTCATGAGGTTAAAAAGATAAGGATGTGATATGGAGTGGGGAGTATGATTGACATTGGTGAAATAATGTATCCCATTTTTTAATTTAAGAGTGGGATGTCGGATGGGTATATTATTGCCTATAGATTGAATAATTTTGGGATATGTGAGATAATGCCAAATTTTAATTATTAAATGGGTTGATATGGAGCCCATTAATTAATTAAAATTTGGGTGAGTAAATGGATGGAATTTATTCAAATATAGGAAAAAGAAATGTGAGAGGGAAATTTGAATGAATGTGAGATGACAGAGGGGCGTTACACCAAAAAATGGTGTCTACATGTAGTTTCTTCTCTTCGATAGAAAAAAATTATAACTTCCAAGCCATGGTGAATGTCTCATCAAACATTCGGAATGTTTGTACCTAAAGGGTTAGTGAGATGTGTCTGGCACAAGCCCTAGTGAACAATTCTACCAACTTGGTTTGTGGAAGTTGAAAGGCAAGCTGATTAATGAGAACCTGTCAGTGTGACAAAGTCAATGATAGAATCATCACCGTACTGATGAATAAATTATAAATCAGTCATGAATAAATTCTTAGAGATATTGATTGAGAAGTGGTAAAGGAATGTCTAGGCTAACTAATTGAAGGAGAAGAATGAGTGCTTACATAAAACATTGTACCAATCTAGAGCAGGTCCTATCAAAGACATGGGAAAAGTCTTGAGGAGCAAGGCATTGTTATGGAAAATCAGATAAAAGACATGTTTAAACGATCACAAATTTTGTTGTGGATCTTCCTTGCTATTAAATCAATTGAACTTAGGCATCTCCCAATGTGCAGGTTAAGGATGAATGGGTATATATGGATGAATAGGCTCATTACAGATTTCATCGTAAGTCAAGGTATTGCAAGAGCCAGAAACAAATGCTTCGAGGGTATGCATGTTATCCATCGTCATATTTATAAGATCATTTTTAGGATTCGATTGAGGGATGCCCCCCATGGTCTAAGGGGGTGGATGAGGTAGATAATTCGTAGACGACACACCAGTGTATGATGGTGTCGAATAAGAAAACTGTGATGGGGGTATGTAAGAGGGAATAGATGAAGAAGGCATATACCCTGAATAAAAATAAGAGGTGACAAGCAGTTGTTGAGGTAGGGTATAGGTGGGAGGAGTTTGTGTGGAAACACTCATAGTAATATGTGGAAGATTCTGGATAATGTAAGGACTAGGTTCTTGAAGGGGGTATGAGATGCCAAAGCGACTGACGACTGAGAAGCAATGGGTACATGAGGTGCTGATGATGTAGGTATCCCTACACTAAGAGTTATAGATGATGGTGAGGTGTAGGTCGAAGGGGAAACAAACACTGAATGTGTAATAGATGTCGTAGGTGTGATAAATATTGAAGATGTATGGGTGATATGAGAAATGACATGCGGTAAGGTGGAAGCAAGAAATGTTACACTAGTGTTGGCTAATACATAAGCGAGGATGAGAATGAGAGGAATGGATATAGACATCTCGTATATGATTTATCCTGATGATTCACAAGTGGAAGAATGGGTGAGGTAATACTGTAAGGCTACGAGATTGTGATCAAGAATTTTTGTGAACTCCTCATCACTTACGGGTATAGCGATAGAAGAAGTGGGGTCCATGGATGAATAAATAGAATGCGGTGAAGGGCTAGGAGGTAGTGGTTGATGGCTAACGTGAAAGACTAGGGCATTGGCTTGTTGGCGAGTCAAAACCATTTGAATGGTGAAAAGATATATAGTCTAAGCTCTAAAAACGATACAGAAACAGAACACGGGAAAAAATATGGAAAAATGAAAGTAGGTTTTTATTTCTGATAAAAATCAAAAACTTAGAAACCGACATCAGTTAGGTAACTGATGCTGGTTGGCAGAAGGAACTGACAGCGGTTGCTGGAACCATGTCAGTTACTGAAGATAATCAAAATAATTAGAAATATAGAGATGAAAGGGGTAAAATAGATGAATTTGGACTTTGTTAATGGCGACAGAGACTAAGAAAAGAGTATAGTAAATGAATCGGAACACAAAAAATGTATGAATATGAATTGAACACTGTTTTGGAAAAAATGATATAAAATAGCAGGAAACTGATGGCAGTCATTTAACCGATGATGGTATGATAATATAACCAATGTCGGTTACTAATAATTTTAAGAATATGAAAATTTTAATTTAAGGTGAATTAAGTCCAAATAAAAATCAACTCAAAAGTTGAGTATGACAATAAGATGTCCTATCACACTAAAAAATAATTGGAATACACAAGTTATGATTGTGGAGTGTGAAAGAGAAGAAAAAGTGGATACTTTTTCTCTCAACTAAAAACGCAATTGAAACAAGAAAAAACTAGCAAAACACGTAAATCCTAGGTATTAAATTTTAGTGTTAAGTGGCTTATGCCTTTTTAAATTAAATGTGAATGAAATAGAGTTTTTGGATAACAAAAGTTCCCTATAAGAAATCTATAGATGGTTTTAGGTTAGTTTTGGATAAAGTGTCCCGATATACCTTTCAGTATGCGTGGTCCGAACTCTGATATGAAAAACCAGCTAGAACACTGGGCACTACCCACCGTTAACGGGTTGTTAAATCCTTGACCGCTTCTTCCTGAAAAGGGAGTGTTTAATAAAATGTTTAAATTATTTAAGTGGTTTGGCTCGAGAGTGTGTGCAAAAATGTGAACTACGCTTAATATAAATCTAATTACCAAGTGGTCATGACCTCCACCATGTGATTGCTAATTAAATCTATGTGATATAATGCAACAATCAAAGGATGAAATGCACAGATTTTAAACCTAAATCGAAAATGATATTTGATGTAGCAGAAGAGGAATTCTCTTTCAGTAAATGTAATATAGAATAAAATAAGTTTTATTTTTAAGCACCAAAGGAAAAAATTATTTTAGATAAATAGAAAGAAAAGAAGATTTCCAAGGATAGATTTAGTATGAATTTTTCAGGAAAGAAAGAAACACACAAATACACCCTATATGAACAATGAAAAGAACCCACAAGATGGGGTCCCACCGGGAGTTCCAAAATGTTTCACCACAAAGTAGAGATAAAAAGATAAAAGGTAAGGGCAAGGAGGAATACATTTTGATAGTCAAATAAGGTGTGCACACATAGAATGTGACCAAGATAATTGTGAAGAGCTTACCTTTGGCTAGGAGGAACGAACTAAAATAGAACACAAGACCACAAAATAGAATTAAAACTAACAATTGGTGGACTGCCTAGCGAAAGCTAGATCGGGGAAATGAGGGGCTTCTTAGAAGGCTGTCAATCCACTTTTAAAATAATTTAAATGCTAATAAGAACATGAAATAAAGAGATCTATTTTAGTTGTATAGTTTAGGTATCCTACACAAAAAAAGTAAATCAAAACCTAGTCTAATAAATACATGCAAGACTAAATCCAAAGAGGATAGTGGGTGGTCGAAGGTTTGTGGGTGTGAAAGAGGATGTAAATGAGGTCTCGACAAGGTTTGGTAAGATTCTAGGTTGTTCTGAAAGAGTTATCAACTCATTGTTTAGGGGAAAGTTACCATTCACAAAGACTAGTATCGGTTAAGTGACCGATGTTGATACTGGTAAATGACCGATGCTGGTTGGGTGACCAGTGTCGGTAGGGAAAATATGGTAAAATTATTAAAACTGGATATTTTGGCCCTCTCTGTGATTACATAGAGAGTGAAGGGGGCTTAGTTAGGGTAGCAAGGTTTATGTGAAGGATCAACAAGGGTGAGAGAGGTGATTGAGTGGGAAAAAGGGTTAAGATTGATAGAGTATCGGGTAGATGGGTGAAGGGTGGTATTCGGATGAGAAGAGATTCGGGTAACAAAAGATAATAAGAGATTTAAGACCAAAATAAGAATTAACAAACAAGGTTAAGATACTTATCTGAATGTCTGTAGATCTATAGATGGTGGTGGTCGATGGAGGTTCATAGAAGAAACGAGACTGTATCCAGTGTCACGGAAGCAGAGCCTATGTACTCCAATGTGAATGATCCAGGTTGTGGAGCAAGAGGTTGACTGCTGGTAAAGATCTGGAATGCTCTAGTTCGCAGTTTGATTGTTTGAATGTTAGAATGCCCAAAGCTCAGACAAATGAAGAAACCATCCAAAGAGTTAGAAAATATTATTTAAGGTAACCAATGACAGTTAGGGAACCAACACCGGTCGAGGAATAACCGGTGTCGGTTAGGGAGAAAAGGTCATACTTACTAAAAATGGTTTGTTTCTTTCCAAATATGACGTGATTGATATTTTTGTTCTGGGTCATAAGCGTTTTCTTTCCAAATGTAGTGGGAGAGTTTTTATAGGGATAATATGTCATTAGGATTAGGTTTAGAATGATTCCTAGTTGGTTAGGGAGAGTAAGGACTTGGTCTAGGCCAATTAATGATCTTGGAACATGTCTTAGGATGAGGTAGAGGGATGAGGTGGCTAGGTGAGGTGGAAATTAGTCTAATTAAAGTAATTAAATTAATAATGATGTGTGGATGGGGATTAATTTAATTATGGGTAATTAAATTAATACTATTGTGTAAAAGGGGGCCACAGTTAAGTGTATATGTTGTATAAATGAATTAAAGGAGGCTAGATGGGTTGTGACCTAATTTTGGTGTCTACACCTTTATGACAAGGTTAGGTCCTTTTCTCCATCATCCTTGGAGGAATCCCTTGACTAAGCTAAAGGGAAACATTACCTCATGTGTGAGTTTTAAAAACCTAAATAACAACCACAAATAAACCTTTAAGTCCTCATGCAACCTTACAACTATATCTTCATTGAAGGAGTCATAGACACTCACAATCATGGAAATGCTTCCAATAGAAGTATTCATAACATTTATTCAACCCCCTGACTAAAAGGAGGCACCTTCCTCACCCACCCCAAAAAGGATATCGTTAATAGTTTATCAGAAGGGAATACATAAGGTGACATCTACCAATGTCATTATCATAGTATATGCGACCCTCCCAACCTATTCGTTAGTTGTATGATAAAAGTAAATTTGTTGGTGGCATGCCAATCAGGGGCATTCTCACGAAAATTTTCAAGTTCTCAGAGCCATTTTTTATTATTTATGACTTAGAAATGACTTCAATCATGATACCATGGTTAGAGAAATGTATAACATGGCCATTAAAGTGAAAGATAAAGGACAAAAACATGATCATTGTGAATTTAGCATAAGACAAATTACCACTTGGGTATGTATACCAATATTTTACCTAATCATTCCAAGTTTGGTTCCCCTCATTAACCTGCTAATGATAAGAAAAAACAACCTCTTCAGATAAACATATTAAAGGAACATATTACCCTACACTTTATGTAGTGCCCCACACAAAATTTAAAATAAAATAATAAAGGATTTAGTGTTATGCATGTGATCAGAGTTCAAGATGATGTGTTGGAGTGTGGAAGGTACTGTCAAGTAGACAAGGGGGAGATTGCATGGTTGGTGGTGGAGTAATGGCATGGAGGAGGTTGGTGTGGAGTCATGGGGGTCGAGTGTGGCAGCGGTCTTCAAGACAGGGTGGTTCTTCCCTTATCATGCATCCTCGCAGTCTTTCTCAGCATTTGTCTTCCCTGCCTTTGACTTGCTATTTCTACAAGATTTGTCTCTTCCACTCTCCCCTACGTGTTTCCCTTTTCAACAATCTCCCAGCCATGCCAGATAGGGAACCTTGAAATAGGGTAAGGATGTCCATCAAATCATACTAGGAGTCTGATTTTTCTTTTTATTTGGCCATATTCCTCCCAAAATGCACCAAAACAAAACTTGAGCTCGGGAACATGGTTTAGAAGTCCAACAACCATTTTATCAGATTGTTTTTGGTTTCAAATACTTTGATAGACATCGATGTAAAATGTGGAACCTTATGCCAGGTAGATGAAACTAGTTTCATGAGATATCGTGCTAGAGAGGGAAATATAGCAAAGAATAAAATATTGTTGATTCCTTTCCTTGTTTATTAGTGCATGGGTTTTGAATTGTGTCGGTGATTATGTTTATATAGTGCCCTTATTCTTTAGGCCATACACATGCCTATGAGTGAAGTGACAGATTCCATTTCCACCTAAGTGGCTTCCAAAGTAGTAAATGTAACCTATTTGGATAATATTTTTTTGTGAGAAGATGACATCTTCCTCTTTAGAGGATCTAGGGAAAAAATGCAAGTTCCTCATGCATTTTAGCAGGAATATGCATCCACAAGGCACTTCCAGCCAATCCCCAAAGGATGATGAAGCATTTGTTATTCCTAAGAGCATGTCTCGCTAAAACTTTTGGCGTTATCTTACCGTTTGCTTACTACTGCATGTGTGGGTACTTGGAACACCTAGATATCTGAGGTTATCGGAATGTAGCTTTGTAGGATTCCCTAAGTGAGCACTGCCATAAACTGAGGATCTTATAAGCCCTGTTGTTGATGATTTTGTTTGTTACGACCTAAAAGAATAAAACTCTTATGATGATGAATATGATTAAATGTTGGACTATGAACATGAATACCATTTAAGGGAATATGAAGAATTATATGAAAGTGATGATGCAAAGTGTGTGTTCTTTAAAAAAACAAATGCGGGTTATGGCGTTGTAAATTTTATTGGGGGTACCCCAACCAAATGTGGTCTAATGGATGATCACAGTGGAGAATACTCAAATCATTTTGTGGAACGAGTATAAAATCCTTCTAGAAAATGCAGTGGTAGAAACATGGATACACGTGGATTGTCTGGTAGAATACCTGGAAGAGGGATAAAGATTGTTAAATGCGGGTGAACCTACCTCGGGGACCTCTTGCTCTATGAATGTTAAAATTGTCAGGCATGGTATCCTTACCTTGTCTTTTATAATTTTTGTACAATTTGGTGCTTCATTTATAATTTAATAGAAATAATAAATCATTGGATAAGTGTATAGTTGAGTATTTTAATTAGAATGTTAGTGTGAAATGATAAAACTCTACCTGCTCATCTATGCTACAAGTTTACAAATTGATCGTCAACCATGTTGTTACTGCAACATTGTATGCGCTAGACTCAAGGTATCAAAAATAGGTGCTCGTTTCCATTGGTTTTGGTGAGAGCTATATGAGTTAACTAAAACAACAATTTTTTTGTCATTACAAATTTATAAAAAATGCTATTTTCAGAGACTTTTAAAATAACTCTCCGAGCCCTGTAAAAGAAATTTCAAGCATCTTATGTGTTCCTTGTTGTGTAGATATTTGTGTCAAGCATTAGCTCGAACTCATTTTTCAATTTGTGCTCTCTTCGTCGCTCCACTAGGAGTCTTGATACCTCTTTTTGCACTTTTATGAAGCTGTTAAAACTGAAAAGTTCATTTTCATTTCGGCTCATCGTTTGAACCCTGAGCAACAAAATTCTTGTTCACCTTCGCAAAACTCTAGCATTTTTTCTAGGAAATTGATTGGAACATCTAGTTTGGGGAAAAACACTCTTTTTAATAGTTTAGAAAAAGAATTTTGTATGCCTCGGGTTGTTGTTTGACTAGGTCAAATTGGCTCTACTATGACTGGTGGCTCTAGAAAATTCGTCACCATTTGTAATATGTTTGCCAGTTTTCAGTCTCGTCAACTCTGATGTATCCTCCATATATATGAGGGCATGTAGGAAACTACCCATAGAGATTCCAACCATCAGAAGTCAATTTTCGGATGAGGGTTCTTAACCCTCGAGCTAAAATTGGTTGTTTTTGCAAGTAGCCTTATTATGACTGATAGTCCCATAAAAATAGTCGCCTATTGTAAACCGTTAGCAAGTTCAAAATTTTGTTAGTTCCCGTGAACTTTGGGTATATAGCTGGACTGGTAGGAATTTAGCCGTCGTGAATTTTCTTGTCGGAAGATAGTTTTTTTAAACGCACTTTCTTAGCCTCTGAGCCAAAATTTGGGCATTTTTGAAATTAGCAGAAAAATGTAAAAGAAATTCATAGGACCCTATTCAAGTTAGCAAATCAATGTGGAAACTTATTAAAAATTGTAAATAACTATTAAAACTCTATCATGTGACTTGTGTGAAGTTAAATTTTGGCAAAACAATGTTTCTCTCTCTCCCTATCTCTTTCTCTCTCATGGGTTAAGAAATGAAGTGAAATGAAATGAAATCAATACATGTCTCTAACCCCCCTTTTGAATGAAAATTATTATTATTATGTAAATGGAAAACTGAAAAAATTAATTATGTTAGATCTAGGTGGATGCCATGCCAACGATTTATCACTGATTTCATTCTCACTTGGTTTTGCAAGATGCAAGAAAGCTGGTGAAAGGGTGTGGTGTAATTCATTGTTTATTATCAAAATTTATATGGTTCATTGTAAAATGTATATAAGTACAATGTAGTCCCATGTTACAGAAGTAATTTGAAATATGTTGATATGTATAAGATGCTAGTTTTAGGGATACCTTGGGAAATGCACATTTTATCATAGGTACAATTTTGATTCATAGTTACATGTGGTAAAAAGTATTGATATATATATATATATATATATATATATATATATATATATATATATATATATATATATATATATATGGTAAATGAATTTGAAATTAATATCTAGTAGTGCATTTTCAGTGTTCAATAAATGATTAATTAATTAGTGTGTTGTATTCTTACATTGTAAATGTAAAAAAGATATTTAATTAAAACACTCAACCCTAGCATAAGATTCGTGCATAACATGTCTTCATGTGTGATCCCTCTTACCATAGAATAAATTGAAAATTGTAAAATGAACTTAAACTTTGTTCTCAATGGAACCTCCTAGTTTAGGTAAATAAAACCCCTAGTTCATGTTATTGTCATGGTCGGTATGTTTAGCATTACTATCATGAACCCGATGGTTAGGAGCGGCCTGGAAAAAAAAAAATTATCTGGAGTAAGTAGATCTAACCCCTCCTTAGTATCCTTTTGGATCTGTCAGGTCTTGCTAAGATAAGATCTAGAAATTAACTTCATCGGTCGAATGAAATCCATGCTAGGATCCAGACGACATAGATGGATGTTGTACAATTAGTTGTTCTAGGTACTTAAACTCTTGTTAATGAACTCCTTAGCTCCGCGTCAGACTAAATTTGTTACCTTGATTTCTATCAACAAAACACCTTGGTCTTTTCTTGAAGGTGGTTTAGCATAAATATGTCCTCTCGCCTTAAACTCATATATAGTTAGAGGTGATAGATCCTTAGGTGAAATTGGAATTATATCTAAACCTCAGTTGATTTGGTATGTTAACTTAGGGTTCGTGTGTAGCTTCAAGTCTTCATAATCATATATGTCTTCAAGATGTTAGACAAACACTTATGTAACTCCTTTTACAAGACAATGTCTTGGTAATAAGACCATAATGTGATGTAAAAAGTAAAGCATATAAGAGTAAAAAAATGAGAATTGAAGTTAGGAATAATGCCACTCTTGGAGTCCTTATAACTCAATTAAATATTTTCATTGTGTTCAAAGAATATGAATTGCCCTTGGTGTGATCAAACTTTGAGAAAAAAACAAAAGATATATATAAATCTACAGATAAAATTTCACTATCTAAATGGATTTTCTTGTTTAGAATTAGAATAACCATGCAATGAAATAAAGATACCATGATCAAATAATGTTATATGGGAAAAAGGTATCTTGAATCTTAAATCCCCCCTTAAATCCTAATATTGCTTTCTGGACATCAAGTCAGATTCACTTGAGTTGTAAGGGTAAAATGTAGACATTGAATAAATGTTTGAGAAGCATTTTCTTAACATAAGAACAAGATAATTAAAGTACTTTATATGCAATTTGAATTATGCCAAATAAGTATGTAAGTTATGGAAATTTCCGTAAAGGATAAAAAGCCAACTTAAAATGGTCGAACTATAAATTAAATGTGGAATGAACTTAAGAATCTATAGAGGAAAAAGGAGAAAATATCCTTGCACAATAATGTTATTGGAAAGTTAATTGTAACTAAGATGTAAATAAATAAATGATGTGTTGTGGGTTGCTAACAATCCTTGAGTTCATTTTCTTGTGGTTGGGTCATTTCTAGTATTCATTCATTGGGAAAAGTGTGGCATCAACATGTATAAGGTGTTTTCATGTGTCTATGTGAGTCGATGACTTGTAAGTGTCGTATGCGTCTTTGAGTTTTCTTTACTTTGGAGCCCTTATTGTGGCATTGTGTAGTGAGCAATGTAAGTAAAAAAAAAATTATCCTGGTATTTTTACTTGTTGTATTTTGTGTGTGTAAAATGTGGGTGTTACATTTGGTATCAGATCAAGGTTCATGCTCTCGAAACCCTCTAGGGAAGATTGGAGTTTGTGATTTTTTACATGATGGTGGTGGATATTGGAAGAGTAATGTGATATATGTTGTAATGTGAACATATGTTGTAATTGTGATATTATGAACGCACATGTTTGTATGCATGTCACTTAGTGTATATTTTTATCATGTTGATGTGATTTGTGATGAGAGTATTCACTCTCCTTTTCATGGATTCTATGAATAGTTCACGTGTGATGTACCACCTTGTTGTGTTTGAAAAGAATGTTATTGTGGATTGTAGATTTTTGGAGCATTTTGGCATTATGTGATATGAAGGTGTATTGATGTATTGCACAATTTTTTTTTGTAAATTGAATTATATTGTATCATGATTTCATCACTATGTTGTGATTAATCATGTGTGTCATCATTTTGTAATCAAAATTGACTATATGTGTTAATGTTAGACATTGTGTTCCTCATATGTATAATTCATGTAAAATGTGATGGTTCATGTCATGATTTAGGGGCATATGGTCAATGTATGAACCCTATTGTATAATTATTGTACTTTGGGTGCAATATGTCATAATGTGATGTATCATAACCCATAAAAGTAATGATTGTGTTATAACCTATATATACCATAATGTAAGATACTATGGTTAATGTGTCTGAATCACCATTGTGTTAGTGATGTAGTTATGTGTTATGTTGTGGAACCTACACTAAGTGACCCTAACAAAAATCGAAGTCAAAGGTGTATGTTTGGAGTGAGAAAATGTGTATCCATTGACCAGTCACTTGAGCCAAGGACGAGATAGGAAGTGGAGTCTTACATAGGCTGAAAACCAACTTTTGTTCATTTGGTATGTATGGAACTTGCTCAATGGGTGTCATGCATATTGTTTTTGCAAACACCTTAGGCTCAATAGATGGTGACTTGTACTCCTTTCTCTCTCCCTATATGGTTATCTTATCGATTCAACATAAGTGCAGTTATGACTCTATTGAGCCTTGTTGAAGTGGTGGCAGGATGATTCACACATAGATGATGACAATTATATTATTTTATATGTGATTTAATGAGACGAGGCTTGATGTCCGAGTGCCAGCAACTCGTTGAGTATCCCTTTGGTGGCCTTATAAGGCCACATAGTTATTGTAATGTGTTATTTACCTATGCGTATTTTATTTGTAAATTGAACATATTCTCTTTTTAAAGATCAAACACTTTTCTTGATTGACGTGTTCTTATATTTTGGTCATTTATTTGGTTGTTGCACTAAAATGTTGATTTTTGCACTAACTACATGGCTAATTAGCCATTTTCTTTTCTTAGTCTTAAATTTTCATATCAATTTTAAAAATTTATAGCCTAGCCCAAGGCTTGATATTTTTTCCACTTGGCATTTGAAATGGATTTTTATGTTGGTTCTAATGTCATAATGTGTTGGAATAGGGTCATGGGATTCACCATGGAGTGGTGGAACCTATGGACCCTCTTATTTTTATGGGGTTATGCCTGAAGGAGTTAGAAATAACTAGCGGGTTGTCGAAGCATGAGTTATTATGTCACTTGGGTTACAAGTATCTAGACTCTATGCGCCTATTGCCATAGGGTGACCAGCCTCTTTTGGGGATCAAAAAGGAAAATTTATCTTTTTTCTATTTCTTGAGGGAGCCATAAGAGACTTCAGGGAAACATAATAGATTTGTGTGGGTGTGATTGACTCTTTGGGAGGTATATGGAGTTATTTTTGTGATGCTTTGGGAGGTACATGTAGTATTTTTATGATGCTTTTAGAGGTATATGGAGATTATTTTGTGATGCATGGGAGGTATATGTAGTTTTGTTTTTATGCTTTCGGAGGTATATGGAGTTATTTTGTGATGATTGGGTATACGTAGTTGTTTTTTCATGTGGGAGGCATATGTAGATGTTGGTAAAGCTTTTGGAGGTATATGGAGTTGTTTTGTGATGTTTTTGGAGGTGTATTTTTTTAGTGTTATGATTTATGTGTGCTCTTGTGAGTCGAATTGTTTTTTTCTATGTTGAGGATTGATGCTTCTCAATGATAGTATGAAGTTGTTTCCATCTTGACCCTATATAGCTACAGTTATGGTTTTGAGTTTTGTAAAACCATTATATGTGTACCTGTTGGGAATTCCATGTTGAAGTAGTCTACTTATATTATGGGTACTATTGTGTCAGAAGAACATGTGTGTCAAGTACAATGTTGTGAGAGCTATGTATGTTCTTTCCATGGGTTAGTTGAGTTCTTCGTACGTGATACAATCATGGAAGTATGTAGAAATATGTTGTGTGAACCATTTGTGTTTTCTTTCTCCCTGATGTGGTTTTATGACATCATTTATATTGGGCACCCATAAAAATAAATTGATTAAAATCTTAATCAATGAAATATTAAGAGTTGAGATTAATAAATACTTAAAAGGAAAATACTAAATAAATAATAAAGTAAAAGAGAACTTTCAATCTTCATAGAACATTACAATTTAAGATATTACAATTTTTGGTTGTTTCCTTATTGTTGTGTTGTATTGATAAGTTGTTTTTTCAAATAACATGTATCATTATTGAATTTATTTACTACTTACCCTTAAAGATTTAGTATTGTTTCACATCGAGGATGATTCTCTTATAAGGGGATGGAAATGTAGTGCCACAAAAAAAGAGATAAAAAATTAATAAAATCAAATCAAATTAAAACAAAAACGTTGACAGAAATTTTTTAGGAGTGGGTGGAAGGAATTTATGACTCGACATGAAGGTACATGGGCAAGATGCTTGGAAAACATTTTGGTGTTGGTGGTGGCGTGTTGGACAGGACATGAGCCTCCATTAATCTTCATTCAGACCTATCAGATGTCTTAGCTGTCAGTTACCTAATAGATGTGCCTAAAAAATGAGGATGCATGCATAAGCCATGTGAAATATGTTCCAAAATGCCTAAACTAAAACCATAGGTGTGACCTCGAAGTGGACTGTAATGTCTATAGGATTTCACGAAAGGGGGTTTTTTGAAAAGGATTGAAAACTTTCAAGAAAATACTATTGACAGGTGTAAATCAATCTTACGTCAAAATATGAGCACTAGAAAAAAGTATGGGCATACAACACAGTATATAGATACCAAATTTTTTTCAGATGTTGCAGTTGAAAATGATTTGATAGACGTGGATGCAAAATGTTGAGCTTTATGCAAGGCAGGTGAAACTAGTTTCGGGAGATATCTTTCTAGAGAGGGAGAATTAGCAGAGAGTAAAAGATTGTTGATTCCTCTTATAATTTATTTGTGCATGAGTTTTTTTTGTGTCCATTATTATATTTATATAGTTCTCTTATTATTTATGCCCTACACATGCCTATGAGTGAAGTGATAGATTTTATTTTCACCTAAGTGGCTCCCAAATTAGTAAATGGAACCTATATGGATAATAGTTTTTTTGAGAAGATGAATTCTACCTCATTGGAGGAAGTGGGGAAACACTTCAAATTCAGTCACACATTTTTAGTAAAATATGCATCCATATGGGCATTACAAGCCAATCCCCAAAGGATGATGAAGCATTTTTTATTTCTAAGAACTTGTTTTTCTTGAAGCATTTGGAGTTAGCTTACAGTCATCTTACTAATGCAGGTATGGATGCCCTTTTATGCATGTGTAGGTGGAACACCTAGATATCTGAGGTTGTTGGAATTTCCCTATAAATAATTCCCTTGTTGAGAATTTTCATAAAATGAGGGTCTTATAGGCCCTGTTGTTGATGATTTAGTTTGTTACGAACATAGAAGATTATAACTCTTATGATGATGAATATGATTTAATGTTGGACTATGAATATGACTATGACTATGAATATCCAAGGGAATATGAAGAATAATTATATGAAAGTGATGATGCAAAATGTGGGTGCTTTAAAAAAATGGGGGCTATGGAGTGGTAAATTTTATTGGGGATAGCACAAAAAAACTTGGTCTAATAGATGATCACAGTGGAGAATACAAATATTACTTTGTGGAATGAGTATAACATCCTTCTAGAAAATGCGACGGTGAAAACATGGATACATGTGGATTGTTTGGTAGAATACCTGGATGAGGGATAAAGCATGTTAGAAAGCTGGTGAACCTACCTTTGGGAACTCGTGCTCTACGAATGTTAAAATCCTTAGGCATGGTATCCTTACTTTGTCTTTTATAATTTATAATTTTGTGCTTCATTTTCAATTTAATAGAAATAATAAATCATTGGATAAGTGTACAGTTGATTATTTTTATTAGAATGTTAGTGTCAAATGATAAAACTCTACCTAGTCATCTACGCTACTAGTTTACAAATTGATCATCAACCACGTTGTTACCAATGAACCTTGTATGTGCTAGATTCACGGTATCAAAAATAGGTGCTCATTTCTGTTGGTTTTGGCTAGAGCTATATGAGTTAACTAAAACAACCATTTTATCATCATTGCAAAGTTAGAAAAAAATTATTTTCATAGACTTGCAAAACAACTCTCTGAGCCCCGTAAATGAAATGTCAAGCGTCATATGTGTTACCTGTTGTGTAGAGAGTCATGTCAAGCACTAGCTCAACCTCATTTTTCCATTTGCACTCTCTTTTTTGACTCCTCTAGGATTCCTTTTACCTCTTTTTGCACTTATAGGAAGCTGTTAGAACTGAAAATTTTTTTCATTTCATCTCTTTGTTTGAACCCTGAGCAAAAAAATGCTTGTTTTCCTTTGCAAACCTCTAGAAGTTTTACTACAAATTTTCTTGGAACATTAAATTTGGGGAAAAAAACTCTTCTTGATAGTTTTGTAAAGGCATTTTGTAGGCCTCGGGTTGCTATTTGACTAGGTCAAACTGGGTCTACTATGACTGGACGGCTCTGGAAAACTTGTCGTTGTGTGTAACCTATTTTCAAATCTCAGTTCCATCAACTCTGATGTATCCTATTTATATAGGAGGGCATGTAGGAATCGTCCCATGGAGATTCCAACCATCGAAATTCAGTTTTTGGATGAAGGTTCTTAACCCTTGAGCTAAAATTTTTACTATTGCAACTAGACTTATTATGACTGGTAGCCCTATAAAACTAGCCACCTAATGTAAACCATTTGCAAGTTCTGAATTATGTTAGTTCTTGTGAACTTTGGGTATATAGACAAATAGGTAGGAATTCACCAGTATGAATTTTCTTATCGGAAGACATTTTTTAAATGAACTTTCTTAGCCTCTGAGAATAAATTTGGGCGTTTTTGTAATTAGCAGAAAAATGTAAAAGAAATTCGTAGGATTCTAGTCAAGTTAGTATATCAATGTAGAAACTTCTTAAAATTTGTGAATAACTGTAGAAAATTTATCATGTGACTTGTGTGAATTTAACTTTTAGCAAATTAGTGTTTCTCTCTCTCCCTATCTCTTTATCTCTCATTAGTAAAGAAATGAAGTTAAATCAATATGTCTCTAACCCTCTACTTTCAAATGAAATTTATTATTATTATGTAAATGAAAACTAAAAAATTAATTATGCAAGATCTAGGTGGATGTCATTCCAACGATTTATTGTGGATTTCATGCTCACATGGTTTTGTAAGATGCAAGAAAGATGGTGAAAATGTGTGATGTAATTCATTGTTTATTATTGTAATTTATATAGGTCATTGTAAAATGTATATATTATAATGTAGTTTCATGTTACAAAAAAATTTATATTTGAAATTTGGTAATATGTATGAGATGCTAGTTTTAGGGATACCTTGGGAAATGTTTCATTTAATCATAGGTTACAATTTGATTCATAGTTACATGCGGGTATGGTAAAATGGATTGGATATATATATGATAAATGAATTTGAATTTAATATCTTTTAGTGCATTTGTCAGTGTATCAATAGATGATTAAATAATTGGTGTGTGTGTTTCTTACCTTGAAAATGTAATAAAGAGAATCTAACCACAACAGTCAACCCTAACATAAGATTCATTCATAACTCTGTCTTCATGTGGATCCTTCTTAGTATAGAAGAAATTGAAATCCATAGAATGAAATTAAACCTTTCTACTCGATGGAACCTCTAGTTTAGGTAAATAATACCCCTAGTTCGTGTTATTGTCATGGTCAGTATGTTTAGCATTACCTTCTTGTCGTTGTCTAACTTTATCCGATGGTTAGGAGCGGCCATGGAAAGAATGTCTTATCTTTATGTCTAACACAGTTATCTGAAGTAAGTACCTTAAGATCTAACGACCTCCTTTTATGTATCCTTGTATCCTAATCTACCAAGTCTTACAAAGTTAGATCTAGGAATTTTTCTCCATCATTCGAATGAATTTCTTGTGGGATCCCCAGACGACACAAATGGACCTAGTACAATAGTTTTACTATTACTTAAACTCTTGTTAATGATCTCTTTAGTTCCTCGTAGATAAATGTGTTACATTGGAATCTAACAACATAACACCTTGGTCTTTCATGAAGGTTGTTTAGCATAATATGTAATCTCACTTTAAACTCATTTATTGTTGGGGGTGTAGAGCTTTAGGTGCAATTAGAATTATACCAAACAGAGGTAAGTTTCCTTTCATTATATTTGAAACATGTTGATTTAGAGAACCCAAGAAACTCTTGGTTCCGTAATTCCATGTTATTACTTACAGTGTATAATATAAAATAAATTTCTCTTGGGAATCGTGAATCTGCGGATGTTGGGATCTCACTTTGAAAAGAAATCACTTGTAGTTCATGTGGTTCTAATGCTTCCAATCATGTATGTGTTAAGATATTAAAAAATGTACTTTCAAACTCTTTTGTTATAAAGTGATGCCAATAGTGAGACCATATGAAATTTTAGAGTAAAGCATGTAAGAGTAAAAGCGAGATTTGAGGTTAGGAATAATGCCACTCTTAGAGTCCTTATAACGCAATTAAAATTTTTCTTGTGTTCGAAGAATATGAGTTTCCCTTGGTGAGATCAAACTTCGAGAAAAAAACAAAAGATATATATACACAATCTAAATACATTTTCTTGTTGTAGAAATGCTAAATCAAGAAATAAAGATACCATGATCGAATAATGTCTATGGGAAAAAGGTATCTTGAATCTTAACCACCCCCCCTTAAATCCTAATATTGCTTTTTGGACATCAAGTTAGATTTACTTGAATTGTAAGGGTAACATGTAGACATTGAACAAACGTTTGAGAAGCATTTTCTTAACATAAGAACAAGATAATTAAAGTACTTTATATGCAATTTGAATTATGCCAAATAAGTTTGTAAGTTATGGAAATTTCCGTAAAGGATAAAAAGCCAAATTAAAATGGTCAAACTGTAAATTAAATGTGGAATGAACTTAAAAATTTGTAGGTGGAAAAAGGAGAAAATTATACTTGCACAATAATGTTCTTGGATTAAAGAAATGATGTGTTGTGGGTTACCAATGAGTCTCCTTTTCTTGTATTTGGGTCATTTATAGTATTCATTCATTGGGAAAAGTGTGGCATAGACATGTCTAAGGTGTTGTCTTGTGTCTATGTGAGTCGATGAATTATAAGTGTCGTATGTGTCTTTGAGTTTTCTTTACTTGGAGCCATTGTGGTGTTGTGTAGTAAGCAATGTAAGTCAAAAAAATTATCCTGGTATTTTTATTGTTGTTTTTGTGTGTGTAAAATGTGGGCATTACAGCTTACAATTGTAGATCTAGCCCACTGATCAGGTATGAAAAGATTAATTTCTTGCAGGGATTCCACATATCCTAGGTTATCATTACTACACATATACACATTGACTATACATGGAGTCTACTATAGGTGATACTTGCACTCAAACTCATTACTAAATTCACTCTAAAATAGGGCAACCATATTCGGGGTAAATGTCATGACTCCATCATTTTGCTATAAGGTGGTTTTAATTAGATTTGATGATTTTTGTGGACTATGTAGAGGTAAATCATCTATAATATTTATGCAGGATTATAGGTACAATCAATGATCTAGGAGAAAAACCACAGTGATAAAAAGAAACTAATAACAAAAAGCTCCTCCTCCACACAAAAATACATAACTTTAACACTTGATTGGACACTAGCACCCAAATCAGTACTGGGACCGCATAGGTGCTTCATTATCCTATTGAGATTCACTTAGTTTTCCTGCCAACATCTTATGAATCCCATAACCTCTGGATGATTGGGATCCTAGTAATGACAAATATCTTATAGTTTGTTCTAACAAATCTCCTACCCAGGTCATCTCCAGATTCATATGAACCTCACCTAAGCATCGTAACTACTTGATGTTATCCCTCTTTGACTTAGGTTTTTCTATATTTTTCTACTTATTGTTAATGTCTTACTATATATCATTAAGTAGAGTAAAGATACTTTGAAATGGGATTTAATTTAAATTTATATTCAAACTAGTCTATAGAAACCAGTCATCTCTTATCCCTAATGGATTTCTCTATTAACTTTCAAGATTTCCAATGAATGGTCAGGTTATTATCATTCCAATTAGGTCACAAAACGATGTATATATTAAATTTTCCTTGGAGGGATTGTAACTTATTTAGATTTTAAGGTGGTGGCATTGATCAAGAATACAACATGGATACGTTGTAGGTTTGACCTCAATTCTATAATGATCAAATCCTCGGAGTATACAATAGATAAATCACCAAAAGTGACACCAAAAACACATGTCACTTGTGTACGATTGAATAAAAATGGATCCATTGTACAACCATTGATGTTACCCATAAACGTGATTCCTAAAAGCATGTAGAGTGAAATGTATGAGCAATGTGTATTTTCCTCTATCTCATAAAAACATCATACATAGTCTGACCATGGACACATTGGGGTTGTCACATGGAATCATATAAGTGTTAATGGATCATTGATAAATAGCGCTCAACATTCTAAACCCAAAGGGGATGAAAGTGTTATAAAAGGTATTGCAGAGAATTGCAAAGGAAATTTTCTCCTATTCAACAGGGTTAATCTCGATATGATTGTAGCTGAAAAAAATGTCCCTTAAAAGAGAATCAATGATTTAATTACCCCATGATGGATTCCATTGACAGGATCATAGTGGACATGTCAAGCTTGTCAGGGGAAGCTATCTTTAGGAAAAACCTTGATTTAAGTCTTGAGAATCCAAATGCAATCAAAATGAATCTTAAAACCTATTGGGTTGTTCTACTGGGACAATATTGGATAGTAATTGTGGTTGATCCATGAATCGGATCAATCTAGGACCTAAAAGCCACAAGTGATGTGATCTTTGTTGACCAATTCTTCAGCCTAACCTTAGGGTGCATCTTATGGAAATTTCTCCCTAACCTCCTAGACGGACCTTGGCATTATCACATCCCTTAACATTAAAATGTTATGCATCGAAACAGACGAATGGATGTCTATTGGCATATATCGTATAAGTCAGAGAAAAAAGATTAGGGCACATTTGTGCAACACTTATTGCATTTCCTCCTTTATTGTGTCACTAAAGGAAACTTGGCAAGGAGTACTGGGAAAGGATCATTGCTAGTACCAAAATTAAGCTAAGTAGTTTCTTCATTTAGCAAGGTTGTCTTCTATATAAAGGGGGTAGCAATGGATTCTGGCGAAACAAGTGACACATCAAAGGAAACTAGGTCCCTGAAGTATGCATGAGGCTGTAAATGATGAGTAAACCTATTCTTATGTAAAAAGGAAGGGAGATCCTCATATAATCCTATATATTCGAGGATTGATTCCTCATAAGTAAATTCATCTAAAGATGGGTTAACATTAGAAGCAAGTATTGGTGCCGGGGAAGTTAGTCTATTCTTACCAAGCTGCAAAAAATGGCAGTCGGATACCCGGATAGCAACTTTCCTGGCAAGTGAATGCTTACATGATGTCCCCGGAAGCGATTGTTCCTTTGCCAATTGCCAAATCATGGTTTGGCATAAAGGTCATACAAAATATCCCCAATGCCTTCCCACATGGGGACTATTGAGACGGGGATTGGTATAGGCACTTTGCCATTCCCGTTGGCCATATTGCAAATCGTGACTAGTCCCATTTCCCCTGGCAGTTAAGCTATATACTCGGGATGTGTTATTATGTGATTTAAGATGCCCTAATGTCATACTATGAAATTTTGGAGAAAAATTAATTGTGATACACTCCCATTTTATGTTATATGTAATTGAAAACATGGAATTGTGAGGAAATTATTTCTTTGTGTTTAGTGACAGAAAAAGTAAGCACAAATATTAAGTGCCACCAATATAATGCGCATTATTTTAACCAGCAGTATGAAAAACAAAAAATGTAAAAAGTAATTAGAATTTGATACAGCAAGGGCAGGAATAGCCATTTATACGTACATAGTGCGCATAATAGTGATAGTAAAGATAAAGTTTTAAGAGTTAACTTTTTCATTGCTCGCCCATTCATTTAAAAATATACGCGCCCATTTTAAATTACAGCCTTGTCATTCTACATAAAAATGAAAGGGAAAAGGTAACTCGATCAAATTCACTTGCCTGTTATAATCATCTTGTTCAAATGCAGCATTTTATGGAGCGCAGGCAAGCTTTCGTTGTTTAACACGAAGTTCTAGGAACTCAGATTGAACATTGCGCGATGAATTCAATGGAAATCATAGACAGAACAGTGCGCGGCGACAGAAATGTGCATCATATGGGACAGTGCGTGAGTCCATTGTCTGGAGAATGGAGAATAGATTGAGTCCTGCGCCAATACTGTCTTGATAATGTTCCCATCTATGTGAGTAAAATGGCACTTTTATTCTCCACAGAAATTATTATAATGTGTGCTTTAAACATACACCGCTGGGCAAGGATGTTTCAAAAAATCAATTGTTAATGCGACTTGTTATATTCATACACTGTTAATCGGAATTTCAGAAATCAAATGCGTATTATAATGTGATGGATTGTAAACACGCTATTCACCGCTTCATAAGGAAATGACCCGAATCAGGACGATGACCATTTGTTTATTACGGTGCAGAATGAAACGCTTTTTATTGCTCAGCATGTTTTTTCCTGCCTCCTCCTTTTTTCTGTCTTAACTAAATCAAATTTCCTTTCAAGGCCGATTCTGAGAATACCTGGTTGGCTGTTTCGTAAACCCACATTGCCATGCAGAAATGTAAATGAGTCTCTTTATTAAACTTTTTCGGGCATTATTCAATATTATATGACCCGTTTTATTTTTGTACATCTATGTCAGAGCAAGTATTTTACAAGTGATTAATGATTGTACCAGGTTCTATGAGATATATTCATTGTTTGCATTTGTATTCGCATTGCCGTAATACCGTTAGGGACTGCATAAGCATATAATCATTATTTATAGAGTGTATCTCGACATGCCGAGGTCTTGAACCTAAGTTATTAATAATTGTAACATTAGGTCTTAAAAATTGGTAATGGCATATTCTCAAGTATTTTTCAAATAAATCTATTTAAGATATCTATATTATGGCAAAGCCAAGATACATTCTTACTACAACTGTTGCATGAATTTAATAAGGATGTTTGTTCTGAGCATTGTAATATTATTAAGAATGTAATATCCTTGCATGAGCTCGTAATCAAGCTAGGAGTTTTTAATTTAAATTTAATATTTATTTTTTAAATTGTTTCGTCTAAACACCTAAGTGAACCAAGGAGCACATCTCGATAATTATCTCATTCCACTAATCATGATGGAATTTAAATGATTGCCCTAAAATCTATCAGGCCTAATCATACAACATCAACACTATTAATGAAAAGCATTGGTTCATGCGCAAGCACCTGTAATCTATTTCACACATTTTTTAGAGGTGGAACTCGTTGATGAATTTACCTCTCTACATTCCATTAAAATTAGTTATTTCATTTAACAAAAAATAATCCAAACATTGCAAAAGTTTGATGATCTGGTTCTTTCACTGCCTGCATTTGAAGAATCATCACAAATGGAGAAAATGGCGACAACATCTTTCTCACAACAAGAAGATCCAATTTCAGCAACACCCAAAGGTGATCCCCTTCAGCGTGATGAAGATCAATTCCCAATGAACACGAGAACCATGTACAATGAGGTACTTGGAGAGGTTCCCACCTGGCTACATGATATCCTGATGAATTGAAAGAGGGTCATCAAGCCAATAGTGATAAACTTGGAAGCGATTGCGTAAATGTTAGAATCCATCATTCAAAAAAAGACCAAATACTACGCTAAGGTGTGTGTCAACGAATTCATAAATCACTTCGATGATTTTTCAACACCACTCGTTCACAATGGGAAAAGGAGATGGATTTCCAAGACTCTTGAAGTCTCACGAATTCTAACTCGGAGATCATCAACACTTTGGGATGGTGACAAAGAAAAGGACATAACTCCATTGGCAGTGAATTGCAATTTTGGCTCTTGAAGATCTTCCCAATGGCGAAAGACCAGAAGCTGGATTCTGATAAACTAAGGTGGCGTAACGACTACGGTCTCGTGACAAATGAATAATTCACCATGGAAAGGTACTTTGAGCATGTGGAGAATTGTGAATATGAATACGAATGAAGACAAATCTTCTCTCACACCCAGGATATTGCTCATCAGAGGGGTGGATGAATTGCTCAAGTTTCAAACTCAGCACTCTTTTCATTTGGAGGATTGCAGAGCACAGTCAATGAGTTCATTCCCGTACGATCGGGATAGGCGGACTCTTGGCTCAATGGATAAGGCACTGATCTTAGGTGTCTTGATCTAGGTGGCACATTGCTGACTAGGATGTCTACGTGTGCATACAAGTCATTTAAGTGGGGTCCACATGTACCCATTTTTTATTTATGTATTTTTCCTTAAATGACCTTTTTAACTTAAGTGGTTTCTATTTTTAGTCACTTTTTAAAAGTTGGTTAAAAAAAAGTCAAAGTCACTTAAGTGCCTATTTAATGATCATTAAAACCCTAACTACTTTGTAACCAACTTTTGGGTTATAAAAGGAAGTGAGGGGCTCATTTGTAAGGGTGACTTTGAGAGAGGAGAAGAAAATACTTTTGTGCAAGCTTTGTTTCAAGAAGAAACTTTGTGTTCTTTGTGAAAAACATTTTGGAGTTAATGAAATAGAACTTTGTGTCTCATTTTTTGTCTCTTGTAACATTTGGTGTTCTTATGTTCATTAGATGTTAGGTGTTTGAATCTTGCATGCAAATATTATCTTTGATCTTATTGTCAACATTATTAATCAGTTGTTCTAGTTCACAGTGATCAAGCTCTGACTATCTACTTGCTCATGTGTGTGTTCCCTTTTACATGTTCTTGTTTGGCTAACTCAAACTCCGTTTTATTTTTGTGTTGGTTATTCATCTTTTTCTCTTCATGCAATATTAGGCTCTGTTTTTACCTAACTCTTGCATGTTCTTTCAGTCCATTCCATTCCACTCCTTTCTTTCATTTCATTCCATTTCCTTCATTCACTTTTCTTTCCATTGATGTTCCAAAAAACCCCCCCCACATACAATTTTGAATGTACAGATGTAAATACAGTTTTGGTTTTCAATAAAGGCAGCCTCACCTTCATTGAGGAGGGACTTCGTTCCCACATTGTTGCATGTCATTTGCATGCGTGCAAATCCATATGCTAACATTTTTTTTGGCGACTCGCTGGGGATTCAGAAATCGTTAACCAGTGCTTGGTTAAATCTTTATGACTATCCCCTCTGCACAAGCTCCAGTTCTTCAACCGAACCTTGTGCCCGACAAAGATTTCCAAGGAGATATTGCTGCCAACCTTCGAAAAGTAGCTTGGGAAAACCGCGAAAGCTTGCAGCAATTTGTGGCTGTTGATAGAGCCATTGACAGAGAAATCTACTCGAAGACCTTAGAAGAAGAGCACCGCACTCGTGGCCAGAAGACCTCTTGGGCACGTGTTGATAGTTGTTCACCGACGCGGTCCTCTTCCACCCAGGTAATAAGTTGTATGACCATTACAGGTAACCCACCTATCTTACAACCAAATCTTGTTTTTTTGCAGATACTCAAAAAGATATATCATCAGATTTGAGGCAAGCTATTTGGGAAAAGCGCACAAGTAACCATCATTTTCATCTCGCCGCATCAGTACTAGATAACGAAGAAGAGAAAGCTGCGAGAGTTGTTAGAGTTATTCAGGCGCAAATAGCTCAAGAAAGAGAGCAAAGAGAAAAGGCTAGAGCTGGTCGGAACACGCCAGTGATCCCTTCACCATAAATATTCCAAGCTGGAAGAAAGAAGAGGTTTACGCGAGGAGAAAAAGCTAAAGGTCGATCTGACCCCACTTTTGATTTTCAAGGAAAATTTGGTTTCAAGTTATCTCCTCCTAAGAAGAACACACACCTCGTAGATCAAGCCTTGCATCAAGTCCTGAAAGAGCAAGCAAGGAAGGAATCACTACCAGTCAAGCACTTGTCCTTGCTCACATTGTTTTACCTACGCATACCACCTTTCCTCCAATGGCAGCCAATGTACCATGGGGAAATGCCATAGGCCCATTGGCCTTACCTGCTCGACATGAACTCCCACGAGGATCAAGAAAGATTCTTCCCAAGTTCGACGGAGATGGGAAGACGTCACCAGAGGATCATATTTCTGCCTTCTTCGCTGCATGTGCTGTTTTTGTCAGTAGAATACGAAGATGTTGCTATTCGTCTCTTCATCGAGACATTGCATGATATTGCTGCAGATTGGTTTCATCATCTACCCAATGGATGTATTACAAGTTGGGATGATATGAAAACCAAGTTTGAAAATCGATTCAAAACAGCCGAAGATGAACATGCTCTTCTTGCCCAACTATCTCAGGCAAAGAAAGAGCCTACAGAACCCATGAGGAATTTCGTGGCCAAATTCAACAAGATGGTAAAAAAGTTCCCTACCGGGATTCGTCCCAACCTGATGGACAAAAATGTTTCTTATTAACGCACAACAACCAGAAGTGTGCTATCAGCTAAGAAGGGCCAGGGTGGCTACTTTGGAACTTGCTCAATCTTTGGCCATAGAAATCGAAGATGACTTAATCATGGCAGGAAAATTCAAGAAAAATTCCCTCAAAGGAAAGAGTCAAGAAACTCCCAACGTTTCAGAAACCATACTCACTAAGTTGGCTAATGATATGCTCGCTTTGAAAAAGCAAGTTTGCTCAAAGTAGTAAACCTGCTCCTTACAAAGATATCCCACGAAAAGGATACGTTCCCAACAAAGCCAGGATTGCAGGTGCTCCAACGAGGCTTGCTATTGAAGCAGCTCCCGCACTAATTCCAAATGTGATGTCATCGAAGAAAGCGATGATGAGATTGAGGTCGTCGAGGTTGATGAGGAAGAGCCCGATTCTGAGACATCTGAACCTACAGTTGAAGATCCTGAGGAAGAAAGTAATAATCATTTCTTTGAGTACCGTTCTGATGAAGAAGATGAATATGAAGAAATTATAGAAGATATGAATAGTCAATCCTTCGCTTGTCTTCACACGCTCTCAGAAAAGGACCAAGATACCACCAGGCAGGAGATAAGAGGTTTCCAAGGAAACTCTCAAAGATCCAAGATAAAGGAGGCTCCTAAAGAGTCCAGAGATACTGAGGTTTCAAAGGTCAAGACTATCTTAAAGAAAGGAGAGCCTTTGTTAGATCAATCAGTTAGTAAACCAATTACGAAGAAAACTTCTTCTTCCACATCCATATCAACCAAGCCCGAGACCAAGGTCCCAAAGTGTGCCATCATCAAGTTCGAAAGAACTCATATCTGAGACTTCAAGTGCAATTACTTTGCCTAAATTTGATATCATTGATCATATCAATAAAACAAAAATTTCCATGTCACAGGCAGAGTACTTGAAGTCCAACAAGGATCAGCTCGAGAAGTTGGTCCAGTTTATCAAAGGTGACTCTACTGTTCATTCCTCTAAAGGAATTCTAAAAACTCCCAAAGATGGGAAAACTCAAAATATTGTGGCGGCCACTACACCTTCCAATGAAAAGATCGAACCTTTCTTTGTGTCTTTTCTTATCAACGGATGCAAGTTAAGTAATTGCATTATAGACTCTGGAGCCTTGGATAATGTGATGCCGGCAAAAGTAGCACATGCTCTTGGTTTGACTTGTACGAGAACATTCGGATCGTGTTACTCCATGGAAACCAAGCAAGTTCCTCTGATCGGGCAGATTAAAGACACCCAAATGGTTTTAGCCCAATTCCCTCAAAAGCGAGTTAAGGTAACTATTTTAGTTGCTGATATTCCCCGCCTCGTATGGAATGTTGTTGAGCAGAAAATTTTGTAGGGATTTGGGTGGTGAGATTCAAATGGACTGGTCTCATGCCATGATTCCTATCAATGGAGAAATGAAAAAGCTTATGCCGAAAGCTCAGGCCAAGTTCACAGTAACTAAAACTGAAGATCCTCGCGCACAAATCCTTTTCCAAGGCTCAAGTATGGGTAATTATATGATGACTACAGAAGTTCATACCCCCTGAGATCACTTGCAAAGATTCCAATGAGATCTGGACTCTTGAGTTTGATGGGAGTTGTTGCTCAACGAGCTCTAGTGCAGGAGTGGTGCTCATATCTCCAAATGGTAAAATTTTTCCTTTTCCTATAAACTCGAATTTTCAAATACTAATAACACTGCAGAGTACGAGGCATTAATCCTTGGCCTCCAAGTTGCAGAAGGAGAAAGGGATCAAAAATCTGGAAGTCTTTGGAGATGCGGAATTGATCGTGAAACAAGTAAGAAATCAGTTCCAAGTAAAGAAATGATCGTCTGAGACACTACAGAAATAAAGTTTGGGATGCATAGAATTTTTCGATGCTTTTTCCATTAAAATCTGTCCCTCGTGAAAAGAATGACAAAGCGGATTCTCTAGCAGTCTCAGCGTCATTAATGATTCCTCATTCAGATTTTGATCAAGACAAATACACCTATTGAAATGGTTTTTAGGCCAAGTGTTCCTGACAATGCAGAAAATTGGCAAGTATTTAATGATGATCAACAATTATTGCCTTCTTGGAAAAGAGAGAAAATTTTGAACAGTGTTTGTACTTTGAAGGAAGTGATTCGGCATTTCGCGAATCAACTACCTCACCCATTCAGGAAGGAGTTGAGAGAACGAAGATCCTGGTGATGGCATCATTCAACTCAGAGGAAATAAAATTCCCAAAGGATTTTGGTTTCACTCGAAGAACTTTTTGACAACATGACAGTTTATAAAGAGAAAGAGCAGGCAGGACCTGCAAATTCTGCTGACTATGAGCAAATTAATATCGGCACCAAGGATAAACCTCGCCTGATCATATTGGTAAATGTTGCTCGCCTGAGGAGCGCAGGAAATTCATAAATCTCCTTACCAAATATTCAAAAACGTCTTGGCATATTCATACGAAGATTTGAAGTCTTTCCAACCCAGGGAAATGGAGCATGCCATACCCTTGAAGCCTGGCGCAGTTCCATTCAGGCAAAAGCAAAGACAATATAATCCCAAAATTGCAGGGACAATATTTCATGAAGTTCAAAAGATGCTAGATGCACGAATAGTTTTTCCTATTCGACATTCAACCTGGATAGCTAATATTGTACCGGTTCGCAAGAAAAATGGAGAAATTAGAAATTAGGATTTGCGTGGATTTTCCGCAATCTTAATCAGGCGTCCTTGAAGGATAACTACCCACACTGCCAGTCATGGACCATATTCTGCAGGCAGTAACTGGATCGGAAATGCTATCTATGCTAGATGGCTTCTCTGGGCTATAATCAGATTGAAGTGGCTAGAGAAGATCAACATAAAACTGCATTCACTACCCCCTGGGGTACGTTCGCATATAGAAGAATGCCCTTCAGTTTGATCAATGCTGGTGCAAAACTTTCAAAGGGCCATGGATATGGCGTTTGCAGATTATAAAGACAAGATCATTGTGATATACCTAGATGACTTGACAGTGTTTTCAAAGAAGCGAGGAGATCACTTAAGAGATTTAGAGAAAATTTTGCAAAGGTGTTCATAAGATTTCTGACCTCCAAAAAAATCTGTGTTTGGAGTTAGTTACGGAAGGTAAACTCCTAGGTCATATTGTTTCTAAGGAAGGAACTAAGATCGATCCTGAACGCGTTCAAGCTATAAAGAATCTTTCCTTGCCTACAAGTAAACCTGGAGTCCACTCTTTCTTTGGAAAGGTGAATTTTTTGAGAAGGTTCGTGCCAGATTTCGCCGAGTTGACTAAAGAAATCGCTGATATGATGAAAGGAAAAGAATCTTTCAAATGGTCAAAGGAAGGTAGAGAGGCGTTTGAGCAAATCAAGGGTGCTATTGCAAAAGCTCCTACATTGGTGTGTCCCGATTTTAAGAAGGATTTTATAATTTATTGTTATGCTTCGCCACACACAATCTCTGCCATTTTGACTCAACACAATCAAGAGGGGATTGAATCTCCTATCGCATTCATGAGTTCGGGATTCAAGAAACATGAACTTAATTACACTCCTCTTGAGAGACATGCGTACGCGGTGGTAAGAGCCCTAAAACACTTCAGGTATTACGTGTTGAATTCTCACACCAAAGTCTTAGTTTCGGATACCGCGGTGAAATCAATATTGACACAACAGGAACCGGGATCTAAAAGAGGTAATTGGGTCTCCAAGATACAAGAATATGATCTGGACATCAAGCCTACCAAGTTGGTTCGAGGGAGAGGACTCTGCTAACTCATTGCAGAGAATGAACCACGAGTTAACTCTGAAGAAGAACTAGTTGAAGGAAATTTACCATTGGTAGTTTTTTTCAGTACCACGGATGAATGGTATTCTGATATTGCCTATTTCCTCACATACGGTGAGTGTCCAGAAAATCTGACAGCTAAAGAGAAACGAGCAATCAAACTAAGAGCTGCCAGATACGTCATTTGGGATAACACGTTGTTCAAGAAAGGAATTGATGGCATGTTCCTCAGATGTGTTGATAAAGAACAACAGCCTAGGTTGCTGGAAGCCTTCCACAATCATGCTTGCGGCGGTCATTTTTCTAGCCCAGTAATGGCCCATAAAATTCTGAGAGCACATTATTACTGGCCCACTATGTTTTCTGATGCTCAGAAATGGGTGACCAAATGTGAAGCCTGTCAACAATTTGTCGGAAGACCGAAGTTGGCGGCACTGCCTTTGAAGCCAGTTGTCATTGAAGAACCCTTTCAACAATGGGGTTTAGATTTCATCGGGGTCTTGAACCCTAATTCCAGCGCTGGTCATACCCACGTACTCACTGCCACTGATTACTTTACAAAATGGGTAGAAGCTATACCGGTGAAACAAACATCTACTGCAGTAATTTGTGATTTCATCAAAGAAAACATATTGGTTCGTTATGGAATTCCTCACAAGATTGTGACTGACAATGCCTCAAATTTTTCTTCTGCAGAGATGATAGGTTTTTGTTATGGATATGGGATATCTTTGTCTCATTCATCAGATTACTACCCGCAGGGAAACGGTCAAGCTGAATCCAGCAACAAAAACCTCATTACCATTGTGCGCAAGTTAGTCGAAGAAAATCAAAGATCTTGGCACAAAAAGTTATACGATGCATTGTGGGCTGACCGCATAACTCCCAAAAGGGCAATCGGGATGTCTCCATTTCAACTTCTGTATGGAACTGATGCTCAAATTCCTGTCACATTGGAGTTACCAGCGTTAAAATTAGCTCAAGCAGTTGATGATGAATGCTTCACCAATGCATTAGATAAAAGAGTCATGTTTCTAACCAAGCTTGAGGAACAAAGAAGTCAAGTGGCCAACAGGATCAAGGAACATCAATCCAAGGTAAAGAAGTTGTTTGACAGGAAAACTAAAGAGAGACAGTTTCAAATCAATGATTTAGTTCTTCTCTGGGATAAAAGACGTGAGCCGAAGGGAAAGCATGGGAAGTTTGACTCACTGTGGTTGGGACCGTTCAAAATAAGACACTTTTGTGGAGATAGTACTTACTACTTGGCGTATCCTAATGGAACTCATTTGCCTTTGCCCTACAGTGGGCAGTATCTCAAATATTACCAGAATTGAAAACAGGTTGTTCCCTGTATGTACATAGGTATTTAGGATTTTGGTTTGTTTGTTCCTGTTTTTCGGTCTCCTCTCTCGTGTCGCCCATTTTTGTGCCCCATCTTTCTGTGATCATGTTCATGACTATTTTGGTCTGGGTCCATTGCTGCGTCCATAAAGTCCTTGTCCCCAATCAGAGCCAGCTGTTATCAGCCAATTTTGACTGCGCAAAATTGTCAAAAAGACAATTAAATAATTAAAAATGAGAAAATTTTGAAAAGTATTACTTTGCATGGTTCATTGGACTCCTTGCGATCGTCTTATTTTTGTGATCGTTTCGGTCTTCGTTTCGTGATTTTCGGGCAAGAACTCTTCCCGCCAGGCTATAAAACGCATTAAAATACATTAAAATAATTAATTAATATTTAATTAATTAATTGCTCCTTGTTTGATTAAATTAATCACTTAAGGAGTATTTAATTAAATAAATATAAATTAAGATTCATCCGACAAGTTTTGGTGCCGGGGAAGTTAGCTTTTGTTTCCAACTGCCGGGTTGGCATCCCAAACCCGGATTTCCACTTTCCTGGCAATTTCCTTCAAATTCCCCGGACGCGGGTTTTCCTTTGCCAATTGCCAAATCATGGATTGGAAAACGGGCATAAAATTCCCCAATTTCCCACATGGGGAAATTGGACGGGGATTGCCAACCCATTTTGCCATTCCCGTTGGCAATTGCCCGTTACTTTTCCCATTTCCCCTGGCAGTTAAGCCACTACCCGGGATGAGAGGAAGTCGAATTAATCCTCGTAACTTCCTCCATCAAACCCGGTGGAAAAAGTCAGAAGAGAAAATATTTTGTTTGACATTATGTAAGAGAAACCCACGCCATTGTGAGCAAAAGAAATTAGTCACAGCAAAAGAAAGAAGAATTAAGGCAAATATATGCGCATTGTTTTAAAGACAGTTTTAAGAGAAAACGTGAACAGTGCGTGAAAGAGACAGCAAGGGCAGGAAGAGCCAAACGTGCACAGTGCGCAGAAGAGACAGCAAAGACAAAGTTTTAAGAGCAAACGTGAACAGTGCGCGCCCAGCCATAAAACCCACGCGCCCAGGGACAGGACGCGCACAGTCTGGGGAATGTTGAATGTTATTCATCTTGTGCGTGAACAGTGCGCGCCCAGCAAGAAAAACCCACGTGCCCAGCAATAAAACCCACGCGCCAGAGTCAATGACGCACACAGTCTGGGGAATGTTGAATGTTATTCATCTTGTTCAATGCAGCATTTGATGGAGCGCAGGCAAGCTTTCGTTGTTTAACACGAAGTTTAGGAAGCAGACGGAACAGTGCGCGCGAGTTTGGAAAGCAGACAGAACAGTGCGCGGCGACAGAAACGGGAAACATATGGGACAGTGCGTGATCCATACTCTGAAGAATATCATCGATTGATCCTGCGCCAATACTGTCTTTACTGTTTGCATTATTTTGGTTTGCCTGTAGTTTTTCAAATAAAAAAAAAAAAAACGCGACCCAACTGAACCGTGGGCAAGTATGTTTGAAAAAATGAATTGTTTTTGCGACTTGTTATATTCTGCATTTTCATCGGCCTTCAGAAAGAATGCGTAATATTGCGATGGATTGGAGTCACGCTATTCAAGGCTTCATAAAAAATTCCCCGAATCAGGAGATGAAGGTTATTACGGTGCAGAATGAAACGATTCATATTGCTCAGCATTTTATTTTTATTTTTCCCCCTGGAAATGAATTGAATGTGAAGGCCGACTCTGAAAATACCTGGTTGGCCGTTTCGTGTACTACATCCTTGTTACTTGTAAATGATCTCTTTAAGAAACTCTAAAGGGCAATAGGCAATATTTATACCCGTCCATTATGTACATCCAATCAGGCAATAAAAAGTATTCTTTTACCAGGTTCAGAGAAACTTGTTTGCAGAATCCACTGCCGAAATACCGAGGGACAGCAAAGCAAGAATCAGTCTTAAGGGTGTCTCTCGACATGCCGAGGTCTTGAACCTGGGTCATCATCATGGCAGCATTAGGTCTTTATTGGTAATGGCATTTTCTCATCGTTTGAAAGGGACAATTGTGCTTATTATGGCAAAGCCAAAACATTCTTACTACAAGTGTTATATAATAAGGAAGAACCATGAGCATTGTGGTAAAACCATTCTTTTCAATGCATGAGCTCGTAATCAAGCTAGGAGTGATATGATTGAAGGCTCATTTGTGAGTTGAGTCGTCTAAACACCTAAGTGAAGAAGGAGCACATCTCGAGAATTTCTCATTCCACTCATCATTCGTCTTTGCATGATTGCCCTAATTCTTCAGGCCTAATCAACAACACAACACTATAATTCAAAGCATTGGTTCATGCGCAAGCACCTGTAATCTATATCACACAATTTCTAGAGGTGGAACTCGTTGATGAAGTACCTCAAAATATACCAGCCCAACTTGTGGAAGTAGTCACAACTTCTCAACCAAAATTTGATGATCTGGTTCTTTCACTGCCTGCATTTGAAGAATCATCACAAATGGAGAAAATGGCGACAACATCTTTCTCACAACAAGAAGATCCAATTTCAGCAACACCCAAAGGTGATCCCCTTCAGCGTGATGAAGATCAATTCCCAATGAACACGAGAACCATGTACAATGAGGTACTTGGAGAGGTTCCCACCTGGCTACATGATATCCTGATGAATTGAAAGAGGGTCATCAAGCCAATAGTGATAAACTTGGAAGCGATTGCGTAAATGTTAGAATCCATCATTCCAAAAAAGACCAAATACTACGCTAAGGTGTGTGTCAACGAATTCATAAATCACTTCGATGATTTTTCAACACCACTCGTTCACAATGGGGAAAAGGAGATGGATTTCCAAGACTCTGAAGTCTCACGAATTCTACTCGGGAGATCAACACTTTGGGATGGTGACAAAGAAAAAGGACATAACTCCAGGCAGTGAATCGCAATTTTGGCTATTGAAGATCTTCCCAATGGCGAAAGACCAGAATCTGAATTCTGATAAACTAAGGTGGCGTAACGACTACGGTCTCGTGACAAATGAATAATTCACCATGGAAAGATACTTTGAGCATGTGGAGAATTGTGAATATGAATACGAATGAAGACAAATCTTCTCACACCAAGATATTGCTCAGATAGAGGGGTGGATGAATTGCTCAAGTTTCAAACTCAGCACTCTTTTCATTTGGAGGATTGCAGAGCACAGTCAATGAGTTCATTCCCGTACGATCGGGATAGGCGGACTCTTGGCTCAATGGATAAGGCACTGATCTTAGGTGTCTTGATCTAGGTGGCACATTGCTGACTAGGATGTCTATGTGTGCATACAAGTCATTTAAGTGGGGTCCACATGTACCCATTTCTTTTATTTATGTATTTTTCCTTAAATGACCTTTTAACTTAAGTGGTTTCTATTTTTAGTCACTTTTTAAAAGTTGGTTAGAAAAAGTCAAAGGTCACTTAAGTGCCTTATTTAATGATCATATTAAACCCTAACTACTTTGTAACCAACTTTTGGGTTATAAAGGAAGTGAGGGGCTCATTTGTAAGGGTGACTTTGAGAGAGGAGAAGAAGATACTTTTGTGCAAGCTTTGTTTCAAGAAGAAACTTTGTGTTCTTTGTGAAAAACATTTCGGAGTTAATAGAATAAGAACTTTGTGTCTCATTTATTGTCTCTTGTAACATTTGGTGTTCTTATGTTCATTAGATGTTAGGTGTTTGAATCTTGCATGCAAATATTATCTTTGATCTTATTGTCAACATTAGCAATCAGTTGTTCTAGTTCACAGTGATCAAGCTCTGACTATCTACTTGCTCATGTGTGTTCCCTTTTGCATGTTCTTGTTTGGCTAACTCAAACTCCGTTTTATTTGTGTTGGTTATTCATCTTTTCTCTTCATGCAATATTAGGCTCTGTTTTTACCTAACTCTTGCATGTTCTTTCAGTCCATTCCATTCCACTCCTTTCTTTCATTTCATTCCATTTCCTTCATTCACTTTTCTTCCATTGATGTTCCAAAACCCCCCCCACATACAATTTTGAATGTACAGATGTAAATACAGTGTTGGTTTTCAATAAAGGCAACCTCACCTTCATTGAGGAGGGGACTTCATCCCACACTGTTTGCATGTCATTTGCATGTGTGTGCAAATCCATATGCTAACAGGAATCAATGTCTGAGGTGACATTTATCCCCTTTGGGGATAGTTTCTTATGACTATGTTATTTTTAAATATTAGTGTACTAAGGACATTGAACTCTTATCTCATATGTTAGTGATTGGTATAACAGTATGGGACCTTTCATTAGGAAAACCAAGGTTGATCTTGGCTCAAATCGCAATAAAATAGATTATCATATAACCTAGTATGCAATAATTTCATCTGTGTTCAACTTCATTTTTTATTTATGAGAGGCTAGTTTGAAATTCAATCTTGAGGATGATGACTTGATTGAAGCAAGATGGCAGTATGTTGGAAAAATCTACACAAGTAAGAAACATGTGCAAATAATATCATACATGGATCTGATAACTATGTTATCTACTTCATTTAGCATGTAATTTTCAACTTAGATGTTTAGTTGTAAAAACTCATATTGGATCCTCCAATTAACTCTTTGTAATTACCAATATTCTTCATAAGCAATATCTTAGATCTACCAATCAGGGTAGTAGTGAATATTTTGTTATATACTTGATTGAACCAATGTTATTCCTCCTCTTGGCACAAGAGGTCTCCCTAACTATGTATCATACACAATGAGTAAACTACATTATCGAAAATCATATAATCATATTGAATTTTTATTATATCTATATGCATGAGGCATATATGATGAGTATGTTAAGGAGTAAAATTTGATCACATATGAATTCCAAGAATCATTTTAAAAAAACATCCTGATGTCATAGAGTTAGGGATAACCAGATCCTCCCTCTTGAGTCCACATCATTGTTTCTTACATTATGGAAGCTTCTCCCATTCTAATATCACATTTCAGGTAATCTAAAGTAAAGACACTTCTGATGTAACGCCCATGATTAAAATAACTCCCACATTGAGTTAAGGGAATTTGGTTTCGTTTTTAAAACTTTTACCTAGTTAACTCCATTTCATGTGGACTACACACAATGTTATATGATAGCAATAAAAAATCTAGTTGAGGAACTAAGTTCATAATCCATATGATAGCATCATAAATCGTGTGTAATTATAAAGGTCAATTAGATATACCCAATTACCCATTATCATCACTCTAACTGAGTGTACATAAAATTAATATGGATAATTGTTCTAACCTATCTCCATTTTGGTTTGAGGAAACTATTGTATGTAATTCACATAGTGTCCACCTTAAAATAAGTTAAAACCCCAAGTTTCATCCAGCATCTCACACCATTGTATTGACAACTCGGTGAATTATACAATGATATGACAGTTAGGACACTATTTAGACCAAAATTTACATAGCTGATTATTTGCATGCTTAGCATTGAATGACCTCACATCATTTCAAACTAAGTACGTGTCCCATCATTGTCACACAATCATAATTGACAATATGTATCTAGATAATGTCTTACTCTAAATTAATATTTGTAGACCTCTTCTTATGTATTAAGATGGCCTAGAATCTAGATCCTCTCCTTCTCGGACTTATTGAGTACGTTGTCGGTCTTAAGCTTAATAAGCATATGGGAAAGATAATTATTACTTAATAACTTTACATCAATAACGTAACTATTGACACCTTCCCTATAGGGTTTATACATAAAATGGTAACAAATAATTAAGTACTTCAACCAAGAAGATTAGGCGGGACTTATAATACATTTCTGTAATATAATTATCCCCCTTGAGTACATACGTAAGAATTTATCCTAGTTACAAGAGATTAAGGTCAAGTTACATGTTTATCGAAATATTTCTATAGTAACTTATAATTTACCTATCATACGAATTATCTTAAGTTCATAGCGTTGCTTTAAAACTTTCCATTGTTAAGACTAGGTTTAAGTTTATCTATTCATTCTACTTGATAACGATCTAAATCCCATTTATAGTGACACTCGTAATTCAACCATATTGAGTTCATTATCATTAATTACCTGATTATGTTGGAGAGATGCGATATGTTTTAAATATTGTAAAAAGGTTTAATAGTTAACGATACATAGAAAAGTGTCATCTATTTCAACATTTTCATATGATAGCTAACCCTCTATTTAAGGTATAACTACAATCTTGTATCTTTGATCATATCATTATTTTCATTTAATGAGTCCTATTTGTACAAGTTACATATTTAACTATCAGTGTACATTTTAAGTTTGTGCTTAGTAATGAGATTAAACTGTTTAATTAATGCTCTTTGCAATCTTGAGTTAAGAAAATATCATTGCATTTCATAACTGGTTCATCGTAAGATCCATAGAATAATGTTATTATTTCATACTCATTTGATTAACACATATAAATTCATGATGTAATTGGATGTAGTTATAATCCATTATCATTTAAGCCATTTTATGAATAATAATTGTCAAGAAGAGGGAAATTATTTAATCAATTACATTTTTTTCACAGATCATTTTCAAGTGTACATACCGTTGTTAAAAACAACGTAAATCTTCAGTTACAAATCATAAGAGATAATCCACAATTGACCTCATCACAATGCTTACGGTCTTATGGTGTGCAATACTTTGAATAAGGATAAATAGGATACATTTATAAACTATTACAACCCCATCCTTCATCATGCAATACAATTACACAACTACGTAGTATTCATAGGGTTCCGTGAAATCATATTTAGCTTTATGAGTAACATACATAATCTTCATGGGAATTTAGGGGCATTTATTCAAATTTTATATCATTTATAAGATGGGTTTATCGGATGTAAAAAAATCATCGCATGACAAGTAGTGCCATGTACATCAAATTAACATTTAATGACTCGTATAGCTATACTAAAATCTTTAGTCACTTCACAATACCAATACTTATAAGATAATGACTATAAATAATTTTGATTGACATGGTCAGTTCCACTTTCGACTTATGACTATGGATTTAATGCACACTCACTATTATCTAGTTCAATATTCATTACGTGATCTTTGAATATCTATGGTATCATTTATAGCCTTTGGATTACAACTTCCTAAAAAATTAGTACTCATATGCAAGTATTAAGTCTATGTATTCAAATATAATGAAGTTGATCTTGAGAATAATGTAAACTAAGTTTCTATCAACATCAAATTGCATTAACATCCATGTAGTTCACTAAGCATGTTACACAATTTTGATGCTTCATGTTAATAACTCAAGAACTTACATAAAACAAAAACAATCTTATTTCTATCAATCAATTGTAAGCAATGTAATATCCTTCTCCAAACACTACATTCACATAAGTAATCAACTTGATTTGAAATCATTAACAATTTCTCCTGAGAATAGGAGAAGCAGGATATTCTAATACCCATTATGGAGTTATTGCTTCCTACAAAGTTGTAGACATCCAAGCACTCATAAGACAATGATAACCATTCTATCCACTTATACATTTCTCTAATAAGGTCATCACTAGGTCGCCAGAAAGAGAGTTAATGTCATAGTTAAATACCCTAAAAACAATGCCGTATTTGTTTCCATATCTCCCAAGACCCATAATTTAACAGTTCAAAATCCTTAACTCGTGGGAGAAGGATCTACTATACCAAATTAGATTGTTCATAAGTCATGCAATCTATCAGAGTATCAACTTCACACTAAAACCCTATGGTAGGGTTATAATGATAATCATAATAACAATGCATTTGATAATTTAATTCAATGATTTAGAAAAATTTACTTGTCATCCACACGCCTATTGCAGCTTTCATAGCATGTGTTTTCTAAAATCCCTCATCATTCTCATTTAAACTCCACCTCTTGAAACCGTACATGATAAAATAATCAACAATAAACTTCAAAAGTATAACATGACCCTCATAATTCACAAGTAAGCATTCATAAGATAAGGAGTTTCAAAGAAAGAGTTTTTCTTAGAAGAGTGTCATACAATTTTGGAATCTTACTTTACCAAACCTTAAGCACATGAAACATGACTATCAGTCTTATTCAAAGACAGTCAAGAAATTTTTCATGACCTTTACCTTACAAGAACAATTACTCATGAGATGCATACATTGTGAACTGGTATCAATTACAATATATTGATTCCAGGTTGCTTAGAGTTATTGAGAATTACTCTATCTACAACCTGAGTTACACACTGTACAAATGTAATTTTTATAACCCCTATTTTACGTTTATGGACATTGTACTGCTACATGATGTGAAATAATCTAAAGTTGAGCCATACTCAGGCTATATTCTTGTTTGACAAAATGTCTTATCATAAAAAGGAAATGATGTAAACTTATATCTGTACACAAGACTGAGATGGTTTTTTTACAAAAAAACCAAGGGAGACACCATAAGGAATCATACCATGATAAATCCATGAATGTATATTACTAGTGTGCTTAGTAAAATCCAAGTTTTGAACACACCCACTGAGATTATTATTAAAAAAATTATCGACTAGTAACCCAAGTACGAATCAAACAAAATTATCAATGACCCATATTCATAAGATCTTTAATAGGATGGGTTTAAATAAATTGAATCACATCACTTTTATACAATGCTCATGAGGACATTAATATATCCCTCATGAATAACTTCAATAAAAAATCTCTAGTATGACAGCACAATAGATAAGAAATATATATCTGGATTTGACGTAACTAAAGATTTACAATCAAACATGTGTCCTGAAACCCAATCCTAAGTCAATTGAATTTGGTACTCAATACCCTTGTAGGTATTATAATCATTTTGAAAAGTAGACCATGGATACATCAAAAGAGAAAAAAATCCATCCAATTAATATTAATTTTTGAAGGTTATGTGTGACCATGTTGTTATTACAATCAAGAGAAATTTATTTAATGTAGTGCCCACATTTTTATAGCTCCAGTTATCTGTTGGTTCCTTTATGCCTAGACATGTTTTGATTGAGACTCTGATAGACTTTGGACATTTTACTATGATATTTTATCCTCATGGACATTATGGCATTTTGGGCGCGTAGCGCCAATTGGACTAGATTCGTATACTGATATATCTCTTATGATGTTGATGACACTAACAGGGTTATATGGTATATTTATTGATTAGATGTTAGTCTCTTGTGGTTGATTTGATTAATGATATAGTGTTCTGGATTTAATGATGGTAATTTTCATGCTAACCTAAGTGTATGTCATTGCAATTTTATTTGGTGGTGATTCATGGCAAACTATGTGAATAATTGTATGCATTGCACTATCAATTGTTTAATAATGCTAGGACATTATAAGTTAGATTGAATTTGTGATGTATAAATGATGTTTATTATATTGGACAGACACGGTTAATTTGTGCAATGAGTGTGCAGGTGACAGGCATAGAAGAGCATGGGTTTCAGGGTAGCTATGCAATTGTGCACAAGCGGCCCACGGGCTGAGCCCTAACCATGCTAAATGATTGAGGCCTTAGATTAGATGTATTTAATTGGGCACCATGTGTGAACCCTCAATTTTTAAGGTAATTATGTCTTGTAAAATTAATTATGTTTAGGGTGTGTTTTATTAAGTAAACTAGCTTAGGGGTTAATGATCTTAGCTTAAGTTAAGTGTTGGTTTTGGGAAAGTGTGTGTGTATTGGTAGAAGGGATTGGGGACCACATGTGAACCTTGGGTGGACCCCAAACCCTCTACCCTTGTGCCCAAGCATGCCAAACCCGAAATTGGGTTATTTTGGGTAATTTTAGGGAACCCTTTTGAGTTTGGGGGTTCCCTTAGCATGAAAATGGGCCCTTGGACCCTACCTAATAGGTAGGGGGGCCTATTTCCAAGGTTTAGAGGGGTTTCCCTCCCATTTAGCCCTATTTAGTCACAATCCATGTAAGATGGTTGGGTTGTGTGAAAGTGTTAAAAGTTGCTCCACTTTGTTTTATTTTAGTTTTTGGTATTTTGGGTGAAAAGGGATAAAAGGTGAGTTTACTCTTACTTATTTGGTTTTTGGAATCTTTGACTCTTGAGAGGAGAGGAGGTGACACTTGTCACTTTCTCATTGGTGAGGAAACTTTTGGGTTCCTCTTTTTATTCTTCCTCATATGGAAGGAATGGGTCTTCTTGGTTCATTTTTTTGGAGCACTTGGAGAATTTTGGGAGCTTGGAGGGGAGCTTGGACAAATGGGAAAAGCTTAGAGTCTTGGAAAGCATTATAGAGGTAGGATTCTAAACCTTATTCCTTTTTAGTTTTGTTATCTTGTAAACTATGCTTGATCAATAAAATAGTGTGTGAAATGATGTGTTGAGAAGTTGTATGGTGAATGTGGTTGTTTGCTTGTTCTTTTTCTTTTTCTTTGTTTTCTCTCCACCATCATTTGGAATGATGGTTTTTGGAGAATGTGGGGGAAGAGAGAGGGATTTCCCTCTCAAACCTCATGGTTGTTGGTCAAGCCATGAAGGTCCCTTCTCATTCCCTCATATGGTTTGAGGTGGGAGAAAGGTTCACATGGCTTGAACCTTTCCCCATTCTTGGTGAGGAAACCCTTTTGGGTTTGAAAATCCTCCCAAGAAGGATTTCTATAGCATAAAGGAGGAATAAGGAGGATGAATGATTTAGGAGGTATAAGGAGTTTGTATATATGTATTTGTTGGTGCTCCTATGGTTGGACACCTTGATTTGGGCATCCTACTTCCTCTCTTCCCCCTTGTGAGGTTGACCTTGTTCTCCTCATGTTGTGGTTTTCATTGTATAGTAGGTCTAAGTGGTTGAATGGTCTTATATTTTCTCTTATTGTGTGTTTAATCCCCATTATACTTGTGCACATTGTGGAAGCTAGTTCCTCTCTCCCATGGGCTTGGGGGAGGCTAGCATGACTTCCAACCATGGAATGGCATGTGATGATGCCTATTGGTTGGGTGGTAAACAAGCCATGTTCTCTTGGAGTTGGATTCTTGTAGGAGTGTTGGAGTTGGAGCTCATGTTGGAGATAGTTGAGGCCTCTTGCCATCTTGGTCATCCTCATCTTTTGTGGGCATTACCTTCATGTTGTAAATAAATGTGGCTTTGTAAAGTTTATCATTCTTGTATATAACCATTTATACTTATTGTTCTTGAAAACATTGGTCATCACTAAGAAAACTTTATTTTATAGTTGCTAGAATCTTGTAATATTATCATTTAAGATCAAAATGAAACCATGAACTTTTTACTTCAATGTCTCTTGTTGGAAGGTGTTGTTTTGTTTAAGAAATCTACTCAATATATAGTTATGCAATATACACTTGAAAACTTGAAATATTTAGTTGTGCATTGCATATAAAATCTGAAAATTTAGTGTGCTTGCATTTTAAAAAAAATTATGGCATTACAATTGTTATAACACCTCCCTATTTTGTAGGAGGTTGTTTTGGCTATGTATATGGCTATAGCCACATGTATCGGAACTTCAATATACATTGTGAAGAATATTATTCTGTGTGTTTATTCAGTATAAATCTGTAGCTGATCTTTCATTTGGTATCAGAGCAGCATTTGATCCATATAATGGTGAGTTAATTTGCATAGGGGCAATAGTGAATTACGTTGCCTCGAGAGAGAGCAGTCTCAGCTTTGTAGAGAAGGTCCGCAAAAATATTGGAAGAGAGGTGTCATTTTGTGAGGTTGAACGAAGACCATCTATTGTTTTGGCGCAGGCCAAAAGAGATAATCAATGATCTGGTCTATAACATTTGGCACCAGTCTATCCGCTATCAAGTTAGCAAAATGTCTATCTCCTTAGATGCATATTACTCATCGACTCCAGTTTTGTTAGCATTTTTTTTTGTAATACAAAATATAGACAAATATTACATTATTTGATTTCCTAAACACGATACAATTATATAGGAAATACATTCTTATATTTATGGAGATCATATCTCCTCAAATAACTCACCCAAACAATACGAGATATATTGTTATAACAATATATCACAACAACTATATATCATAATGTTGTTTATAACAATATTACAAATGTTAACCAACCTAACACCTGTAATGTAAACCTGGATCCCGCATTGACATCAAAGGTTTCAATAGCGCTCTCAAGCCCAAAGCTTGATTTGCATAATCTAAGTCTGAGCAAAATTTGCAAGCTCCCTAAACCAACCTTGATTGTCAATATCAAAAATTCTAGTCTCTGCGCATTGTCAGCATATATCAACGCCATGCAGATATGACACGCATACGTCTAGAAAAACATGGATGAGGGAGACGTATTACAATCCATACGTTTGGTCAACAATCCAGAAGAAAGGACATCAGGCCTTGTGTATTGAGAAGGCGTATTGAATGTCCATTGACTGTCTACCAAGCGCATTGTGGTGTTTCATCAAGAATATCACTGTATTTTTTGTACTCGTGATCAACAACTATTATGGACGTGTCAAATGAAAGGGTGAGATGACTTGCATGATAAAGATGATAGTTACCAGAAGAAATACATGAGGACATGTTCTCGAAAAAGCAAACTCCAACATCTCACATAGTCTTGATTTGATAGAGCACCTCAAGTATCTTCCAAACAATTTCCATGTGCCCACATGTCCTACGTGTCCATGCAAAATTGTGAGTCAAACTATAAGTTGTGTTTGGTCATCTTTTAGTACATTGTAGATTTTTTTTTATGTGTAGTGCTTTATGTATGTCTATTTGTATTGTTAATGTGCATGAGTTCGAATTTTCAATTCTGTAATTTGTGTATTAATTCAAGTCAAAATATTAAAAAGTAATTTTAGTATTGATGTAAAGATTGTTTTTGTCAATTCTGTGGTCCTTAAATAAAGTTTTATGTCAATAAAATTCATTGTCAAAAGTTATCCAAAGTCGTAAAGTTTTCTTTGTCAAATTTATATTCAAAAAAAGTTGTTTTGTTTAGGTCTTTTCGTTAAGTATAACTTGAGAAGTGTCATTGCATTTATTGTCAGTCTGTCTAGGTAAATAATTTTGTAAAAATGTGTTTTACCTCTCACAATGGTCAAGTTAAACAAGAGATGACAACATGCACTAAGTGGGAATATGATATGGGTATTCAATTAGCCATGGAGAGAGAATAATTGCAATATAGCAAGATCAAGAAAATTCAGTTATGCATAAAGTGTCATACAGAAGGATATGAAGGTGACAGTGCAATTATTCAACCACCTAGATCTCTAAAAAGAAAAAGGATTTTACGGCTAAAGAATACTAGAAGACCATCGTTTACGAAAAATGATGAAGTTCGGAAAAGGAATTCCGAGCACATTTTATCTGACCTAAGCGGTACATATGATGGAGGATGGAGGCACAAGAGGCAGGAGGTTGATCAACAACCTCTCGTCAGTCGCCATACGACGGGGCCACATTCAAGCTGTGGTGACAATGTGTGTGTGTGTGAGTTTTCTTTCATTTCAGAATTGTAGTTTGTTGTACGATTTCAGAGTTCCTTTTTTGTACTACATATTTAGATGAATTTTGGAAATGATCCAGTTATGTTGGAGCACAGATGACTGTTAAAAGATCCTCTGACTGACTTGGTCCTCTGACTGCCGTACTTTGTTAGAATGTGATGGTCAGCTAGAAGAATACGTTGACTAGCATTAGCGACCATGTGCAGGCAAGACTTCTAACTAGCAAGATCCATTCAAGAGTATGTTCTTCGATGCATTTCTGCTTCTCAGTATCCTATATAAGTGGAAATTTCACATTGTGGGAGGGAATACATACCAATGTTCCATTCCCATTCTCACACCCGAAACGACTTAGTCAAGGAAAGCTTCCACAAGGCAGTGGTAGTGTTTCTATGCATGTTTGAGATCGAGTGGCTAACGATTCAATGAAAGAGACTACGATTAAGAACATTACGATTCTTATAGGAAATAATGTGAAATATTTTCAATATTTTTTTGTTTTGTCAAAATGAGGTGTCATTAGCATTTACTGGGTGTTTTCTATTCTCATAAGTGCATCCATATATTGGAAGATTTAATTTATGTGTATATAATTTTTTTCTTATTCTTAATAGATCACTATCCTGCACACTTTATTTGCTTGGAATTGTGTAAATTTTACCGAATAAACATTTCAGTAGTTTTTCATACCTGCGATGTAGATCAGTAGTAAATGCTATTTTGCATCACATGGAATCACCAATAATTTTAGGGAACATAGAGATTTTAGATTAGGGTCATTTCTGTACAAAAATAAAGATGGTTTATAGATTTGGATATATATTGGAATAGTGTTATTTTAAATTTTCTAGATAATTGTGGGTTTGACCCATCCCTCAATCGGAAGAAGAATACCGAATGGATTTTAAATTCATTTTTCATTACGCCAGGCAGTTTGGTAGAGTTTAACATGAAGATGAGGCTCATTTTACAGATGAAGATGGATTGGAAATAAATATAGGGTTACTTTATTATTTTCCTGCATAGAATTCTCTCAAATATTGAATAGTTATCTGCAGATCAAAGTAAAAAGTCTGTTTTGAAGTAACTATTGAACGTTATCTCCTTACAAGTGTCTTAGAAAAAATCTTTATTTATTCTAAGAAGTTTGTTTTGAACTTATTTCTAATTGTTGGGACGTCTTGTAATGGTTGAATTCTTGTGGCAAGCAGAAATGAGTTTAACCAAATATATATGTTTTCCCTGTAGGTAAATTGTAACACTCTCTTCTCGGTAAATAGTCGCATGGAATGTAATTTTCACTCTAAAGTTTGGAAATTTTGGACAAAAGCCACATCCTATGGTTCCTATTACACTAAAAATTGTTTGAATTTATTCCTAATGTCTTATATGTGGGGTTTACTTTAACACTTCAATTGCAGCACTACAAGGCTTTAACTCGTGCAATCAACATGTCAATATTTCTACCTAACTGCTAGGATTTATTACTCACTAGACAATTTGAGAGGGTTAAGAGTAAACTTGAGAATGCCATTGAAATTTGTTAGAAGAGTTGATATAATAGATTTTGTTCTAGTGAAAGCAGCTAAATAAATTTCATTACAAAATGAGAAAAAAACATTTGAAGAAACATGCTTCTAAGATTTTGAAGAAAAGAAATATATGAGCCTGGACTTTTCAATATATTCACAATTATGAATTTGAACCATCATCATAGGAACATATTGTTATGATCGAAATACAAATGAGCAATAAAACAAAATTAAAACAAAAATAAAGAAGCATGCAATCACAAGATAAACCCAATATTTAACGTGGTTCACCCAATTTGGGCTACATCCACCATAAACAAGCCAAACTTCTCATTTATTCAGTCCTAAGGAGTAAAATACAATTCTCTCTCTTTTTCATAGTACAAAGAGTAAATCATTTCACACGTATATAACTTGTGCACCTCTTTGTAAAATTTCTCTTAAACCAAAAGCAACATAAATATCACATGCTTATAAAAGTTTTCTTCAACCACAAACAACCTAAATATCACATGCTTATAAAAATAACAACTCCAGTCTATTAATAAGAAAATTCTATTTTTATCCATGGCCATGATTTCCTCCCAAAAAATAGAACAAATAAAACCAAACTACCACTTTAACTTGCAATCAGGCTCCACAACTTCAACAATCTCCCACTTGGAGACTGACTACTGCAACCCACTGTTACAGCTCATCATCAGACTCTTCTCTGACTTGTTTCTCTTCTTCAAGATAAATCTTGAAGACCTACCGAAGCCAAAAAACCTTCCTTCTTCTCTTTTTTCACCGCCTTTTTCAACATATCAGCAAGATTCTGACTTGTATGGATCTTCTCCAACTTTAATTGTCCATCCTCCAAAACTGATATAATAAATTGATACCTAAGTTGTATATGTTTGGTTCTCGAATGGAATGTTGAGTTCTTTACAAGATGAATTACACTTTAGCTATCACTGAATAACCTGTAATCATTTTACTTCTATCACTGAATAACTCTTCCATGAACCGCTGCATCCATAGCATACCCTTGTTTGCTTTTGTAGTAGCAACATACTCTACCTCTATAGTAGACAAGGCAATAATTTTCTGCAATTTAGAAATCCAACTAGATGTCGTGCCACCAACAATAAATACATAACCTGTGGTGTTCCTCCTACCATAAAAATTTCCGGCCATGTCTACATCAACATATCCATGTAAGGAAACCTATGACCCTTGATAGCACAATTTTCTGCTACTGGTCCCTCTCAAGTATCTAAGAATCCACTGGACTGCATTCCAATATTCCTTTCCAAGATTACTCATGTATCTGCTGACGACTCCTAATGCATGGGTAATGTCTAGTCTTGTGCATACCATAAAAAACATCAAACTTCTAACTACTGAAGCATATGGAACTCTAGACATGTATTCAATCTCTTCATGTGTTTTAGGAAACTATTATTTACTCAACTTGAAGTTCCCTACCAATGATGTACTCACTAGTTTTGCATCTTGCATCTTAAACCTATCCAACAACTTGTTCACATAATCTTCTTGAGACAAAGTCAATATTCTACTATTTTTGTCTCTATTGATTCTCATGCCAAGAATTTTATTTGTTGCACCTAAATTCTTCATGGAAAATGTATTGGCTAATTGTCTCTTTAGCTCATTTATATCCTACATGTTTGACCCTGCCACAAACATGTCATCCACATACAACAACAAGATAACATATGTGTCATTATCTAGTCTCTTAAAATAAACACAGTGATCAGAATGACATCTAGAGTAACCTTTTACTATCATGAACCTGTAAAATATCAAATATCACTGTCTTGGAGATTTCTTGATGCCATAAAAACTCTTCTTCAATATGCGCACTAATTTCTCCTTCCCCCTGACTTCATATCCATGTGGTTTCTCCATATATATTTCTTCCTCCAAATCACCATGAAGAAAATAAGTCTTTACATATGATTGTTCAAGATACAAATCTTCCACAACTACCAAACTTAAAATAGTTCTGATGGAAGTCATTTTAAGAACAGGAGAGAAAATTTCATCAAGTTCTATACATTTTTCTTGTGCAAATCCCTTGACAACATGTCTTTCGTGTACCTCTTTTTTCCACCTTCTCCTTCCTTAAAGTTGTAAACCCACTTGTTCTGCAATGCTCTCTTTCTTGTAGGCAACTAAACCAAATTCCAAGTTTGGTTGTGTCCCAAGGAGTCCATCTCCTCATCCATGCCCCGCTCTCATTTTTTATGTGTTTCTACTTGCATTGTCTCTTCAAAACTTTCTGCTTCTCCACCATCCATCAATAAACAATAGTAAAGCTAATATGAAGATAATTTCGCAAGAGGTCTACTTACCCTAGTAGAATGTCTCACAATATTTTTTAGAGTTTGAGGCTCTTGCTGATTTTGATCTACAAAATCAACATCGAATGTGCCAGGATTGATGCCAACTTGTTGATTTTCCATCCCTTTGAGCACTTCTCTATCTTTTATCTCATCAAGTGCTACATACTTAGACTTTTCCATCTTCTTATCATGTAGTTGTTCCCTGTACATAACCCTTTCATTGAAAATAGCATCCCTACTCCTAATGATTTTATTCTCATCTAAACTCCACAACCGGAATCCAAAATCATTAGTGACATACCCAATAAAATTACATTTATTTGACTTAGATTCTAGCTTGGCCCTATTCTCTTCATTGATGTGAGCAAAAGCTTCACAACAAAAACTTTCAAAAAAGAATATTTTACCTTCTTACTAGTCTAGCCCTCCTCTGGTACTCCACCTTCTGAACCACTTAAAGGTCCTCTGTTTATCAAGTGAACAACAATATCTACATCATCCACTCAAAATTGTAAGGGAAATCCAACATGCAATCTCATGCTCCTTGAAAGCTCCATGATAATCGTGATCATCCTTTCTGACACACCATTCTATTGTGGTGTTCTTGGAACCGTCTTCACCATATGGATTCCATTCTGTGAAAAATAGTTATTAAATTCATTGATGCAGTACTCTCCACCATTATCTAATCTAAGACACTTCAACTTCAAACGCGTTTCATTCTCAACCAAAGTTTTCCACTTCTTGAAAGTATTAAATACATCATATTTCTTCTTTATACAGTAAACCCAAACCTTCCTAGTAGCATCATCAATAAAAGTAACATAATAATGTGAACCACCAAGAGAAGATACCTGAGCCAACCCCCACACATCCATATGAACAAGCTCTAACTTGTGCTCCTTCTTGGTTGATCCAACCCTGAGAAATCTCACACGCTTTTGTTTCCCATACACACAATGCTCACAAAAGTCCAGGTCTATGTTTTTCAAATCTGACAACTTTCCCTGTGAATGTAAAATCTTCATCCCCTTCTCACTCATATGGCCAAGTCTATGATGCCATAGAGTTGTGTCTATACCTGTAGTAGCTAAAATAGAAGAGGGATTAGTATTAACAATGAATAAACACAAAGTATCTACTTTCTTACCTCTTGCAACCACAATATCACCCTTGGTAAATTTCCAAGAATCTGTTGTAAGTGTAACCATACAACCCTCATCTCCTAATTTCCCTGCAGAAATTAGATTCCTCCTCAGGCTAGGAACATGCCTGACATTCTTCAACACCCAAGTGTTACCATTCTACAATTTAACTTGAACACTTCCTTTTCCAACAATGTTACATGGCTCATCATCACCAAGATATACATGCCCAAAATTCCCTTGAACATAATCTTGAAAATATTGTCTATGAGGAGTTGCATGAAATGAAGCACTAAAATCTAAAACCCAAGATTCTAATTTACTATCCAAAGAAAGAATAAGAGCATCTTGTAACACATCACCTACTACATTTTCCTCTTTGTTCCCTTCTTGTTGATCTTTCCCTGATTTTAAAGACCAACAATCTTTCTTTGCATGTCCTGCTTTTCCACAATTCCAACATACCATCCTACTTCTAGATTTAGATTTAACCTTCTTAGACCTTCCACGGTGTCCAGGACTTTTTGCTTTTTCCTTTTGTCTTCCCCTGTTCTCTACACTCAAAGCATTACCAGATGACTCACCTATGATTTTTCTTCTCATCTCTTCACTAAGAATCACACCAATAACATCATCAAACTTTAAAGTGTTTGAACCAGAAACAAAATTACTCACATCCATAACCAAAGTATTCCAACTTTCAGGTAATGAGCACAAAATCAAAAGATCCCTAACTTCATCATCAAAATTTACTCCTACAGAGCTTAATTGATTAGTAACCGCGTTGAATTCATTCAAATGATCATTTACTGAATCACCTTCTGACATCTTCATATTAAACAAACTTTTCATGAGAAATACCTTATTGGAGGCTGAGGGTTTTTCATATAATTTACCCAATTTTTCCATCAATTCTACCGTTGTCTTTTCCTTAGAAATATTGAAAGCTATCATTACTGTCAGGCACAACTGTATGGTTCCCAGTTCTTTCTGATCAAGAACATCCCATTATTCATCTTTCATAGGTGACGGCTTCAAAGCTTTCCCTTGCAATGGTAGATAAAGATCCTTTGATATAGGTATTTCTCCACTTGTATCTTTCATAGCTAAATGTTCTGGCCGTTAAAATTCTCAACACTGAACTTTCTATCTTCTGTCATTTCTCCCACTCAAACAAGAAACCCTCCTGTGAGCTTTTTCTACCAAAGAAAAATCCTGATCTGATACCAGTTGTTAGGATCGAAATACAGATGAGCAATAAAACGGAATTAAAACATAAATAAAAGAAGCATGCAATCACAAGATAAACCCAAGATTTAATGTGGTTCACCCAATTTGGGCTACATCCTTTAGAAACAAGCCAAACTTCTCCTTTATTCAGTCCTGAGGAATAAAATACAATTCTCTCTCTTTTTCATACTACAAAGAGTAAATCCATGCACATATATATAACTTGTGCACCTCTTTGTAAAAGTTTTCTTCAACCTCAAGCAACCTAAATATCACATGCTTATAAAAATAACAACTCCAGCAACTATTAATAAGACAATGTTATTTTTATGATCTATGACTGTGATTTCTTCCCAAAAAATAGAAAAAAAAAACCAAACTCCACTTTATTAATAAGACAATTCTATTTTTATCCATGGCCATTGATTTCATCCCAAGTAATAGTAAAGATATCCAAACTGCCACTTTAACTTGCATATTATTGTTTCATTTTTCCAATCATACGTATTTCAAGAAATTTATTTTAATAATTAGTACCAATATTGAGTGTGGTTGCAAATTTGATATACTTTGAAATGAAATCCACAACAAGGATTATAAAAGCTCCACAAATAAATGTGGGATTCAACAGAGGAAGCATATCCTTTCCATCATGACTTGCAAACAAAGGAAACATTTTTTTCATATTGTCTTCATAGACACCCCTTCAACGGAGAAGAAAGCATTCACTTAGGTAAGAGTTCTAATCTTCATTGGAGTTCTAGTGGTATAGAGGTTGAAGTCACTAGAAAATTCAGCTAACTATTATTAAAGCAAAGAGGAATAAAAGATAACAAAGTCTAACTAGTTTTTAGAAATTTTTTTCTTGCAAACAACCTTATAAAACGGTGTTGTCATTTAATTTTCCTATATGTTTTCACACTTAATGTGTGAGCACAAACGTTATTGTGATATATTTTCACTATATTACACTTAATGTGTGCACTGAACGTTATTGTGACCACAAGAATTAAAATGTATGAGTGAAGATAAAGAGGTCTCACAATTTATAGCTAGACTCTTAAGTTGTGAGAGCAATTCAACAAATCTTGATTTGTTGGAAAGGAAGACAAAAACATTCACAATCATCTTTATTTTCAAGTGCATATGAATTAATTGAGTTTGATCTCTTGAAATTGAGTTAATAGAAATTCCTAATGTTTGGGTGTAAGAAATGCTTAGATTTGAAGGCTTAAACATGAGCCTTTATCTTTAAAAGGGTATTTTTTTTTCAAACAAAAGAAAAAAATTAATAAAAATTTCAATTTCATAATTCTTTGCAGTTTATAAGTGTACATACACTTGATAACATTAACATATGTAAAACAATTTATTTAACCGTCTACAATTTTTTTATAACAAATAAATTTATAAATTGAAAATAAATCGAAATTAATAAATCTATAATTCTATTAACCATACACAAACACCTTAAGTTTTTATTTTTCAAATTTCTAATATAACAAATCGAAATTAATAAAAGAGAAATCTAACCATACCGCTGAAATCACCTGTATAAAAACTGCTAGTTGAAGGAAAATGTCACAAAATTGAATCAAAATAAATAACATATATAAAGTCAAACAAACATAAGAAACAGATTATATTCCTTATCGATTTCCCGAAATGGATAATGGTTAAACAAGAAAAACAACGATTCCGTCTGGAAAAAAAATTGCTCTTGATTTCATGGAAATAGTCAAGATTGCCGTTAACAATGAAGAAACCAAATCATTTCTTCCGTAGGATTTTCATTTGGTTATGTGGGCAATTCGCCATTTGAACAGTTGATTCTCAATGAATAAATTTGAATAATCGATCCGTGGCTAAACAACAGGATGCTCCAGCAATGGCTCCACAGATTTGCCTGTAAAATGGTTTGTTTTGGCAATATTGATCTTGATCTAGCATTGAGGTAGACCAAGTTTTTTCAGATTCTTCCTTCCCATTCTCAACGATGAATACCATGTCAAAACCAAGAAGAACATAAGTTGCATTTTGCTAAATGGTTCACATGTCATGTAAGGTTCCAATTCTGCATACATGTCTATCAAAACATTTGTCACACCAGAAACACAAAAACATGAGATGAAAGGAAAAAAGCAAAAGGGAATTGAGATAAACGAGAAAGAAGAAGAAATTGAATTACCTGGATTGTTGGTTGTGAATCTTATGGCAGTCCACCCGCCAGTGGGAACTCCAATGGTGTTCCGCATCTGAGGATCTACCAGATTAAAATTAGCAGGATCTGTTTGAGGATTGTAGTTGCCGAACCCTTGCCCAACAACATAAAAATCATGGCCGTGAAGGTGTATGGGATGGTTTTCTGTAAATACAATGGCGGTATTCTGAAAAACTATCTGCACATTGCTATTGAATTTCAGAACTTTTACTCTGGTGCCCGACTCTGTGTTCCAAAAACTCGGAAGCGGCGTCGAGGGCGGATTTTGTTGGGTATAATTAAACTTCAAGGGAGGATTGTTTGGGAAATCTCTGGTAAAAACTCCATCGATGCCAAAATAATAGGCCTGCAATATATCAACATGACGGCCTTTACGAATGAATATATAGTTGTATCTTCCAGACTGACATGACATTGTTCAAGATTGACATTGTGATTGGTAGGATCAGCTTAAACAATTGTATATTCACCTCTGTTATCAGCATCACCTATACGTCAACAGTACGTGTGGGACATGAAGGAAACACGAGCTTTTAGCAACGTACGGACACTGAATTTATGTGCATAGTGGGCAATGTATCATTAAAGTTGGAGGACTAGATTGTCCTCTCCCCATCACACATCGGAGTATTTAATTGACTTCCACTGAAAATACTGTAGGACTGCTGTTGAATTGTGATTTTAAAATTGACCATGCCCCGGCAGGGCGGCTGTCAATACTAAAACGTATTACCCAAATGTAATACGTAAAACTAAACAAAAGAATTATCCCCACGCATTGAGCTTTAAGAAGGACATCCATGGTCTGACCAGGATTCCTGAACAATACCTTGGTAATTACGTAAGGCTTAACATGTGTAGGAGGCAAACTGTTGCCACAACTGTGAGCCTGATGCTTTGACAATTTATGAAGAACAATGCATTTATTGAGTGCAGCGTTCACACCTCAATAGGTAGTATAATTGCCCTGGTGATTCACTACAATCCGGGAAAATGTCTCTGCATCCACATGAGTTGATTCATTAATGTGTGTATCAAGGAATGGATGTTTTTAATCGACAATAAAAGTGACTGTACAAACTGCTCAATGCTAACACGTCACATATGTTTGGGAAAGTTGATCTACCGTCTAAATGCAATTAAGTGCCTAAATCTATTAGTTGGATGACCGATTAGACTTTAGGGAACACATGTGATAGATAGGCTCACTTAACATTGACACTATTTCACTCAACTACAATCGGATAGGACTTTTCGAATGGCTCATTTCGTTCATGCAGCTTTCACTTTGTACAATCAAAACTATGTTTTCTGGATGTTTATCCAAAAGATAACAAACCTTTTGCAGAGCATACTACCAACATGTCTCACTGGCTGAATTGATTGGTGTATGCATTGGATTCTCTTGGAACATCTATAGTTCTCATGGACTTCTCTAAACATCTGTCGTCTACATTCGAATTCCACCATTCCCCTGCAACAACAAAATTAATTAGCAGAGGGAAAACAAACAATTACTTCACTAGAAATACAAGTATATTATTAGAAAGCCATAAGCTACACATAGATATTAAAATTCAGCGTTGAATTCACAGAGAGGTACCTAATATGATTGGAAATTTATAGCAGCAGCTGGTTTTGGAAAGGGACTCAAGAACCATCATCTGCTTCCCAATTCGTTAGATGACAAAAACTCCATGGAAACAGTAGCTCGAAGATATGAGATGATGCGCATGCCGACCTTTAGAGTCCCTTCTTTGTTCTGTGAGTTTGCAGTGCAATTGCTAAGTAATGTATTTCCTTGTAGCAATTTAGAAACAACATTTCAAAAGGCAAATGTCCATTAATAATAATAATTCAGAAACATGACCTATAACTGCATTCACTCCATGCCTGCAAAATCACCTTTCGAATTTAAAAAAATACTTCCATCGATTGCATGCAACCACAATTTTTTCCATTGTGAAACCGATCCATATCCGTAAAAAACCATGGGTCATCGTAGACTCCCAATTCCGATTCAGAGGGAAACAACCCTAAAAAATCCAAAGCAAACTCAAATTTTGCATGTATATGGACCAGAAACAACAAAGATCAAGAACCCCCAGGGAGAAAAAGGGGTCTGCAATTATGTGAGAGAAATATAATAGGAAAGAAATTTAAATGTATCAATTTTACAGGGAGAGACGAATGGCCCGAGTAAGAAAAGGATAGGATAACAAGTGCACCGCCATCCAACACTCGGCAACATATTTGTTCAGGCAACACCTTATAAAGCTTTGAAACTGTTGCGAAGTTGAAGGAGGCAGTAATGGCAGTTCCCTGTAACAAATGGCACACATTAAATTCAGTTAGTCGAGTTGCACGTCGGGTGACACGAAAGGAAATATCCCACATACCGTTTGAGAAGCGTCAGGTTGAGGCTCCAAATGTCCCCCGTGTATCCATCGTAGTGGTCGTTCTCTCAGGGCTCATGTATGCGTAAAACTAGGCTGCACAATCACACTGAAAACGTCTCCTCCCAGTGTTATCTCTGAGCTCATCTATTTTCCTTTCATCTGCAATTTACAAAACCAATAAGATCCTTCAATCTGGTAATCTGGTAATTGAGCCCTCCACAAAAATTTCTGCTACAGAAACCCTTCTGGCATCCACAAGAACAGAGCATCTTCTTCCTACCGTAATTTATGTTTTTTGACCGCTTCATTTATCTCCTAAGAAGGCTTTACATGGAGATATGTATCTCTGAGAGCAAGGAGCAGAAATGACATTATGGCCATTGGATCTGTTTAACCACCAGGACTATAAATATCAAATTTATAGCAGGGTTAAGAGATTTGAAATGAATTGAGGATTGTAAATATCTAGAATAGTAAAAAATATCTAAGATTGTAGAAAAATATTTTGGATTGTAAAAAAATATCTAAAATCATAAAGTTAATCACCGGAATTTGACACTTTCTAACAATGCCTTCTTCAAAGTAAACACCTTCGGCGAACAAGCAGCTTGAATTTGAAGCCCTGAATGGGAGTTCGTACGGAATCCTGAGCATCAATCCCGAGGCCATGAGAATGGTTATAAAGCCCTCGGATCTGATGAACAATTCGTGCCAGACTCGAGATATGCAGGGCGATGGAGTTCAGCTGAATCAGAGCTTGCCTTTCAATATTACAAGTACCAACACGGTTATGTACTTGAACTGTAATTCTATTCTATTGCGGCCCCCCTTGAACTGCAGCGATAACAGTCCCTGTCATCGATTCATTGACGAAGTGGGGGAGGCCAATGTCTGTAGAAATACTTCTCTGTGTTGCAGTTTTACTGCTGGAGGTTCATCGACTTCGTACAGAATACGAGTATGGAGGGGCGGGTGCAGGGGATATACTAGTGTTTTGAACTATAACCCGGCGTTGCCTCTGAACCAGTGGATGTATGGAGTGGAGATCATGTGCGTTGCGCCGCGTGAGCCTTCCTGTGCAACTCAGGCGGATTGCGACCAAAACTCGTCCTGTTTGCGTGATCCAATGAATTCTGCCATGTCTAGGTGCCTCTGTATTAACGACTATAGTTGGGACCCTGTGCAAGGAGTCTGTGCTAAAAGTATGTCTCTAAAACATAGGTATTTGTGTTTTTCTCTCCCATGGTCTATACTGAATTGTGTTAAATTGACATCACTTTTGATGTACAGATGTGCCTATCTGCACCGATCCAGACGGTTGTGGAGGAAGTAATGGTCAAGGCGCATTAATCGGAGGTCGATATTAAACACAAGTTACAACCCTTAAGCTCCTCTCTCAATACTCCTTCCATAGATCAAATAATTCCTTTTTGTTTTTACAAATTGTGTGAATGGCTGAAATAACAATGTTGGCATTGAAATCGCAGGGATTGTTGCAGGAGCATGCGTAGTATTCATAGTAGCAATACTGGCGGTGGTGTTCTACAGAAGAAAAAGGTTGCAGATGGAGATTCAGGCCAGATTGGCGAGGGAGAGGGCAGAAATTCTAGCAGTCAACAGCGGGGGAAAGTCTGCCAAACTGTTCACCATCAAAGAGATCCACAAGGCAACAAACGGCTTTGCAGGGGATCGATTGCTGGGAGTCGGGGGCTTCGGCGAAGTATACAAAGGAATACTCAAAGACGGAACTACTGTGGCAGTGAAGATGGCCAAAGTGGGGAACATTAAAGGAACAGAACAGGTCTTAAACGAGGTAAGAATTCTGTCGCAAGTAAACCACAGGAGCCTGGTGAGATTGCTGGGGTGCTGTGTGGATGCAGAGGAACCCCTCATGATCTACGAATATATCCCAAATGGCACCTTATTCGAACACCTTCATCAAGGTCCCTTTCTCGATTGGAAAAAGTGTCTCAACATTGCATTTCAGACGGTAGAAGCCTTGGCCTACCTTCACTCCGCAGCAGTTCCCCCAATTTATCACAGAGACGTCAAAGCCACCAATATTCTCCTCGATGAAAAAATGAATGCAAAAGTTTCAGACTTCGGCCTCTCCCATCTTGCAGAGACGGATTTGTCTCACATTTCTACGTGTGCTCAGGGCACCCTGGGCTACTTGGATCCCGAATATTACAGAAACTATCAGCTCACTGATAAGAGTGATGTGTACAGTTTTGGCATTGTGCTGCTCGAACTTGTGACATCGCAAAAGGCAATCGATTTTGCGAGGGAGCCTGATTTTGTGAACCTGGCAGTGTATGTTGTTCATAAATCGGGGGAAGGAAATGTGATGGACACCGTGGATCATCGATTGGGGGAAAATGCGTCCCAGATGGTGGTGGATACCATAAAGGCTGTGGCATTGTTGGCGGTTGGTTGTTTGCAGGAGAAGAGGCAGGATAGGCCAGGTATGAAGGAAGTTGCAGAGGAAATACAGTATATTATCAGTATCAACGAAGGCGCAGCAATTATGGGTGATAATGAGTATGCCACCCCTCCAGAAGATCGTCCACTTCTCGGCGCCCGTCAGCGGAAATAAATATACTGTATTTCCTCTGCGTCAATATACTGTATTTTATGTGGAAAGTAATTTTACTGTAGCAAAAAATCTAAAAAAAATCTAAATTCCGGCAAAAAAATCTAAATTCCGGCAACCTGTAAAGTTAAGCCACCGGAATTTGACACTTTCCAGCAATGCCTTCTTCAAAGTAAACGCCTCCGGCGAATTATTTCTTTATTCCTCTTGTGCTCCCTTTTATTTTTTCCAATACTGCACTTTATTTTGCATTAAGCTTCGCAGGTTTTCTTTATAATTGTCTCTTCTTAGTATTAGTTTCTTTTGTTTTCTCAACTCTTTTCTTTCCCATATCCCTAATTTAGCTTCTTTTTCAATCTCATTTTAAAATTCTGCACTAATTTCTAAGTGATGTTTGCAGATTTATTTTGTTAAAAGGCTTTTAATGCAACGAATGTTCATAGTAGTTATATACAGTTGCTTTTCCTTTTTCGTTATTTTATGTGATTAGTTTATATTGGTAATCCTTATGTCATGTAAAGTTCCTTTTCTTTTATCTTCATAGGCGATGATTTGCATATGGGTTCCATTATAAGTATGTTTAAAGTGTATATTGTCTATTCACATGTTTATGCAGGCCAATTATGCTATGCTCATATGTGATCATCGGGATAGGTACATGTTTTGTTTTGGATGCTTTGCAAGTTATGACATCATGACTATGGATTCAAAGGAGGTTTGGAGCATGTATCGTCTTCATTCACAGGATAAAATTATGAGTTCTATGGTGAATCTTCTTGTCACTGAGTATTTTCCATTTTATGCTTTAATTACCTTATTTGTTAATATATATTATTACATATTGGATATTTTTGTGTTTGGTGTGTATTCATATGTTTGACATGTTTTCACCATATTCATTATGCATGTTACATTTATGATTTGAGTGTTTGCACCATGTTTAGTCACATTTGTGATTTATTTGCATCGTGTCTTCAATGTCTTCACCATGATTTATGTATTCATGTATCAAGTGTTTTCTCCAGGTTTTGTCACACTAGTGATTTTTTTACACCATTTATAATATGTCTTCAGTGTATTTCTATATGAATACTCAATGTTTAACGTGTCTAGTGTGTATTCATTTTTTAAGTGTCTTTCACGTGTCTAATGTATATTCACATCTAGCAAATGTTGAGTTAGAGTCCATTCACCGCTATCAATACGATCTCTTTCTTTCACTTGTCATTTTTGTATTATCGACTTCGTTCAATCTTCATTAAACTTAGACTAACCACATCTTCCTAAGCTCAAAACCTTTTCATTTCTTAGAACTTATATGATATCACAAGTTCCTCAAACACGTGATTAGACATAAACTTGTGTGTTCTCCATCTCTTTCTCCTTATTCAACTTATCTTGAGCATCTAAGGATCCAGAATATATCAAATGACGATGGGATAATATTTGTATCATCTTCATTAAATGTTTCTTCTCTTCTTATCTTTTCCTTTCTTCTCTTCCTCCTCTCCTCTTCCTCATATTCAATCTTTCTTTGTTCTTATGTTTCATTGTTGCTAGTATCACTCTTCATAATAGGAAATTCACACTAATTTTTACAACAATCTTGTTATATCTCTTCTTTCGTTTGATCTTCCTTCGTCTCTTTCACTACTATTGCACTCATTACTGCATAAAGTGTGATTAGGGCCAATATTTGTGATTATTTATGTCGATTGTTTTATTATTTTTTGTATTGTTTTCTAACATGGTGAAATGTGACGCAAATGCAATGAAAATTTAATGACAAATTTGCATCACTTTTGTGCAACACTTCAATTTTATTCAAGAAAAAACCCTCTCTCAAAGAAGTGGGAGAAGAGACGTTTAGGTTACTAAATTATATTCACAAAAGTATTGTTTTGAAGAAGGGGTTCTTTTTATAATTTTTTAGTTTTTTAATTGTATTATAAAATAAGTTTTATTTGCTTTACAAACTTCATTTTTTGTATCAAATGTCACAATTGTTTTCAAATGTGGATTTTTCAAAGCTAAGGTACCACAAACTTGTAACATAAAAGACACATAAATCACAACTCTATTTTTAAAGGTAAAAAAGCGTTCATATATTTGTAGATGATTCTAATGTAGAGACAAATAATTCAATAAACAAGAAATAATGAGAAAATATTATTAAAACCTTAGTAGAAGTTATAGATAAGGAGCTGGGAAGAGGAAAGCGATAAAGTAAAGAAGTGAGATATGTTTGTGATCATGTATTAGATGATGATGCAGTATATTCGCCACTAGTGATAAAATAACCTCATTATGAATATATAATGACACAATTTTTAGATATAGAAGGAAAAAATTATTTGGAATTATGAACATATCAATATGAAATGAGGACTCAAATTGATTCGTTTAGAGGAAGAGATTTTGGTTGTGGAATTTATCCCAACACCATTGATATATTAATCTAGTGTGCATATGTTGATAGTTGTCATTGATGTCAAGATGGTGTTGTTGTGAGTTGTCATTATGGTGTTGCTGAGTGAGTCATTGATGTCAAAAAATAATGTAGCCAAATTCTAAGCAAACTCAATATACTGCAAATAATATGAACTCCAAAAGAAAATAGATCTCCTTCTTTGTTATTGAATCATGAATTAAAATGTTTCCTAAATAAGAAAACAACTCCCAACTTGAGTTGCCAAGCAAAATCTAACTAAATTTGCCTAAATCTACTCTAGGTGACGGAAATTACTGTTTTTAGCAGTTTACTAGAACCTATTATTCTTAGTAAGTTCACACGCTTATTCGTACGGGCACAGAAATTGTCATGCATCTTCTACATGCCTAAATTAGAGGAATTGCCAACTTTCCAACTCATAAAGTAACTAAGAGACTAAAATTAACTAATGCCCTAAAATAGGTAAAAACTAAACTACAACTTAAATCCTAATTTTCTGCCTCAAGACGGCGGATTTTGGGCCTGAAAATGTGTCGAAACATGCTCTAAACGGAAAGGTTGGTTAATAGTGTGTTTGTCTCATCGAAACAAGTGGTTTAACAAAAAGGACTCAAACAGACACCCAGAGCATAAGTTATGACATTTTCAAGTTCTTACTAATTTTGGCGCATTATTCTCCCCTGCTTGAAAAAAACGCAACTCCTGCAAGTTGTCTTCTTCAAACTGCTTCTATTTATCTACATCTAGCTTATTAATCTCCTGATCTGTGACCCAAGTATCATCCTCTTGTTCTAGTCCTTTCCAATGTATCAAATATTTGTTGTATTTTCCATGTTGTGTGTCCATTGTTTTCTTACCTAGAATCTAATTCACTTCTTCTTTCTTCTTCATCAGAACCTGTTGCCTCCAATCTACTACTTCGTCAATAACATCCCTTTCTGCACCATCCTGATGAAAATAATACAAGTCAGAAACATTAAAAATTGGAGAAATATCAAAATTCCTTGGCAATTCTACCTCATAAGCATTATCATTTATTTTTTCACGATTTTGCAGGGACCAATGTTCTTGTACTTCAACTTGTTATAGGTTCCTATTGGAAACCTTTCCTTCTGCATGTATACCATAACCAATTCACCAACTATAAATACCTTTCTCCATATGTGCACATCTGTTATTTCCTTATACTTATCATTACTATTCTGTAGCTTCTTCCGCACTTCTTCCTATAATTGGTGTATATGTTCGGCACATGCTTCTGCATCATCACTGACTCTGTCATCAACTAGTAGTTATACCAAATATAACACCCCGTTTGGATTACTCCCATACACAATCGAAAATCAAGACTTTCTTGTGGATCTATTTATGGAACTGTTATATGAAAACTCAGCTTATGGTAGTGCTAAATCCCATTGTTTTGGCTTTTCCCCAACTATGTACCTTAACAAGTTTTCCCAAACTCCTATTTACCACCTTTGTTTTCCCATCAGTCTAAGGATGATAGGAACTGCTGAAATGTAGTTGAGTTCCCAACTTCTTCCATAAAGTCCTCCAGAAGTGACTTAAGAACCTGATGTCCCTATCTTAAGTAATGGCTTTTAGAACACGATGCAAATGAACAACTTCTCTAAAAAAAAATTTTGCTACTTCTAGTCACATCACTTGTTTTAATTGCAAGAAATAAAATGAACCATCTTAGAAAACCTATCAACAACCACAAAAATTGAGTCATTACCTCGTTATGTTTTTGGTAATCCCTAAAAAAATCCATACTCAGATTTGTCCTCGACCCTTTAGGAACAAGAAAAAATATATACAACCTTGTATTATGTGCATGACCTTTCGAGGACTTGGTAAATTCGAAACCTCTCCACATATCTTACCACATCTCTTTTCAGCTTTGGCCAATAGTATTTTCTCTGCTACCAAGGCTATCATCTTATCTTTACCAAAATTCCCAGCCAATCCTCCGCCATGCAGCTCTTTCACTATATTCTCTCTCATAGACCCAACTGGAATACATAGTTGGAGTCCCTTGAATAAATAGTCATCCTGTAAAATGTACTCATCCTGGACATCTCTTACATCATCTGACAATGGATGAATCAACCTTTCAAAAATATTCTTAAAATCAGAATTAGAAGAACACAAACCCTTTATTACTTCAAAACCCACCACCTCATTTTCCATAGTGGTAAAAAGATTCACACGCCTACTCAATGCATCTGCAACTTGATTCTGTTTTCCTGATTTATGTTTTAAAGAAAAATTATAACCCTGCAAAAATGATACCCACTTTGTATGCCTACTATTCAATTTATTTTGTGTATTCACATACTTCAGGGCTATGTGGTTTGTAAATAACACAAACTCCTTAGGCACTAAGTAATGCCTCTAATGCCTCAATGCTTGTACAATTGCATAAAATTCCACATCATAAGTAGAGTAGTTCTTTCTTACCTCATTCAGTTTCTCACTAAAGAAAGCTATTGGCTTTCCACCTTGACATAGGAAAATACCAATACCCACATGTGAGGCGTCAAAATCAACCTCAAACACTTTATCAAAATCTTGGAGTAAAGAAATAGCTGCCTCTGTCACCTTCTTCTTCAAGAATTGAAAACTATCCTCAGTTGCCTTTGTCTACAAAAACTCCCTTCCTTTTGTGCAATTTGTTATAGGTGCTACAATACTACTGAAATTTTTAATAAAATTTCTATAAAATGTCGCTAAACCATGAAAGCGTTTTACCTCTTTTATACTCAGTGGAGTAGGTCATTGAATAATCACCTTTATCTTCTTTGAGTCCGTCTGTACCCCATCTACTGAAATAATAAAGCCCAAGAATACCAAACTCTCTTGCATAAACATGCACTTCTTCATATTTTCATAGAGTTTCTCTTTCCTTAATACTTCAAATATCACCCTCAGATGCCTCAGATGTTCTTCTTTAGTTTTACTAAAGATGAAGATATCATCAACATAAACCATAACAAACTTACCATTATACTCCTGCAGCAGAGTTTTCATCATTCTCATAAAAGTAATAGGTGCATTGGATAACTCGAATGGCATCGCCAACCACTCATATAATCCATTTCCTATCTTGAATGTTGTTTTCCACTCATCTCCTTCTCTGATCTGAATCGGATGGTAACCACTGCGAAGATCAATCTTGGTGAAATACCTAGATCTAACAATCACATCCATCATATCATTAAGGCGAGGTATTGGGAACCTATACTTGATTGTAATTTTATTGATTTCTCTGTTATTCATGCACATTCTCCATGTTCCATCCTTCTTTGGTTTTAATAAATATGGGGTTACACACAGAATTCATGCTCTCCCTTGCGGGCCCCTTTCTCACAAGCTTTGTCACTTGCCTATCCAAATTTACATGCAATGTCGGGCTCATCCTATAAGTCGCTTGATTTGGGAGTGAATATCCTAGAATCAAATCAATATGGTGTTGAATATCTCTTTTGGGCGGTAATCTGTCTAGTAGCTCATTAGGAATAACATCAAAAAATTCTTCTATTAATTATGTTGTTTCTAATAGTATTTGTGCACTTACAGGTTCATCCTTATTTGTGACTAGTGCATAACAAAAACTGGTTTCCTTCACCTCCTTCATAAATTCCTTTACAGAAAGAATATTTTCAGCCTTCCCCTCTTCCTTAAGAGGTAGAAAAACTATTTTTGTGCCATCCTTCTAGAAAGTATAAGTATTATTTCCCCCATCATGAATAACTTTTCTATAAAATTTCCATGGTCTTCCCAGCAGCATATGACATGCATCCATAGGAATAATATCACAACAAATCTCATCCTTGTAACTGTTCCCAATAGAAAAACTTATTAGACATCTCTTATCAACAGTAACTTCATTACCCTTATTAAACCATGCAATACGGTAAGGGTTAAGATTCTTCTCATAATGCAGACCTAATTTCTCAACCATCTCATTTGAAACCATGTTCTCACAACTACCACCATCAATAATAACATTACATACCTTTCCTCCTAAAGTGCATCTTGTTCTGAAAATATTTGTATGCAACCATGCATCCCCCATGATATCCTTTCTTGGAGCAATCATCATCCTTTTGATCATCATATTTTCTCTAACATTTGGTGGAATTTCTAGGTCTTGTTCATCTTCCACTTGTTCAGCTTCAACAAGATTTACTCTTAGAGCATTTGCTTACCTCTTGTCATGTGTTTAATAATGCAGGCATTCAAAAGCCCAATGCCCCTCTTCACCACAGTTGTAACAAACAAATGGTCTTCGTGGAGCCTCCCATCCTCTATTGCCAGCATATCATCTTCCCCTAGAAAATCCTTTGCCTCTTTGTTGATTATGGGAATCTTGTCTTGTATCTTCTTGCTTCTCCACTCCACGAGGTGATTCTCCCCTACCTTGGTTAAAACCATCTCATCCCCGAAATGAAGATGAGGCCCCCTAATCATTCCAGGTGATCTCCTAAAACTTTGACAAAAAAAAATTTTCCTCAATCTTTAAGGTTAATTGATAGGCATCCTCCATGCTCTTAATCCTGTGCATACTTATCTAATCCTAAATAGAAAATATTAATCCATTTGCATACCTTGCAGCCATTTGTTCCTCATTTTCTTCATGCTCTACATGAATAGACAACTTATAGAACTCATCTGTGTATTCTTACACAGTTTGTAAGTTTTGTCTGAGATTCTGGAACGTCCTGTAAAGGGTTTGTGCATAATCCACATGGAGAAATTTATCTTTCAGCTTATTCTCCATCTTACTCCATGTCCTAATTCTTTCTTTCCCCCTTTCTTGACCCGCTCTTTTTGTAGGTGATCCCACCATAACATAACATGACATTTCAATTTCGTGCATGCAAATTTTACCGTATTTTATTCTGACATAGCCTTCCACTCAAAATATTTCCCCATGCTAGTCAGCCAATCTATCAGCTCCTCTAGTTTTAGACTACCTCCATACTCTGAAACATCAATTCTTATCTCATCATTCTTTCCTTCTAATGCTCGAAGTATCCTTTCTTCAAAAGCTAAGGGTGGTGCTTTCATTTCCTCCTCTTCACAAACTTCTTCATCTGTGTCATATCCACCTTGATTTCCTCTCTGAGTTATCATTATAGCAAGTGCAGTAACTTGCCTCTACAAATCTTGCATATTTCGATTCATCCAGGCAATGTCGCCTCCTCTTCCTCTTCCTGCCATTTTTTTTTAGACTCGAACCTTCTCTAATACCAAATAATGTAGCCAAATTCTAAACAAACTCAATATACTGCAGATAATATGAACTCTAAAAGAAAATAGATCTCCTTCTTCGTTATTGAATCATGAATTATAATGTTTCTTAAATAGGAAAACAACTCCCAACTCAATTTTCCCAAACAAAACTCTAACTAAATTTGACTAAATCTACTCTAGGTGGCGGAAATTACTATTTTTAGTAGTTTATTAGAACATTTTATTCTTAGTAAATTTGCATTGTTATTCGTACGGGCACAGAAATTGCCACGCATCTTGTAATGCCCGAGAAAATAAAGTATAATATAAAATAAATAAAATTTAAAAAAAAGGGTGCATAGGCAGGTGGGCAAGTGGGTGTGTGGGGTTGGTGACCCCCCCCCCCCCCCCCTAACATGAAGGCACATGGGCACCCATAATAACAAGTTAGACTAGTCTTTTCCTTGGCAAAAAAAAAAAGTTTTATTAAATTTGGGATCCAGGGGCTTCGAACCACGCACAAACCCATGGAAACGTTGTAAATTTAGCAGATTTTTTTTAAAGTTGCAGAGCTAGATGAATAAGGAGAGGTCCATAGTTTACTTAGAGACATTCATACTAATTCTCAATGCAACAAACATGTCTTGAACCTGATCAACTCACATTTTCTTGCATACTCCCAGCTTGCTCCAAAATGTTAGCTCTAGAACAAAGTATGGACTTACAACAAGGTATAAAGATACATGATTTTTTTATTAGATATTGTATTTGCTAATGCTCGGATAGAATCAGCTAGACATGTACACAAATGTGGAACCTTGCACAAGCCTGGAACTATTTGAAAACATTACCTCAAAATGCAAGGCATTTTATGGAATGCAGCGAGTTACAGTTGTGTAAAAATTGGTGCACTTGAGGGGGTTGCTGGGATTCTCTAATAAATGCCTCATTCAATGCCTTCTCATGGACTACCACAAGTGACAGTATGCACAAAATGGAGCTTGTTGAAAGGGCATTTGAGATTCTAAAGCAAGTCCATTTGGTTAGTGTAAAGCTTTCCTCCAGATATTCTAGTAGATCCTTCCTCACATTGGATGCATGGACTCATGTGTTAAATGTGTTAAAACGGATTTTCAAATTTTCAACTAAATGTAGTCAAGGGCATCCAACTCAAATGCAAGTCACCTTCACCAGACTTCCCTCGGCCATGTGAAAAACATGAGCTTCAAACAGATAACACACATCCCTCCAAAGTGCAATGGAGGATGCAAAGTTCTATTAGGCTCAGTGATTGCAGTTGAATATGTTGGGGGGGACGTATTCCCATGGAAAGAAATGAGTGCACGATGTGTACAAAATGAGTTCATTAAAAAGGCATACAGGAAGCAAACCTTATACGATATTGATGGAGGAATAATAGATTAGAAAAATAAATATTGGCTATATGTAGAGATAAGACTTGACAGGGATGACCTACACCTTAGAAGGAAAGAGGAAGAATCTTGCACAAGGGATGTATTTGTTAATACTAAAAAGGGAATTTAAAAAATGCATTGTCATACATGGAGATGGAGGGAAAGAGAAGATGAGCAATGGAGTAAACCAGTTTATGAGGTGTATTGCAAGCCAAATAGGGGGGATAAAAGATGTTTTATCTCATAGGAGATAAATCCTAGAGAATATAAATATTACTGAAATGAGAGTAATGCCAAGGAAACGAAATAAGAATCATGAATATTCATAGGCTCCATAAAATTATATGAGAAGATGAGGAATGCGGAACATGGCAAGGGTAAAGATTCTATTGACAAGGATAGAAGATAAAAATTTCATGAAAGGGATGGCATGTGTGCTAGGGAGGATAACTTGATTTACAAAGAAGTATTTGTGTAAGACATGATTGTTTGGTAGAATGCTTAAGAGACAGTTGGAGCTTTGCAGAATGTGGGTGAACCCACATGGAGCACCTCTTTCCATGTGGATGTAAATATCTTCCAGGAATGGTTCATCTCTCCTCATCTTTCATTATTCTTGTACTTTAGTTTTTCTTTGCAATAAATAAAATTTAAAACCAAAGGATTTTCATACATTTTATTGTTTATAATAAACTTGTTTAAAAAAAAAAGTGTTATAACGTAACTTACAAAGATTCAATATCCATCTTGGTAGATCAACATGAACTTCAACCCTCATTTGTGAGGTGATTCTAGCAAACTCCCTAACCAAACCGGATTACTATAATACCTATTTTTATTGACAGGTTGAAGTTGACTTCCATGTAAATATGTTGACCATCTCTAGTGTTAAAATAGATAAATTGTGATTTCTGGAGACTCGTAAAAAAACCTTCATAACTCCAGAAAGGGGATGTTAAGTTTCCATCTTGTACCTTGTCATGTGAGGAGTCACTTTAATCCTTGAATCAACCTTCAGTGATCATTTGTGACATTTTTGGATGTCCTTCTAGGAGCCCTGTTCACACTATTTTGCAGCGGTAGGAAGCTATTAAATCTAAAAAAAAGTTGGCTTTCGTTTTGAACTGCCATTTGAAACCTGGATAGAGAAATTATTATCCATCTTCGCAAACCTCTAGTGTTTTTACTAGACAATTGTATGGAACATTCAGTTTAGGGAGAAAAAACTTTTCTGTATAGTTTGGAAAAGCCATTTTGTAGGCCTATAGTCGCATTTTGACTAGGTTAAACTCCAATTAGAAGAAATCTGTCTCCATTTGAAAACCATGTTACTAGTTTTCAGTTCTGACAACTATGGTGAATTCTCCATATATGGTGGAACTCGTAGGAAATTTATTGTGCCGCATTCATCCATCTAATGTTAGTTTTGGATGTGGTTTTCTGAGCCCTTGAGCTAACTTTTAATCATTTGCAACTAGGCCAATTACGACCGATGGCCCCAGAAAACTAGCCGCCAATCATAAACCATTTGCTAGTTTCAAATTTTTTCAGTTCCTATGAAATCTTGGCAAATAAGTGGCCATGTCTAAATTTAACCATGGTATGTTTACTCATCATAAGACAATGTTTGAAAGTGGATTCTTAGCCTTTGAGCTTGATTCGAATGTTTTCGTAATTAGCAGGAAAATGTAAAAAGAGAGTTGTAGGACCCCTATTGGGTTGCCAAACCACCATGGAAACTTTTTACACATGTAAATAACTGTTTGAAAACTCTATAGTCTGACTTGTTGTGTGAAATAGAAATTTGGACAAAATGGTGTTTCTCTCTCTTCCTTTCTCTTTCTCTCTCCTTGGTTACGAAATGAAGTGAAATGAAATGAAATGAATACATATTTCTAAAGCTTTTCTTTCGAATGAAAATTATAATTATTATTACATGTAAATGAGAAACTAAAGACATCAATTATGTTAGATTAGGGTGGATTCCATGCCAGCGAATTATCATTGATTTCATGCTCACATGATTTTGTAGGATTCAAGAATGATGGCGAAAAGGTGATGTGTAATTCATTATTTATTATTGTAATTTATATAGGTCATTGTAAAATGAATATATGTATAATGTAGTCTCATGTTACAGAAATGTTATATTTGAAATTTTCTAATATGTATGGGATGCTAGTTTTAGGGACATCTAGGAAATGTGCATTTAATCATAGGTTCAATTTGATTCATAGTTATGTATGGTAAAAAGGTTTGATATATATATGGTAAATGAATTTGAAGTTAATATCTTGTAGTGCATTTTCAGTGTTCAATAAACAAATAATTAATTAGCGTGTTGTATTCTTACCTTGCAAATGTAATAAAGAGATTTAATCGAAACACTCAACCCTAGTATATTCGTGCATAACATGTCTTCATGTGTGATCCTTCTTACCATAGAAGAGATTGAAACTGTAGAATGAACTTAAACTTTGCACTCGATGGAATCTCCTAGTTTAGGTAAATAAAACCCCTTGATTGAGTTTACCGTCATAATCGTTACGTTTAACAACATTTTCGTGAACCCATCTTTTAGGAATGACATGGTCCAACTGTATCCAGAGTATGTGGTTTCCTTCTAGGTTTGGTAACCGCGAGGAGAATGTCTTCTCTTCAGGTCTGAAACTATGTTGAGTGGTGAATACCACCTTGGAAGTCACCTTAAGAGTCCTTGTTTGAAGCAACGACTATGCGGTGTAACCAAACCATTTATGGAGTAAGTAGAGCTATTAATCCCTTGGTATCCTAGTGGACTAATAATTCTTACAAAGTTAGATCTAGAATTTTTCTTGTCATCGAATAAATTCCTTGTGAGACCCCCAGATGACACAAATGGAGAGAGTGAAATAGTTGTTCTATGACTTAAACTCTTGTTAATGAACTCTTTAGTTCCTCTCATCTAAATGTGTTACCTTGGTTACTATCAACATAACACCTTGGTCTTTTCTTGAAGGTGGTCTAGCATAATTTTTTCCTCTCACCTTAAACTCATTTATATTTGAGGCATAGATCTTTAGGTGCCATTGGAATTAAACCAAACCTCAGTTGATTAGGAGGTTAACTTGGGGTTCATGTGTAGTTATAATGCTTCCAATCATATACTTCTTCAAAATGGTAAACAAGTACTTTCAAAACTCTTCATGTTATAAAGTGACACCAAAAAAAGACCTAAGATACACCGTTAATGAAATGAAAAATGAGAATATATGTGATAATGGATTAAGAAAACAGTTTCACTTGAAGTCCTTATGGTTGATTTAAGAATTGAATTTTGTTAAGAATGGATACAAATTGTTCGTGGTGGGACTAGGCATTTGAGCCAATATTGAGTCCACTAAAAATAAAATAAAATAAAATAATGTCTTGTAAAGGCTTAACTGAATCAAACTAAATTTGGAACTAAAACAACCATAGTACGAAAATAAATGGGCTTCAAATGGAAGGAATTTTATTGGAAAGAGAAACTAGAACCTTCACCTCCTTTGATGTGTATTATTTTTCCCTTGACAACTTCTGGTTGGTCCCCTTGCTTAATGAGGGTAAAATTAAATGTCAACCAAACATATTATGAGAAACAAACCTTTAGCTTAACAATGAGAGAATTAGGAACTTTGTAGGTAATTGGAAACATGGTATTTAATTATGTAAGTTTTGGAGATTGTCATAAGGGATAAAGAGAAAACTTAAATGTTCAAACAATAAGTTGAATTTGAAATGAATTGAAGAATTTGTATGTCGAAAATGGATAAAATCATCCTTGTATAAAAAAGTTCCTAGAAATGTTAATGATAACTAAAATGTAATCATGGAAATGATGTGTTGTGGGGTTGCCAATCCTTGAGTCCCTTTTTCTTGTGGTTGGGTTATTCCTATCATTTTTTCATTGGGGAAGGTGTGGCATCGACATGTATATGGTGTTGTCATGTGTCTATGTGGGTCGACGAATTATCTAAATTTCGTATGTGTTATGGAGTTTTCCTTACTTGGAGACTTTGTGGTGTCATGTAGTGAGCAATGTAAGTCAAAAAAAATTATCCTGGTATTTTACTGTTGTATTTATGTGTGTAAAATGTGGGCGTTACACATATTCTACATGCCTAAATTAGAGGAATTGCCAACTTTCCAACTCATAAAGCAACTAAGAGACTAAAATTAACTAATACCCTAAAATAGGCAAAAATTGAACTATAACTTAAATCCTAATTTTTGGCCTCAAGATGGCGGATTTCGGGCCCAAAAATGTGCCAAAACATGCTCCAACCGGTCGGGTGGGTTGACCGGTGCGTTCGTCTCATTAAAATAGGTGGTTTAATAAAAATGGACTCAAATGGACACTCGAAGCACAAGTTATGACCTTTTCAAGTCCCTGTTAATTTTGGGGTATCAAAAGAGAAGTGCATCATTTGTGAAGGTTGAATGGAAATGTGAGAAAGAGAGAATTTGAAGACAATGTGAAGACAAAGATGTTCTTGTGAACGTATGATGACAAGTAGGTCATTGTAGCTTTGTGAGATGAGTTGTCACAAGGTGAAGAAAGCATGACCTAATGAAATATGAGGTTCATTTTTCAAGGTAAGTATGGGCATTTGAGCATTGTCAAAGGTGTAACAAGTTTTCCTAGGTTTTTTCATGATGGTTTGAGGTCAGGGATTTAAGGAAAAACATGAAAAGTGGTTTTGAGGTATGCACCTAGACCTATTATTGAGTTTTGCTTTTCCTAATGAGGTAGGTTGATCAATTTCTAGTGCCACTATGCAAAGGTGAGCATGGAAAAAGGTATGACATGTTGTTTCAGGTATGTTGGTGAAGTTTCGGGTCATAGTTTAAATTATTTTGCAAGATATAGAATTTTTGACCTTGCCGAGTTCACATAATGAAGAATCCTAGCTTGAAGTGAACTTTGGGTTGCTCTTTAGCATGTGTAACCTTTGGATGGGAACATAAGCTCTTGAGGAGAGACCGGGAAGGGTCCTAGCTAAAATGTTATGGAATTAAGGTCTTATTCTTTATTAACAATCATTAACACCAAAACAAGTCTTAAACCCTAGTAAGGACTCGATAGGAAAGATATTTCTCAAATGGGATTAGAATGGATTGGTTTTTCAAGTTTGATTATTTTAGCATGAATTGGAATCTCCCAGCTATCTCTAGGTGGTTTTTTTTATCAGATGAGTGAGTGGAACCCACACAAATAGGATTGTTTCTGAAGAATTTGTTGTAGCAGTCAAGTTGTGCATTGGAAAAAAAAAATGTATGTTTGAGGGTGATAGGGACCTATACTACATGTTTATGATTTTTTCTAGACATGTTCTAGTCTTTAAGTGGTCATATCGTGTCAATTTATCAAGACTGGTTTTTGGGATAGTTTTGACAGGTTGAGTACTGATGGAGCAGAGTTGTTCTTAAGCATTTATACTCTGAATGAAGGTGTCTAATTAATTTATTGATGTTGTTGAGGTCATATAGTAGCTTTACACATGTTTATTTTTCATGGTTGAGTGTTTCAAGTTGATAGAAGCTTCATTCTTGAAGATAGTTTTGGTATGTATTCCTAATAGGAAAATCGTGTTCTTAAGGTGATTTCATGGTGTGAAAGCATGTTACAGAGCTAAATATGAATGGAGAATCTTAGTAGAGGTCCTTTAAAATGTTCTTGAAAAGGTTTTGAAGTTTGAAGAAGGTTTTGTAAGGCAAAGGAGATCATTCTATGTAATCTTGTAGGTAGACCTAATGAAGTGGGTCTCTATGGGTTCTAAATAAGGAAATGGCCTAATTTTGTTATGACAGTCCAAAAAGAGCTTATATTGAGTTTATTCCATGTTCTTAAGATGTTTTATGATCTGTGATTTATGACCTAAGTGGTGCCTAAGTATATTTGGCCGACCTATATGATGTATGAATGTTTGAGACATGTATATATGTAAAGGATAATTAGGCCTATTTGTCTAGTTTTGTGGTGGATGTGATGAGCGAGCTATAAGATCTAGTGAGAGGTGTATGAGGTCTTAAATACCATGAATAATGTATCTATGTTGAATATCTGAAGGTTTTCCAGCTATGAAAGGCATTTTTTCCATGCCCATGATAAGGCGAAGAATCATGATGAATGAGTAAGCAAACCAAGTAGTTTTGAGAGTGTTCAAGAGTAGAGCAACATGGGTATGAAGAGAAGTTGATGTTTCAGGATCAGAATGAGTGCAAGAGGATTGAGAGCATGATGATGTGACTGATACATCAGAGATATCTAACAGACAAAGAAGAATAAGAGCAAATAGAAGAAGAGAAAAGAAGACCATCATTTGTTGAGATAACAAGAAGAAGAAGACGTAAAACATTTGTGTTCATTCAAAGGATAACATTATGAGTTTTGTGGTGAATCTTATTGTCCTATGATAGGTTTTATGTCACTAAGTATTTTCCATTTTATGCTTTAATTGATGTTCTCTAATAAATGATTTATATAGTCAATATACCTTATTTATTAAGATATATTATTATATGTTGGATATTTTTGTGTTTGGTGTGTATTCATATGTTTCACATGCTTTCACTATATTCACTATGCTTGTCACATTTATGATTTGAGTTTTTTCTCCATGTTTGGTCACATTTGTGATTTATTTGCATTGTTTCTTCAATGTCTTCACCATGATTTATGTATTCATGTATCAAGTGTTTTTTTCCATCTTTTGTCACACTAGTGATTTTTTACACCATATATTATGTCTTCAGTGTATTTCTATATGAATTATCAATGTTTAATATGTCTAGTGTGTATTCATTTTTTAAGTTCCTTCCACGTGTCTAATATATATTCACCTCTAGCAAATGTTGATTCAGATTCCATTCACCTCTACCAATATGCTTTCTTTCTTTCACTTGTCATTTTTGTATCATCAACTTCTTTCAATCTTCATTAAATTTAAACTAACCACATCTTCCTAAGCTCAACACCTTTTCATTTCATAGAACTTATATGATATCACAAGTTCTTCAAACACATGATTAGACATAAACTTGTGTTCTCTCCATCTCTTTCTCCTTATTTAACTTATCCTAAGCATCTAAAGATCCAGACAATGTCAAATGATGATGGGATAATATTTGTGTCATCTCCATTAAATATTTCTTCTCTTCTTATCTTTTCCTTTCATATCTTTTCCTCTCCTCTTCCTCATATTCAATATTTATTTATTCTTATGTTTCATTTTTTATAATATCACTCTTCATAATAAGAAATTGATACTAATTTTTACAACATTCTTGTTATATCTCTTCTTTCATTTGATCTTCCTTTTTCTCTTTCACTATTATTACACTCATTACTACATAAAGAATTATTATGGCCACTATTTGTGATGATTTTTGTCGTTTGTTTTGTTTTTTTTCTTGTATTGCTTTCTAACATGGTGCAAACATGGTGAAATGCGGCATAAATGAAATGCAAATTTAATGAAAATTTTGCATCACTTTTGTGAAACACTTCAATTTTGCTCACGGAAAAACCCTCTCTTAAAGAAGTGGGAGAAGAGACATTTAGGTTACTTAATTATATTCAAAAAATTATTGTTTTTAAGAAGAAGAAGAGATTTTGGTTGTGGAATTCATCCCAAAGCTACTAATATATTAATATGGTGTGCATATTCATCAATGGCCTCACATATGGTGGACTTGGGAGGTCAATGCACTTATGTTGAGAATTTTGCCTCAAATTTTTTTTATCAATGTGTGTTTCCCTTGGGTTTAAGGAGATAGACTAATAGATCGTAAAGAAAAAAATAAAGTATGAGTTCCCTTTTATATTTTGTAAGGGTGTAATCTGTTGTCCACTCAAAATTTCCCCGCACTTAAAAGTGAATTTTCAAAATTTTGAGTATTGAATGTCTTCTCTGTTGTCTTTGAAATGTTAAAAGCCAAGAAGTTGTAACAGATCTGCATTCCTGGGTCATTTTGTGTGTTTCTCACGTACTTCGCGTATTTTTGTCCAGCATGTCCCAGTTTCAAACGGGCCCCTTTGTTGCATTTTCACCCGAAACGCCTGAGCCGCGTACTTCGCGCATTTCTGTTCCAAATGTCCCAAACACTTCCGGACCTGTTGTCACGTTTTCGCCCGGATTGATCAAGTCGCGTACTTCGGAACTTTTTGACCCAAATGTCCCAAGTCAAAAAAGTGCGCTCTGTTCCAATTTCGCCCGAAACACCCGAACCGCGTACTTCACGCTTTCTTGTCCCAAATGTCCCAATTTCAAAAGTGCGCTCTGTTCCATTTTCGCCCGAAATGCCCCAACCGCGTACTTCGCGCGTTTTCGTCCCAAAAGTCCCGAAATGCATTTATGCGCCTTCTTCCTGCTTCGCCCGAGCCGCGTGTTTCGCGCATTCGCGTTTCACATGTCCCAGATGAACCAAGGGCTATCCATACTTGGTTTTTTCCGTGAATATGTTGCCTTTAAAATTGGTAGATATGAATTTAATGCGCATTGATTTCCCTTTCTCTCTCCAAAACGGCTATATAACGGGCAGACCCCCTTTTACATTTTTCACACTGCTTCTTTGCTCGAACCCCTGCAATCTAATTTCCTGCGCACAAACCCGTTCCCTACTGCAATTCCTTCCCGAGTCTAGATTGCATTTCTCTCTCAGCTACTATCAGTATGAAGATCAAATTCCAGGGACAAGAGCAAGTTTCACCACTAGAGTCTGCCGTTCTCAACATCGGAGACAGTGAAGCTCGACATCTCGATTTCGGTGATTTTTGGGCGAGGATGGCAGATGCAAACCCTACTCCAATGGCACAAATGATTCACGACAGCGGTTTGGCCTTTGCTGGCGGTTTCCCGATCTCGGTACAGTGTGCTGATACCGTGCTTTCGTGCGGAGCTCATTTCGACCCCGCCTCGAGCGAATTGACCAATATACACGGGGAACTCATTGCCAAACTAGATGTTGCCGCCATTAGCACTGCTCTGAGAATCCCAGAGATGGATAATGCCATAGTCATTTCCCGGGATCAAGCACAGGCCCTGTTCAATCAGGACAGCGACAAATACAAAGCACGGGTGGCAAAGTCCTGGCTGAAGAACCCTAAGAAAGGAGCTTCTCGTCTGACCAAAACCCTCTTGCGGGCAGATTTCAATGAAGAGTTGTCTGATTTCATAATTCTGCTGGCTCGGGTTATGGGTTTGCCCACTACCAACGAATTCCATTTCTGGATGTGTCCGCTCATCAGTATGGTGTGCGAAGGAACGCAGAACATCAACTGGGCAGAGATCATCAGCATGAATTTGGCGGAGCAACTGTCCAACGTGCAGCAAACGAAGAAGTTCTATATGACTTCGTACCTGATGTACACTCTGGCAGCATCAAGGCAGTGGTTTGGTTTCTCTTACATAGATGAACACAAAGATGATCCAATATATGCATACTGCCCGCAGTTCACCCTGGAGACCAGCAATCGTAACTTCAGAAGGGTCAACGACGCTTTCACCATGTACGTGGTCAGGCTGCTCGAAGGCGATACTGCCAGGAGGTTTTCTGATGAAGCTATGACTCTGATATCGCACTACGGTGCCTACTTCATCCAGTTCAGAAAGTTCTCTTATATCAGGTTAGCCGGCTATGAGGGCTCCCCTCTGAGACTGCCCATGTTCTGTAATGATAAAATGGCCTTGATAGAGATATGCAGGCAACTAGACAAGTTGCATAGAACCTGCAGGGATAAGAGGATCACTGGTTTACACTTTCCCATCTCTTTGGGAAATTATACCTGCAAAACAGCCCTAGATGCACAGAATGTAGAAAGAGCCCTGGTTCCCATCACGGTTCACTTCTTCAAGCCAAGGACTTGCTTCGACTTGAAGAGGTTCATTGGGCAGAACATCAAAATAGTCTATCATCATAGAGTTGATACAGAAGACTATTGGGCTGATTGTGCTGATGATTTTGAGGCTAGAAGGAGGCACTATGGCAGATTCTCCTTGCAATTAATTGAAGAACTCGGCCTATATCAAGTTCCTGAAGGGCTAAAGGATGACAACTCTGATCTATACTCGTATGAGTATGAAAATGTGGTTATGCACACTCCTTTAGAGGACGTGGATTGGAACAGGAAAGAGAGGGACGACCTGGCTGAGATCCTTGCTCCAGTTTTGGTCAGGACTAGGGTCTGGTTTGACAGGAAAGTTCGAGAGTTCAGGAGGCATTCAGGAGAATCCTCTTCTAAGGACGCTTCAACACCGAGAAGAGAAGCATCTATTCCAAGGTCTGAGACACCAGTGAAGACCCCTCCTGCCTCATCAACTCAGGGACCTGCAGAATCTACTCCTTCCTCATCCACCCAGGTATATAAGAAGAAACTCAAAGAAGTAAAGAAAGAACCTGTGGAAGAAGATCTCCAGAAAAAATAGGAAAATTTGCCTATAGGGCCAGAGAACATCATTGTTCTTAGTGAAAGTGAAGAAAGCGAAATGCCAACCCCTGCAAACGCTCCTGAAGACCCAGCTGATAAAGATAAAGAAGTGCAGAGCACCGAGCTTCCAGGTGCTGTAGATTCTTCTACCACAATTGCCTCCAGTGCCCCGCCCACATCTCAACTCGAGTCAACAGCTGCACAGACCTTGAGCATCATGAGCTCCCTGTCTCTTGGTCCCCTTGCCCCTCCTGCTGATTCCTCTTCCTCTTTCGCGTGGGTGCAACCTTTGGTCGACAAAAAGAAGAGAAAATTCTCCTCTCAAAGCTCAGGATCAAATTTTGATGCTGTCGCAGCCTTGTTGGGCACCACCCCTTCTCGTGCCAAGAGAGCCAAAGTCACCTCCAGAATAGTGTCTGATGCTCAAGGTCAGCAATTCCTGGAGATTGCCAAGCCTACAACGGATAAATCAGAGCAGGACTTGCAGGCATCTGACTTGGAGCTCTCGAGAATCCCAATGGGAGAGTCTACCCCTGAAGGTGAAATTCACAACCTCCAGGAAATAGTCACAAGAGTCATTGGGAGGGTAGAAAAGGGCCAGCAAACTATTGAACAGTTGGAAGAACAGGCCCAAGTTCTCACAGGTTTCATCAAGTCCCTTTTGTCTAAGGACAAAGTTTTGGACCCTACCCCCCTTGACTGCTCTCCCACCTCCTGTAATTCTAAGCCAAGATGAAGTGCAGAGTATTAAAGATATGCACAAGCATTCTGTCTATGGTAGAGCTATTGAAGCCATGGTGGAAGACATGCTTGTTGCTGGGTTAAACTTCATCGATGAAGCTTTCAAACTCCACGAAAAGGTGAACAATGTGCAACTGAAGCTCTCCTCCACTATCAATACCATGGATAAAGAGCTCAAAATCTGGAGCAGTTGCATAGTAGACCTTCGCCTTATGGGACAGACAGACGAAAACATTTTGCTGGCGAATAAAGTTTTTGATGATGCAAAGGACAATCTATCAAAATCATGGGTCTACAGCGTGGAGTGGAAGATCAGAGTCTTGGAGGAGGCTTTGGGAGAAATGAAAAATAGCTGGCAGAAGGGCGAAGCCTTCAAGACATTGGTTGTCTCGGCTTTCAAAGATATACATTGTCATCTTCAAGATGAAACTTCTGGTGCCCCCCTTTCCTTACAAGAGATCAAAGCTCAGTTCAGAGCTTTTGTAAAAGACAATTTATTCAAGGAAAGCTCCATCTCCAAAGAAAAAATGAAGGAGATCTGCTCTCTTCAATCTGCCATCGAAGAAGCAAATAAAGATTATCATACTCATGTCGAGTTTGATAAAGAGATGGAGAAGTGTCTGGGATTTTGGACTCAGTCGGCAGCCAACACGTCAGTTCCCCATGGCAGAGACATAGCTGAGGCATTGAAGAGATTCAGACAGCGGATTCTGAAGTCAGTGGGTCCCTCTCAGTGATCGGACACCTGTCTTCTTCCCCATTCTTTTCTCTTCTTCCCTTTCTTTTTCCGTTTTCTTTGTAATAGGTTGAGGTACTGCGAGTTGGCAGTCCTTAACTATTCTTTAGTTAAAAGAAACGGTTACAAAAAGTAACTGACTTGTAAGCTATATAATGGTATTTTCTACGCCATTCGAAGGAGGAAGAACTTGGCATATTTTCTGGAAGTGTAAATAGATCAGAGAGAAATCAATACAAAAGGGCTTTCCATTCATTGTCTATCTAATCTTTGTTATCTCTGTGTTTTCATTTAATTTCGTGAAGATCATTTGTTTCTAGTTCGTTAGTCTCACTGATTGCATATTTTCAAATATTGCGAGTATAGTGATCTTGTACAACCAAGAAGGAACTTTGTGTCCTTGATTAATGAATCTGAAGAAGGTTATTTACAGAACTTTGTGTCTGGTAATCTCATCTTGTTCATCCAATGCAAACGATCTTGTTTTAAATTCACTGCAACTTCGCATACATAAAGGATTATTCTGCTATCTATAATTCTGCATGTTGCTCTTCTGCTCACCCTCGTATTCCCTTTCCTCAGTCCTTTTGTAACTGATGATCCTTGTGGAAAACACTTTCGTAATATCCAAGTTCAACCATAAAATCATGTTTTGTATATTTGTAAATAAGTTCGTTTCTGAATAAGGGAACCTCTCCCATTAAAGAGGAGGGACTTCTTGTCCCCTGACTGTTGCTCTTCTTAAAAGTCCTATTTGACGACCAATAGTTTTTGGCGACTCCGCTGGGGAAAATCATATTCCAGTTCTATAATTTTTTGATCATCCTTTGATCTGGCGACTCTGCGTTTACTCAAGGGAGAAGGACCCTTGGTATTGAAGACTCTCAGTTTCAGCTTTTGGAGCAGCAGGGTTTTCCTCTTCCTTCCTCAAGAAATAGAAGAACTCGTTCGACGAGCACTCCACCTGTTCAAGAAAGAAGTCCTACGGGTGGTATTCCTTCAGAACCAGCTAGCCCTAATCTTCAAGCTTTGATTCTTGCTGGTGTTGCAGTTCCTCTCCAAGCCGTTTTTCAAAGAATGGCGGCACCATTACCATGGGGTCATCGTGTCGGGCCCCTGGCCCTTACTCAGCCTTTGCATGAGTTACCTAGAGGTAACCGGAAGAACTTCCCCAAGTTCAAAGGTGATGGCAAAGTGCATCCTGATGAACACATCGCAGCTTTCATTGTTGCCTGTGGAGTTCTGGGAGTCGAACATGAAGACGTCTCCGTGAGGCTGTTCGTTGAGACGTTACAAGACAATGCTGCTGATTGGTTCTACCACCTTCCGGCTAACGCTATCACCCGACTGGAACACGATGAGAACTCAGTTCGAAAACCGTTTCAAGCCGGCAGAAGATGTGCATGCTTTGCTTGCCCAAATTTCTCAGATAAAGAAAGATTCACAAGAACCCATGAGAGAGTTTGTGGCCCGATTCAACAGACTGATCAACAAGATTCCTGTAAATACTCGACCTGTTGATCAAATTCAAAAGTGTTTCTTCCTAAATGCTCAAACACCCAAAGTTAGTTATGCACTAAGAAGGGCTAATCTCGCAACATTGGCTCGAGGATCAAACTCTTGCTGTTAGTATCGAGGATGACTTGATCATGTCAGGGAAGTTGAGAAGAGACCCTCCCAAATCTAAGTCTGCTGCCTCTTCCTCTTCCACCCCTGGACTTAATACTGATCCATTAGTTCAGAAACTTGCAAATGATCTTATTGCTATAAAGAAACAATTGGCTCAGCATGCCCCTTATGCAGATGTTCCAAGAAGAAATTTCCAGCCCAGGAATCGTTTGCCTGCTTCTCAAACAAGACTAGCACTTGAAGGACCTCCTATTAAGGTTCCTGTGAATGCAACCTGTGAAGTTGAAGAGCTCGATGATGATGAGGCTAATGAAGCTTGCGAGGAATTTGTGGAGGAATTTGATGATGAGGCTGAAGAACTTGAGGGATCTCGAGTTAATTTCTTTACCACCGAGGGTATTGATGATGGAGATGATTATGATGAAGTGGTAGCTGACATGAATAGCGAATCATTTGCTGTCATGACTCGAGAACAGATAAAGCAGAGGGAGAAGGTGACACAACCTATCAAGAAATCCAAGGAGCAGTCGACAACCATTCCCGTGATTGCAAAAAGAGGATCTCCTATCCCTACTTCGTCTACACCAAAGGTGAGTCCTATCAATCCTGCTACCAAAGTTGCTTCTTCTTTTTCTCCTAAAGTTGATAAGCCTAGAATTTCAAATGATGATGGCCCGTCCACTTCTGGGTCTTTTGATATTGTTGATCACCTGAAAAAGACCAAGGTCCAAATCTCAGAAGCTGAGTACTATCAGACCCATCCCAAAGCTTTTGCCAAGATGATTCAATTTGTTAATTCCCATTCCAAGACCACCTCTAAAGGCCTTTTACCTACTCCTCCTTCTGCACCACAGCCTAGTCTGGTAGTTGCTGTCACCTCGCCTGGTGACAAAATTAAACCATTTTATGTAACACTTCTCATAGCTGGCCATAGACTCAGTAATTATGTCATAGATTCAGGAGCCTCGGACAATTTCATGCCAGCTAAAGTAGCTCATGCTTTAGGCTTAACCCTCACCCGTACTTATGGATCTTGCTACTCTATGGAGAGTAAAGAAGTGCCCCTGGTTGGAAGGATTAAAGATGCACGCATGGCTTTTGCTGCCTTGCCTGAAAAGAAAGTGTTGGCTACCATCTTAGTAGCAGATATCCCTCCTTCATACGGGATGTTGCTAAGTAGGAACTTTTGTAAAGATGTGGGTGGGGAAATTCAAATGGATTGGTCACATGCCCTTGTACCAGTTAATGGACAAATGAAGAAGCTGCTGCCTGAGAAACAATCTGAGTATATTGTGCAGAAGACAGATGATCCTAAAGCACAAATACTCTATGAGGATATGGGTCATGGTAATTACATGATTATGTCCCCTGATGAAATCCCACCCCCCAAAGTGTCTCCTAGAGATCCTAACGGGGTTTGGATTTTAGAATTTGATGGAAGTTATTCCTCAGCTGGTTCTGGAGCTGGTGTCCTGCTAGTGTCACCTGAAGGAAGCCTACACCCCTTTTCATTCAAGTTACAGTTCGAGAATACTAATAACACAGCAGAGTACGAAGCTCTCATTCTCGGATTGCAGGTGGCCAAAGAACAAGGTGTAAAGAACCTCTTGGCTCGTGGTGATGCAGAGCTGGTTGTAAAGCAAGTCAGAAACCTTTTTCAGGTAAAAAATGGGAGGCTGAAGCATTACCGGAATCAGGTTTGGGATTCCATTGAATTCCTTGACACTTTCTCTATTGAAGCAATACCTAGGGAAAAGAACAGCAGGGCTGATTCACTAGCTGTCTCAGGGTCACTGCTGATTCCTCATCCTGATTTCTCTCAGGAAAAATTCACCATTGAAATGGTCCATCGGCCTAGTGTACCTGACAACACCAATAACTGGCAAGTTTTCAATAATGATCAGCATTTGCTTTCCTTCCTGGAACTCAAAGGTAATTTTGAACAACTGTATTTTGAGGGAAGTGACAACCTGCCTCGTGAAAGTGTGTCCTTTGGCCAAGCTGTCACCCAAGGAGAAGAAACAGATCAGGAAGGGTGCATTAAACTCAAAGGAAACAAGATTCCTAAAGGCTTGGTGAGTTTGGAGGAATTATTTGATAAACATGACAGGTATGTGAAATCTAGAGCTTCCTCTGGGCCTCAACAATCAGCTGAACATGACAAAATCAATATTGGAAGTTCTACTGACCCCAAGCTCGTGAATATCGGAAAATGTTGCATAGCAGATGAGAGGAGAAAAGCAATTGATCTTCTAAGGAGGTATAAGGATGTTCTTGCTTACTCTTATGAGGATCTAAAAGCCTTCAAGCCAAAAGATATGCAGCACTCTATCCCTCTTAAGCCTGGAATTAAGCCTTTCAAGCAGAAATAGAGGCAGTATAATCCCAAAATAGCTGACACCATCTTTTAGGAGATTCAGAAGTTGTTGAAGGCTAAGATCATCTTTCCCATTCACCATTCAACATGGATTGCAAATATTGTGCCTGTTAGGAAGAAGAATGGTGAGATCCGCATCTGTGTTGATTTTAGGAACCTGAATCAGGCTTCTCTGAAAGATAATTATCCTTTGCCTATGATGGATCAAGTATTGCAAGCAGTAACAGGATCGGAAATGTTATCTATGCTTGATGGATTTTTTGGATATAATCAGGTAGAGGTTGATACTGCAGATCAACACAAGACAGCCTTCACTACTCCTTGGGGCACCTTTGCTTACAAGAGGATGCCTTTTGGGCTCATTAACGCTGGTGCCACTTTTCAGAGAGCCATGGATCTGGCTTTTGGAAGCTTGAAAGGGAAGTGTATTGTCATATATCTTGATGACCTGACAGTGTTTTCCAAGACAAGAGCGGATCATTTTGATCACCTGGAGACAGTTCTGCTAAGATGCAGAGAGCATGGAATTTCTTTGAATCCTAAAAAATCTGTTTTCTGTGTCACAGAGGGAAAACTATTAGGGCACATTGTCTCCAAGGATGGTATTAAGATTGACCCTGAACGAGTACAAGCTATCCAGCAAATTCCTCTCCCAACCAGTAAAAAGGGTGTGCACTCCTTCTTCGGTAAGATCAATTTTTTAAGAAGGTTCATCCCTGATTTTGCAGAGTTAACTTTGAATATTTCTCAAATGATGAAAGGGAAGCAAACATTTGGTTGGTCTTCTGGAGGAAAGGAATCCTTTGAGGGTATCAAGAGAGCTATCGCTAAAACTCCAGTTTTGGCCTGTCCTGATTTCAGCAAAGATTTCATCATCTATTGCTATGCTACAGATAATACCCTGGCTGCTGTCTTAACTCAAGAAGACTCTAATGAGCATGAACTCCCAATTGCGTTCATGAGCTATATTCTAAAGGATCACGAGTTGAAATACACCATGATGGAGAAGCATGCTTTTGCAGTGGTCAAAGCTGTGAAGCAGTTTCGTTTTTATATCCTCAACTCTCACTCCATGGTGCTGGTTCCAGATACAACTGTTAAGTCGATTCTCACACAACAAGAATTTGGATCCAAGAGAGGGAACTGGGTTGCTAAGGTCCAAGAGTACGACATTGATATCAAACCGACCAAGCTGGTTCGTGGAAAAGGTCTTTGTGAGCTCATTGCTGAAGGAGCTAAACATGAGTTGCTGGAGGAGAAAGCTGATATTCCTACTGTTCTGTTCCTTAGCTCAGTCGATGAATGGTATGCTGACATCGCCCATTTTCTCACCTATGGGGAATGCCCCTCTCATTTAACTGCCAAGGAAAAGAGGACTGTTAAATTGAGGTCAGCGCAATATGTATTATGGGAAAATGCTTTGTTCAAGCGTGGCTTAGATGGGAGATTTTTGAAGTGTGTGGACAAGGAACAGCAGAGAAAATTGCTCTCAGCTTTTCATGATCAGGCATGTGGAGGGCACTATTCATCAACGGTCACTGCTCACAAGATACTCCGTGGAGGATACTACTGGCCTTCCTTGTTCAGAGATGCATCCAAGTGGGTGGATAAATGTGAGGCTTGTCAGACTTTTGTGGGAAGACCTAAACTGGCGTCGTTGCCTCTCAAGCCAGTTGTGATTGAGGAACCATTTCAACAGTGGGGTTTGGACTTCATTGGTGCACTTAACCCTGCTTCTAGTGCTGGTCACACTCATGTGCTAACTGCCACTGACTACTTCACCAAATGGGTGGAAGCTATTCCAGTCAAGAGCACCACTTCTGAAGTGGTATGCAGCTTCATCAAAGAGAACATCTTGGTAAGGTATGGTGTACCTAACAAGATTGTAACAGATAATGCTTCAAACTTCTCCTCAACTGAGATAATGGATTTCTGCTACGGGTATGGCATCTCACTGGCTCATTCTTCAGATTATTACCCCCAGGGAAATGGGCAAGCAGAATCCACCAACAAAAATCTGGTGACAATTATAAGGAAGTTGGTCAATGAGTCTCAACGAAACTGGCACAAGAAGCTCTATGATGCTCTTTGGGTAGACAGGATCACACCTAAAAGAGCCATTGGAATGTCCCCTTTTCAAGTGGTGTATGGAGTTGAGGCTCAATTGCCAGTGACAGTGGAACTGCCAGCCTTACACCTAATGAAGGCCATTGAGGATACTAGTTTCAGCGATGCTCTGGATAAGAGAATTATGTACCTGCACAAACTGAATGAAGACAGATTGATGGTTGCTGATAGGATATCTGTTCACCAGCAAAAGGTAAAGGCCCTGTTTGACAAGAAAGCTAGGTTCAGAGATTTCCAAGTTGGAGACACTGTGTTGCTATGGGATAAAAGACATGAACCTCGTGGCAGCCATGGAAAGTTTGATTCCCTTTGGCTCGGGCCTTTCAAGATCAGGCACTTTGCTGGTAAGAATTCTTTCTATCTTGATTACATGGATGGTTCTCCCCTCCCACTTCCTTATAGTGGGCAGTACCTCAAGTTGTTCAAGTCCTAGGTGACTAGGAAGTCCTTTGTATATTCTGTACAGTGTTTTTGCTTCTCTGCTTTTGGTGTGTTTTCCTTTTGTTGTTTTGGTGTGTTGCCCTCTGTATTGGTGTCCTTTTTGACTCCGTTTCCCAATGGATAAGGTACTGGTCTGCTCCCCCGATTTTGTCTAAGTTCTTGCCTTGCCTCATTCCTTGAATTTATGCCAAGTCATCCCCAGAAGGAGCCAGCTGTTGTCCACTCAAAATTTCCCCGCACTTAAAAGTGAATTTTCAAAATTTTGAGTATTGAATGTCTTCTCTGTTGTCTTTGAAATGTTAAAAGCCAAGAAGTTGTAACAGATCTGCATTCCTGGGTCATTTTGTGTGTTTCTCGCGTACTTCACGTATTTTTGTCCCGCATGTCCCAGTTTCAAACAGGCCCCTTTGTTGCATTTTCACCCGAAACGCCTGAGCCGCGTACTTCGCGCATTTCTGTTCCAAATGTCCCAAACACTTCTGGACCTGTTGTCATGTTTTTTCCCGGATTGATCAAGTCGCGTACTTCGGAACTTTTTGACCCAAATGTCCCAAGTCAAAAAAGTGCGCTCTGTTACAATTTCGCCCGAAACACCCGAACCGCGTACTTCGCGCTTTCTTGTCCCAAATGTCCCAATTTCAAAAGTGCGATCTATTCCATTTTCGCTCGAAATGCCCCAACCGCGTACTTCACACGTTTTCGTCCCAAAAGTCCCGAAATGCATTTATGTGCCTTCTTCCTACTTCGCCCGAGCCGCGTGTTTCACGCATTCGCGTTTCACATGTCCCAGATGAACCAAGGGCTATCCATACTTGGTTTTTTCCGTGAATATGTTGCCTTTAAAATTGGTAGATATGAATTTAATGCGCATTGATTTCCCTTTCTCTCTCCAAAACGGCTATATAACGGGCAGACCCCCTTTTACATTTTTCACACTGCTTCTTCGCTCGAACCCTTGCAATCTAATTTCCTGCGCACAAACCCGTTCCCTACTGCAATTCCTTCCCGAGTCTAGATTGCATTTCTCTCTCAGCTACTATCAGTATGAAGATCAAATTCCAGGGACAAGAGCAAGTTTCACCACTAGAGTCTGTTGTTCTCAACATCGGAGACAGTGAAGCTCCACATCTCGATTTCGGTGATTTTTGGGCGAGGATGGCAGATGCAAACCCTACTCCAATGGCACAAATGATTCACGACAGCGGTTTGGCCTTTGCTGGTGGTTTCCCGATCTCGGTACAGTGTGCTGATACCGTGCTTTCGTGCGGAGCTCATTTCGACCCCGCCTCGAGCGAATTAACCAATATACATAGGGAACTCATTGCCAAACTAGATGTTGCCGCCATTAGCACTGCTATGAGAATCCCAGAGATGGATAATGCCATAGTCATTTCCCAGGATCAAGCACAGGCCCTGTTCAATCAGGACAGCGACAAATACAAAGCACGGGTGGCAAAGTCCTGGCTGAAGAACCCTAAGAAAGGAGCTTCTCGTCTGACCAAAACCCTCTTGCGGGTAGATTTCAATGAAGAGTTGTCCGATTTCATAATTCTACTGGCTCGGGTTATGGGTTTGCCCACTACCAACGAATTCCATTTCTAGATGTGTCTGCTCATCAGTATGGTGTGCGAAGGGATGCAGAACATCAACTGGGCAGAGATCATCAGCATGAATTTGGCGGAGCAACTGTCCAACGTGCAACAAACGAAGAAGTTCTATATGACTTCTGTACCTGATGTACACTCTGGCAGCATCAAGGCAGTGGTTTGGTTTCTCTTACATAGATGAACACAAAGATGATCCAATATATGCATACTGCCCGCAGTTCACCCTGGAGACCAGCAATCATAACTTCAGAAGGGTCAACGACGCTTTCACCATGTACGTGGTCAGGCTACTCGAAGGCGATACTGCCAAGAGGTTTTCTGATGAAGCTATGACTCTGATATCGCACTACGGTGCCTACTTCATCCAGTTCAGAAAGTTTTCTTATATCAGGTTAGCCGGCTATGAGGGCTCCCCTCTGAGACTGCCCATGTTCTGTAATGATAAAATGGCCTAGATAGAGATATGCAGGTAACTAGACAAGTTGCATAGAACCTGCAGGGATAAGAGGATCACTGGTTTACACTTTCCCATCTCTTTGGGAAATTATACCTGCAAAACAGCCCTAGATGCACAGAATGTAGAAAGAGCCCTGGTTCCCATCACGGTTCACTTCTTCAAGCCAAGGACTTGCTTCGACTTGAAGAGGTTCATTGGGCAGAACATCAAAATAGTCTATCATCATAGAGTTGATACAGAAGACTATTGGGCTGATTGTGCTGATGATTTTGAGGCTAGAAGGAGGCACTATGGCAGATTCTCCTTGCAATTAATTGAAGAACTCGGCCTATATCAAGTTCCTGAAGGGCTAAAGGATGACAACTCTGATCTATACTTGTATGAGTATGAAAATGTTGTTATGCACACTCCTTTAGAGGACGTGGATTGGAACAGGAAAGAGAGGGACAACCTAGCTGAGATCCTTGCTCCAGTTTTGGTCAGGACTAGGGTCTGGTTTGACAGGAAAGTTTGAGAGTTCAGGAGGCATTCAGGAGAATCCTCTTCTAAGGACGCTTCAACACCGAGAAGAGAAGCATCTATTCCAAGGTCTGAGACACCAGTGAAGACCCCTCCTGCCTCATCAACTCAGGGACCTGCAGAATCTACTCCTTCCTCATCCACCCAGGTATATAAGAAGAAACTCAAAGAAGTAAAGAAAGAACCTATGGAAGAAGATCTCCAGCAAAAATAGGCAAATTTTCCTATAGGGCCAGAGAACATCATTGTTCTTAGTGAAAGTGAAGAAAGTGAAATGCCAACCCCTGCAAACGCTCCTGAAGACCCAGCTGATAAAGATAAAGAAGTGCAGAGCACTGAGCTTCCAGGTGCTGTAGATTCTTCTACCACAATTGCCTCCAGTGCCCCGCCCACATCTCAACTCGAGTCAACAGCTGCACAGACCTTGAGCGTCATGAGCTCCCTGTCTCTTGGTCCCCTTGCCCCTCCTGCTGATTCCTCTTCCTCTTTCGCGTGGGTGCAACCTTTGGTCGACAAAAAGAAGAGTAAATTCTCCTCTCAAAGCTCGAGATCAAATTTTGATGCTGTCGCAGCCTTGTTGGGCACCACCCCTTCTCATGCCAAGAGAGCCAAAGTCACCTCCAGAATAGTGTCTGATGCTCAAGGTCAGCAATTCCTGGAGATTGCCAAGCCTACAACGGATAAATCACAGCAGGACTTACAGGCATCTGACTTGGAGCTCTCGAGAATCCCAATGGGAGAGTCTACCCCTGAAGGTGAAATCCACAACCTCCAAGAAACAGTCACAAGAGTCATTGGGAGGGTAGAAAAGGGCCGGCAAACTATTGAACAGTTGGAAGAATAGGCCCAAGTTCTCACAGGTTTCATCAAGTCCCTTTTGTCTAAGGACAAAGTTTTGGACCCTACCCCCTTGACTGCTCTCCCACCTCCTGTAATTCTAAGCCAAGATGAAGTGCAGAGTATTAAAGATATGCACAAGCATTCTGTCTATGGCAGAGCTATTGAAGCCATGGTGGAAGACATGCTTGTTGCTGGGTTAAACTTCATCGATGAAGCTTTCAAACTCCACGAAAAGGTGAACAATGTGTAACTGAAGCTCTCCTCCATTATCAATACCATGGATAAAGAGCTCAAAATCTGGAGCAGTTGCATAGTAGACCTTCGCCTTATGGGACAGATAGACGAAAATATTTTGCTGGCGAATAAATTTTTTGATGATGCAAAGGACAATCTATCAAAATCATGGGTCTACAGCGTGGAGTGGAAGATCAGAGTCTTGGAGGAGGCTTTGGGAGAAATGAAAAACAGCTGGCAGAATGGCGAAGCCTTCAAGACATTGGTTGTCTCGGCTTTCAAAGATATACATTGTCATCTTCAAGATGAAACTTCTGGTGCGCCCCTTTCCTTACAAGAGATCAAAGCTCAGTTCAGAGCTTTTGTAAAAGACAATTTATTCAAGGAAAGCTCCATCTCCAAAGAAAAAATGAAGGAGATCTGCTCTCTTCAATCTGCCATCGAAGAAGCAAATAAAGATTATCATACTCATGTCGAGTTTGATAAAGAGATGGAGAAGTGTCTGGGATTTTGGATTCAGTCTGCAGCCAACATGTCAGTTCCCCGTGGCAGAGACATAGCTGAGGCGTTGAAGAGATTCAGGCGGATTCTGAAGTCAGTGGGTCCCTCTCAGTGATCGGACACCTGTCTTTTTCCCCATTCTTTTCTCTTCTTCCCTTTCTTTTTCCGTTTTCTTTGTAATAGGTTGAGGTACTGCGAGTTGGCAGTCCTTAACTATTCTTTAGTTAAAAGAAACGGTTACAAAAAGTAACTGACTTGTAAGCTATATAATGCTATTTTCTACGCCATTCGAAAGAGGAAGAACTTGGCATATTTTCTGGAAGTGTAAATAGATCAGAGAGAAATCAATACAAAAGGGCTTTCCATTCATTGTCTATCTAATCTTTGTTATCTCTGTGTTTTCATTTAATTTCATGAAGATCATTTGTTCCTAGTTCATTAGTCTCACTGATTGCATATTTTCAAATATTGCGAGTATAGTGATCTTGTACAACCAAGAAGGAACTTTGTGTCCTTGATTAATGAATCTGAAGAAGGTTATTTACAGAACTTTGTGTCTGGTAATCTCATCTTGTTCATCCAATGCAAACGATCTTGTTTTAAATTCACTGCAACTTCGCATACATAAAGGATTATTCTGCTATCTATAATTCTGCATGTTGCTCTTCTGCTCACCCTCGTATTCCCTTTCCTCAGTCCTTTTGTAATTGATGATCCTTGTGGAAAACACTTTCGTAATATCCAAGTTCAACCATAAAATCATGTTTTGTATATTTGTAAATAAGTTCGTTTCTGAATAAGGGAACCTCTCCCATTAAAGAGGAGGGACTTCTTGTCCCCTGACTGTTGCTCTTCTTAAAAGTCCTATTTGACGACCAACATAATCATAAGTGTGATCAATGGAATAGAAATATAATAAACTAGCATATCCTTATATAGAATTTTTTTAGAGGCAATAGATCATCTTATTGAAACTTAGACACATGGATGTTCATCTCTACACAAAACAATCTTAGAAAAGCAAATTGGAGCACATTGTCAAATTTGATGAGACAGGTTTAGTGCTCATTATCCAACATATAACATTCTTAAATGCTTTAAGTTTATGACTTATTTGATAAGTGGAGACCTCGCAAGAATGATCTACTACATAAAGAAGATCCTAATTCATCTTATATTTCTAAAGAATCTCATTTACAACAAAGAATCGTTAGAGATTTACAAATCAATCCACCACTAATTTTACAAGTTGACAAAATGGTAGATGCAAATTTGGAAACAGTATCACAATCAGAGAGAAATAGAGATCCGTAAAATAGATTCATTGTAAATAAAATGAATATATCAAATGTGCTAAATAAATTAACTATTTTCATATGCTCTAGTTTCAATTAAAACTTTATGGCATCACTCATTTTGATCATCACCGAGCCTAAGACGTTGTGTCGAGGAAAACCTACAACTAGTAAAGCTAGGTAGATCTACTTAAGTATAATTGTTTATTGTAGAAAATGTAATGCAAAGTAACAATATTGTTAGTCAAGATAGGTGGAACCACTTAAGTAGTGTTGCAATTGTAGAAAATGCAACAAAATCTAGTAAATAGATGTAAAAAGAACCATTACAAATTTAACACATGATATTGGAAGAGTAATTCCAATTCTCTTCAGATGAAAGAATAGGTTAAAGTACATATGTGTACAATGTGCAACAAGAATATGAGAGAAAATTCCTATGATCAAAAGAGAAAATCATCCTTAATAATCTACCTAGACTATGAGTAACTAGAAAGATAAGGGTAGTTTAAGCTCTTGTGATAATGAAGGGAAAGCATCATAACTAATTTATCTAGATTGGAAGATGACCATTCAAATGTTAGACATGCATAACAGGATAGCATGTGGGAGAGATGGCCGACTAATATAGGATAAACAAAGCATGCAAGTATCATATTTTCAAGGCATAGTTAATTGGGAAAAGTGGTGATGACCACTCCTTTTCTCCTTCCCACGATTTTATATTGGATGCCTTACAATATATAGAGTTAGAAGAAGTTGGTTATAACAAAATAATGGTTACAAAGAGGAATTATTTAAAAAAAACATCTTTCAAGATGATTGATGGTTTTATTTATTTTTTGGTGTTGTTCCTAGCATATCATCATGCATATATTCAATTCAATTCCACAAGATGGTTTCAATAGATAACTTCCATCATACTCTGCATTTGTGGATCAATTGATTGGTCTATAATGACTAAGATCTTGCATAATTTAAAAAATAACAACATAAATCGTACCTTCACGGTCATACCCTGCAATTAAGACCTTACTCCATGGTTACACTACCTTTATTCATTGATCATGAGCAGGAAACATCCAACTTGCTTATTTAGGCCAAACTACCCTTTTTTTTCTTGTCTAAACTCTACTCCAAATTAGGAAACTTTGCTTCCCAAGCCTCATGACCATTCTTCCACTTATGTACCTTGATAAATCACCTCAACCACTGTTAGTCTAATCACAAAAGAACTCAAAACAATGAAGGGCATAAACTACCTTGGTTTGACAAACTGTGCTCAACCCCCTTAAGACAATGAGGTCTTGTACCATATATGGATGTAGGCTTCTAGGGGTGCCCAAGAGACCTTATAAGCTCCATTAGTAGTCTTTTGTCACCTTTGATAGGTTCCCCAAATTTTAAGATCCAAATCCTTCTCCTACTCCCTATGGCTCACCTTAGGAATTTTTGCTCTAGAACCCTTGATTAGGTTTGCCTTCAGACACTTTCAAGAATATTTTCACTTTTAGGAAGTTACATTGTAAAATTATGATGTTTTCGAGCACCCATTAAGGGTTTCTAACTAAGTCTCAAATCCTAAGGTTGAGTTCTATGGTTAACTCTTACTTCCCTTGAGAAATGGCCCTCCAAACTAGGTCTAGATCGTGCATATTGAATGTGTCGAGGTACTATTAGTTATAGTCCAAATCTCCACCAATAAAACATTAAATTTCCTTTTTAATTCCTTGAAGGATTCTCCCAACTTCACTTGTATCAAATTTCATGCCTAAAGTCCTTGATTTGGGGCCTCTGCCTTCAAGCCCTAGCCAACTACTTCCTATAGGTTATCTCAGAGCCCGAGGGGCTTATTGTGTCTATAAAATTCTCAAGGCTTGAAATTTATTCTAGGGGAGTGAACTTTAGAATTATGCATGTGATTCCCATGACAATAATGAGATTGCATGTGTTCAAGCTTAGGAATATTCAAAAAATTTAACCACTTGGGTCGTGATGACAGTGTTTGCATGCAAGAACTTGCCTTCTACCAATGAAGCCTTTCCCTTCTCCAACAATTCTTGTCTCAGGGTTTCAACACGCCCTTAGATCACTGAGGGTGGTCACAACAAGTTAGTAATGATGGCTAATGCAAGCAAATACTCTATTGTCATGTATGAAACTGTGACTTAAGGTTTCAATGCGTGCATGTAACAAAACAGAGTATATAGAGCCTACCACCATAAATCATTTAAATTGAAAAATTCCTTTTCACCTAGTTCAGGGTATAACATCAACATTTATCACATGTCTCTATCACAAAACCTATCAACTCACCCTCAAATGGGTACTCTTAACCTGCAATGCATAGATCTAAGTAACCATAGACTCTCTCAATCTCTCCTCAATCATGTGCAACTAATTGAATACTAAACCTCTAGGAACTTGATCAATTTCTCATCTTTCTCCATGCAAGGACTTCATGCAACTCTTGCAATACAAATACAAAGGTAATCATCAAGTAATGAACCTGAACTATGAACAAGACAAGATCAATAAACTCACAACCAAGTCTGAGATCACCTTACCTCCACTCTGAGATCAAGAATCACTTACATTTACAATGAAAAACACAAGAATCGTACAAGAAGTTAACACAAACTGAGTCAACACAAAAATCCTTCAAAAATGATCAAAAACCTGTGTTTCCTCCTCCTTTACTCTGTTATTGAAACTCTACAAAATGGTTCAATACAGATAGAATGAGGTAAATTCAGTTACATTAGAGCATTTATATGCCTTTCCTTCAGTTATCACCGAGTACATACCTTTTATTCTTGGTCACATGATTACACGTATCCATTCATTAGGTGCTTAACACTATTTATGACTTCTAAAACAAGTTTAGACTTAAGACCCCCTCATTGACCTCATTTCATCATTTTTTTCAAGCTTGTTAGATCCAAGAGCACACATAAAACACCTAAACTAAGCCAACTTACACAGTCAAAACAAAATAGGCCTCCAAGATTTCAAACTTACACTTTGGAGGGAAAGCGAAATTTAAATTTTTGAATAACCTAGACTTCAACTAGCACACTTAACTAGCATCTAATGACCTCAAAGACCTATGACCATGTCTGACAAAACAAAAATTGAATGTTGTCATCCTATGTACACTCTAGAGTTGATGCTCATGCATCATTTTGGATGTGTGTGGTGATTGATATTTTAGTGTTGATAGTTTTGTAGTGATATTATTGATGTGCTACAAAATTGCGAATGTGCCACTTGGCAAGCCAAGCGGAACTTAAGAGGATCCATGTGGATGTCGATTCATGTGATGAGCTATAATAATAGGGAGTATATTACAAGGTGTTGTGGAAGCATACAAGAGTGTTGTGAGTCTATGTGTTGGTGTGTGATACCACAAAGGTTGCATGAATGTTGTATGTTGTTGCAATGGTGTATCTTAGTGATGCAGAAGCCCAAGATTAAATGAGGAAATATTATCCAAGGGAACAAGTTGTCAATGATGATGCGAGGCTCTAAGTCTGCATTATTTTGCAAGTGATTCCAAGAAGTGTCACAATACATTTGTATGTGTGAGTTTTGCATGAGATTGTGACAAGACATAATTTGGCCAAGAGACTTGTTTGTTTTCTTGCACGACACTACATAAGTTGTGAGTGTTGCAAAGTAAGTGTAAAACATTACAAAAGCTACATATGCAACATGATAAGACACATAATTTGAGAGCATTGTAGAATAGTTTGTGCAATATTTGGAAACCATAAAGATTGTTTGGTGTTAGTACAAGAATATTTAAGCAACATGGGTTGTGAAGAAAGTACATTTGATGCAAGTTATTACATTGGGCAAAGTGTTGGGGTGTCATGGGTCTTAACAAAAGATGTTAACTATTGGGGAAAAATTAGAAGAGTATAAAGTTGTGTAAAATGATGCAAGGGGTTACACTTAATGTTGCAAGTTTGTATACTTATCGTGAGATGGTGTGAAGGTAAACAAGCTACACAAAGAGAGTAAGCCATGAGGGATGCCATGAACAATTATGTTGATGTTATGAACTAGTGAGAGGTTATATTATTGTTGTGAGATGCCAAAAGGGTAAGTGTATGCTTCCACATAACTATAAGTGTTGTAGGTTGAGTTGGCATAAGATTATAGGAGTTGTGAATCATGTGGTTTACTTCCACAAAACTTCATAACTTGTGAGTGTTGCAAAACAAGTATATGACATTGTAGAAGTTAAGAGTACTATGAGAAGAATGTAATATTGTTTCATACTAGAAGTTGCAAGTACATAAGATAATATGATGAAGTGATGTACAAGTTGTGAGGAAAAGCACAAGTGAGTGTGGTACTGGGCGGAGGGCACAATGCATCCTCAATGCTTCACCTTAACTCGAAGTGGACCAATCGAGTTGAATGACACTTACAAAGTCCTTAATGTCGTACACTACCTTGGGGTGTACCTATCGAGTGGAGCATCAAACAAGAAAAGATGATTGTGATGTTGCCAAATTGGGATGAGCTAATAATATGGCACAAACCAACGTATATTACACATAACTTTTCTAGGTATGCTTTGATCTAGGAATATCATACATTTTTTTGAAATCTTAAGTAGCTTTCGATATCAAAGTCAACATCCAAAAAGGACATGTATCAAGATGTCACAAGCTCTGAAAATTCTCTAGAAGCTTCCAAAAATCATTTAAGTTGTGAAGCTACCCAAGATGTGTATGAAAGAGAAATCAACACATCTTTGTGTGGTTGTGCACAAATCATTCACCCTTTCTTGAAGAGAAATGGTCCCCATTGCATGTCTTTTGTTGTCTGATGGAAATGAACCTAAATCTAGAAATGTTGTTACGCTGATTTTGGCGCAATCCAAATCAAAATAGTGTGATAATGATACCAATGTTGCCGAACCTACCACAAACCAAATCAGGTGGCACTCGACACTAAAAAATGTTTGTGGCATGAGTTTGTTGTCTGATATAAAAACTCTCACTACATGAGTGAAAATGAGAAGCTCTAGGCATTCTAGCTCTCCAAAAAAACTACGAAGCTTCTTGTGTGTGTCAAAAACATGTTACAAATAGTCAAGCATTCTAACAAAAAACTAATGACAATGTAGTGTGACAAATTTCTTGCTCTAATACCAATGATCCACACTGATCCAATAAGGTTGTGTAGAGGAAAAATCTATAACTAGTTAACCTAGTTAGACTCACTTAAGTAGAGTTACAAATTGTAAAACAAGCAATGAAAACTAGTAAACACATGTGGAAACAATCATTACACGTTCAATAAATAATATTGACATAATAGTGTCACTTCTATACAAATGAAATAATAGGGTAGAGTACACACGCATACAATGCACAATAAGGTTAAGAGAGTAGGCTCATGTGATCAAAAGGGTAATGCATCCTTATCGATTTGCCTAGATTACAATTAACTAGAAAGGCAAGGAGATAAAATCTTGCGATAAGGAAGGGGAATGCATTCTAACTGATTTGTCTCGACTAGGAGATGCCCACTCAGATGTTAGATATGCATAACATAATAGCATTCAAGAGAATGGCCATTCCAAATCTTTATGCCGACTCCAACCTGATCGATTGCGTTGTTAATATTGATCGCCATTCGAAGGAGTACAGGCGGAAGATAAACAAGAAATCCCGTAAGAAATAAAAAATTGCAGATTTGTCTTCTCTATGGGAACCACCTTCTTCCCTTCTCGCACTCTCTGCCTTTTCACTTTCTGGACGATTTGCGTATGCAGAGGGATTCGAACGCTCGACCTGGCGGTTCCAGAGGCCACTCGACCCCGAGTCCGCGACGGGATGGTCCTATGCAGGCTCGCAGGTCGGAGGTGCCGCGGTCGATTCCCCATAGCGAATTCAAAGATTCATCATCTTTTTTGTGACCTGTGGAGCCCGTCCAGCTCGGATCTGTTGCTCTTTCATTCTGAATGACTGCCGTCACATAGTGCTGGTAAGGATCCACCCTGCACATGACGAGAAGACGTCATTTCTATGATGACGCCTAGTTACTGGAATATGCATTTGAATATCAAGAAGTGTAGTTATTTGAAATTTATTTAGGAGTGGCTATTGATCTAAGCATTGTTTGTATTATGGCCACCTCATTTTCACAATCTTGTATGGAATTTTCTCAACTCAATTCAGCATCCTGTGATTGATAGAAGATCGACTGTTCAGATTTTTAGATTTTTTAGCTGTCATTGATTTAAGCATCGTATGGAATTTGCTCAGTTCTGCATTGTATGTTTGATGGAAGCTCATTTGCGCAGATTTTTTGGTTTTTAATCTTTCGCAGATGTTTCGGCCAAATTAACTCGCATAAAACTCAATATATCTTTTTTAATAACGGCAGGGCTTTAAAAAAAAAAAAAATTGAATATTGAGATCAGATTTCCAAATAAATTTGTTTTAAAATAATTGGAATCAAAATTATAATGATTCGAAATGTATTGATAAAATAAAAAATCTTAACACAATTTTATTTGGAAAGTGAAAACATAATTTTTAAAATTAATTTAAATAGGAGGGGAAATTAATTGAAACATTTGACAAGAAAGCTAGAAGGCACTGAAATAATTAAAAAGAGTCCTGTTGAGGTTAATTTATTTATGTATAATCAATTTGGTACAAGATTGACATTTGTGTTGAATTCATGTTTTAAAAAAACAATTTAATTCATTTTATAAGTCACCACCCATTTTAAAAGTATGTGTACTAAATGGGTCAAATAGAATGTAAGAAGTTATGTCATTGAATGAGTGTAAGTAGACTCCCAACATGGCAGTTGACCCTGTAATGCTTAGTAAACGTTGTACGTCCCACGCCATCCTCTGTTAACCCTTAAATGCTGGCACTATTTCCGGTAATTGACAAACCCCTCACGTCAACATGTTAATTTAATTATGTTTTTCAAAATCTTCATGCCCGACAATGCCTTTCAAATCCCCTGCTCCATGTCAATGCCATGCATTGCAATGAAACTCCATGCACTATGATATTTTCAAGAATAATTTAATTCACATCACCACAGAACACACAAAGTGTTTTTGTCATTGACATCCACTACTCACAATAACCTTTTTTCCATGTATGCCAAGTGTGGAAGTTTGGCGGATGCCCGTGTAGTGTTTGAGCAAATGAAAAACAAGAAAGCTTCTTGTGGAATACGAATGTTGCAGCATACATAAGCTATGGGTGTCTGTACGTCGGAAAAGCGACAAGCGAGCGTGGGAATCTACAAGTGACTCTTCCGCGTACCCGACCTCCCGAGGTCGTGCCGAGACAGCCGGTGGGGATGGAATATGGGTGCTATATGGACAGACTAGTTAGGCAGTCTAATGTCTTCGACGCGCACTAATGGAATCTACGAATCTAAGGCAAAGAAGGCCCTTCTAACCTGGACTGGCGTGATAGATCGATCGGCAAGGATGACTGCTCAAAAGCTCCAATCAATATCGAGCTCTGGCGTGATTCGATCTATGGGTTGTGGAATACGTGGAAAATGACCCGGTATAGTTTCGTATCTTTCTCCGGATAGGGTCATATGGTGAATGGTAAATATAGTCAACTCTATGGACGGTTCTCTGGCCTAGTCCAGAATTCTCTAGCTTTGTTAGCTGCTATGTCCAGGAAGGATATTTGTTCAATGATAATAGGTGGAAGTGGAGTAGACTGAAATACTAGTGTGCGTAGCCCAGTGTCTATATCTAATTCTCTTATGGATTCGTTGGGTTGCGGGATTTGTGGATCACAACCGTAGGTTCGTGTTTGTTGTGGGCCAACTATGGTCATACGTAGAATCAAGTCCTGATTCCTAGTATCCAATAATCATACACTTTCTCAGCTTCTATGTTTAGAACCAACAGTTGTGCAATCTTCTCAGAATACCTCACAGGCGTTCTCGCAACTTGGATTCTTAAGCTGGTATCTATATCTACGAGGGTGTCTCCTGCGTCTGGTTATGGAACTAAAGGATCGCACCCGAATGTTTGTTCTCTTTCAAACCCTTCTATAGTCATGTGGATGTTTTTCTAGGGTAATTTGTAGTTTGGCTGACTTGACCAAAATGCATGTGCCTGGTCGTCTTCTATGTTTAATCCTCTTAACTGAGATCTGACCTGTTGGAAGTCTGTTATTGTTTGGAAGACCCGGATTCTAAGATTCTGGTCAATATCAGTTATTGCTGTTGTGAGATTGGGTTGAGGCACGATTGGCTCGAAAATGTATTCTCTGGGCTCCCTAGGTCCCGTAATAGTCATACGAAAGCAATAATATAGATAAACTGCAATAAAGTGAACTCTAAATATATGAAACGCATTTATAGCATATATGACTTCTTTTTGTATTTTCTGATGATTTATATGAATTTAAGAAAGCAGCTATTTAAAGTATTTAGAATTAACAGCTAAACTAATAAATTAAAAACAAACAAAATAGTCGAGTATAGCTATTTGTCTGTGCAATTTGTATATCTATTCTAAACAACGAAATAACTAATCTATTTGCAAGATTCTCGATCCTACCTCAGAAGTGAGGAATGAATCATAGTTTCTCAGAAACTATCAATCCCCATAGCTTCCCTGACAATATTGGGAATAGAATTTACTGAAATAAAGCAATTAACTACTCTATTTGATATGATTCTAACTAGAACTTTGAAAGCTAGAACCTGGATTCCGCAGAACAGTGGCGAATCCGATGGTGTGTGTGACCTTGTCCCCTCAGTATGATCTCTTCGTTCTTTGTGCTCACGTAGATCCAGAAAAGCGTGTAATGCTTGCATCAATAGGAATAGGTGTTGGAACAAGGGACAACCTTCATAATGCAGACATAATAGAACGCGGATAGGAGAGGGATAGCGCAAGAGTACAGAGCTTGGCTTATGCAATTCCTAGCGGGATCTATTGCAAATCATGCAACATAATGCGTCTAGAACCTGAAACTATCCTGTTTGAAGAGCAAACCCTGCAACTTTAATGGCTTCCTAAGCTATTCTACTCTAGTGGATTAGATAAAATAGCAACATTGTTTGCACAAGCTGGATATGTGGCTTACCAACAGTTGGACAATGCTAACCAAGCATGAAATGAATTATACTATCAATCCTAAGCAAACTAACAGACCAAACCACTGAAAATGAGAAGACTCTAACAAGGAAAAATGGTGGCCATTTGCCTCAGCACAAGCTATGCATTTATAGGAATTCAATCACCCAAAGATCAAAACCAAACTGAACTCCTAAACAATAAACAAAGGAAAAACACTATTCCAGGGGACCAAAAACATAAATGCAAGCTTAAGTCGGCAAGGAAAAGCTGGTGAATCGTGATATTTCACGTGAGTCACGTCAAAAGAATGTTCTAGAAAACGCGCACAGGACCGCCGCTCTGAGCAGGGCGGCGGTTACAGGACTGCCGCCCTGATCAGGGCGGCGGTCACGAGACCGCCGCCCTGTAGGGCGGCGGTTTCGTCACTGAAGATCAAGAGGCCAAGGAAAGAGGGAAAAGGGGGAAAACAAAGGGCGCGGGGGCAAAGCGGGGCATGCGGGATGTTAACGCATACCCCGAGGGCTTTTTCGGATCTCAAACACCTTGTGAGGAGACCTGTATCATCATTGGGGCACTTATTACGCTGTTCCGTAGCACAGTACCTTACAATTTTGGGTACGTACAGTGTCCTCATGAGGCAATCCCATTGTTTCACCGTGTGCAAAAAATAGGTCTCCAACTTAATTAGTTTATATTTGCTAGAGTACTGCTAGCTTGTGCAAAATGGGAGCTTTTGGAACAGGGTATGGACATCAATCAAAGCAAAAAAGGATACAGAAATTATGTCAGATGTTGTAGTTGCAACACACGTGAAGTGTTTGACAAAATACCTTAAAGAATTGTGTTCTCATGGATTACAATGACTGTAGGATATGTAGAAAATGATTTTTTTTGTAAAGGAACATAAACTATTTGATGTAATTCCTCAAACAAATGTGGTCTCGTGGAATTCCATGATTGCGGGATTGTAATGTCCCCTCTTTCTGCATAAGCTTGGACGAAGACCTTTGGCCCTTTTTGTCTACCCGATGGCTAAGGGGGAGTTTCTAGGGTGACGAAGCTTTATTATTTTATTATATTGTGCTATTGTTTTTAAAAATAATAATATTATGAAAAGCACATATAATAAATGATAAAGTTTAAATAATAAATCAAATTTTCAAATTAAAAGTAATTGTGTTAGAAAGGGGAAAGTGCGACTTGCATTGGGAGTCATTTTTGGGAAATCGTGCCACTTAAGCCTCAAAAAGGAAAATGCGACCAACATAGGGGAGTAAAATAATTTGATTGGCCCACTTGGAGGTGGTAGTTGGGCTGATTTCCCTTTAAATAAACAAGTCGACTTATATGGGAGTATCCAGATTTTTATTATCAATCTTTTGCATTGTTAAGAGCTCTGAGCTTTTATCAAAAATTCCAAGGACGAAAACACTTGTGAATTTATCTCTTGCAGACGAAAAACCCGAGGGGATTGAGAGGGGATCTCACTCAGAAATTGCCAGCGTTATTCATCAGATGTCCAGGTTCAGTTCAGCCGTGTTTGTGAAGAGATTTGAAGGTGTTTTTCAGTGATTTTCAACTAGCAGTTGGGTCGGCCTATTGTAAGTAGTTTGGTAGCAATTCTAGAGATATTTTCATCTAAAATTCTTCGTCAAGTGTTTTCCATAATACTGTACTTGATCACTGTACTTTCTGTCATCTTCTGAAGTGTATTTTTGAAGATTTCCAATCTAAATAATATCAGACTTCAGATCTATTTTTCTGAGCTATTTTGGACTGTAATAAGTTCAGTTTTCTGTGTAATTCAACCTCCAAATATCTGAGCAGTCAGTAGAAATCGAAAGTACTTTTATTTGGTGTGATTTACATTGACATCTCTATTAAACCCTAATCGCATTTTCCAGATCTGCATTAGGGAAATTGAAATAAAATACATAAATTTGTATTTGTTGTTTGTTTGATATATTGAAGTGTAAGGAGGATCCATCTAGGGATCTTTCAGTGGTATCTGAGCATCAATGCTCCCACCTGGAGGGTTTGTTTTGGGTTGTTTATGCAGCCTACAGAAATTGGGCCACACTGATATTATACAAGGAGTTAGGCAAGTAGTCGAACAAATTTGAATACTGAAGGTAGTCCCAAAATCATGGATAGAGGAGAAGGAGCTCACACTCCTCCATGATGTGAGCAACCTGACCCAGATGTTCTTTTCAGCGGAATGATCGATTCCCATCAGGAAATGATTCAGACCATGAGATAGCTAATGGAGAATTTGACTATGGATAGGGCAACAAATCAGCATAATAGAAGGGAAAGATCTGCATCCATAGCTAATAGCCACAGAAGGCATAGCCAGGTACCTACAGAAGTGGGTAGCGTAAGAGGTTTCCCTCCACGAAATAGGAGATATACAGAGGAAAGGAGACCCACGAGGACTGTGGATCGATCTATGCAGCCTAGATTCCTACCAAGGGAGGAGCCGCCATTAGTTGAGGACCCACTTGAAGACATAGCTTTTCAGGATAATGTAATGGTAGCTCATGATGAGTGGAGAGCATTACCAGAAGAGGTATGGAACGCCTTTCCCCTCCACCAGTATTGTATGCAGAAAAGGGAAAGCTTGAGAGCCAGACAAACACAGAGGACTAGGACCCAGAAAAACAAAGAATTGAAGCAGGTTACCAATAAGGTGACCCTTTCCACCTTCGATGGCAGTGGAAAGATTAGTGCCAGGGCATGGATTCACAAGCTTGATACATACCTCACTCTCAAACCTATGCAGGAACAGAAGGCTATTCAGTTTGCTACTCTACACTTGGAGGGAGTGGCATATGATTGGTGGCACTGTGGGCTTATCACACAGAGACATGACTTACTACGGTCATATGGGGAGTTTAGTGAGAAGTTGATTGCCAGATTTGACCGCAAAGATGTGGAACTATATTACAGGGATTTGGCACAGCTACGACAGAGTGGGCACGTTGATTCTTACATCAACAAATTTCAGTGGATTGCAGTAATGGTTCCTGAGATGCCTGAGAGATGTGTGGTAATGCTTTTCATTGAGGGTTTGCATGACAGGTTAAGAGGGTTGGTCAAGGCCCTTAATCCTACTACATTACATGATGTTATCAAGAAAACATTAGATTTGGAGACCACTCCCACTTCTTACCAGCCTAGTAAGAAGCTCTTCACAAGCTCCAAGCCGATTCAGCGTTCCACTACTTAGCAGAAGAGTGTTCCCCCTCCTAGAATGGATCAGGAGACTCAGAATGAGTTGAGAAGGAACAAACTTTATTTCCATTGTAAAGATCACTGGGAGCCTAGACACAATTGCCTTGGGAAAGGAAAGGTGCATCTTATTGAAGTTATCTCAGATGTAGAGGCATATTCTTCAACAGATACAGATACAGAGGACAGTGATCATGGTGCACATAAGGAACAGCACCAGGTAGAGCTAGGAGATGGATCAGGCTCAGGTACTATTGCTTCACTTTCTAGAGTCCCTAGGTATCATCTCTTTCGTGTGAAAGGAGTGCTTAAGGGCCAGCAAGTTGTTTGCTTGATTGATAGTCACGCTACACACAATTTCCTTGATGAAGGATTTGTGATGAAGTGGGGATTATAGGTTGAAGAATTTGAGGGGTTCAGTGTACGAGTGGCAGATGGCTTTGCTCTAAGTTGCACTAGACGAATCCCACATCTTAGTATCCAGCTAGGGGACTACACATTGACAGATGATTTTTACATAGTTGGAGTTGGAGAGATAGATGTAGTTTTGGGAATTTAGTGGCTTCAGTCTCTGGGGAGGTATGTGTAGGATTTCAGACATATGGAGATAGAGTTTATGTCAGAGGGGAGGAAGGTTGTGCTACGAGCTCTTTTGGATGGTGGGCCTAGAGTTGCTTCAGCACATAGGATGGAGTCTATTATCAGTCATGGAGAGGTTGCATGGGCAGACCAATGTTTCATTTCATCCAAATCTTCTCCAGATGGTGGACAGCAGTTGCATACAGATATTCAGACCATAATAGCTAGGCACGGGTAGGTTTTTGGTGATATTCCTCCAGGAATACCACCAGACAAAGGGTTTGAGCATGTCATAGAGTTGCAGGAGGGTGCCAAGCCAGTGATCACTACACCCTATCGTCATCCTAAGAAATTTAAGGATGAGATAGAGAGGACCATCAGGGATCTTCTTGATATGGGGCATATCTGTCCTAGTTCTAGCCCATTTGCTTCTTCGGTGGTGTTGGTGAAGAAGAAGGATGGGACGATGAGAATGTGTATCGACTATCGGGCCCTAAACAAGAAAACAATCAAAAATAGGTATCCCGTCCCTCCTATTGATGAGCTTTTGGATGAATTGCATGGGTCCATTTAATTTTCGAAGATTAATCTTCGATCAAGATACCATCAGATTCAAGTTCGAGAGGAGGACATCCTCAAGATAGCATTCAGATGCCACTACGGGCATTTATGAGTTCTTGGTGATGCCATTTGATCTCAGTAATGCACCTGCCACTTTTTAGTCATGCATGAACCATCTCTTCAACAAGCAGTTGAGGAAGTTCGTGCTAGTTTTCTTTGATGATATCTTGATCTACAGCAGGGCATGGGAGGATCATTTGAGGCATTTAGATGAGGTACTTGGCATTATGGAGATTCAGTCTCTATTTGCTAAGATGTCCAAATGTGAGTTTGGACTCACTGAGATATTGTATTTGGGGCATGTCATTGGGGCCAATGGGGTCAAGGTCCATCAGGAGAAGATTAAGGCTATGCAAGATTGGCCTTCACCTAGGAATATATTAGAGTTGTAGGGATTCCTAGGGCTATGCAGATATTACCAGAGGTTTGTGAGGGTTATTCAGATATTGCTGCACCATTGACAGATCTCACAAGGAAGGGAGCATTTAGGTGGACAGATGAGGCACAGATAGTATTTGATGAGCTCAAAATGGTGATGAGCACATGCCCAGTCCTTGCTCTCCCAAACTTCTCTAAGCCATTCATCTTAGAGTGTGATGCTTCGGGTTCAGGTATTGGTGCAGTTTTGATGCAGGACCGTCATCCCATTGCCTATGAGAGTAGGAAGTTGAGGGAGAACGAGAGGTTGTATTCTACCTATGACAAGGAGATGCTCACCATCATGCATGCATTGGCGAAGTTCAGACAGTATTTGGTGGGAGGGAAGTTCGTAGTGAGGACCGACCATAACAGCTTGAGGTACTTCTTGGAGCAGAAGGAACTCAATGAGAGGCAGCAGAAATGGGTCAGCAGGATTTAGACCTATGATTTTGACATCAAGTATGTCAAAGGGAGGAAGAATGTTGTGGCTGATGCACTATCGAGGAGGCCCCATATTGTTGTCATATATTCTATCAGTGAGATTTCTGCAGATTAGAAGTCTCAATTACTGGTTGAGTATTCGAAGAACACCTTCGCATGTGAGATCATGGATGGTAAAACTTAGGATGGGCGCTACCAGGTAATTTCTGATTTGATTTATTATAAGGGTAGAATTTATTTGGTACTTGAATCTAAGCTTAAGGGAAAGATTCTACATGCACTCCATGATGCACCATTGGCAGGACATCCAAGTTATTTCAAGACATATAGGCAGGTTAGAGAGAGATTCTCTTGGAAGGGTCTCAAGGAGGATGTTCTACAGTATATTCGAGAGTGTGTGACTTCTCAGCAAAACAAGTCCGAGCATACTTTCCCTGCAGGCTTATTACAACCCTTACCTATTCCAGAGCATAGGTGGGAGAGTATATCTATGGCTTTCATTACAGGACTACTAGTTGTGCAGGGCTATGATCGCATTTATGTGATAGTTGACAGGTTGACTAAGTATGGGCACTTCTTTTCCATCCCCAAGAGTTTTAAGTCACCACAGGTGGCTGATTTATTCTTTAGGGAGGTATTCAGGTTACACGAGCTTCCGAAGAATATTGTCAGTGATAGGGACAGAAGGTTTATGAGCACCTTTTGGCAGGAACTCTTCAGGTTGGCAGGCACTGAGTTGACTCCAAGCACTAGCTATCATCCGTAGACAGATGGGAAAATGGAGATTGTGAATAAGTGGATTGAGGGGTACCTATGCAACTATGTTTCAGGGCAACAGAGAACATGGGTCAAGCAGCTTTATTTGTGCGAGTATTGTTACAATACTACGTACCACATGTCCATTGGGATGACCCCTTTTCGAGCTTTGTATGGTTATGACGCGAGATACTTCATGGATATGGCGTTTGGAGATAGTAGAGCTCCTAAGGCTCGAGAGTGTTTATAAGATAGCCATGATATCCTTAAAACCCTTAAGGACAATATGCAGCATGCCCAAAATCAGTAGAAGGTGTATGCAGACAGGCACAGGATTGAGCGATCATTTGAGGTGGGGGATATGGTTTTTTTACGACTCCAGCCTTACAAACAGAGTACTCTTAAGAAGAGTGGAGCGGAGAAGCTTAAGCCTCGCTTCTATGGTCCATACAAGGTGGTGAGGAGAGTTGGACATGTAGCTTATGAGTTGGATTTACCTTCTGAAAGTAAGATACACAATGTTTTTCATGTATCTTGCTTAAAGAAGGCATTGGGGCATCATGTGAGCTCTTCAGTAGAGTTACCACCCTTGGATGATGAGGGAAGACTGGATTTGGTTCCTAAGGGACTTTTGGATTGGAGGGAGAGAAGATTGCGGAACAAGGTGATACATGAGTACCTGATTCGTTGGAAAGATTTACCCTTAGAGGATGCCACTTGGGAGGGTGAGTCTATTCTTCAGCACCTTACGTTGCTACAGTTTCTTGTGGGCAAGCAACTTCGAGGAGGGATGACTGTAATGTCCCCTCTTTCCGCATAAGCTTAGACGAAGACCTTTAGCCCTTTTTGTCTACCCGACGGCCAAGGGGGAGTTTCTAGGGTGACGAAGTTTTATTATTTTATTATATTGTGCTATTGTTTTAAAAAATAATAATATTATGAAAAACACATATAATAAATGATAAAGTTTAAATAATAAATCAAAATGTCAAATTAAAAGTAATTGTGTTAGAAAGGGGAAAGTGCGACTTGCATTGGGAGTCATTTTTGGGAAATCGTACCACTTAAGCCCAAAAAAGGAAAATGCGACCAACATAGGGGAGTAAAATAATTTGATTGGCTGACTTGGAGGTGATAGTTGGGCTGATTTCCCTTTAAATAAACAAGTCGACTTGTATGGGAGTATCCAAATTTTTATTATCAATCTTTTGCATTGTTAAGAGCTCTGAGATTTTATCAGAAATTCCAAGGATGAAAACCCTTGTGAATTTATCTCTTGTGGATGAAAACCCCAGGGGATTAAGAGGGGATCTCACTCAGAAATTGCCAGCATTATTCATCAGATTTCCAGGTTCAGTTCAGTCGTGTTTGTGAAGAGATTTGAAGGTGTTTTTCAGTGATTTTCAACCAGCAGTTGGGTCGTCCTGTTGTAAGCAGTTTGGCAGCAATTCTAGAGGTATTTTCATCTAAAACTCTTTGTCAAGTGTTTGCCATAATACTGTACTTGATCACTGTACTTTCTGTCATCTTCTGAAGTGTATTTTTGAAGATTTCCAATCTGAATAATAACAGACTTCATATTTGTTTTTCTGGGCTATTTTGGACTGTAATAAGTTCAGTTTTCTATGTAATTCAGCCTCCAAATATCTAAGCAGTTAGTAGAAATCAAAACTACTTTTATTTGGTGTGATTTACATTGACATCTCTATTAAACCCTAATCACATTTTCCATATCTGCATTAGGGAAATTGATATAAAATACATAAATATGTATTTGTTGTTTGTTTGATATATTGAAGTGTAAGGAGGATCCATCTAGGGATCTTTCAGGGATATGCGCAAAATGGATTTGTTGAAAAGGCTTTTTAAACTATCAAGAAAATGCAATTAGTAGGTGTAAAGTCAAATTCCACAACTTGATTATTTTTGTATGATTATAGTACCATGTTCCAAAACTCCCATTTTGGCACAAGTTATATGTATGACTCTCATCTCTAACTCCCATTTGGGAATCCTTGTTTCAATTACAACAAATCGGTTTTTCTTAGTTTATGTTAGTGTTTTTTAAAAGGTGCCTTGAGTCACAAACATTAGGTCAACACCTAACTATGACAAAATTTTAGGTATCCATGTTGTAATGGTGGTGGCACTAAGCATTAATATATTCCAAAAGAGATTCCCATAATGTTATTTTGATGTGGACATTAAAAAGTAGCGCACACTAACCTTTGCAGTAAAACTTACAACAAAACAATTGAAACCATTGTGTGTAATTTATCCATCATTCTTACAAAAAAACCATGATTAGGTAATGTATTTTGATTTAAAAAATAGAAACAAATTGAATTGAAGAATGTGTTCATTTAAATCATTTAGACTATCAATTAATCATGTTATGCTTACAAGAATTCAAGCTCTAAAGTAAATTGTGAAGCATAAGACTTTATGTTTGGGGATGTCTACAATTGGTTCATGGTGTTGCCCTGTAGAAGCTCATTGTGAGATTTTTCTTGGATATAATAGGGCTCGTAGTAGATGGTCTAATACATCGTGGAGCTTTTGATATCACCTGTGTGGCTTATTTTCTCAACATGGTCGTGATGTCTCCTTTTGATGAGGCCAAATTTATTCACATGGTTGCAACTACTACAACAATTGATAGTAGTCCAATTTGCTTCATATTTCCCATAGGAAATGGAAATGGTGTTACCCAACCTCCAAAGTACAAAGGAACCCCTGTAGAGTTTATTATCTATACTTTCTCTCTAGAAATTCTTATTGAATTTGTATAAAAAAGATAGGAAAATGAAGGATTCATTTGGAAGGGACTCAAGTTTCCATCCTTGCATTTGAATGGAAACTAGTACCGTGTATATTCATGTCGTAACAATACATCTATTTTTCCCTTTATGGTTGGAAGGAATAAGTATTGTATATAGGGTATGGATTGTTGATCAAAATGTCAACTTTATACATATGTCCTTCATCTAATTTGTACCCCCTTTCTCTTTTAAACAATTTGCACAAATGACATGTAATCCATATGTGACTTATTAGATGAAAGAAGAGGACCATAGATGGTATAGAAGGGATTTGCAATGTTGTGGATTTCAACTAGGCTGGCCATCTCCCTTTGCTTTGCCTATTATGTGCCCTTTGAATCCACTCTCATTTTGTGCACCCTGCCACATGTGACCTACTTTATTAAAAATATAGTCTAACTTACACATTCTCAACCTTTTTCCTATATATTTGATACCTTTTATTGTTGAAATTCTGACAAAGTTGTCACGTCTTTCTTTGACAGATCAACATAATCACGAGAAACAAAAGCAGTGTGGAATCAAATAATCATGTAAATATTTCTTATGAAACATCTTACTCTTCAGTTTCACATGACAAACCATCTGTCATTGACATTTTTAGTACCCAAGAAAATGCTTGGCTAGGTGGGAGGTGAAAATAGTTGTGATCTCCACTAAAAAATGAAAACAATGACATCTCGTGTGTTCAAACACTTGCGATAATTACACAACTATCAACAAATAGGTTAGCTTAGGCATTGGGAATATCGACTTACTTTTATATTTGTTTTGAAAGTATGTTAGGACGATTTCTTATCCCCCCCACATTTTCCCTTCTCATGTAATTCTCCTTCTTCTATCTCCTTCTTCACCATCCCGCTTCATCTTGTAATGCTTCTCATTTTCCCCTTATCAATGTAATTGTTACATGACCACTCATAGGCATTTACTAGTAGTAGGAAAATGAATTCAATGACACCGATAATAAATAGAATGTAGAGCATTGGTGGTTGAGTTACATATGATTTTTTTACATATGTATCATACCTTCCAATATGTATATTAACTTCAAATTTACTTCATTCAAAATTATAATGAGAACCAAACCTAAAATTTTAAAGTATTCGTCCCTGTGAAAACAATTTTTTTTATGGCTTAACTCCTTCATGTGGCTGTAAATTCTATTTTTCTATACTTATTTGTATGATTTCTTAACACAAATACAAGTAAGTTGTAAATTTTCTTGCACACATACACACATTTATAGAGAAATATTTATAAAATTATTTGGTTTTCTAAATTTTCAACTTATCATTATCTATGACTACCTAATTTTTTTTATCGGTAATAAACAATTAAAATCACAAAAAATGACCCACATCATGTCAATTTCCAAGACTATGCAAGTTATGATCATTTTATTTATTACTATTTCTTATATTCATTTTGAATATGTTTAATATATCAACAAAAATGCCATATATGAACCTTGCACCATAAAGCTTGAAGGTCATATACAAGAAGCTTAGAAAAATAAACATAAATCCAAACTACTTTCTAGGAATAGCTCATGCGATTAGACAATACTTGTAGCTATTTCAGAAAAACAATGTAATGGAATTTATTATTTCGGCAGGAGATCATCTCTATATAATAGACTTTGATAAATTCATTCATGGGGAAATGAACACAAATATGATAGTAGTTACCTTTCCCATGGATGAGAAGCGGGCATCAACATTTGATCTCATGAAATTGACAAAAAAAAGGTCCTAATGTTGAATTGATGATTTGGGGATCATTGGGATCATGCACATCAACAAAAACAAATTGGTTTACACTAGGATGACCAAAATTGTCATTGGCATAATCATACCCAACATTGTCGTCAATGAGGTCAACAAAATTGTTATTGGATTCACCCTGAATAAGCCACAAAAGGATTCTTGTAAATAACCCTATGAAAACCATTAATAGGTTCCTAAAAATAGGGGATGGTAAAAAATTACATAAATAATATGTACACGAGTAGAAGCATGACATGTTGAAGAAAATGAAATATTTATTTTGGAACAAAGATCCATTCCCATTTTCTTTTCTAAATAAAAAACTTTCAATGTATGCTTACAAACATGGCCTTGGGCTACCTACATGCATTCACACATTACAAAACAATTATCTGCATTATAAACCTTGTAATATTTATTTTCCTTGCTTTGTCTTTTAACCGATGCCACATTAAGGTAAACTTCATGTAACTTCACATCACCATCAGAGATGCATAGAGATTTCATCGATGACTTGTTCTCCAATTTGTCAAGCTTGAAGTTCCTATAGAATACATTCTCCTTACACATTTGGGTTCACCAATAAAATACAAATACAATTGTCACCAATTTATTCACAAACCAATCCACTCTTTGATGTGTGTAAACTTGTATTTCATTTAGAAACATGTGCTTCAAAGGAGATCAATATTCTTATATGGCAGCATTTGTCTCTTGACCTACATGTTGCATTGTATGCAAACACCTTGCCCACATGCCAATACAGTGGGCCTGTTAATCTTTCTAATAGGTACCAATGATAAGTGAGTTGTATGTAATGTCCATGAACTTTTTTGCTTTATCATAAGAGATTTTTGCTTAACACACAGTAGGATACATAAACATTTGTTAATTTCACCTAGGCTTTTAAACAGTGAACCTTATCTAATAATCCTTCAACTTCTGCACCGTCATAACCTCTTTTCAGCCATATTATTATTTATTTATTTACATAGGTGTACCTCACATGTGAAACACGTGTGTGTGTTCATAAATGGGTTTTAGTAACAATGGAAAATGTGTATGATGGTGTAAACATTGTGTTTTAACAATAAGCAATATTTATTAAATATATAAATCTGACTAAGAGATAACAAATTAATTTAGGGGTGAGGCTAGGATCGCTCCCTGGGATGAATTTAGTGGAATTGAGACCCTTCCATCCTTGATAGTGAAACCTAAGAATCCTATATATCTAGCATCGTATAATTTTAAGTCTTGTTACTTTGGAGCCCTCTTCAAATATGATACAAGCTATGAGCATTTTCATCTGAGACTCAATAACTGGATCAATTTTTAGGGTACAGCTTGTAGACACCTTCATTAAGATTTTGACCAATTTGCGTTTCTTCATCAAACTTGGTGAAAATATTCAGGATTGAAGGAACAAGGAAATTCTTTGTGAAGCGTTTCTTATCATGGACAAGACACAAGAATTCCTCTCAAACTTGTCTTTACAAAAATCTTAAAAGGAGTACAAGCGTGTTTATAATTTACACATTTTTGGAGATTTGTACACTGTTTAATCTAAGGCCATTTCAGATATGAGGTCAATATAACAAAAGCATTAATGTACATGAGAATTTTTCCTTATATATGTTTGATACATAATCATAATATTAAACAAACCCACTTAACACATAAACAATGATAGAACATTTGTTAATAAAGGGTTCATGTTACAAATGAACCTAATCTAACTAAGATTAAAACTTCTCACTTGGTTCATAACCTACATTTTCACTTGTTATTAAATAATTAATTAATTGTGAGTGTGTCTCCTCGATAGGTAACCCTGAGAGGATCATCTTGGGGCCTTCACCCATAATTTGAATTGACAATATAGTTGACAAGTTGATGAATTAGAGACATGGGGAACTCCATGAATACAATCCACTATTTTGATAGTAGCCTACACAACTTCAATAATAACTACAATTCTATGCTATTTGCAAAAAGAGACAACATATCCAACAACATATTGTGAACAAAGTTTTACATAACCCAACCAAATACATTGGTGTCAATGGAAACCACACCCAAGAATAGACATATAGATGAATAAAATATAACAAGCCATCTAAATATCCAACAAAGTTCACATGGCAATCTTCTCAATGGACCAAGTCAAAAGATATAAAATACAAATAATGAAACTTCTACATTCTAGTAGGGAGGAGCTAGTAGAGTCTTGGGAACATAGTATCCTCCCAATTGTAGGTAATGAAAATACCTACCGAGAACTCATGGAGAGCCAACTTCAAATGCCCATTTACTGATCCAATCATCCAAATTCTCTCCCTCTTAAGCACTAACAACCTTTATTTCTCTTGACCAAAGGCTTGCATGGATCCAAGGATTGTCTTGCAAGTATGATGTGGGGAGAGGTGGGTTGTGTCCGAGAACATTCTCAAACTGCCATCTTTCCTGTTTTTACTACATATCTATTGCCTATCACCTTTGAGACACACCTCCCCACTTAGAGGAAAGAAATGTTTCCAAATAAATATAAAATTTAATAAAGCACACCATTGAGAGGGAGAACTCCCTACGTATGCCCAATATAGAATTGATGGGGTTTATAAAACTCCACATAAAATGTGTTAGGGACGCCATCCTTCCAGCACCAATAAATGTGACATGAGTTGAGTTTGACCTATTGCCATAATTTTTTGAGGGACAGACTGTCGTTTGGTGCATAAAGATGTTTGTAATGAAAGCATCTTAGAGGAAGACCTTCATAATTTCATATATTTTTTCCACGAGCCTTGAGATGACACTAATTTAATGGAATATGTCAAAGGCTTGGATGTCCACTAGAATAAAGACATACACAAATCTTCCATTCAAGGAGGATTTTTCAAACATAACAAATGTACCCACCTTTTTCACCAACAATTTGAGGATCCTTGTATTCTTCATTATCATGGGGAGGTTTTATAATTTGATCCATAGGGGAAATTTTCTTATTAGAGTAGAAGATGCATCAAAGAAAGGAGTGCCCTAGATAAAGAAAGACCCCATGAAAACCATAAAACTATGGCCCTTTTTTCCAATCTGCAAGCTCTGTCTTTAGGGGAACTAAAGATCACATGGAAGAAACAATTCTTCAAATAAAGGAAAGATGGTTGGTTATTTTCCCCCATGTAGTTTTTCACCAGTAGGAAAGGTCGATAGGGGACATATTGAAACCACACATTTTCAAATCAAATATCTCTACTCAACTTCCCTTTCTTTTGACGCCAAATATTTCTAGCACGTGTTCAACAAGGGAGAAAGAAATAAAAACATCTCATATTAAAAACATTGCATTTTCACGGGCAGGTATTGTCCATCTTCTAGGGATAGAAACTCTACCTAGTCTTTACTCTTATCTCTTATTGCTTTTATCATTATGTTCCCCCCCAAAATGTGCATCTTGATTTCCACATCTCCTTTTTCACACAGTAGATAGGACTCCAACTATTAGCTTTGCATGTTTGTCAAACCCTTTTTCTAACCCTTGTGTGTCTTCCTCATCTCCATCATCTTCTCCCCCTTCTAAAATCCCAATGGATATGCTCTTGTTCCTGCCCCAATAACGCTCCAAATGGTCATTCCAATGCAAGTGGAACAACATCTTGAAATTAATAGACTGTCGAGCTATCATGCGCAGTAGACAAAACCTTCATTGCTAGAAATGTCTGCCACCACCATAACCACAAAACTGTAGTTATGTTGCTATATTGAATCTATTTTTTACCATATATCCATTCAACCAAATTCGCTTGGGGTATGATCTCGACCTCGTCCCTTTTTTGATATCTCATAGGATATATATAAAATGGGTTGTTGTAAGGAACGATAACTAGATCATACCAAGCCAAGAACACAGATGTTAATCAAACACCACGATCAATAACATGAAAGAAATTCGCTAGAATAACTTTACATAAACCTTTGCAAACAAATGAGAAGTAATATCATATATTATTATGGAACTCAATGCGATACATTGAGAATGGGCCTTGCTTAAATAGGTAAGGAATAACAATCTAAGAACCAGTCAAGCCATAAATCAAGGAAATAACTATTCATCAAAGAACTAGTCAAGACCATAGATTTAGGAGAGAACTAGACATCAAGGATCTAGTCAACACCATAGATCAAGGAAAGAACTAGTCAATACCATAGATCAAGGAAAGAACTATACCTAACAACTAGATAATATCTCCTAATATCTAAATAAAATAAAATAAATATCCACACACATAAGTGGGTGAGGGTAAATACAATAAAGGTAAATAAAGTACCTAGGTGAACATGAGCTAAGGTAAATACCTACTCTAACAGTTGTAGTCCAATGGTGTGTATGATGATGTAAAAGGTGTTGTCTAGTCATCTATTGAAATACAAATCTTAGGGGATACAAAATAATAAGGTATGAGACCATGATCTTGCCCTAGAAAAAATTCACAGAATGAAAACCCTTTCATCCTTAATAATAAAGTGTAAGTGATCCTATATATCTAACCCCTACAAATTTCAGATTTTAAAATAATCTATATTTAAAAAATCAAATAAATTAATTTAAGACAGAGAATTCAAATGCATGTTTGATCTAGGAATGGGGGAGGAGTCCATAGAAAGGGAGTTGACTCAAGATATTTTTAACAACCCCTCCTCCTTAACCACCTCTTCTTCTTCTTTAATAAAAATAAATGAATCTTCTTTATTTTATACAATTCCAAATCTAAAATTATTAATAAAATACAACTACGATACATTTTTGTTCCATATTTTTATGCATCATTTTCTAATATTGTTAATTAAAAGGAAACCATTTAGCATGTTCAATGTTCCTATTTAGGGGGGCAATATTGTTATTAATTTAAATTTTCACATCAAATCGTAATCAATGAAATTCAAAGTACGTGGTGTAAACCATAAATTTCAAATTGAAAAAAAAAATTGCTTTTTAATGAGAACAAACATTAAATATTAAAGAAATGGTAAGAGAAAAAGTAAACATAAAAGAAGGAGAGTGGTGTGAAGACAAAATGGAAGGAACGTACGATGACATAGACCCCTACTCAAAATTAAATTGTACTTTATATGGGAGAGGGGGGCTAGTAGTGGTACACCCTAAGTTATGGGGTCCACAAAATTAATTGTTTATCATATGGGATTGTGATTTTTTCACTAATATGTAGTTTAGAGTTGTGTTAGCTTATATTTTTTGTTTGGAATGTTCAATTGGAGGGAAAGCCATATTTTGAATTGATTTAAAATACTAGATTTGAGTTACACTACAACCATGGTGGAAACCAATACTTGAATATGGGTGAAATTGCTTGAACATTGAATTTTTGTACTTGTACATGGGTGAGAGGTCTTACATGTCATTATGTGATTGGCTACTCTACATAATTATTATGTCAAAAATAAATAACTACTACATAGTACTATGACAACTATTGGGTATTGTGTGATCAATAGTCATGTCAACTATTGGACCTTGTTCACCTATTGGCCCCTCTCCCCTATGTATTTGGTGCATGTTGTTGCAAAGGCTATAAGAATGTTGCACTTTTCCATAATGTGTATCTTGGTGATGTGGAAGCCAAAGAGATTAGTGAATCTGAGGCATCTACATAGGAAATAAAGTTTGTACATTAGTACAAGAAAGTGTGAGAAAGGAGACACGATATTTATGTGTGTAAGTCTTGCACAAGATTGCATGCAAGCACAATTCGGATAAGAGGCTTTTGTGTTTGCCTATAGATGTAATTTGTTAAGATGCATGGTGTAGAATTCATGTGCATTATAGAATTGTTTGTGAAAGATTGTGTAGAGCTAGCACAAGACTACAAAAGTTGTGCAAGATGCAAAGGATTGTATGGGGAAAACCACTGAGGTGTCATGTGTCTCAATAGAAGATGATAAGTGTTAGGAAAGGTTTGGAAGAGTACAAAGTTATGCGGAATGATGTAAGGGTTGCACTCAATGTTGCGAGGTTGTCTACTTTCTGCAAGATACCACGAAGATAAGACAAACTACACATAGGGAGTAAGTCACGAGGGATACTGTGAACAAATAGTTGATGTTGTAAATTAGTGAAAGGTTGTATCCTTGCCATGAGATGTTGTAAAGGTAAGTGTATCATTTTGTGGAAATGTAGGAGCCACAAGAATTGTGGGATGAGTTTGTGTAAGATTCCAAAAGTTGTGAGTGTTGTAGTTTGCTTGTGTGGAACCACAAAAGTTGTGAGTGTTGTGAAAAAAGAGTGTGGCATTGGAGAAGCTACAGATATTGCGAGAAAAATGTGATGTTATGTGGTACTTGTACATGAGATACAATGACATGATTATGCACAAGCTACACAAAAGAGCACAAACATGTGTGACATTGCCTCAACTCAAGGTGGACCAATTGAATTGAGTGATTCCTAGGAAGACCTTAGTGTCTTGCATTACCTCAAGGTGTATGAATTGAGTGGAACATTAAACAAGGAAAGTTAATTGTGATGTTGCGTATATGGGATGAACCAATCAGATGACGTAAGACAACTTGTAGGGTGCATAAATATTTTGGGTATGTTTTGAAGTTGGAAGGTCATATGTTATCAGAAAGTTTATCATGCAATCTACATGTCCACATCCCTAAGGGGCCTGTATCGAGATTATCGAGATATTTTGAGCTTTGAAAACACTTTGGAATATTTTGAAATTTCTATTCAAGATGTGAAGCCGCACAAGAGATGTGCGAAAGAGAAGTCAACATAGATCTACATGGCAGTATACAGATCATTCACTCTTTTCTTGAAGAGCAATTATCCCCATTGTGTCATCCTTTAATGAGTTGTTGGAAGTGAACATGAATTTGTAAATGTTGCATTGACTATGGAGAAATCCAAATCAAAATAGTATGAGAGTGATACCAGTATAGTTGAAACTATGAAAAACCTAATCAGGTAGACTTATAGCAAAAAATGTATGTGTTATGAATTTGATGTCTAATATCAAGACTATGTTACAAGAGTGAAGCTGAGAAACTTTGGGTGCTCTATATCTATAAATAACAATGAAACTTCATGCATATGCTCAAGACATGTTGCAAAGAGTTGAGTGTGTGTCTGATACCAAATCTATTGACTTAGTGTGAAGAACTAATGACAATGTTGTGTTAAACTTCTAGTTGTGATACCAATAATTTGTACTGATCCCAAGAGGTTGTCTGAAGGATAAATCTATAATTAATCAAGCTAGGCAAGCCCACTTAAGTAGAATTGCAAATTGTAGAACATGCAATGGAAACTAATAAATAGATGTAGAAACAACCGTATACATTCAACACGTGAGATTGGCTTAACAGTGTCACTTCTATTCAGATAAAGAATAGGGTAGAATACATATGCATACAATGTGTAGTAAAGCTACAAGAGTAGGCTCTTGTGATGAGAAGGGGAATACATCCTTGTTAATTTGCATAGACTGTGAGTAACCAAAAAGATGAGGAGTGCAAGCTTCTGTGATCAGTAAGGGGAATGCATACTATATGAATTATCTGGATTGGTAGATGATCATTCATATGTTAGGTGCACAAAGCATGCTGACATATGGGAGAAATAGTTGGCTGATAAAAGATACAAAAAAGCATGCAACTATCAAGATTCCAGACAAAGTCTATTAAGAAAGAGGTTAATGGCCTCTCCTTTTCTCCTTCCTCGTGATTTTCTATTGGATGTCTTACAATATATAGAGTCAAAATAAGTCAATTATAATAGACGACGGTAACATCTCATTTTATCTTTCGATCTGAGTGATGGTTAAACTTCTTCTGGATGTGAGTGGCAATTGAGCTTCTAGTGTTGATGGTTGTGCAATGAAATTCTTGACACGTTGTGACATGATGATGGACAAGTTTGATGGACGAGCAAAAGTGTCTGAAGCATTTTATAGAGGACACAATGAGTCCTTGGTGCTTCGCCTCAACTTGGGGTGGCAAAATCAAGTTGAGTGATGCCGAGGAAGACTTTGTTGTTGTGCATTACCTTGGATTGTGTTAATCAAGTGGAGTGTCAAATAAGGAAATATGCCTCCGATGTTTGCCAATTTGGGGTGAGCTAATCAAATGGCACAAGCCAAATTTTAGTGTTCATAAATGTTTTGGATGCTTTGATATGGGAAGATAATAACTTATCACAAATCTCAGCTTGCGATCTAGAGGTGCACATCCCTAAAAGATCTATTTTGAGATGTTCTGAGCTCCAAAACACTCTCAGAACTCCCAAAAATGTCATTCAAGTTATGAAGTCGTGCGGGAGGTGTAAAAGAGAAATTAGCTTAGCTTTGTGCAATTGTGCACATATCATTCACCCTTTCTTGAAGAGCCATGGTCCCCATTATGCCTATCTTTTGTTAGCTACTAGAACTAAACTTGAAGTTACAAATGTTGTTGCACCAATTTTGGGGCAATCCAAATCAAAATTGTTTGCGAGTGATACGAATGTTACTAAACCAAAGACAAACCGAATTAGATAGGACTTGATACCAAAAAAAATGACTATGCTCAACATGGGTTTGATGTCTAATATCAATACTTTGTGTTCTATGAGTGAAGTTGAAAGCATTTGAGGTGCTCTCGCTCTGCAAAGAAATATGAAGCTTCTTGTGTGTGCTTAAGACATATTGCAAAGTGTTGAGTGTGCATCCAAAACCAAACCTCTTGGCTTGAGCAAAGAACTAATGATAAGGTAATGCGCTAAACTTCTAACTTTGATACCAATGATCCAAACTAAGCCTAGGTAGTTGTGTGGAAGATTTAGCTACAAATGGTTAAGCTAGGCGGACCCACTTAAGTAGAGTTGCAAATAGTAAAACATGCAATGAAAACTAGTAAATAGATGCAAAAACAATCATTCAACATTCAACACATGAGATTGACACAATAGCGGCACTTCTATTCAAATAAAGGAATATGGTAGAATAAATATTCATACAATTCAAGTGAGGCTAGGAGAGCAAGATCCTGTGAAAAGGGAATGCATACTTGTTGATTTACCTAGACTACGAGTAACCCAAAAGACAAGGAGAGGAAACTTTTGTGATTAGGAAGGGTAAGGCATCCTAATTGATCTTCCTACATTGGGAGATGACCAGTCAAATGTTAGATACGCAGAGCATCCTTACATTTGGGAGAGATGGCCAACTTATACAAGATACATGAAAATACATAGGGCCTGAAGAAGTCAACGACAACAAACAACAATTACAGTTCGTTTTATCTTCTAAGTTGAGTAACGATTGAACTTATGAATGTGCATGGCAGATGAACTTCTTGTGATGATGATTTTGTAATGAATTTCTTAACATGTTACAAAACTGAGAAGGTGCCACTTAACAAGCCATACAGGAGCCAAGAGGCTCCACGTGGATGTTGATTCATGGGTTGAACTAGATTTATGCACAGTATGTTGTAAGGTGTTGCAGAAGCATGCAAAAGTGTTGCAAGTTCTTGTGTTTGGCATGTGATGTGTGGAGGCTACATGAATGCCACATGTTGTCACAATGGTGTACCTTAATGTTGTGGAAGCCCAAAAGTTAATGAGGCAAGTTTGGTAGAAGGGTCTAATATGTCACCGATACTACAAGGCTCTAGGGGCTCTACTGAAGAAGTTATATTTATGCAGTTCTAAGAGCGAGCACAAGAAGACTCATAAGATGTTTGCACATGTTCTTGCACAAGATAATAAGTAGACACAATTTGACCAAGGAACTTGTGCATTTTTTGTGCGGAATTGCATTAGCTACGTGTGTCGCGAAGCACAATTTAACCAAGGAACTTGTGCATTTTTGTGCAAAATTGTAGAAGCTATGAGTGTCATGAAGCAAGAGAACAACGTTGTAACAGATGCAACATGTGTGTGCGCGTGTGTGTACACGTGTGTGCATGTGTGTGCGCACGTGCATTGTGTGTATGTGTGTGGCACATCAACCCTTGCCAAAAGGAAGTTGAATGTGTAAAAGTATCAATATATATTTTCTAAATTATGAGAATATGTCACATTCCTTAATCAATTTCATGTTTATAAAGGACGAGCAATTTGAAAGTTGAATAAAAAATATACCTTATTGGTTCATGATGAAAGCTTTGAGCTAATGCATCCAATTCTACCTAACTAGTTATTATAACTTTACACTTTAAACCAATCATTTTTTATAGTGATTTTTTGTCTTAAAATTCAAAATTGTACATTTGTTACCCAAAAAAAAAATGAAAATATATTTATTTAACTCTTGATTGGTGCAAAACTTTGACGTATTATTCCCCGCTTCACATAGATCAAGAAAGGATAATAACCTGGTGGTCAAATCTACTTCTCACATGTCATGTCACATAAATATATGGTCAAAATAAACTCAAATATACTTCAATATAAATCTTGACCTTTTAGGTTAACATTTTTAAAAAATAACTTTTTTTACTTTATTTGATTTATTAATTCGATTAAGAAATTTCTTTGACTAGTGACTCATTGAAAGTTAGACTTACAAATCACGACAAGTTTCTAATATATTTATTTAATTTTTTCTCATCAAAATTTGATGTTTGTATAAAACATGAGAGAATCATGTAGCCACGAACACTATAGTATTTTTAATTGAGTGCGACTCTTCTAGTCATATAACAAGAGCATTGACATCATGATAATTTAAGTTGAATTGTATTGCCTTTGTTTTTCAAATTATACAGTTGTAATATTATACTACTACTAGATGCAACCTGCAACCTAGACAAGGTTTGTATGGCAACTAGTCCAATCTCTAGATTAACTGGTCGCTACACAATACTCGTCAATTATGTAGACTTAAAGAGTTTCCAAGTATATTTAGATATGCCATTGCATAGTTTTAATTTTATTTATCATTTAAAAAAAAAACGGTTATAAATCACAGCCATCCTGGCTGATCAAATGCCAATTTTCTCAATTATGGAAGTCCATAAAAAGATTTGGTTTCCCATTCATCTTATATATTGTTCTAATTTTACCTACAAGTGGGGTCTGATTTTCCAATAGTTCCAAGTTCAAGTAAGAGAGTAGTTGTCAAAACATTCTTTAAAATGGTTCGATCAGGTAAGTTGCCAACATGCAATCAAATTTCGATTTTACCTTCACACATTCTAGCTTTCTAACCATAGTCTACTGCTCGTGATTTTAAATGTGTCAATACATTGCCAGTACATACATTTTCACAAATGAATCGACCCAGCAATTTGCAGATTTTAGCGATGTGAAATTTACAAGTCTCAAATGCTACAATAACCAAGCATAACGAGTATCCTTGAATCTCATGCACTTGCATGGAATGTCAGAATAAATGTAAAATGTGGTTCAAATTGCATTATAGAATTGTATCCCATACCAAACCCAACAATTGTTAGGACCATGTCAAACATGACTTAGATATGCCACTATTGCCCTGTATATATATATATATAAGGGCAGGTGCTGATTTATTGAGAAAGTGAATTGAGAAATAGTCGAGCAATTTTATTTCTAAATGCTAGAATGTTTACGAACAATATGTTTTAGACTGCTGCAAGTAAGTAATATATAAAATGACGACCCAAGATAACAGGTCAGTATTACACTAGTTACGGGATTAAAAATTAGTTTTTTGGATTGGAAAACCCCTTTTAAACAACAGAGTGGCTGGTTAACTCCACACCTATGCACATTATACAACATTGGCATTACTGCCAGATTGCAACCACAGAACTATGGGGCCAATGACATTGCCGATTAGTTAGCAATACTTGAGAGCAATAATGACTTGTAATAAATTTTTCTTAAAAATAATTAGGAGTATAAATTGATTTTTAAGTGTGGATCTATATCCTGGACTTCTGAACGTCGTTCAAACTTTCGTACAACGCAAAATTGGAGCAAACCTTGCATCTGCGTATAAATTGCACCCAAAGCATTTTTTGGGGAAAAAATGTGTTGAAAGTAATGACAAAAAGCACATGCTAGTGATATATCAAGACTGCACTTTTTTGATTGAGGCACGTCAAGATTCCTCTCTAGCAGAATATGAATGTTTGCTTCTTAGAATTTAAAATTTTATTTGCAGAAGATGTTCCAACAATTCTCTCAAGCTGTAAACATATTTGGACCACATCAGCATCCCAGCAAGGAATCAAAAACTCTTGATAGAAGTGTTAGTCAACACAAGAATGGAAGGGTACAAGATTTCTTACTTGCAAACTATCAAAGCGTGAAAATAGAACAGTGCATGTAGGGTTATCAACTCCTTCAAACATATTGGAAATCTGAAAAACAACAGCAAAACCAAGAGCATTTACACCCTGGTTCAGAACTAAATGCTAAGGAACAAAATCACGATTTCGAAGAACCAACTACGCTATAGTAAATTTTCAAAGTAGTCACAATATAAGTTATGGGAGATAACAGGGTTAAGAACATCTGCTGCTAAAATCATAAAAGGACATAAACTAAAAGACCCTGTGCAAATAACAATTCATTTAGAAAAAGAATCAAGGAAGCTGTGAAGTACTACCTCGGCATAAAAATCATTCCTCTCTGGAAGAGAATAATAGATCAAATCCTGTATACCACGGATCTGCATCAAAGCACACCAATTCCTATAAACAAATATCAAACAATAAAGGGAAAATGTGTTCTAGTTTGCTTTAAAATAGAACACACCTTATATCTATGATAGAAATGAGCACGCTCAGTATACAACATAATCTTGCGTTCCCTGTGGAAAAACCAAGTTCGTCCACGCGAAATATCACTTTGTTTTGTGTATCTGCAGAAATAACAATGCATAAGAAAAAATGGTTATATTCATAGTTCGCATACTTGTACTCGGCAGACCAAAAAAAAATTGACTCGGCAACTTAAAAAATACGCAAATTTCTTCAAAAAACATAAATTTTAAGCAACACACAGCTACTTGGCCAATACTTGGGAATACTCGGCAATACTAGGCCAATACTCGGGAATACTTGGCAAGTTAATTGTGGCGAGTTTTAATGGCGAGTATTCGGTTGGGCAAATGAATGGCGAGTACTCGCCGAGTTTTCTTACTATGGTTATATTGATATGGATGAAGAAAGACCATTTTTCAAACGAAGTTGAACTTGATACTCCTCTGAATCTTCATGGTAAAAAGCATGCAAAAAAGAATTGAAACAGTTTGATGCAGAAGCAGCCAACATTTTAAAAGTCAAGTTAATAGAAATTGCTGAAGTAGAAACTTGCCAAGGCAGATTATAAACAGATAAAACTAGTGAGGATACGATACCAATCACAATTGGATTACAAGTATATTAAACGACAACAAAGTTCACCCCAGCTTATGTTTCATTTTTGCTTGCAATAAGACAAGATAGAATATCTTATTACGAGCATTTTTATTTAGGGTTTGTGTTATAAATCCTTTAATATTAGCAAATAAAAAGACTTTATAGCCGACTCCTCACGATCCAAAGACAATCATTTTTCAGTTACCATACCTGACACTTTATACACGAGTGACCTCACTCTTTAACTATTGGCACCCTGCATAGCTTCTTAACAACTTAAAATGTTACAAATGAGAAATGTCATTATACCAATGGCCTCTCATGATGACTATTCTGGAATTGGCGGTGATGCTAAACCTTGATCAACCTCAATTCTGCTCTCTCGCACATGCACATTACTTCTCAAGCTACTGCACAACGATAATAACAAAAACCAGTGCAGTTGTGTGCACCAAACAATCATGTGGTAAATTGCTGTACATCAGTCCCTTGCACAGTTATGTTCACTCATCATATTAAAATGTTTTCCTAGAATCAACTTTTCAAACACAAGTACTTCTTGAGCCTCATTTTTGTTAGCCTCATTTACCTAATTCATTCGAAACAAATCTCTTCTTAATTTCCTGCAGTTGAGCCTGAAATGTCTTGAATTTCCACAAAAATAACAATTTATGCCATTAGAATTTCACATTTTTTGTATTTCCTTCTCCTTTATCCTTTTCCCAATTATTTCTTTGAAATTCAACATTCCTTGTCCTCCTTGTGATATTCAATGCTGTCATAAATGCTTAAATGTCTTTACCAATTGCAATTAACTGATCCCATACGTCCAATTTTGTTTCTGTGGGCTAAAATCAATTCTTACTCCACTTGAGTTAGTTCACCAATTTTTCAAAAACATGACTATTATTGTCTTTGTTGTTCTAATCAATAATTTTAGCTAAACATTTGGGGTATTTTATTCATTTGGCACAGGTGATTATCCTAATACGAGAATATGAAGGTGGTTATCACAAAAGCCTCTTATATTTTTTCTTCATCTTCAACTGGTACCTTTTTTATCTTCTTCAGTTGAGTTGATACAACTAACAAAATTTCTAATACATCAATATTGTTCTTATTGTGTTTTCAGATAAAATATTTTTTCTCATTCGATGTAGGAGATTGTGGAGAATAATTCTCTGAAAACTGACCATCTAGCCCAATATTTTGAGATGATTGTCACTAAAAATCACCATCCTTGCAAATATAAATACTATTGTCAATGTGATCAACCCTTATAAATCCATCTATAACTTCTAGAACATGTCATACTCCCCATTAATAAGACATAGTTGTTGAAAAGTTTGGGTGCAGTCAAATTAATAAGAGAGCCTACACAATACAATACACAAGTGTACAGTACAGACTGGTGTATCATTATTAGTACTCTCTGTTACAATGACATAGTTGTTACAGAGTTTGGGTGCACTCAGATTAATAAGAGGGCATACACAATACAATACAAAATTGTCTATCATTATTCTTTGGTTGTGTAATGTCCCTTTTTGGGACTGAAACAAAAAAAATGAGGAAATCACGCAATCGCAAACTTAAATGAAATTTTGATTTTTGGAACAGCAAACGTAAATTTGATGATCGCTGGAAGATCCTAGCAGTCTGAATTGTATAAGAGCTTAGAATTCACCAACAGCAGTAAATGAAGAAAAACTTCTCAAATGTCATCAACTGAAACTCAACTTTAAATGTAGATTAGGGTATTTTAGGACCGCAATCATTATCCATCACACTTTGGTACCATCAATTGGATGAAAATCAGCACATGCATACTGTTGTAATTAAATTCTAGAACTGCAGCAAGTACAGCCATTTAAACCAACGTATGAAAATGAAAGGTTTTCCAAACACCACCAACAATTCACAAGAAATATAGATTCCGGCTTTAGAAATTATGCCAATTGAGACCCATGAAATCAAAGAAAATATGCAACTATGTGCTCCTAGAAGGCACTTAACATGCTACTCAAACCCTAGTTGCTCCAACTAGGAAGGGGTCATAAATTGCATGCAAACACTCGTAGATATCTTATTTGATCTTCCAATGTCCAAATCCTGAAAGAGGTCTTCAAAGATGTTTTCACTTCACCCCAAGAATGGAGGGTTTTCTTCTTCCAACCAGCCACAAGGAAGGTTTTTTCGTCTTCCTTGAAAAAAGCCACACTAATTGGATTGTTTCGACCAAAAGTGGAACGACAGTAAGAGCAATCAGCCCAAAGATCAAGTGTAAAGTAAAATGCATCCAAGATTGATCATGAAAATGAAGTCTTTGATCTCCTTTTAAATCCCTCCTTTGGCGCCAAAAGTCAAAATAGAAGGACCATGACCTCATAAAGCTTCTTTGGAGCTTTTAGTTTGCTTTTAAGACACTCTTCCAAGTTGCAACCCATGCGACCTACCTAATTAGAGAAAACACTTAGACTGCACGAAATACAGGTAAAAATTCAGTATGCTGAAACGGCAAAATGAAATCTCCGGAATGCAACGCTTCCCTTGGGTACATTCAACTTCATTGCCATGGAAAGGAGATGTCCAAGAAGTCCATAATGAGGCTCTTATGTTGAAAAAGGGGACATTTGCATACCATTAATAAAATTGGATCCATTATACATTGCATAATCTTCAACGATAACTTGTGGCCTAATACTCATAGAGTCATACAACTTAAAATCATTCATGAAAAGCATGAAATCAAGTCTACTAAACATGACCAGATGAGTTTGAGAATTGAGACTTGTTGTCTCTATTGATGGGTAATGACTTAATGTTCAAGAAAATTTCTAGTATCTGCTCTAGAACTCGGTCTATCTTGACATTATGTTTGTTGGCCATTGTTGCACATCTGCAGTTACTTGTGTCATTTGTTCTCCTGAACATACCAACATTTTGACAAAGTATCCAATTATATGGCGGATCTTTATGAATAATAGCTCCAAATTAATAGTGCTTTGGGAATTCAGATCTAAGGATACTCTACAACTAAAATAGTAGTTCTTAGATTATTAGTTAGGATGACCTATTACAGGATGAAAAGGAGTGCACCGTTCATAGTTTTTTTGAGTATTCTTTTAAATATGGATGTAGCAAGGGGGGCGGGTCTCGGCTGGAAATCATACACAATCATATTCTTGAATTCGTTTACGGGTATGGTTTTGTCGTGATTTCATGGCAGTTTTCTTGCTCAAAGTGGATTGTATTTAGTGTTTCTGCTGTACATAAAGAAATATCTTCACATACCTGGTACGTTGGTGCATCATTTTTGGTACGATGGACCCCTAGGGCGTTTCCGTGCAGTATCTCAGGAAACAACGAACATAACTTTCCAGAGATTTTTTAGTGAAGTTGTGACTCATGGCAACGCAATCCCTTCCCTTGCTAAATTTCATGACTTTCATCTGCCATCGGAAAGGGAATGGCTTCAAGTTACTTCATTTTTTTGACAAATTCACTCTATAGGCTGAAATTTTTGGAGTATTACAGTGACTTCTTTCCCATAATTGCTTGTCGGAAAGCAATCGTCAAATTTCAAGCAGCGGTCTTTTTTTCTAGATCATGTACCTATCAGATTTGAAAGAGTTCATTCAGACAAAAGCTCATATGCCTAGATACCAGTTAGTCCCAAACAGTGGAGCCCATAATTGATTTAGGGATATAGCAACATGTTTACCCACACTGATTTATGGTGTACCAATTGCTCCATCACCCATATCTATATGCTCTCCCTCAGATCGAGCACAAATTCTATCCGGAGCAAGAGGACAAAACTTTCAACACTCAGTAGTCATGCCTTTTGGTAGACAAATAAGTCATAATAGCAATAAATCACCTGGGATTCCATCCAATTAAGCAATAGCATGGCTAGGAGTGTCCTCACTAGTGGAGCTTCACCACTATCAACACCATGCAAGGAAACCTTCTTAAATTGCACATGGATACTGATCCATAGGGATCTAAAGAAACATGATTTCAGTTTCTGAATTGAAGACCCTTATTAATCAGAAATCATACAAGACTACTCAGTTACACAACCGATTCATCTTGGAGGGCAAAACAAACCAAACATAGTGTAACAACCCCCTTTGTACAGACTGGCCAAAATGTGTAACTGTCACGGCAAAGATGGACAACCGTCGGTCTGCGTTCACCGACGGTCCTGTCACTAATAACCCCATGAAACAATATTTTAAGCTTCACGAATGGTACTAGAGAATGCAAACGGTCTTAGCACATGTCTCTTTACATTGGATGAATCTTAACATTCTCCAGTGCACGGGATGGTACATAGTGAGCATGCTATTTAAGCAAGTGGCAAACAATGGAAGGATGCATTAAGATTGGGATGAATTTACTAAGTGAGCTTAGTAGGCCACTGATGTTAGAATTGTTTTGTAGAAGTAAGGTGTGAGAACAGAGCAAACAAATTTCAGAGAAGGGTGGACAGTGACATCTGTTTGCCAAACTATAATGCTTGAGCGTAATCTGAGATTGGCTTTGAATTGGCCAAGCATACACATTCCCAAGAGACTAGAATTTTACATTTCCGACTGGTGTTCCCTCAAATGGTCGAATTCCAAGCATGAAATGTTCTGTTGTGAGTTGGAACCATGTATCAATTTTGAAAGCTATGCAACATAGTACTACACATTGAGCAACGAAACTTTGCTACCATTAGAGAACTATCATTTTCAAGGTCAAATTATGGGAGTAGCAACAGATAGAACTGTGGTCTAATGAATCTTCATAGAAGAGGTCATGTACAGACTCATTTTAACCCAGAGTTGACTATATGTACCAAGGGACTCTGGTCCTCAATAGGAGTGTAGATTTGTATAACAGAGAAAAGGTCTCAAGGCGAAGAAGTATGGCATTGCAATCCGTAATATGGTCTACGAAGAAGTGGAAACATAAGTTAGTGATCAAGTGGGGAGAAGATAACTTGATCGTTAGAATTGAGATACTGCAAAGCACTATGGACGAGGAAGAATTCAGCACCCATTGAGGAACTCTCAGATCAACAAAGGATACATGAACGGTTAAGCAAGATTCTGATGGACTCAGAGGCCCTAGCTATGGCTCAAGTAGGTTGGCATTTAATGGGATAAGTAGCCACCGATGAGGACCATATGGAAGAGCATGAAGTTGGTTATACTCCAATTGGAAGAGAGAAAGTGATAGTTTTGGTCGATACAGGGAGTACTCTTAACTTTATTAGCAAACCTAATATTAAAAGCCACTTGAAGCTCAACTAGATGTAGTGTATCCTAGATCTCCAATGGTTCAAGTCAATTGGAGTGCTCATGTTTGGCTAGATTTTCTGCATAGCACAAAACCTAGGCAGTCATGAGATAAATCTCCCTCATTTACCGGTGAGGCTCCCGTGTCAGATTTGTCAATTAAAGTATGCTAATATCTATATGGGGTTTTACTTTAACTACTTAGTTCATGAACCATAACTGAACAGTTCTGCAGCAAGTAAGCAGCTGTTTAAGAAAAGAAATATTTATAGAAGAAGGGAATTGTATAAACACTGAGAAGAAATGGGGAAGATGTGCATCCCAATCAATAGATAGCAGAGTTGATTGCATGCACATAGAAGAAACCAATAGATATAAACACAGAATTATAAGCAAAGGTAGCTCTAGATCTAGATCTAAAATAACACAAAGTTTATTAAAAGATCTAAGATAAAAAGCAAGAAACACAATACACCGTGACACAAAGTTCTCCGGAAATCTGCTCCTGTATATTCCTTTGCTTCAAGTGGCTCTCAAGGGTTTCAGCACAAAGTCTAGAACACAAGGATGTTGCTTACAAATTCTGATCTCTCACCCGGAGGTTCTTCTCCTACTTATAGAATGTAGAAGGGAAAGTACAAATGGGAAACTCAACTGAACTGAAACATAAACAACAAGTAAAGATGACATTTGGCAATCATCCTCCACTAACTTCTCCTTAAGTGACACATGTATCACTTAACTAATAGAATTGTTCCACATAACTTTAAGTAATGGTTTCAAAACCAATAACTTTAAAGTTTACAATTTCATCCGGGAACGTGGAAAATAGAAGAAGAAAGAATAGAAGAAGTCAAGCCAGCTGTAACATTTATGTCATCTTTTTGTTCTGATATTGGATATACTTGTCGAACATGTAGATTCAGCATCTTCCCATCTGTTTTAGCCACTGCTTCCTTTTCTGTCCTGAACTGCAGCAATCCTTTATTCAACACTTTGATACATGCTTCCACATCCTCCAAACTTGGCCCGAATCTCGCAATATCTGCCTGCAGTGCCACCAGTCTGCTAATGGAATTCATCGTGAAAGGTTTAGTAGCTCTATCAATTCTCTTTTGTACCATCAGAAGAGACCCTTCCAGAGAATTAGGCACTCTGCTAAGAACGATCCATACGTATGAAGTAACACTTCCGACCACTTCCTCCTCAGTGAAAGAAATGATATTGTCTGGTAAGGACGATGTTCTACTCTCAAGTGCCTGCATCCTCTTCAGCAAAACTCTGCAGATCTCCAAATGGAAAGATACTGCAAACTCCAGCTGCTTCCCCTTCTCAACTGATCCATCCGGTACAATTTGCTCTGCAACCAATACATCTCCCGGCAGCTTGTTGATCTCGGCCAAAGTACTCAGGTTACTCTCAGCAACTGTGTTCATATCTACTATGCTCGTCACCAGTTGCTTCAGCTGATTTGCTGCATCATTCATAACCTTTAGGCGGGCTGGCACCTCTCCAAGTTGTACAGAAGCTTGACGAATAATCAGATTCTTCCATTCGTCAATAGCTTTCACTTGATTGCTTGCATCTTCCATCTCCTGCATAAGATGATCACTCACCTGCTCTGAAATGGGCTGAGTGGAAGGTTTAGCAACCTTGGCTATGATCTCGCACAACTGAGATACCTGCTTCTGAAGTTCGTCTTTCTCCGCCTTTTCTCTGTCAAGCCTAAGGAATAGAGCATCTATCAATGTCTGTGTATCCTGCTTCAATCCTTCTGTGGTGGCTTGACCGAGGGGTACTCTGGTTACTGTTACATCTTCTGCCGTGAGCTCATCCTCCTTTCCTTCCGCCGGAACTAACATCTCAGCAAACTTCTGCCCCGACTCCTCGATGATCAACCTTGAAGTTACCTTAGCAACTTTAGGTCTTCTGTCTTTTCCGCCTAGGCTCCGGAGTAGCTGCAAGTCGTGTTCTTCCAAGTTCATCTCCACTCTAGCTTCTGGAACCAACTGCAAAGCCAACCATTCTGAGAAGTTACTTCTCGGAGAATGAGAAGTTGCTGAGTGCACTACTATCTCCCGCTCTGTTTCCTCTCCATCAGAAAGTGCTACAGTGTTATGGCTGCCATCTTCTGAATCATCCAAGGACAAAGCTCTTTCGAACTCTGCCATCTGCAGCTTCAACGTCTCTTCTGGAACAGGTGCTGAACGGAGTGGCTGAGGAGAGAAGATGAATGTTGCCAGATTCAGTGGAGGCATGGAAGTGTCCTGCTGAGGTGCAACAGTTGGTGAAATATTGGGTGCTGGAGAAGCTAGAACTAAAGTCATATCCGTGGAAGTGATCTTCTCCTTTGATTGAGATCTTCTATGTACTTTCATCTTCTCGGCCCTTCTGCTGCTTTCTCCTTCGTGCTTTCTCTTGAGGGAATCTCCTATGCCGAAGTTGCCCGTGATTTGATTCATCAATGCTTCATCAAGGCAGTATCCCTTCATCAGCAACTAGCTTGAAGTATTCACCAGAACAGTGCCAGACCTTTCTTCAATCGTATGCAGCCCTCTACGTTATCCTGAAGTACGGCTCTATCTCCTCCCATTTGATGGTAAGCGTCAAGTAACACATTCCCGTCATCTTTAAGATCCGCAGGTATCCGTGCTAGTCCAAAGTCAAACACTTGCCGTGCTCTGATAGCCTGCTGAAATCATTTCTTTCTAACCTCGTACTCACTTTTGCACTTCATCCAGAAATCCTCTAATGAAGGCACATGTGCGTACTCCTGGGAGATCGTCTTCTTGGCTACTCCAAATGGATCGAAGTTCAAGCCGTGCCGGGAAGAACTCTTGCTCATACTCGGATAACATCTCCGTCTCCATCCCTCGAGCTCTATGAATGCTCTGGCAGCTATAATGTCCCACAGTGATTGGGAAGAAGCCCGTAGACTTGTGCCGTTTCGACTGAAGGTCGTGTATCTCCACAAGTTGTCTGCTCAGCTCCATGGTGATCAATCTATCATTCGGATATCTGGGCAGCTTAACCGGTTCTCCAAAAAAGCCAGTAACCCTGAGGTATGTGAAATCTGCAAACTGAATGAATAGACTGCCAATCTTGGATACAGCTTCCCACGCTTCCTTGCTCACCCTGTTGGCCTTCAGGTCTCTGTCTAGCCTGCAAATGAATTCGTAGAAGAATCCATCGTTGACCACTTTGAACTCTTTCTTGCACGCAGGTACAGTAAGCTGTGGGTAGCACTCGAAAATGGGGTCCTTAAAAAGAACGCCACATCTATCCAGTTTGGAGAAGATGCCTTGTGAAGCTGCTGCATACACCAAGTAGGAAGTCATTTTGAAGCTAAAAGTACGCTTCACGTTCCGGAGTTGCTCACCAATGTTGTCGCTAATGATTTCTGACCAATTGATTATGGAATCAACCTTGTTGACTTCAATGGTCCTGATGAAAGCATACATCCATGTACGGAAAGTGTGAGCATTCGCCTCACCATTAATCCTGCATAACAATTTGACAATATCATCAACCTCCTGCACCAAATTGGACCGCGGAAGAGTTCTTAGGAACTTAGAAGGAGATCTGGGCTTCTTCATGTATCTGTTGTTCATTATGTTCACGCAGTCAACTCTATGCTTCTCCCACCTGCTGTCGGCATCCTGAATGCTAATGGAAGTCACCACCTTTCGCGCCGGAATCTTCAAACAATAATTGATGAACTCTGCGTCCAAACGAATTATTGTTTTCCCCGTAGCATCTCGCACTGATCTGGATGAAGGATGGTAAGATCTAGCGCACTCCATAACAAACTCTGGCAACTGGGCTGTGTATGGAAAGGTTGCAGCTCGAATAATTCCACTACTTTTAACTGCACGTATGAGTGAAGTCTTTCCTGCTCTGGATCTATCAATCAATTCGGAAAGAGGTTCCGGACTTAGATCAGTGTCTCCTATGTCTGCAAATTTGGAAGTGATGCATGACTCCGTTGTGCTTTCTTTTTCGTCCCTCTTTGCCATGGCTTTGTCTATCTTTGTCTGAACAATTCTTTTTCTTCTTATTTGGTCGGATTTCTTCAAAACTGGTGCAGATCTGGATAATTCTTCAGATTCGGAGGATATATTCAATGTATTGGACATTGATTAAAGCTCATTTTCTTTTGTAAAGCCCTTGTAATGAATTCCTGCAATTAATTCAGACAAAGATGGCAACCGGAACATGAACAGTGAATTTTAATCATAAAAATCTGCACTATTCAAGACTGCTGCCCCAAAAATTGATGTTTTATTTGCATGCAAAGTGAGCATGAATTTTTCCAACTTCACCTGAGCACCTGTATCACTTATGCAAACAATTATGCAAACACAAATCAACCTCCTTCAATGCATGCGCCAAAATTGGAAGCTTTCAGCATTCAATCCTCCTTCTGAGCAAAAATCCTCTTCAATATTGGGCGCACTTTTCCTCTGGACTGCACTTATTTACCTGTGAATTAATTAATTCATCCTTAGGGCAACCCATGCTTATATAACCCTCATAATTCTATAATTAATAATTGCCCCTCTTATTCCTGACAATTAATTAATTAAAAATCATGTTTTTCTCTTTAACTGATGTGCTAAAATTGCATGTTTAAGAACAGCCATCAAATAAATTAAATTTATTCAATTTAATCATCCACTCTTCACTCCACTTAAGCTTCACAGTGTGCTTTAACCTTAGCCACTGAAAATAGGAATTAATTTAATCATTTAATACTTTAAAAAGTATTATTTATCTCCCAAATGGGGCACACTTTTTCACATGAGGGGGCTGCATTAAATAAATATTATTTATTTAATTTTAGACAATCTATTTCAACCTCTTTTATTCTCCTTTATCCTTGTTGACTTTTCTCCATGCTTGGGCGCCAAAATTAGAAAAGAAATTAATTAATTTAATCACTTTAAAGGCTGTATTTATCTCCCTAAAGGGGTTGCACTTTTTGGCATGAATAATTCTATTTTAGGAAACACATGGTAATGGGATAATTTACCCTGCAAGGCAGCCCCGAAAATCCCATTGTCACTTAAGTTATTTGACTTCCATAATGGGATTATTTACCCTGCAAGGCAAGTAATAAAATCCCATGATTCACTTAAGTGGCTTTTCTTTTTTTCCACCATGGGAATTTTTAGCCTGCAAAGCAGGCAATAAATTCCCGCCTGCTTGCTGCCTCTAATTTTCCCACTACAACTTAAGTGACTTTTCTATCATGGGAAAAAGTACCTTGCAAGGTAGGCAACAAATTCTCGCTTGTCTGCTGCCTCTAATTTTCCCATTATCCACTCTAATTCTTTCTTTTCCAAAAATGCGGCCAGCCCAGAAGAAGTTTTTTGGTGTGCGACTTCGTCTTTTCCCAGTGGACCAGACCTCCGATGGCGACTTCCTTCTGGCATAACGTGCATGTATGATCCCCAGTTACTTCAGGCCAAGAATCAGGCCAAACCGGCAAAGGAATTGATCTAGAAAAATTTCACAAAAAACGAAACAGGAAAACACAAAAACACAAAATTGCCAAAAGTCACAAATAAAGCCCAAAACTTATTCCTAGTTAAAACTCTTCTGGTATATAGGAATAATGATATGTTCGATCACAACAGGGTTAAACGGAGCACAAATTGCCTCAAACGGGGCTCAAAATAATTAAATACAAATTTCCCACAGACAAATCCTGACGACAGAATATAACAATTTTGGGCATCTAGGTATTTGGCGAAAATGGCTAATATGGCTCTTTGGGAATATCTTGACGCAATACAAGAACTTTCTGGCAATAAAAACACAAAACGACCCATTATTTTTAAAGTACACAAATTTTTCGGATAGGGTAGTCACAAATTTTTAAATGAAATCTAGGGACACCAGTTGAAGAGAACTTGGTCCATAGAATTGAGATACTGGAAAGCACTATGGATAGGTTGTTTCAACACCAACGGGAACTCTCAAATCAACAAAGGATAATAGCGGTTAAGCAAGATTCCATGGACTCAGTGGTTCGAGCTTTGGCCAAGAAGTTTGGCACAGGAAAGAGCCACGATGAGGAAGATATGGAAGAGCGTGACGAGGAAACTCCAATTGGAAGAGAGAAGATAAAATTCAATCATGCTCCTTTTAAAGTTGAAACCAAATTTAAGATTAAAAGATTTGAAGGACAAGTAGATGTAGAGTTCCTAGATAAATGGTTAAAACAATTGGAGGTTTATTTTAGTGTGCATAATGTCACTAAACCACAAAGGATTACCTTTTGCACATCTCAAGATGGAAGGACATGCTCTGGTTTGGTGGGAAACCAATCTAGCCACTTGTGAAAAGAAGCATCCTATTGTAAGAACTTGGGAGGGTTTTAAAGAATTGCTGAGGGCAAATTTTTATCCTATTGGCCATAAGACTGATCAGACGATTAAATGGCAGTATTTTAGACAAAGCAGTGGTCAAAGTGTGTAAGCTTACACTACAGAGTTTCGGAGACAAGCCATGTTGCTCAATATGGAATTGGAGGATGAGAATATTCTGACCAAGTATTTGGGAGGACTTCACACTACCTTCGAAGGAAGGTCATCTCCACAAAGCCCAAAGATCTCAATGAAGCATGTGTGCAAGCATATTACATCGATGATAAAAATAAGCAAGGAGAAGCGGAGTCAAGGACAAAACACTCAACAAATCAGCCAAAGAAAGAGCAAGGACAAACAAGTAACAAAGGTAAATGGAAAGGTAAAAAGACCGCTACCACTTTGAATACTTGTAAAGATCCTAAGAATTTTTGCAAGAATTGTGATACCAATGGTCATATTGATGTTACATGTTGGAAGTTACATCCGGAATTGCATCCAAAGAACCAAACCAAGGACTCCAAGAAGTCCATGACAGCTGTAAGGATATATGGGGAGGTAGAGATAGAGGATGATTCTGAGGTAGACAAGAGGCTAGGATGCACAGCCTTCAACATGGATGGCTAGAAACAAGAGGAAGAGATAAGTAAGCTATTTCAGATCAAAATCAAATCAAGAGGACTAAGGTAAATGCTTTGGTTGATATTGGTTCTCAATCTAATTTGATTTCTAATGCGGTTGTAAAGAAGCTTGGTCTTGAAACTTATGCGCATCCACATCCTTATCCGTTGGGAAGGATGAAGAAGGGTGTAGAAATTCAGGTAACAAGAAGATGTAAGTTCAAGTTTGGAATTAATTCTTAGTATATAGATGTATTAGAAGTTGATGTAATTCCACTTGACACATTTGATGTTTTTTTCAGGAGTCCTTATATATCAGAGATGTTATATTCATGAGAAAGGAGAACTGATACAGATGGATCAAGGATGGAGTCAGTTACAACATTTGAGCACACCAACATAAGTCAAAACTTGTTATGGTAAGTGCTAACCAAGAAAAGAGACTAATTCAGGTAAATCATAATCAATTTTGTTTACTTTTATTGAAAGATAGGCAAGATGGGGTAGAAATTTCAGATATTTCTAACAAAGGGATGAAGGATTTGGATAGCATAATTCAGTCTTTTCAGGAAGTGTTCCAAACTCTGAGTGGGTTACCACCAAAGCGAGAGGTAGAGCATGAGATTCAGTTGTTGATAGAGTCTCCTCTACCAAATATCAAGTTGTATAGGCAATCCTTGTTGGAGAGTACAGAGGTAAACAAACAACTCCAGGGGCTGTTAGACCCAGGGGTAATACGTCCAAGCACCTCGCCATGCGGTTTGCCTATTGTGATGGTGTCAAAGAAGGATGGTTCTTGGAGAATGTGCATCGACTACTGTGCTTTGAACAAGATTACCATAAGAACAAATATCCACTCCCACGCATAGATGATCACTTGGACTAACTTCAATATGCAAAGTTCTTCACAAAGTTGGATCTCCAATCTGGTTATCACCAAGTCAGAATGTTGGAGGATATATGGAAGACTGCATTCAAGACAAAACAGGGTTTGTATAAGTGGTTAGTACTTCCATTTGGTTTATGTAACGCACCCGCTACATTTATGAGATTGGTAAATGATGTATTGCGGGAATTCATAGGTTCATGTGTCATTGTATATTTGGATGATATTCTGATTTTTAGTGCCACATGGGAGGAACATCTAACACATTTGCAACAAGTCTTGCAAGTTCTCAAGGAGAAACAAATACTATGCAATATGAAGAAGTGTGGATTTGTCAAACAGTCACTTGTCTATCGTGGGCACGTGGTTAGAGGAGAGCTACAAGTGGATCCGAAGAAGGTGGAAGCCATCACAAACTGGCCAACACCAATGGGAGCCACAGAGACTAGGAATTTTGTGGGAGCAGTACAATACATGAGGAAGTTCATTCCAGGCTTCTATACTATTCCCAGCACCTTTACACACAACGGCCACAAAGAGTAAGGGTTTCGATTGGGATAAGGAACAAGACAAGGCTTTTGAGTTATTAAAGTACAAAATTGGTCATGCTCCATTACTTGCTCTTCCTAATTTGTAGCAGCCCTTTGAAGTAGAGATAGATGCCAGTGATTACGCAATGGGAGCAATGTTGCTACAGGGAGGTAAGCCAGTATGTTATCATTCTGAAACTTTCACTTCAAAAATTAAGGGATATTCAGTATATGATAAAGAAATGCATGCACTAGTTCAGACAAAAAAGAAATGGAAGCATTATTTCTTGGGTAAGGAAATTATTGTGCACACTGACCACAAACCTCTCCAGTATTTGCAAGCACAGTCTAAATTGCAGTCGGCAAGGCACTACAAGTGGATGGGATTCCTTCAACAGTTCCATTTAGTGATCAACTATGAAAAAGATAGCACAAATCTGGTGGCAAACATGTTGCCTAGACCGCCCACACAAGAGGTCTCTAGGTTGGCAACTATCTCTCTGGTGTCCCTAGATTTCATCTTGAAATCTGAGACTACCCTAGCCAAAAAAAAAAATTGTACTTTTAAAATAATGGGTCGTTTTGTGTTTTTATTGCCAGAAAGTTCCTGTATTGTGTCAAGATATTCCCAAGGAGCCATAATAGCCATTTTCGCCAAATACCCAGATGCCCAAAATTGTTATATTCTGGCATCGGAATTTGCCTGCGGGAAATTTGTATTTAATTATTTTGAGCCCCGTTTGAAGCAATTTGTGCTCCGGTTTAATCCTGTTGTAATCATACATGTCGTTATTCCCATATACCAATAGGGTTTTAACCAGGCAAAGAGGGATGAAAAAGAAAGCACAACGGAGTCATGCATCACTTCCAAATTCACAAACATACGAGACACAGATCTAGGTCTGGAACCTCTTTCCAGATTGATTGACAGATCCAGAGCAAGGAAGACTTCCCTCATGCGTGCAGTTAAAAGCAGTGGAATTATTCGAGCTCCAGCCTTGCCATACACAGCCCAGTTGCCAGAGTTTGTTATGGAATGCGTTAGATCTTACCATCCTTCATCCAGATCAGTGCGAGACGCTACAGGGAAAACAATAATTCGGTTGGACGCACAGTTCATCAATTATTGTTTGAAGATTCTGGTTCGAAAGGTGGTGACTTCTATTAGCATTCAGGATGCCGGCAGCAGGTGGGAGAAGCATAGAGTTGACTGCGTGAACATAATGAACAACAAATACATGAAGAAGCACAGATCTCCATCTAAGTTCCCAAGAACTCTTTCGCAGTCCAATTTGGTGCAGGAGGTAGATGATGTTGCCAAATTGTTATGCAGGATTAATGGCGAGGCAAATGCTCACACTTTCCATACATGGATGTATGCTTTCATCAGGACCATTGAAGTCAACAAGGTTGATTCCATAATCAATTGGTCGGAAATCATTAGCGACAACATTTGTGAGCAACTCCGAAACATGAAGCGTACTTTCAGCTTCAAAATGACTTCCTACTTGGTGAATGTAGCAGCTTCACAAGGCATCTTCTCCAAACTGGATAGATGTGGCGTTCTTTCTAAGGACCCCATTTTTGAGTGCTATCCACAGCTTACTGTACCTGCGTGCAAGAAAGAGTTCAAAGTGGTCAACGATGGATTCTTCTACGAATTCATTTGCAGGCTAGATAGGGACCTAAAGGCCAATAGGGTGAGCAAGGAAGTGTGGGAAGCTGTATCCAAGATTGGCAGTCTATTCATTCAGTTTGCAGATTTCATATACCTCAGGGTTACTGGCTTTTCTGGAGAACCGGTTAAGCTGCCCAGATATCCGAATGATAGATTGATCACCATGGAGCTGAGTAGACAACTTGTGGAGATACACGACCTTCAGTCGAAACGGCACAAGTCTACGAGCTTCTTCCCGATCACTGTGGGACATTATAGGTGCCAAAGCATTCATAGAGCTCGAAGGATGGAGACGGAGATGTTATCCGAGCATGAGCAAGAGTTCTTCCCGGCACGGTTGAACTTCGATCCATTTGGAGTAGCCAAGAAGACGATCTCCCAGGAGTACGCACATGTGCCTTCATTAGAGGATTTCTGGATGAAATGCAAAAGTGAGTACGAGGTTAGAAAAAATGATTTCAGCAGGCTATCAACACGGAAAGTGTTCGACTTTGGACTAGCATGAATACCTACAGATCTTAAAGATGATGGGCCTGTGTTACTTAACACATACCATCGGATGGGAGGAGATAGAACTGTGCTTCAGGAGAACGTAGGGGGCTGCCATACAATTGAAGAAAAGGTCTGTGCGATTTTCTGGTCAATACTTCAAACTGGTTGCCGACAAAGGATACTACCTTGATGAAGCATTGATGAATCAAATCACGAGAAACTTTGGCATAGAAGATTCCCTCAAGAGGAAGCACGGAGGAGAAAGCTGCAGAAGGGGCCTAAGAAGATTAAAGCGCACAGAAGGTCTCATTCAAAAGAGAAGATCACTTCTACGGTTATGACTGTTAGTTCCGGCTTCTCCAGGACCCAGTACTTCACCGATTGTTACACCTCAGCAGGACACTGCCATTCCTCCACTGAATCCGGCAACATTCATCTTTTCTCCTCAGCCACTCCGTTCAACACCTGTTCCTAAAGAAACATTGAAGCTGCAGATGGCAGAGTTTGAAAGAGCTTTGTCTTTGGATGATTCAGAGGATGGTAGCCACAACACTATGACAGTTTCAAATGGAGAGGAATTAGAGCGCGAGATAGTGGTACACTCGGCAACTTCTCATTCTCCGAGAAGTAATTTCTCAAAATGGTTGACTTCGTAGTTGGTTCCAGAGGCTAGAGAGGAAATCAACTTGGAGGAACATGACTTGCAGCTGCTCTTGAATCTAAGCGAGAAAGACAGAAAACCTAAAGTTGCTAAGATAACTTCAAGGTTGATCATTGAGGAATCAGAGTAGAAGTCCGCTGAGATGTCAGTTCTGGCAGAAGGGAAGGAGGATGAGCTCATGGCATAAGACATAACAGTAACCAGAGTACCCATAGGTCAAGCCACCACAGAAGGATTGAAGCAGGATACACAGACATTAATAGATGCTCTATTCCTTCGGCTTGATAAAGAAAAGGTGGAGAAATTTGAACTTTAGAAGCAGGTATCTTAGTTGTGCGAGATCATTGCCAAGGTTGCTAAATCTTCCACTCAGCCCATTTCAACACAAAAGCAGGTGAGTGATCATCTGATGCAAGAAATGGAAGATGCAAGTAATCTAGGTTAAAGCTGTCGACGAGTGGAAGAAGTCTGATCATTCGTCAAGCTTCTGTACAACTCAGAGAGGTGTCAGCCCGCCTGCAGGTTATGAAAGATGCATCAGATCAGCCGAAGCAACTTGTGACAAGCATAGATAGATATGAACACAGTTGCTGAGAGTAACCTGAGTACTTTGGCCGAAATAAATAAGCTGCCAAGAGAAGTGTTGATTGCGGAACAGATTGTGCCTGACGGATCAATTGAGAAGGGGAAGCAACTTGAATTTGCAGTATCTTTCCGTTTGGAGATCTACAGAATTATGCTGAAGAGGATGCAGGCACTTGAGAGTATGAACATCATCTTTGCCAGACAATGTCATTGCTTTCACTCATGAGGAAGTGGTCGGAAATGTTACTTCATACACACGGATCATTCCTAGCAGAGTGCCTAATTCTCTTGGAAGGGTCTCTTCTGATGGTGTAAGGGAGAATTGATGTAACTACTAAAGCCTTTCACGATGAATTCCATTAGCAGACTGGTGGCACTGCAGTCAGATATTGCGAAGTTCGGGCCTAGCTTGGAGGATGTGAAAGCATGTATCAGGGTATTGAACGAAGGCTTGCTACATTTCAAGACAAAAAAGGAAGCTGTGGCTAAGACAGATGGGAAGATGCTAAATTACATGTTCGACAAGTATATCCAGTATCAAAACAAAAAGAAGATGTAGATGTTATAGCTAGCGTGTCTTTCTTCTTTTATTATTTTTTCTTTTATTTTCCATGTTCTCGGATGTAATTGTAAAAATTTAAAGTTATTGGTTTTGAAACCATTACTTTAAGCTATGTGGAACGATTCTATTAGTTAAGTGACAGATGTTTCACTTGAAGGATAAATTAGAGGAGGATGATTGCCAGATGTTATCTTTACTTCTTGTTTATGTTTCAGTTCAGTTGAGTTTCCCATTTGTACTTTCCCTTATACATTCTATAAGTAGGAGGAAGAACCTTCGGGTTAATGATTAGAATTTGTAAGCAGCATTCTTGTGTTCCAGACTTTGTGTTGAAACCCCTGATAGCTATTTGAAGCAAAGGAATACATACAGGAGCATATTTCCGGAGAACTTAGTGTCACGGTGCATTTTGTTTTTAGCTTTTTATCTCAGATCTACTTGAATAAACTTTTTGTTATTTTAGATCTAGATCTGGAGTTGCCTTTGCTTATAATTCCGTGTCTTGATATCTATTGGTTTCTTCTATGTGCATGCGATCAACTCTGTTATCTATTGATTGGGTTGCACATCTTCCCTATTTCTTCCCTGTGTTTATATAATTCCCTTCTTTAAATATTTCTTTTCTTTAAACAGCTGCTTATTTGCTGTAAAACTATACATCTATGGTTCATGAGCTGCATAGTTAAAGTAAAACCCCCATATAGATACTAGCATATTTTAATTGAGAAATCTGACACGGGAGCCTCACCGGTAAATGAGGGAGATTTATCTCATGACTGCCTAGGTTTTTAACAATGCAGAAAATCTAGCCAACAGACATTCAGAAGATTATTGTTTTTGCCCGACAATTAGCACTAAGCATTATGCAGAGGCAAAATCTCAAGGAAGAAAGACCCTCTGGGGATATCAGTAGTTGCAATCCAAGGGGACTGAAAAGACAGGTATTGATGATTGTTACTTCCATAAGATGGGATCTTCATTGTTTACACGATGGGGGATTCATCATGTGCCAGCAATTTCAGAAGAAAAGAATAAATTGCAGCAGTGGGTAGTACATACTTCCAGAGTGGGGTGGACTTATTCTGCAGTTGGCAACACTTATGGCAGTGACTTGCAAAGGTATGTTTTCTATGTCAGTTTATTATTGTATATTTCAGTTCATAAGAGGATGCATACTATAGAATCGTACTGGCAAGCCTGGAATCATTTACAGAAGGATTTAGATGCAATTACCCGGTCGCTACTCATTTCTTCTGCAGATGTCTCTATGTATGTGTTGTAGGAGGACTACCTATGTCTAAACATGGCCATGATTATCTATATGTTGTTGTAGATAGATTCAGTAAGATGTGTGTTCTTATCGCATGTAAAAAGCCAATAAAAGCATGTGAGCCAGCTGAAATTTTCTTTGCTAATGTATGGGTGCATTTTGGTTTTCCATAGTCTATTGTTTCTAACAGAGATTGTAGGTTTTTGGGTTAGTTTTGGACTACTTTTTGGAACAAGATGGACTTGCATTCTAGGAAGAGCATGGATGAAGGCGTGATGAAGCCGGCAGTGAAAGGACTTGCATTCGTCATCATACCATTTGTTAATGGGGAAAGATCAGATAAGTGAGAGTTGATGGGAAGCGGCAGTGGATCTGGTGGAGTTAGGAAAAGGCTCGAGGGCAGCCTCCCAGATGATGGAGGAGAGACATGTGTACTTGGTTATAACACAATTCAAGGAGAAGAATCAGGACTCAAATGGAAGAAGCTAACAGATGTGGGAGGAAAAGGTATCAGGGTCCCCCTTGTCGAACTGGAAAGTGGTACGAGGAAGGCTATGAAGGGGGACAGTGGTTGGAGGGGGAATGTCAACCTGGAGAGAAAAAGAAAGGAGAGCATGATCCACACAGCGGATGGGGGGAATAGAGATATGACGGACAAGCGACAAGAGGTTCTGGCTAGAAAGTACATAATCCACCACACTCGCACCACCATGAGATCAGCAAGTAAAGAGGTGAGATTCAGGGAAACAGGCAAGTCCGTTGAGGACCACTAACTCATGAGATTCACCTAAACCTAACTTCAAAAGGTGTTGGCCATAAGTTGTGAGGGGTCCTGAATCATCATCTAACATCCTGTGAAGCCCCACTGTATTTGGATCTAGCGCCTGGGTGCATAATACATCCTTTGCACAGTCGTGGGGAGAAACTTAGAGAGCTCTGGTACGGGCGTTAAAGTCACCTAGAAGGATACCAACCGCTGAATACCGAGTAATGCTAGTGTACAAGTCGATAAAAAGATCACCGTCATGACCATTATGGATAGCATATGAGGAAGCAAGAGGGAAGTAACAAACTGCAATATAGATGTCACTGAGATGGGGGGCAGCCCCACCGATACAGACCCACATGAACCTGGAAACTCATCCATGGCAACCAAATATATTCTTCTCAGGAGAGAAACCTTATACAAACAGGCCACGCCTCCTGAACCCCTAACACCCCTAAAACTCGTCTCTTGTCTACAAGCAAAGTACCAATGATCCCCCGTGATATCTGGAGAGGTCGCACAGGGCTCTCGTGAGTCTCAGTGATGGAGAGAATGTCTGACGACTCAAGAGCATCATTTATGAGGCCGGGTGAAGACCAAAATAAACCATTATCGTTCCAGCACCTAATGGACATACTTGTACCCTACATCCTCTCCCAACCGGCCTGTCATTTGGAAGTCCCTAGCTGAGACTCCTACCCTGGAGGGAAAGTGTCATTAATAACTGCTCTGAGATTCCTAATAACTTCCCATTTTCCCTCTTTTCTCGCTGCAATAACTAGTTCTCTACAACGTTTGAGCTCCGCTACCCGTGATCTGGTAAGATCTTCATCAAGGAAAATCTTATTGGGAAGAGAGTATAACAGCTTTTTGGCCCTAAGAGCCCTGAATTGATCCGTAGCTCATCTAAATCGAAGAAAAAGGGTGGAGTCACAACCCAACCATGCTCGATCAAGTGTAATGTTGAGGACACCCAGGTTCTCCCTAATGAACAAGTTCCGAACAACCATGGGGTCCGGTGATGAAAGGGGTAGGGGGATCCCCCGCACGTTGAGGTTCAACTCCCTCTCGCATCTGGTGCGTTCTTCCACGAGCTTAGCTTGTACTACATTCTCAACGAGTTCCATCTTTGTCAGTAACAACTTGTGCCCACGATTAGATGTGTTTTTGTTATGTGTTTAAAGAAAGTATGTTGCAATCTAATCTCTTCCTATTTGTTTTTGAGATTGAGGATCTCCACATGCAAAGTATCATTGGGATGTTTGGGAGCATTGTGTCCTTCAATGTTGATGACTCTTTCATTCAATAAAACATTATCATATTCGACTGCTACCATGCAATTAGTGAGTTCACAAACTTCAGCTCAAAGAGTCTGGATCACTACTTCCATCCTCTGGGTTCTGTTGACCAGTTCTTGTATGAGGTTATTTATGTCATCGTTGGGATTTTGTGTATTCATCAGAAACCCTGTAATTCTCTTGAATTTTTTGTCTTCAACAGTCGCTTGGCCCTCCATTTCCACTTGATTCGTGAAATTAATGTGCAACAGAAGAAGGGGGGAGGAATAAATTGGATAGACGGGACAAAGATTGGAAAAGGAGGTGAACTATCAAGGGGCATCCGAGACAACTCTGCAAGCCTGAGCAAGTGTATGCGATAACCGCAAACACTGAGAAAACCAATAAGAAAGAGCTCTGCCACAGACTGTCAACAGAAATCACAACCTCCCGGAATTGTGACTTGTAATATGGTGTTGGAATCATAAACTATTTGCAGAGAAGCTAGAGTTTGTCTCCTTCCTGAAATCGTGACCAGAAGCTTGTGTTCATCCACTTAATGACAGTAGCAAAGAGGAGCCAACCAAAATTAGCATAAAAAGCTCTTTTGTAAAGTAGGGATGCAAGTAAACATTGGCAAAACCAAAATTATAATTTTCTCAACGAGGAGGAAGAAACAACATTGACTTACAATTTGTCGAGTCTTTCGAAGTGGTGTCAGAATACAAGTATATTAGCCTCGACTTCCACAAGTTCAGTTGGGATACATGCACAATGAAAAGAATACAAGGTGGTCGGGGAGCTCTTAATCCACTCCAAAACAAGTGGAGAAATGTTGAATTTTGGGATTGAAAGACCACCAGGGTCCTATTTGGATTACTAGTTACACCAATGGTGTTGTATCGTTGTGAGATATGGGCTAGTGGAATGACAAGTTTGAGGTGGAGGCTAATAGAAAGGATCCGAAAACGGATAATCACAAATAATAGCAGAATTAAGGTTTTAGTTCTCTATGAAATCATCCTTGCCAAAACTAGAATCCTCCCTTTAGAGGTAATTGCTATGACCAAGTTACTGCGTTACTTGAAAAAACATAAAATATGAAGACCAATAGGTCGCCTAAGGCCACAAGAGATGAAGCATTACACAAACGGAAGAACATGTGGATGAAACAGAAGACCAATAGGTGGCCTAAGGTCACAAGAGATGAAGAATGGCACAAACGGAAGAACCCGTGGATGAAACAGAACCACAAATGGATGAAGCAGATGGGACATTAGCATAAACGAATGCCCAAACCTTAGGAAACACATAAAACATTATGTGAATGAAAAGTTTAGAATGGTGATGTGGAGGAAGAAGATGAGCAAGAAATGGCAACACTATATTTCAGAGATCAACCCAATTTATGAACAAAGCACATATAGGGGCTGAAATTAAATGGAGGAAAAAGATCTGCATTTCTCAACTAGGACTAGCTCCCATATGCTTAGATGTGAAACATGCAAATGGACAACACCTAAGAAACGGTATAAAGAGAGGGTTTGTGTTTTATGCACTACATGAGCAATCGAAATGGAGGATCATTTCATCCTTGAATGTCCAAAGTATGCACACATTCAAGCCAAGTATGCAAAAACATTAAGAGTTGGCCCCATGGTAGAACTATTTCAGAAAAACAAAATAAAAAGGTGGGGGAGATGTTAACTCAATTCAGCAAAAGGAGAAGCAGCGTTCTAAAAAAACAATGTTGGGCCCACGAATCTTTGAGAAGTTGGAGCAATTAGAGTAATCAGTGGTCCCATGGACCATTTGGTCTCACAGACATAATTAATACCATTTCATTCCATTTGGCTGTCTTATGGATGATGAGGGCTTTGGAATTTGTTGGGGTATTGTTGCATCAATTACCTTGGCCAAAATTCTATACTTTTATTGGTTCAAATATCTCTGCCCAGTCTTTTGATGGATGTGCTTGGAAATGTTACTTTTATCCTTTTTAACTTTATAAATCATGATCCCTTTTCACCACACATAACAACAAATTAAGATAACAAATAAAGCTTTAAAATGAAGCTTTCGGTCTTCCAAGGTGCCTCCACTTGTTCCCTCACATGTGACAGGATTTTGGTAATTTGAATTTCCAAAACCTTGGACATTGGCTGAACAGCTTACATTGACACACGTGTGGAGGACAGCTCTAGGACCCCAGGTGTTGGTTGACAATGCTCAAACACACAAATCATACTAGCCATGCCTTCATATACATTGTCTGATAGAGTATTACACATTCAAATGAGATAATACTGAAGTTTCTCGTAACATATTAGAGATGTTGTGCTCTTTTCAATAGCTGAAAGTTAGAATTATGTTTAAAGAAATATTCAAGACTTTCAAATTGATATTAGAGTTTATACAATGCTAGACACAAGAAAGCAAATCATAATAGAACCAATTATGATACTTCGATTACGAAGACATTTTTTACGATTATTTCCCAAGCAAGATCATCACATGAAATCAAGTAATGTTCACAGATAAGCATGAAATCCATATATGTGATGTGTTTGGGTTCCTTAATTCTTAGAAGTCATAAGCATATTGACTAGTCTTGAGCATTCAAATAAATTTCTCAATGTAATGTAAATAGAACCCTGTTAGTTGGCTATTACATATGGACAATCAATTTATTTATTTATTCTTTACTGGCATGTCTTGCTCTTCAAAACTAATATTTACATGTGTCTAGAACACAGTTCCTTTTCTTCAAAAATCCATTACTGAAGCATTAGCCAAACATATATTACTTTAGATAGAGCATTATTTAAATAACAAATAATAAACCAGACCAAACATCATTTATGGGCATACTTACTCGCCAAGCAAGCAAAAAGAAGCATTTTGCTCTTTTAAGAAGTTTCGAAGGCGTACAAAGTCAAAGTATGAACTTATAAATATCATGATTCCACCCTGCATAGCCAAGATCAAATTGTTAAATGGCTTCTTATTCACATTAGAATATTCAAGTGCAATTGTTTATAGATAACTAAAATTTTGATAGCAATTTTAACAATGTTCAAAACAGATTCAGATGAGAGAAGACAAGTCCATTCACTATGCTTCGAACTTCAGTAAAGAATATAAAACTTCTATAGATCACAACATGTTCTGCTTTAATTGAAATAAAACTTGGGCAACTAGGCTATGAGATGCCATCAATTAGAATGAACTACACTTTGCCAACAATTTTGAGAATGAAACAAGGATTGGAAAGTAACAGCATAATGCTCTTCCAGGAGGTGGAAATCTATTTCAGCTTTACAAGAAATTCGGTAAACAAAAATGACGAGATGGAGTTATCTGGATAGGGCTCATAAAATAATTATACCTGCAGTGAGTCCTTGATTTTTGGGAATATCTGCACCAAAACCAAAAGGCATTATTACTAACAGTTTCTTATCTTTCTCTTTCTTCCTTTTTCTGGTAAAAAAAATGTTGGATCAAAATTTACAAGTAAATTACAAGGACAGTCTATGACCATTAGAGAACCACAGCATTTACACCAAGAGTTTATATTGTTCAATACCATTTTAGATTGCTAGATGCTAAACCAAGAACAAAGAAAAAACAGCCATGTAATCATTTAGCTTTCCACCTTTTTGATAAGTAGGCCAGGTACTTTATTAGTTATCCACTCAAAGCTGACTTTTTTGACAGCATCCTTAATGGAATTGGAAATTTTCTTTGGTCACCACATTGGCAACCTTGAGTTCATTTCTAAAATCTCCATCCTATACCTTTTTCATTCCTTGCTAGTCTCTTACTTATCCAAAGATAGATTAACGCCTCCAGTTTTAGTTCTCAGCCTCAGTGTTTATCCGAGTATCTAAACATTTTTTTTCAACATCACTAATATCATCACCAACCCTTTGGATTTCTCCAAATTACACACAAATTTATTGATATTCTTGGTGCTATGATCTTCCTTTCCCCCCCTCACCCCCCCCTCCCCCGCAGCAAACAATAACAGACTCCTGAATTGTTTCCATATTGATTAGCTCTACACCGCTGTCCGCTTTCATTTTCTTAATTTTTAACATGGGTCTTGTAGTCACATTGTGTTAAGTGGTAATCATATGGCTTCTCTTTTGTTTTCTCTTAAATAAAAGTGATACATTTACCTAAAAGACTTTTCATATGCTTCAAAAAAGTATACATTTAGGGGTGGCCCAGCTCTCGACGCCTCTACTCTAGCTTATAGCTGGGGGAGGAGGGCATATATGATAGTCAATGGCCTAAAGATAAAGAATCTACACTTAGTAGAGATAGATGGCCCAAAATTTGAATAATAAACTTCCAAAAAAGAAAACTTGCATCTACAACCACAAGGAGTACATGCACACTGCCCATCAGGATTGATGATTTTTCTATGCAAACTTGTCACAATTTCAATGTCCGATGCTTTGGGGATGTTATTTACATCACCATCTTTAGTCTTACATTCAGCAATTTGACTTATTGTTCCCTTTGCCTAGGTTCCTAACTAACAAATACTTTGTCTAATATCCCTCTTAATCAGCCACACAAACCCTTGTTATGAGTGATCCATACACAATCAGAAAACAAGCCCACACTGGAAAACCCAGCCAGACAACACAATTCTAACTCAATTGGAGGACCTGTCAATATAGTGACAAGATCGCTAGGGGCAGTCTTGCCCTGCAAACCAGCAGTTGCATAATTCAGTGGGAATAGTGCAACTATCAACAGCAGTCCTGCAGTTAACAACCATTGCACAAATTGTCACTGCTGGTCTTGCCCACACATGTGGTGGCCCTGTCCTCTGTAACAACAGTAACACAGAATGGAAACGATTGCAAAACAATGTCTCTTCAGAATACCAATGGTTGGGGGTTCTTTAATGCACAAATAGAAATCTCCAGAACTTGTATAAATTAGAGGCAAGGGGTATGGGTCCATGGGGTAATGAAGTTAGTGGTCTTGTAGCAGAGGAAGTGTACGAGGTAGCATAGGGTTAAGAAAACTGTAGTAGCATTATTAAATAGCTGGTTGGACACTCAGTTTGTGATCTTTGTAATTTTCCCAGTGAGCTAAAGTAGGGAAGTGCTGATCAGTTGACATTACCAAATTGTCTTTCCCCAAACTGGGGTTTCCAAGGTAAAATTCTCTGTGTCATGGTTTGGTGTTCTTGTTTGCTTTCAGCTGCTAAAATTCTTGTTTGATTTCAGCACCGAATTCACAGTATACTATCTCCAATCTAAATTCTGATTCAATGCCAGTTGAAGTACAACTCATGCAGTAGCAGCAGTTTCAATTTTCAAATCCACATTTAATTTCCAGCATGTAAGAACTTAGGAAATTACAGATAAATGAGCTCTTGGGATGTCATTTATTCCTCTCACAAGTTTCATTTCAGGTCAATTGTCAATCATTAAATTTTAGCCTTATCTTGACCAATCGGCAGAGGGAAAAAAATTAGAAGAATGTCCTTCCTAAAACTCATAACTATTGCCACAGCTCCTGCCTTCCATATTTTGAGGCTGCATCTTTGTACAAAATAGTTACAATGAATTTTAATATTCCCTTTCCACTGTTTGATCTAGGGAAAACATATTTCAAATCCTCACATCTGCATGATTGATCAACTAATTAGAATAAATGTTTTCAAATCACAAAAAAGATGTGTCAGTGTAAAGCCTAATACTGAATTTGGATGGTTGAAACAGAAGTCTGGCTAGGTGATTTAGTTGGGTATGATCAATGTGTAGATCAATGTTTTAAAAGTCTGAATCGGACTCGGAACTGACCGAGGGTCCAACTGGACTCAAACCAGAATCGTACTGGTTTAATATTTATGAACCGGTTTACTAAAAACTACATAAAATATTACAATTTTAACGAAAACAATACATTTTAAAGAGTCCAATTTTTAAACCATGATCACAAACAATTAAAGACAAAATATGCAAAGCTTGCTCATGTATATACCATGTAAGGCTAAATTGATAGCAAGAGCATGGTCACACATGTGCACTAACATATCCTGATTGTTCATGCAGATTTTGGAAAAACTTCAGATAGATTTTAGTCATGGGCAAAATTTTCAGTGTTTTGGTCATTGTTCCCCACCTATTTGGGTCCTAACAAAGAGTCAAATTTTGTCAAAAAATTGGATCATTCCTGTGCAAAATGCACCATTTAAATATTTGAATTTTCTAGTTGTAAAGTAGGGGAGCAGGTGGAACTAGATTTGGAAGCAGGTGGACCTGCTCCAAAAGACTATCCACCTGCTCCCCACTATTATCGCCTAAATGGCATGCATTGCATCCTTAGGAAATCGGGTTATCATCGGCAAGTTTTAGTCACCTCTGGGGACCATGGTTCATTGGTTCTAGAGCTAGTCTCCGTACCTCCCGCCCGCCAAGGTCCACCCAAGAGATACATTCCAATCGAGGAGTCATAGTTAGGCTGTTAGATGGCAGTGGTTCAGAACAGTTCTTATGTTCCTGTCATTCCCATGAAGGCTCTGGGGGTCTGTACTGCCGAAGCTGAAACCCCTAGCAAGGTACAGGGTTGGTTAAGTTGGCCTTTCATTGAAAGCTCGGTGAATTGTTCCTCCATGTCCACAGATGCTCCAGATAATCCACCCAAGCCGCAAAAGGTAGAGTTCTTAGATGAAATTCTATACATGCATGTTTTGACAATGCTACACTAACTGGTGTTGCTTCGCAGATCGGTAGTATGATTTGAATGACAGGGTTCATCTCTCACATTCAATAATGTTTTCTGGACACATGGAGATGCCAAAATCTCGTGGAATTATAGGCATTACCCTGTATTTTGAGGGGCTATATTGCTCAATAAACAGGTCGATGGACTCTTATGCAATGGCATCCTCCTACAGGAAAGGTATTGTTTGTAGTATAGGAAGGTCTGAGGAAAGCTAAGGTAGCCCCTGTCTTGAAGAGGTGACTGTTAACTGAGTCAATGTATGCATAAGGAACTATACATATGAATATAAGAATCCTGTAGATAATTGCTCTTGCCCTTGCTCAAGGAGACTATGCCATAAGATCTTAGATTATCAACTATGGGAGCCAATCGATTGGAATCAGCTTGAAACGAAATTAAGAGAGTTCTGCCAACTGGTCATCTCATGTAGAAATGGTGTTGACAAAACTGCCTCAACTTAAGGAAAACAATAAATTCATGGGACATGGTTTTATCAGCTAGAAGCTTCAGTTGGATGGATATGTATATCGAAATTAGGACGAAACTCATATAGATGGATCGATGCCACTTTGTGACATGTGCTAAGAGTAATGTCTAAGGCTTGGAAGCTCAAGATAATAGCTTTGAAAACAGGGCTCTAGTGAATATCACTGTAAAATTTATGCATTGAAGATTATGGAACACAAATAATCAATGGTGCAATGAAGAAAAGTTACAGGCTCAGAAGCAAAAAGGTGTGGAATGCTATTACAGATCTATAGAAGTTGAGTATAGGTTTTGAATAGGATATTGGTTCAAGTTATGAAGCTAATCTTTGCTAGCTCGGAACTCATCGGAAATCCCTCATCAGTAAGGTTGCAAATAGAAAATTGTAGCTCTAAATCTCGTGTTATCCAATTAGAGGTGCATTAAGAACTTGGTAGATAACGAGGAACTTCGAACTAGAGTTTTCTCAACTCTCAGATTGAAATGACTATCGTGTTGAATGAAGTTGTACGGATGCAATAAATTCTGACAGTCTTGATTTAACCTGCCCTAGACCTAAATAAGACCTAAGTGCAGCCTAACTACGATGAAACCGTTAAAATTTGGGTCTGCAAGACCAAAATCAAAACAATGTTAGAGTCACTTCGCTATCAGACTATAGAGAAGCACAACATGGGTATTCAAAAATCAGATTGGCAGATCATGGAGAAAATAGAATAGTTTTCTAGTGAAATCTTGATCCTAGACAATTCTAGAGAATGAAGGCGCTATCAGGCAGAACAGTCATGATTATGTGCCAATACAGATTAATTCATTTATCGAAGATTAATTAAAATATCATAATTTGCTAAATCATGATGCTATAAACATCAAGTTGAGTCAACTTGAGAAGTATAGATATGTTAAGTTTAAAATCCCTTACATAGATCTTGTTACTTCTAAAGATTATGTGCCTAGTGGTAAGGAACCAGAAATGTAATCCAGTAAGGGGGATTTTTTTGGACTCTCCCTATCAAGCCTCTGGTGGAGAATGAATAGCTGTAACTTAAGTGCATGACTGGAAATTAGTAAATATAATTCATGAAGGTAACCAATGCTTTTCTCATTGAGTGCAAGGTGTAAGTGCTCCCCAATTTTACAAGAGCGAGTTCAAAACTAGGGTATGAATTTAGATGATAGTCATTGCTACGAACATTTTAGAGTACGGTGGTGATATCCGATGCTCTAATTTTCAGACTTTGATGCTGATTGTTAAGGTATTGCAGGACTTTGTGCCATATCCAAGTGAACATTGAATGAATGGTGACAATATAGTGGAAGAAGGAGCTCAAGTATTCCAAGACCTTGAGGAGTATCCTGGCACCTAAGTCTACGTGAGATAGAGTAGATTCTGTTTTCATGTTTATATTTGCAGATATCACATTTGGTGTCTCTGATCTCTATTAATGCTGGTTTGTCTCTCTCTTTCTGATGATCCTAATTTCCTGATTAGCCCTTTTGTGCTTGATCCGGTTAAAATCAATCAAAAATTTCAAAAACCCCCCATCATATGTTTAGGGAAGGGAACTGCCCCTCTCAAACTCAGAGGAACTGCACCCTAACTTGATGTGGTGACTTGGCCTAACTGCTGCTGATTGTGTATAGCGCTTCCTTTGGGCAAACGACAAATATATACAACAATGGCATAAAATCCAGCCATACATATCTGAAACAAAATACATAAACAATGAGGCTCTAAATCACGACTCTTCAATGCAACTCCACAAACTTCAAATGCTCACAAATGCTCATTTAGAGAGGTGTGATGCAAATAGAGTGGGGGGGAGGTGTCTCTATATAACATAATTTTAGAGTTAAGAGTTGGAAAAAAATGACTAAACTGTTGGATTTAAAAGAAAAATAGTTTTAAATGTCTAATTGATGCTTTAGTTGGCATAGACCGGTTTAGGACAAAACTGACTAGTTTGAACCAATTCTGTACCTAACCGGCCAGTTCGGTACGGAACTGGTCCCTGAGCCAATTGTTCTACTGGTTAACACATTTTTATATTGAACCGGTTGAACCGGCCAGTTCTGGTTCGACCAGTTTTTAAAACATTGGTGTAGATCTAGAGTTTGACTGTCGACCACAAAAGTGAACCTACGGAGGTTCCCACATGCCCATGAGTAGGGTCTTGCCCAATCCCAGCTCTTACAATAGCAAATCCTAATCTATAATACGACTTTCCCTATATAATTTGTCATCATTTATTCTTTCAGCTATCCATCAATGTTACTCAACTACATATTGTGGGAAAATACATCAAAATAGACTTGTCCAATGAATTTACAGGAAAACAAACCAGGGGAAGATGTGACAAATCACAAATTATGAGAAAATGGACTGCATGTTTAGATCTGAAAACCAAAAGGAAAAAGTAATGGACACAAAGCAATCCTTGGGACTGTTACATATATAATGTATAATCGCTCAAAGAAGTTGCTATGAAATCTCAAAAAAAAAAAATCAATTTGCAGTGAGTACAAACACAAATACATAAACAATTAAGAAATGACTCTCAACAAAAGACGCCTATGATGTCATGATATTGAGCATTCAGCCAGCATCTTTCTAGTACACAATTGGTAACAAGAAAAGATATTCATTCGAATAATAAAAAAACATTTTCCATTAAGAACTTTATTAGTTGTGTCTGAATGATGTATAGAATATTGACTTAAGTTCGATATATGCTTTACATAATATTTTCACCACTTTTATCACTGCAGCGCTTGCACTAACCTTTTTTACAAAAAATTCAAATCGCTTATCATCAACGTCTAATACTGAACTGCAATCAAAACGCTCATAGATCTGCAACATAATGGACAAACATGATCAATTACGAAATTTCAAAATCTCAATAAAAAATTAAAACTTGACATTTCACTTTTACACAAATTTTGCATTGAATAACAAGCGAATGAACTAGCTGTTTGTTTACCTAGCTTTCTGTTAGTGGTCTAAACTCACCTTAATGGAACACTTTAATTTTACTTTGATCCTTTACGATATTTTATTAATTCCATATCATGTATTATGGTTGGCCCTTACTTTTGCCAACCACATGTGTTACCTATGAAGGCAACTCACTCATTTGTCATTTGACAAGAAATTGCATTCAGTCATATAACATTATAATCTATCCACTCTTCATTTCTCTATGTTCATTCATTACAATGTTCTCTTCTTTTTTTTGAGTGCATCCAACATGGTAATGAGATCCTAAGTTACAACCTTTGACAACTCGCCATTGCGTGGAGGTTTCAAGCAATTCAAGAAGATCAATGTTCATGGCTAGTTTCAAGAGTGATTTTGTGTCTTCCCACTTGACTTTAAATCTAGGGGGGCACCTTGGAGCTTATTGGAGAAATTAGTTAAAAAAAATCAAATTTGTCTGATCTACTTCATCCAACAATAGCTCACTAGGAGATGATCTTGAGTCTATGGTTTTGCGACTCTAGAGCTCACAGTTGAGGATACATAGTTGTTTCTTCCCAAATCACAAATCTCTCACATCACAAGATCCATCCCAGATTTCGCCAATCTTTCTGTAGATTTGGAATCCATGCAGGAAAAAGTAGAAGATGCTTTTATGTTGTTTTCAGAAGCACCATTTTAGGGCATAAACCATATAGATTAAATTTGACGTCTTTTTGACCGCCATAGGAAAAAAATTCCTTCAATGGCAATTTATTTTTCCTTTGGGAAGTCATCCGAAAAATTAAGATATCTTGGATATATGGTGGAGTTTGGAGACCCTTTTTCCCTGGAATGCATTTTTTGAGCTTCGCACAGTGGCACAGCTAGAATGAGGCCATCAATCCCCAATCAACAAGAAATTCACAAAAAAGGTGGAGTTAATCAGTGTGGAGATCGCACTTGGGTTTGTCCAAATGGATAGTTTTCTTCGCTTCAAGGATTTGTGGGTAGAACCTAAGGAGAAAATCAAAGAGTTCCTCTGCAAAGATATTCAATCCATTAGAGCTCTTAGGCTACTTATGAAGCCGAACGAAGTACACCAAATCCTCAACCAACCTTCATCTCGTGTCATTTAGAATTCTATTTGTTTGAGAAGTACAAGCAAGATGCAGCACTTCTGGCAACATATTTAAAGGAGTTGAGTGCTCTCACTCATGATTTTGATAGGGTTGAGGATTACTTGGAAAAAGTGTTAGATTTGAAGACTAAGCTTCACAATTGTGGCGACAAGTTTAAGTTATGACAAGGGCTGAACACCTAGCGCGGCAGCCATACAATCTCATAGAAACCCTAGTAAAGTGTTTGATTTTTGGGCCCGAGAAGGCTGGACCAAATCCCCATCCACTTGTTGCCTTTGGGTGTTGCGCAATATGTCTTGCTAAGAGTGTTTTGATAAAAGGATTTCACAATAAAATCCCCATAATTTTTATGAGGCCATATCATCTTATCTACTATATTAGATGGGAAGATAGGCTGATTGTATAGGATTTTGCAGTCCTATATGTTGTACAACATCCACCTTCCATGGTGGAATTGTGTAAGCTTCAATCTTACAGTAGAACAAAATGTTAGGAGGGATGTATATTTGTCTAATAAGCCAACTGAAAGTTGTATAGAGGAGGATGCCTGCACCATAAGTCTGTCCAAAATCCAATAATTTTTCCACTACCAACCTTCCACGCAAGTTGTTCATTGAAAATCTTTGTTCCCAATTTAATTAATCTAGTAACAAGTGATAATGATTGTTTCCAAGGGAGGTAGGGGAGTAGCCGTAGAGGGAACATGAAGATATTGGTTGTGAAATTTGAATGATGTTGATGCATATTAAGTTGGTATTCCAAAATTTCCAAGCAAGCTTCATTGTCAAAGCTTGATTAAACAAAGCTTTGTTCTAGACATTCAATCTCGCTACACCCTTGAATTTACATATTTTGTCCCATACCACTAATGGGTATTTGAATTTGTCATCTATTCCCTACTACAAAATGTCTCATTGGATGGCTTGAATATTGAGGCTAGTTTTATCTAGTATGGCAAGAAGGTTGAGCATATATAGGGACAACTTGAAGGACTTATTGAACCAGAGGTGTCCTACCAGCTAAGGATAACCATCGATTGGTCCAACTTTTCTTTTATCCGAGTCTTTATTTAGTTATTGTTATGACTTGTGTCAATATTGATAGATCATTCTCAAACACTGAGCATAAGTTAAGAATTAAAACACATAAACAACAAGAGAGCAAAAGACACGTGCTGCCCAAAAAATGTTGAGGATGTGTGCAAGCTAGATATGACCAAGCACATGTGGAAAGCAAAAGGATAATTATAGAATCACGTCACTTCCTCCCATGCAAAGAGGATGTTGTACACAACTTTTACATTAAACAAGGAAACTTGTTTGCAAAAGCGGCAGAGAACTTTTATAGTCTATGCTAGTAGAGAACCTTTGTGTCTAACACGGTAAGTAGTAGTTTGAATTTTTCAATCCGTGCGGGTCCTACACATCGAGCAAAGCATCCTTTACCAGAAGTTGTTGAAACTTTGGAATGGTAGTATCTTGATGAGTGATAGAAACCTCTTCGTCCAAATGAGTATGGCTTGTACATCTTGATCCATATCACATTGACCACAGCATGGATGCTCTATTGACATGAAATATCTAAGCAAAAAGCATTGGGTGCAATTGCTTGCAGAGTGTATGGCCCATATCTTATGGGCTTGAACTTGTGATGTTGTTTGTTATGAGCTAGAAGATCTAATCAAAAAGCATCAGATGCAATTGCTTGGAGAGTATTAGACCCATATCATATGGGTTTCAACTTGTGATGTTGTTTGTTATGACTTTGTGTATGCAAGTTAAGCCAAACACAACCACCAATTTGGAAAGAACGAGGTATTCAATGGCACTTATGTAGTGTCTTAAATTTGGCCCAAGTTTGCGGGAGAATGCCTGAATTTCAATGCAAATGCTGTCCCTTTCAACGTTATTTGAAGTCTACATATGGAAGTTATGGTAGACAAGATTTGCTAGTTTTGGTTAGGGTTACACAATGCTATCTTTTGAAATTGTTAAAGCTAGTCTACTAGAAGAAGTGACATTCATATTTAGTGAACTTTATGAACTAAAAAATAATTGGAGAAGATCAAGTTGCAATATGGTAACTGATGGGTGGTCCAATTCAAGGCAAATACCACTCCTAAGTATTTTTACACAATGCCATCAAGGTGCAATATATTCATCAGATCTATTTACACAAGAAAGTAGGTGATGAGTGCTCATTTCATTTTCAGATCCATCGAATCTGCCATCTTGGATAATGGAGAAGAAAATGTTGTCCGAGTTATCAAGGATAATGCAAGAATTTGTAAAGCAACATGTGAACTAATTAGAATAGATTATTAATTTTTGTCGTATTTTACTCGTGCATGTTTTAAGTCATCTCAACATGATCTCTATGAGCAATCATTACCCTAATGAAATTTTTCTACATGTATTTTTGTTAACAATTACAAGATAAGGGACCCACTCAACATACAACCACCATAAGCTTTTGGTAGTAGGGAGGGGGAATAATGACTGTAATCCTTCGCTTCGGGCTTCGTCGTCTCTCTCCTTCCCAATTGGTGGTGGATTACATTCATTGTTCTTCCCACTGCTAACAAATGCTTAGGTGCTTGTATGCTAAATGGGTCCCCTTACCTAGTAATTATTACAAAAATACAAGAGGAAATATGTCATTAGGGTAATGACTACTCATGGAAGTCTTCTTGAGATAAACACACGTGAGTAAAATCCCACAAAAATTTAATAATCTAATTAAATTGCTCATTGATTCCTATGTGGACACCGCGTGCAACACAGATTTTGAATCTTTTCATGGAAGGTCTAGCAAAATTGGAGGAGATAAATAATACCATGCAAGAAGGAAAACAAATTTCCAATTTTACACTTAAATTATCACTTGAATTTACCTTGTATCACTTGTTTGCAAAGAGCGCACTTCTCTCCCCTACTAAAACAATGTTTGCCACTAATATAATACTTTGCGAAGAGAGACAAAGAGGGCTGTGTTTTGGAAAGCGTTGCAGAAGTGATTGAAAAAATTGTCTTATGAAGTTCATTTTGGAATGAGGCTAAGGGTGTTCTAAAGCTGTTTGAGCCAATTGTTAAAATGTTGATAATGGTTAATAGTGGTAAATCATGTATGGGATTTGTGTACAAGGGCATGGATAGAGCAGAGGGAAGAATCCAAAAAACACTATCATATGATGTTGAAGAAATTGATTGCAATGGAACATTGTGGACATTCTATTTTAAACTCTGAAATGGATTTATTTTTAAACAAGGATATGTTTCCCATGATAAAAACCCAAAGTTTCTTTTTCTTGATAAAGATCAGCAAGTGGATCCGACTTATACAAAAGAAGATAAGCACATACCTGCTAATTCTGATTACAGTAAAGGAAAACCCAGCCCTTGGAAAAATTGCATAAGTTCTGGTGTAAAAAGGGGATGCCCTATTAAGAGTTCTGAATTCTTTGTTACATTTCAATCCCAATCTTGACAATTTGGAGTCCACAAATCATGAGCAACAACATGAAGCTTTGTTCAGTAGGAGAAAGCGATCAGTTGTATTCAACTGACATGAGAAGGTGCCACACTTCTCGAGGATAAGGAAGCCACTAGATATGTTCAATTGAGGACATGAGAAGGAACCATAATTCTTGAGAAAACAACCTAATTTAGAATAGAGTGTCAGTAAGCAAAGAAAATGGAGTGATTATTTCACAAATTCTGATTTTGCAGAGAACGGAGAGGATGAAAGGTGCAAAATTCTTTTGTTTTTCACTGTGCACTTCATGGGGGTTATTGTAGCTATCCCAAAATTGATTTCATGGCAGAATTTGATCAGAAGGGGTAGCTATTTCTCCATTCCAGTGAATGGGTTTGTTCAAAAAGTTCCATTCATAGGCTGTTGGTGTCTAGATTTTATTTTTCAGCAGTTAGATTAATTAATTTTCAGCAAATAAGATGTTTCAGTATGCCTGGCATCACAATCCAGAGGTTTCAGTTGGCTTGTGTATTCGTATGTGTTGTATTCAGCTCGTGTTGTGGTCCAAACAAGAGTTCAGGGGATGGGTTCTAAGAGATTGTGACAGACATTTTAAGCTCTGAAAGGACAGAATAAAGAGAAAATGAGAGTTCAAAAGTTCAGTTCTTATTGAACTCCAGAACAACCACCATTCTGAGCTTGATTTCAATCTTCAACACTTTTCAGTGGTGTTTGAGCAGTTGTAGGAAAAGTGTCAATTGAACTTGAAAGGAAAGAAGTTTCAGCATTAGAGGTTGCGTGAAGGTTTTGATGCTAAATGACTCTATGCCTGATAATACAAGCTAGATTTTAAGGTTCCACACATGCAAAATGTTGCCCCTGAGAGCCGCTAGAACTGTTAAGAAATTTCCACATTTTGACATTATTGTGATAATTCCAAGGTCTCCCAATTTCTCAACCTTTTAATTCTCAAATTAAAAGCCATAAATTAAATGTATGGGTTTATACAATTTAATATCACAAAAATATATTAGATGAGGATTTAATTAATATGTTGCAATGGATAAATCTGACTATTTATTTAAATTAATTTAAAGACAATTAAAAGAATGCAATGAATGGATGAGAATTGATAAGAGCTTTTTGCTTATATTAATTAAACTTAATAAAAAGATTTTCCAAGAGTTTAATATATTTGGATATGCACCAATTTTAAATTTAAAAGCATATTTATAGCTTTTAATATTGAAATAGCGGAGAACATAAACTTTAAGGGTTATTTATAGAATATCCATGTGAGGATAAAAGAATTAGAAGAATAATTAAAGGATATCCTTTAATTAGGTTTTGGCAGATATAAAAGCTATTTTCGCTTTTATCTAAAAATATTTGTAGGAACTTAAGCGAAGATTTAAAATTATATTTTATTCAGGATGAGGATGGATATTATTATCTAAGCATAATTATGGAATTTCAGAGTTGGTGCATGTTGTCCACTTCTTTTTATATTCTAGATTTGTAATTAAAAGAGAGAATATCTCTATATTGTTATCATCTTTCCTTGAATTTGCTTGAGTTCTTGTTTTTATTTCAGCAGTGCTATAGCCTAGGTTTCAAAAATGTCCAATACCTTTGAATTAATGGAGAGCGATTTTATATTCAGTGTGATTGATAAAAGGTGTTGTGGTGAATTTCCCTTGATCTTTCTTCACATGTTATCTGGCTCCATTTTCATATCTAGGTTATATCTCACCTTTGTTTTGTTATCTCATTATGTCAATCAAAACACAAAGTTTTGCATGTTTTTGTTTTCTTGTGTTGTGATCAAGTAGAGGAAAGGATTAAAATATCTTGGTGTATCACCCCTTTTGTGTTTCTTTTCTCTTTCGTTTTCCCCCAAAAAATTAGACTGCCACTGGGATAGAAGGAACCAACCTACTTTGGAGATTGCACTTGAGACAACTGTCCCCCGCTTTAGTACATTCCATGTTATGCCTGAACTGTGGGTAGCATTAGATCAAACATTTCAGTGCATTAACAGTCTCATTGTTTCTGTAAAGAAGAAATCGATTCTCTATACAACTTCTTCCTCTATCTTGATCAAAATATGTTTGGCCCTTTGTCATTGAGAGGTCATCATTTTCATGCATAGGCCCATGTAAGGAACCCCTAGATCTACCTATATTATCATCTCCTACTCCTAACCCAGAACACGTTAAGGAGGTAACAGCCCTTTGGAGACTATCAATTCACACATAGATGGGACAGGTTAGTGGTGTGGTGTTCGTCTTTCCATACTATTGCTAAAGCGCCCAAACGCCTTCACTCGTATTTCTAGCATTGTGGATCCACTTCATTTCAAGGGTGCGGGCCTACATGTTCCTGTCACTCACAACATAGGCCATAAGGTAAGCACACATTACTAGCTTTTTATCTATCATGAGAGGTTCATCAACCTTGAGTACAACAAAGAGGTTCCAAGGGGGTGTACCCCTTTTACCCTCGGGGGATAGTCCAATGGGGTCCCTTAGCTCAAGAAACTCGCTCATGGACATTGTTAGATCTTGCATTGGCCCTCTCATGGTAGTGAATGATGATATTGTTGTTTCTTCTAGCTCGAGCCTTCCTACAATTATGTTACAACATTAGTTTCTGGTCTTGGTCTCCAACTTTGATCTACTTCAACTCTTTTTTCTATTTCATTGAAGGGCAGTTCCTTCATATGGTTATTTGTACTCACAAGTAGTTCATATGGTTTAAAGTTTTAAAAAAATTGGTTTTAACCTCCAGAATCTTGTTTTTCTTAGTTTCTAGTTATTTTTGTGAACCTAGGATTCTTTCTCCCTAGGTATTTACTATTATAACTGAATGTGCTTTCGAGTCCTTATAGGCTTTGGTCACATATGCACACTAATACAATTTCTTTCTTTCTTTCTTTCTTGAAGGTTTACTGAAGGACTTGGAAACTCTACATTTTGTGTATTGGATAGTTATGTTCTTTCAACTCCTATTGATAGGATTTGGTTACTTGTGTGCACTAATACAATTTCTTTCTTTCTTGAAGGTTTATTAAAGGACTTGAAACTTTCCATCTTTTGCAATGGGTGAGGAAAAAAAAAAGAGTTCCTCTTTTCTACAACTCAACCATAATTTTGGATTGGACCTTTCTAGTCAATCTATTTACAAATGGTCCAAGGTTGATGCTGATTCTAGGACCAATACACAGAACAACATTGTATTCCAAGAACGTTATAGTAAGGAAGTGGATTGTAGTAGTACTTGAGAACAAAAATCAAAGTACATAGACAAACACAACAAAATTGTAAACTCATTTACATACATAAATTTATATTATTGATCCACATAATCACAAGTAAATTGGTATTGTTACTCAGAATCATTATCTAGTAGTTTTTTAAAGCATCTATGCGAATACATGCGGAATTTTGAAAACAGGTGTACAGTACAGCTCATTGTAATAAGAACTGAACTCCCCAGGATTTATGTACAATATTTTATGATTCCACTAATGGAAGAACATTTGGTGCTTAACCACTATACTCACTCAACAACACATCTACAAACAATTAATTTCCAAACAATGTGCTTCAAATAGTATTTATTTCAAAACCCTAATAAGAAAAATAATACACAATAAAATTGTTTACTTGGCAACATCACACTTGTTCCCTGCACTACCAATCAGCCAAACAAACCTAAGGCTGTCTTGCATGACTCCAACTGAACCCATATAACACATTTTGTAGTGATATTTGGAACCATGCTCTCTAGAGTTAGACAGCTAAAGAATTCAAACACAGCCTCTCTCCGTACCAGTCAAAAATTGTTAAGAGTAAAAACAATGAAAGATCCAAGAACTTCTTGAAAACAGGAATTGGGTGATGGAGCATGCTGTTCTATCAGTCATTGATCAAAACCCATGAGAATGGGTATCTCTCATCCTCACCTATAAGATCAAAATATACCTTCGTGGATCTTATAAACCAATTCATGATATCATCATGTACATCATTGTAGTCTTATGTCCACCAACCAACCAAATAACCTTTACCTAAGATTCACGCACAACAACGACCTCAACTAATTTCTATAAAAATATTATGTTTTCATAGTCAATTAGCTGTTCCCAGACATTATATCCAGTACTGATCTCAACCTTGTTGGGGAGATGCTTCTCAGATTTTAATTTACATAACATAAACTTATTTCAAAAAAGTTCTCTGCGCAATCAGCTTTGGTGTTGCCAGATACTCTCCCCATGAGTTTCCAATTCACCTAAGAGAAGCATCCCTACAAAATCCCAGGGGAGGGCAAAAAGTTGACCCCAAAATGGATCCATTGCAGTCCAGCCCCTTCCATCGAGCTGAACACCTGTCCAAAAAGGGCAGCTGAATTGAGAAACTAGGGACCGCCTTGGAATATTGATTATCTTTCTACCTTGCAAGTAAAAGCTAAGGTCCTAGCATGATCTCCACTAGATTAACTAGCTTTCAACGGGCACTGATCCATTCTTTTACCATGTGCATAGAGAGATATAAATCTATACACCGGCAGATTAAAGCTCTCTACTTTAGCCACCATAGGGGGTGTTCTGTATCTCTCAGGAAACATGAACACTTCAAGGATATTCATCGAAGCCTCTTGTAGTAACCAATTGAGAACCACTAGTTTGGAGCTGTTTCAGCACATGACATTATAGAATTCTTCTTAAGAAATTCAAGACAATCATCTTGGAGCCATTATTATGGGCAGTAAACAATTATTTCTTCTTCTTCTTTTTGGAATATATGCTTCATATATTAACAGAAAATATTCACAACAAGGGCCTGTACAAAAGTATCAGAAGATGTGTAGGGGAAATACAAAAATGGTTACATTTTCCTTAAGCAAATCAAAAGAGCAGCCAGATCAGAATAGTTTGAGGGTTAAATTATTTAGCTTCTTTAAGCAGAAGACGATAAATTCTTTTACCATGTGCATAGAGGGGATACAAATCCATAAACCTGCATATTTTAGATCTCTCCTTTAGCCCCCGTATGGGGTGTTCTATGTCTTTCAGGAAACATGAACACTTAAGGAATATTCATCCAAGCCTCTTGTAATAGCCAATTGAGAGACGCTAGTTAGGAGATTTTTCGATGCATGACAATATACAGTTCTTCTAAAAAAATCAATACGATCATATTAGAACTGTTTCAAAGGGTAGTGATCCATTCTTTTACTATGTGCATAGAGGGGTACATCAAGGTTCTAAGTTGATGTTTAGGGCATCCAGTGTGATTGCACAACATTGAAACCTCTCTCCAAGTGTGGGACTTGCAAGATGAGAGAGGAATCTCTAGATTAGAGGCTGGTTCCTCAAACTCCTCTGATTAGATCTATATTTGCACAACTGCAGAGGTTCAGATCCTAATTTTATCCTAATTTGCAAGGAGACAGGGATAAGAAATGCAAAAATTGAAACTAAACTGATAAGGGTGATACACCAAAGGAGTGGTGAGCACTTCTTGTTCATGAAAATTGACACAAATCAGAAATTGCAACATAAAACATCATGCACAGGTTGATAAGCTGTAATCAAGGGTTTGAAATGAAGCAAACAACACATACAAAGGACTGAAAGCATTCACAGAGCCTGCATTGTGATTTTCAACATCAAAATCCTTGTATTCCAACACCAAAGAGGCAGAAAAACCTGTTACAATCCCTGGAAGGTCTGATACTTCCAAAATCACTTGTTGAAGGTGAAAACAGAAGCTTGCTGTGCAAAAAGGTGTTCATCCTTTGAAAAATGAGCCAAATCTGGCTTTTACAGTGCATGGGTCGAGCCCAGGAGAGAGAAAATGTGAAAAAACATGGGAGCCATTCCCCATTGACCAAAATGCATTAAAAACAGCATGGAGGTCCTTACAAACCCATGCCCTGACATTTTTGACCATGCTGGAGAAGAATGCGACCCATTTTGCATTAAAATTGGTTGTTGAAATGTCAGTTCTGTCCATGGGCACGTACCAGAAGTGTTTTTTGATTTTCTCCCTCTAAACTGAACCAAAATTCAAAATTGACCATGGAATCTTGTAGAGAATTTCACCAGCTTTCCATTGATATAAAGAACATGAAAATATGAGCTCTGGATCAAAAGTTATGGCGATTTGAAGTTTTAGGGCAAAAACAGGCCAAAATCGGATCGGCGGGCAAAAAGTTTGAATTTTTACCCATTTGGTCTTTGGAACATTTTTCAAATTTTCCCCACGCTCCGCCACTCCAGGTGCCACATGGCACGTTCTGATTGGGTGCGGGCCCTTCCTGACCATTTTTTCCTTCGGGTCACTTGGTGTTTTTTCGCCCTTGGACACGTGGCAGCTCCTGATTGGCTGCGGGCCTTCTAGGGAAAAATTTCCCACCAAAACTCCGCTGAGCCATAACTTGAAAAATACGTGGAGTTAGGAGGAAAAATTTACCTTTCTGGAAAGCTGAGAAAGATCTCTATCCAATGGTGCCATTTCCAGAGAGATTTGAGTGCCTAGAAATCAAAAAATGGAGACTGAGGCACAAGAGAGGCAAGAACACAAGGAGTTAGCCATCCAAAATGAGCAAGGGGCACATTTTGGATAACAATTTTGGTGACTCAGAGGGGTCATCTGCCTGCTAGATGAAAATACCAGTTGCCTGAAGCAGTCCATTGGGCATGGAGTCATCAAATTTTCTGTTTGGAACCCCAACTGACTTAGAATGTTGCAAGGAGGAAGATGGAATATCACCTGATGGAGCAAGGCCTGCAAACACATTCCCAGGAACAGCAAGTTGTGCCAAAGCACTTAGGGAAAGCAAAACAACCTACAACAAAACAATGTGCACAAGCACTTGGAGGAATGAAAACCTAAGCTAATATTTACAAGGTGGAGAATTTCCCTCTAGTAGCAATGCTTTAGATAGATTCCATTGACTGGAATCTGTAGTTCTTCGCCATCCAATGAAGACAATTGGAAGGCATTGCTTGTCCTTACACTTTGTGACCATGTATGGGCCACTCCAAATGGCATCAAATTTTGAATGCCTTCCCGGTTTTTCTCTATCTGCATCCCATTTTAACACTAGATCTCCAACTTGGAAAGATCTACTCTTGGCCTTCCTATCAAAGGTCTTCTTGATCAAAGCTTGATCCTTCTCCATTGCTTGGGATGCCTGATCTCTGATCTCTTGGAGCTCCATCAACTCTGCATATCTCACCTCCATGGGCCTCAAACTCTAACAACTCTAACTGTTTCATGAGTTCCAATGTTGGCAACTCAAGTGACATGGGCAAGATTGCTTCTCTTCCATAGACAAGCCTGAATGGAGAGTTACCTGTGGATCTCTTGGGAGTTATCCTATCAGCCCATAAGGCTGATTTCAGTTTGGTATGCCAAGACCTCTGATTCTCATCAAGAGTTCTCCTAATGATCCTCAACAAGTTCTTGTTTGTAGACTCAGCCTGGCCATTACCTTGAGGGTAATAGTTTGATGAAGTACTTAGGTAGATCCCGTTCTTGACAGCCCACTCAGTCACCTTGGATCCAATGAATGCCAATGCATTATCTGAGATTATTGTAGCAGGTATGCCAAATCTGGTTACTATGCCCTCATAGAAGTCTAAGATGCTAGACTCATTTGCTTCTTTGAGTGCTACTGCTTCAGTCCATTTGGTGAAGTAGTTTGTGGCTGTCAAAATCCATTTGTGCCCTTGGCTTGAATTGGGATTAATGACTCCAATGAAGTCCAAACCCCATTGCATGAATGGCTGGTCAACTGAGATTGGATGCAATGGAAGGGCAGCAAGTCTCTCTTTTCCTGTGAAGAATGCACAATTCTTACACCTCTTGATCCATGCAAAGCAATCACTGAAAATCTTGGGCCAATAATAACCAGCCTTCATAATTTTTAGAGCTGTCACTCTTGGTGCAAAATGACCACCAGCTGGTCCACCATGGAACTCTTCCAACACCCTATGAATCTGATTTGTGCTAATGCATCTCAGCAGCACTCCATTCACATCTTTCTTGAACAAAACTCCATCAACAATGGCATATGGGACAGCCTGCAATCTGAAGTGTCTTCTTTGGGTCTTGTTCATCTCTGGAGGGCATAGGCCTGTGCTTAGGAAGTGTATTATACCTTGGGTCCAGCAAGGAGTGGGGACAACATTATTTTCTTCTTGAGTGCCACTTGGCTCATGGCTGTCTTGAACTGTCAAAACAGCCTCTTCTTCATTGCATACTTCTTTTTGCTTCCCCAAAATCAGCTGCTCACACAATCCTTTTCCTCTTACCAGCTTGGTGACCTTGATCTCAATGTCATACTCCATGACACGAGTGATCCAACCTGCCCTTTTCTCATTCAAATCCTTGTTGAGGAGGAAGTCTTTAACCCCAGCATGAGAGACCAGCAACTGGACCTTGTTGTTTGAGACTAAATGCTTGAATTTCTTCAAGCTTCTGATTACTGCAAGTACATGCTTCTCAATAAAAGAATACCTCACCTCATAGTCATCTAGGCTCTGGCTGAAGAAAGCAATTGGCTGCTCATCGTTGTCCTTGTTCTGCTGTACCAAAATGGCAGAAATAGTATCATTACCTCCAAATGCATAGAGGATGAAATCCTTGGAGAAGTCCGGGTTGATGAGAGTTGGTGCTTGAGAGATGGCTTCTTTGATTGCTTCAAAACTCTCCTTGCCTTCTGTTGTCCACTTGAAAGCCATGCTTTTCTTTAACATTTTGGTGATAGGTTTGACAAGGGCTGCAAAATCTGGGACAAACCTCCGAACAAAGTTTATCCTCCCCAAGAAACTCTGAAGGGCTTTCTTGTGGCTTGGCAATGGTAGTGCTCTTATGGCTTCAACCCTCTCTGGATCAATTGCTAATCCTTCTTTGGAGACAATATGGCCAAGGATCTTTCCTTCATGTGCAAGAAAGATACACTTCTTAGGATTCAAAGACACTCCAAATCTCCTGCACCTTGTGAAGACTTGTCTCAAATGAGAGAGGTGGTCTGCTGCATTTTTGGAAAAAACAGTGATATCATCAAGGTATATCAGCACCATGTTGTTAATCAAACCTTTGAACGCCATGTCCATTGCTCTTTGGAAGGTAGCACCAGCGTTGGACAGCCCAAATGGCATTTTCCTGTATGCATAAGTTCCCCATTTGGTTGTGAAGGCTGTCTTGAACTGGTCTTCTTCCTTCACCATAATCTGATTGTAGCCTGAGTAGCCATCAAGTAGTGAAAACCTCTCAGAGCCAGCCACAACTTGCAAGATTTTCTCCATGGAAGGGAGTGGGTAATGGTCCTTGAGAGATGCTCTATTCAAGTCTCTGAAGTCAACACACAATCTGATCTCTCCACTCTTCTTTCTGACTGGAACCAAGTTGGCAACCCAACTAGAATGCTTGATTGGGAATATGATCCTTGACTCAATCAGCTTGTTCAATTCTTTCCTCATGAGAGGCTCCATGTGTGGATTGACTGGTCTTTGTTTCTACCTGACAGGCTTAGTATTTGGATCCAATTCAATGGTATGCTGAGCTAAGTTGGGATTGAAACCTTTCAAGTCTTCATAGCTCCAAGCAAACACATCAGGGAACTCTTGACACAGCTGCATGAACTCATACCTTTCTTGTTCAGTTGTCATCTTTCCAATTTGCAATGGTTTGTTCTCTTCCACCAAGATGGATACTGAATCTTCTCTCTTGACCTGAATGTTTGCTTTCTCCTTCCTAAACTGATCATTGGGATTAAAAATGGACTCCAAAGTGATAAGTCCCTTGGGCAGCTTGTTAGTTCTCAGCTGTACCACTTGGTCACCATACTGCTGTTCCAATTTTTCTTGATTCTTAGCTGAGAACTCAGCTTCTTCTTGCAAGAAATGGATGATTTGCTGGTCATTCTCAAACACTTGCCAACTTACATTGTTATCCGGCACTGAAGGCCTCACAATCACGTGGATGTTTGGCTGTACCTTGTCTTGTTGAATGCTTTCCACAATGTCAAAGGCTGCCCCTACTGCTGCAAGCCTGTCAGCAGCTTGGTTCTCTTTCCTAGGAATGGATTTGATGCCAAAACCCTCAAAATCTTCCATGAGGTCCCACACCCTATTCTTGTAGCACTTGAGTAGATCATTCTTGACAGCATGCTGTCCCCTTGACCTAATTTACAATCAATTCACTGTCACCAAAGACTTGCAAGTTCTTTATTCCTCTCTTTATTGCCCAATGCATCCCTTGCACCAAGGCTTCATATTCAGCAGTGTTATTGGAGCATGCAAACTGAAATCTAAAAGCTGAATAGTACTTTACTCCTTGAGGTGAAACAAGCATGGCTCCACCTCCTGCACCTTGTCTACTCCTTGATCCATCAAAAAACAGCTGCCATACCTCATTGTCATCCTTATGGTTTGGCTTGGTGATGCTAGGAATGGGCTGATCTTCTTCATGTATGCAATAGACCCCTAGCTCAGATTCTTCTACTTCTTGATAAGGATCAAAAGCATGTACCTTGTTTGCCCATTCATCAAGAGTTAGATCCGGGATGCTTCCAACCTTGGTGTCAGCTTCATCAGTGCTTGGGTGATCTTCTTGATCAAATGTTGAACAATTGGCATTGATCTGACTTGGAGTGTAGGGCTCAATGTGGAAGTTTGCAATAGGTTCAGACCTGATTGTAGCTTTGGTTCCATACCTCATTCTGAACAACATGTGTGACCAATCAGCAGACAAATATCCTCCAATCTTGGCTGTGAAGTCCCTTGACAAGCATAGGGCAAAGAGTGGTGGAAGGTCTATAACTGATACATCTTGTAAGACAACAACATTTGGACATGCATGCAAGGTAAGACTCAAGTTTCTAATCACTCCAACTGTTGTTACTGCTGTCCCATCCAGCTGCACTACCCCTTTGGATATGGTTTCATACTGGAGCCCTAGCTGATCAGCTATTTGTTTAGGCATCACTGAGCTACTTGCCCCGGAATCTATCATGCAATTGTGCACTAACTGATTTCCAATGATTAATGAAACATAGAAAGGAGGGGGCTTCAACATTTTACCTTGCTGTCCTCCATGATTCCCCTCAGGCTGGGCAGCATTTGTGAGCACTTTCTCTTGCATCTGAACTTGCTGATTCGAAGTTGGCCAGTCCTTCATGGCAGCTTGTAGCAAATCTCTTTGGCCTGGGATAGATAGGGATTCCCACATTGATATATTTACATTTGTCTTCTTCATCTGATCAATGATACTGAATGGTGATGAAGGATCTCTTTGTTGTCCCTTGGTTGGCACATTCACTCCTTGCATGTGGGCAGCAACAACTGGTATTTGAGTTGGTCTAGGAGTTGTTCTTGGCTGCCCTTGTGCATTTGAAATTGGATTTTGCTTGCCAACCATTTGTGGAGCCATGGAAGGTTGTGGATTGGTTGGAGCTAATGGCTGCTCTTCACCCAAATTCCTTCTTTTTGACCTTGTGTTGGCTGCAACACCTTGAGAGACTGTCTGATTCATGCCACAAAAATCCTCTGCCTGCCAGTTCACAAGTGTGGTGTCATTTGGGGCTGATTGTTGTTGGAATGTTTCTTGTTGTTGGTTGTTTCCTTGACTGCCCTCACCCTCCACACCAGTAGTTGTCACCATTAATGCTTGATTCAAAGCACCATTGAAGCACATGGATTGGTTGTGAGGTTCATTGCATGGAAAACACCAATCATACTCCTGAGCAACGTTGTTTTGTGTTGGCACCAATGCCTTAGAGGCAGATATGGCATTAGGATTATAGGGCTGAAATGGTCTATTGGCAGGAGGCCTTGTTTGATTTATATTTGCAGCTGGATTAGGTGGTCTTTGTGGTTGGTATGGCTACCTGTTAGGCTGAGCTTGGGGCTGATAAGAAGGTCTAAAACCTTGGGCTTGTTGCCTCTTGAGAGTAACCAGCTCATTGCCTAAATTTTGCAATTGCTTCATGACTTCTTGAAGCTCATTTGGGGCACTTGGAGATGAAATAGAAGCTTCATTTGAACTCTGATTTCTAGGAGTGGGAGAAGGAGCCAAATTAGGTGCTTGATTAGTGTTTGGGCTCTCTAAACTTGGAAACAATGGCATGGGAGGTCTAGGGGCTAGTTTTCCAGCTTGGATCAAACAATTTTCAGCCCTAATGGCAATGCTATAAGCCATAGGGATAGTTATGCCTCCCATGGACTGAATCAACATAGAAATATCAGAATTTAGAGCTTTGAGGTAGTAGAGAAAAGCACCTTCTGCTGTTGGCCTGACTGCCACTGGAATTCTCTCCCAAGTCCTTTGAAATCTGAAGTTGAAATCAGTCAGCTGCTCATTGGGAGCTCTCTTGATGGTTGTCAGCTGCTCCAAAAGATACAAGTTGTCTCCCTTCTCTCCAAATTGCTCATGAAGTGCTATACATAGCTGGTTCCAATTCGCTATAGAACCTAAGGCAAGACTTCTAAACCATTGCAATGCTTTCCCCTTGAATGAAGATGCCAACAATTTGACAGCCACTTGCATCTCATTGATTTCATGAATTGCACAAAGGTTGGCAATGTCTTTAACATGATCACCTGGAGTAGTCTGATTCTCTCCAGTGAAGTATGGAATGTTCTTCAAGGCTGCAATTGGAATTGGATGTTGTGCATTGAGGGAAAGTGGGCTGCTACCTGTGAAATTGACATAGGGGTTGTTTTGTGCCATTCTAATTGGTCTTAAAACCCTTGTTGACTGAATGAAAGGCCTACCAGGTGGAGGAGTTGAGAGAGTTCTGTTTGGTGGAGATGGAGACCTTTGGATTCTCCTCCCACTTTGCCTTACTCTTGGAGATAACTACAGATATTCAAACAACACCTCTTCTTCTCTAGCTCTTGACCTTGTAGTGATTCTTCTCATGAGTTTTCAGGTCTGCACTGCTAAAACCAGCTGATTCTTCTTCCTTGGAGTCGCCAGATGTGTAACTTATAGCTCTTTTAAGCAAGAAAATTGCAGCAGATGCACATCAACTTTGCTGCAATGAAAATGAGACCTCTAAGGTCCCACTGGGCATGCCAAAACTGTTGTTGCAAATCAGCAGCACCCCTGGATGTAAATCAAGGTTCTAAGTTGATGTTCAGGGCATCCAGTGTGATTGCACAACATTGAAACCTCTCTCCAAGTGTGGGACTTGCAAGATGAGAGAGGAATCTCTAGATTAGAGGCTGGTTCCTCAAACTCCTCTGATTAGATCTATATTTGCACAACTGCAGAGGTTCAGATCCTAATTTTATCCTAATTTGCAAGGAGACAGGGATAAGAAATGCAAAAATTGAAACTAAACTGATAAGGGTGATACACCAAAGGAGTGGTGAGCACTTCTTGTTCATGAAAATTGACACAAATCATAAATTGCAACATAAAACATCATGCACAGGTTGATAAGCTGTAATCAAGAGTTTGAAATGAAGCAAACAACACATACAAAGGACTGAAAGCATTCACAGAGCCTGCATTGTGATTTTCAACATCAAAATCCTTGTATTCCAACACCAAAGAGGCAGAAAAACCTGTTACAATCCCTGGAAGGTCTGATACTTCCAAAATCACTTGTTGAAGGTGAAAACAGAAGCTTGCTGTGTAAAAAGGTGTTCATCCTTTGAAAAATGAGCCAAATCTGGCTTTTACAGTGCATGGGTCGAGCCCAGGAGAGAGAAAACGTGAAAAATGTGGGAGCCATTCCCCATTGACCAAAATGCATTAAAAACAGCATGGATCAGTCCTTACAAACCCATTCCCTGACATTTTTTACCATGCTGGAGAAGAATGCGACCCATTTTGCATTAAAATTGGTTGTTGAAACGTCAGTTCTGTCCATGGGCACGTACCAGAAGTGTTTTTTGATTTTCTCCCTCCAAACTGAACCAAAATTAAAAATTGACCATGGAATCTTGTAGATAATTTCACCAGCTTTCCATTGATATAAAGAACGTGAAAATATGAGCTCTGGATCGAAAGATATGACGATTTGAAGTTTTAGGGCAAAAACAAGCCAAAATCGGATCGGCGGGCAAAAAGTTTGAATTTTTACCTGTTTGGTCTTTGGAACATTTTTCAAATTTTCCCCATGCTCCGCCACTCCAGGTGCCACATGGCACATTCTGATTGGGTGCGGGCCCTTCCTGACCATTTTTTCCTTCGGGTCGCTTGGTGTTTTTTCGCCCTTGGACACGTGGCAGCTCCTGATTGGCTGCGGGCCTTCTAGGGAAAAATTTCCCACCAAAACTCCACTAAGCCATAACTTGAAAAATACGTGGAGTTAGGAGGAAAAATTTTCCTTTCTGGAAAGATGAGAGAGAGCTCTATCCAATTGTGCCACTTCTAGAAAGATTTGAGTGCCTGAAAATCAAAAAATGGAGACTAAGGCACAAGAGAGGCAAGAACACAAGGAGTTAGCCATCCAAAATGAGCAGGGGGCACATTTTGGATAACAACTCCCTTTCCCAAAGGAAAGCTATCCATGCTGAAATTTCCACTGCTGCAACAGTTTGTTGCACTGCTTGAAATGGGGTTTCTTTCCCTCAGTAGAACATAGCTCCTCCTTAAGCTTGTACTTCATGAAATCCCACTGAGGAAATTCAGCATTCTCACTCTTTTCATAGATCTCCACACAATTCAAAATGATGCTTAATAACTTGAGTGTTAATTTTTGCTTGATACATGGGTTTCTCAAGAATATCATAATTTGGAAACTTAGACTAGGCATCCTTTGAGAATTTGGTACCTTTCTAGTTCTATGTTTATGGTTACTGCTGCAGATGGCAATGCTGTTTTGATCATGCTGTATTGTTATGTTATCATACATCCTCTTGTTCATAGCATGAAAGATATGAATAGTCATATGTATATTCTGAATCTTGACTCATGACTGTAATTGGAATAATCTTTGAGCCTCAGACAGTGTTATACTTGCCCTCTTTAGATTCTCATTTGAATGCCAGGGTCTCTTTTCCCTATGGCATTCAATTTTTTTAACACTCCAATCTACTAACATAATAGTTTACCCTTTTATTAAAACCAAAAAAAGGATGATCATCTAGGCAAGAAGTGTTGGGGCAACCAGCATGTTATTCCCAAAGGAAAAATGGAGACAAGGAGGAGGTCTGGACCCTCCCACAAGGGAACCATTGCAGCAGGAAGAAGAAAGTAAAAGAGCAAAGAGGAAAGGCCGACTAGAGTGCGCACCCAAATAATCATCATTGCATTTTTCTATTTCTATTCCTATTTCTATTTCTAGAATTTTTGAATAAAATCTTCTAGATGGCTATATTAGATTCCAGTTGAATTACTGACATCATGATGTGCATTGTGAAGTGAACATAATGATCACATACATGGTTCTAGGCTAGTATGGCTTCTTTCATTGTTTCTTTCTTTTTACATTAAAATGTGGTTCATCCAGCCAAGAATTTGAATGTAAGGTCATCCCAGCCTATAAATATATTTACCAATATGGGAATTGACACATGTTCCCCTTTACACTATAACACGAATTCAATTCCTTGAAAAACCAACATTCCAATAATGGTTTCACTTTTGTAAGGCATGACGAAGCCATGTGGAGTCAACAATTACAATATGAAGTTTCAAATATAATTTTCTTTATGAAAAATTGTCCAACTTCAAACTTTCAAATTTCTATCTTTTCAAGGCATGAAAATATTATTAAAAAGAACCTTACTTAAGAGGTGTTTTCCTATACTAAGGTAAACATCATTACATGATGTTCAAGGTAAATCATGTAAACCAAATGTGCCGTACGAAGTCATCATTAAATTGATACCTGGCGTACTTGAAGCAACACTTTTGGGAGAACACCATTGTACACGGCCGACAATTTTACCTGCAATAATAGGACTTATTGACTGAATATGATGTAGAATAGAATCATTTTAAGCACAATGAAAGAAAATAAGATGCAAAGTCTTTTCTAACGATTTTACCTTGCCCTGGTAGTTAACACAAAAACGATTGAACAATGCATTTATGTCTGTCATAAAACAAACAATATTATCACCAGCTATGATATGGAAAGGTTTCAGTTGCAATAATTGAAACACAAATAAATTAGTTTATAGTTATACATATGTTCAATTCATAAAAAAACTTTTGAACATTGTTATCTGTTTATAAACACAAATTAAAAGCTTTATCAAGTTATGTTGTGACATAACAAGAATGGCATATGAGCATGCCCAACGGGAAGTAAAAGATCAACTCATAAGATTCAAACACTGCATTTATTTCTAAGCTATTGTGATTTCACATACATATAGACAGATATATATTAAAGATGCATGTGTGGATAAAAACACTAACAAAATCAACCCATTGTAATCACCTATTTTTTGTTTGAGGTACTTGGCAACATCAGTTTTGGCACCTTCCCAGGAATTTGGATTAACGATACATATTTGACTCTTTTGACACACCTTTCTCCCTTCCAATTACCCACATGTCCCCTTGGTCACCTCATTTGCTAGTCTCGTACACTCAGGATCAGTTCTAGTTAGTTCAGAAATCATCTTAACCCTCTATAGACACTTTTTCATTCCCAAATCTGTCTTTTGACCTACAGGTCAGGTTCAGCCATCAATAGGCAGGTTTGGTATTAAACCTGTCTACACCCTGCTGAATCTGTCCTCCTTTGCAATAGTCAGTTTTTTAATTTCGGTGTTTTCATCAAATCGGCCTAGGCGTGACTTTTTGGTCAGCTTGCACAGGAAACCAATGACGAGTCTCATCTATATACAAATGACACCAAAGGTAATTTAGACTCTCATCACTTAGACACCTTGTCAATACACGAATAAACATGTCCTAAATCTCTCAAGAGCAGTCTATGAGTTGAATTCTAAGTCTGAAGCATTTCCAAGCCAAAGTTGTATGTTAGTATGTTATTACGTGTCTCTTAGCAAAAGAAGAATCACCTATTTGCATATTTATTTATCTAGCTGCATGAGCATATAGGACGCAAGTTGAATCATGAAAACTTCAATCTTATTGATATAACTACATGGGCCATGATCCTCGGTATGTAGTGCAGCGCTTTCACACAGCAGGATGTGGGAGGAAAGTTCAGGCTCAGTCTAGGGCTTATCTTTCTCTATTGTTTCAATTAGTTTTAGGGTTTGATCAAAGGAAAAATCAATTCAGCACTGTGGCACATCATCACAAGATTCTTGAGTCAGATTCTAGCAGAGCTGAGATATTCAAATAAGTTCCAGAAGTTGCAGACTATTCTGAGCAGCAGAAGATAGGTTCAGCCACAAATATTTAGTTTGGTACTGTACCTCACTGCCTCAACCGAACTTGACCCAGACACAGTTGCACAGCACCAAATTCCCAACTTCAATTTCTTCTGTGCAGTCATCTAGTGAACTAAATCAGGTCGGATCTTTCCTTTACACACACTTTAGTACTTCTTTTCCATTTCCAAGTGGTTAGACTGTCCCTTATCAAAATAATTCAGGTTCAGATTACTGTTTTGCTGTTTAGTCTTAGGATCTAAAGTATAGCAAATTCATTTTAATTGTTTCTGGATTTCAGGTTTAAAACAGCTAAAACACCCATCAAAGATTGCATAAAGAGTAAGGCACTCCTCAGAGAAATTATATAAACAGTGGTTAAGTGCTTGACTAAAGCATTTCATCTGAATTTTCCCTTGACCAAGGCATTCTGACTGTCCAGCCAATTCTTTCAACAGGCTTGAATATTCCAATAATTTATTTTACCTGAATATTTACTTTTCATTGCCAATACGTTGAATCACATACTTGCTAAAAGTGTTTTATCTGAATATGGTCAAGTGTATAATTCCCATTAACAATCGTGTTAGGTGTATCCTTTGGAATAAAACCCATACTGTTGGGAAATAATCCACGAATGGAATAAGGCCTGTACTATTGGGGTGTAGCCCATGAATGGATTCACCGATACTAGTGGATGTGAATTAGACGAGGGACTAAGACCCATCCAATGGCATATAACCCATGAGCAGAGTAGGACCAATTGTAATCCATGGTTCCCATAATAAAACGGATAATTGGAGTAAAATCCACGAATGCACAGGTGTAGAAATATAGTGCGGAGCAAGAATCATAAGCCAGTAAACTCACGCCAGCACAAAAACATGAAAACATAACACAGTTTTTTTTAAGTTAGTACCCAAATATCCTTTTCTTTAATATGTACAATGCTCTCAATCTGCATTGCCAGGATACGGATACGAGTATCGGTTTGGATACGGATACGATACGCAGATACGTCAATTTTAAAAAACCCTTGGATACAATACGTCCGTACATATATATATATATATATATATATATATATGTATGTATTTAATTTTTATGTACATCTACTCATTTTACGCATTTTTTAGTCCATAAAAAACTGAAATAATAATACAAAACTTGAAACAATGTTCAAAACATTCAATATACTTAAGACTTTGCAATTTTATTGATCATGTGGCTGCCATACATATGATATACGAATATCATGTTAACATGAAATGATGAATACGAACAAAACTTGAAATTTGAAAAATACGAACAAAACTTGAAATTTGAAAAATATAGTAGGATCCATGTTCAAATTTTCAAAACATACAATATACTTAAGATTTTACATTTCATTGTTCATGTGGCTGCCATACATATGATATAGGAATACAAACAAATCTAGAATATATCATCTAGATTTTCCTCAAAATCAAGTTCTTGTGTGCCACTTGCGCTAGCTCCACTCTCATTAACTCCACTCTCCACTCCTTGCGAACTCCCTTGAGCGTCATCTTCGCCATCAAATAATGAAAGTTGGGCAAGCGTGGCTACGGAGGCATCCAAGTCTATGGTCTCTGGAATAAGATCCCAAAGTTTGTGAGGCCCTCTAGCATACTCCTCAGACTTGTGTGACAAGAGGCGCAAATTGGAGTGCACATATACCAAATCCTCAGCTTTTTCAGATGCCAACTTGTTTCTTTTAGATGAGTGGATAAAGCTATAAGTACTCCAATTCCGCTCTGCAAAAGAATTACTAGCCATCTATTACAACAAAGTTAGAAAATTGAAATTCAAAGACAAGTTAGTAGCCTAAGTTATAACTTAATAAAATTTAAAATATTCTAAATGATTCTAAATTTTAAAATTTATAAATGTTATACTTGTGAAAGAACTTTTATAGCAATATGAAATAAGTACTTGGCATCATGGCCATGTACACGCCACCATGTGGTTGGAGTCAAGCTGCTCTTGTCGAAAAGAGCCTCAATCGATCCCATGTTGCCTTCTGAACCAATAAACATGCCCATTTCACTTTTGACCACACTGGCTATAGATGGATCAGGAAAAATTCTTCTGAATGTTGCTCTGGTTCCATTTCCAACTTCGGAGTCAGAAAATGGTGCTTTCCTGTTTGGTAGCCCAAGTACATCAGAGCTATAGTACTTTGGGGTCAGTGCATAAGCAAGGAGATGTAATGAGGTGGTCATTTTATTCCACCTCTTCATGACCACAGTCTTGACCTCACCGTAGAAGGTCTCTTCTGGATCTTGCCCTTTTTTTTGTATTATATCTATGCCATCATATATCTCTCCCAAGCATGCTTCATCAGTAGCTACATATCAGATCATGGAGAGAATGGGTTCTGTAAAACTCAACAAGTACTCAACCTTGGCCCACCAATCCTCATCAAGGACCCATGATTTTACCCTTGTAGCTTTCTCTGTATTTGACTGCCTCCACACTGACCAAACACTGCTGATCACCATACTGCTTAAAGCCTCTCTCACCTTCACAAGTCGTCTCAAAACAAGCGTGTGAGAGACAAATCTAGTTTTTGCAACCTTCAGCAACTCTAACCTTGAGAATTTCCTGAAAATGGCTTGTGACATATGATGGTTTGTGATAAACATTTGAATGTCATTTGCCTCAGAATAAATTTGCTCAATCCATGGGATTTTCCCAATCTTTTGGAGCATCAAGTTAAGGGAGTGGACAGCACAAGGGGTCCAAAAAATGTGCTCATATCTACCCTCTATGATCATTCCTGCTACTTTACAATTTTTAGCGTTGTCCGTGATGACTTGGACAACATTATGGGGGGCCCACCGACTCAATTGCCTCTATTAAAATGTCAGCAATAAATTGTGCATCCTTGACTTCCCCTTCACAATCAATGGCTTTAAGGAACATTGCCCCTTTAGGGCATACTGCAACAACATTTATGAGGGGTCTATTTCTAGCATCTTTCCATCCATCTGAAATGATGGAAACCCCTGTTTCCTTCCATGAGTCTCTGATTGGCTGCAAAGTCTTGTGAATGTGTTCCACTTCCTTTCCCAAGAGTGTGGTTCGAACTTTTTCGTAACCTGGGGATTTGTACCCTTGTGGAGCTTCATTGATACCCTTCACCATTTGATGCCAATATGGAGATCTCAATACATTAAAGGGCAACCCACATGCATAAATGCATCGAGCAACAACCTCATCAGCAACCTCCCTCTTTTCAATATTAAATGCTTTCTCCAATGCTCCTTTTGGCCTTTTTCGTGAGCTCTCTGGACTCTCTTCATCAAATGGTTGACTTTGAGTTTGAATGAAAGGATGAGAAGTAGGTCTAGGTGTGGGTGGTAGTGATGAAGGCCTTCTTTGCGAAGGAATTATTCTAGTTCTATTTCTTTCAGCTTGTTTATCAACCTCCTCTTGCTCTCTTAGGTACTCTGCCATTTTTTCATTTGATATTTTTGGGCACCTCTTTATCCCCACACCTCCAACACCAGTCAAATGGATTTTCACTCGACTATATGAGGATTTGTATTGAGCTTGGCAACCATGACATGTCCAAACCTGACACCCACCACCAGCAATGTTGTCTACCACTGTCACATGTCTCCAAAGAGGGGAATTAGGATCATGTTTCATAGGAACTGATGTGTTTTCAGCTTGGCCTTGCACTCCACCCAAAGCAGAACTTGATGCCATCCTAATCTGTTTTTGATCACCAAGATCACCATAACGGTGCGAGGTGAGAGCATACACAGAGTTAGGATGTTTAAAAAATTAAAAACATTTTGCCTTAACATAAATAAATTAGTTATGTCATCCTAATCTGTTTTTGATCACCAAGATCGCCATAAAGGCACGAGGTGAGAGCATACACAGAGGATGTTTAGGTTATGTCATCCTAATCTGCTCGCCATAAAGGCGCGAGGTGAGAGCATAACAGATTTAAAGCTAAAAAAATACATTAACTTTGAACAATGCATTTAAAATTAAAAAATATTTTTTTTGCAGTGAATTTTGTATCAAAATACTTGAATGCTCCTACCAATTAATAAATTAAATAACCCTAAACTATGCCATCCTAATCTGTTTTTGATCACCAAGATCGCCATAAAGGCGCGAGGTGAGAGCATACACAGATTTAGGATGTGTTTAAATTATAAACTTAAAAAAATGCAACATAATAAATAAATAACCGTAAAAAAATAAAACGAAATGATGAATTAAAAATAAAAATAAAAATAAAATACGGTATACTTGTAGTGTAGAATCGTAGATCCTAGTTGCCTCTAAATAAAATTACAAATGCTACTTCTTCCTCTCAAGTCTACTCTTCTAGTTTTGATTCTTGAATGAACACTAAATTTAAAATTTTAAAACAATCTCTTCCTCTCAAGTCTCAACAATGGCTTCTTCTCCTTCTCCTCCTTACAATGGTGGACTCCAAACAATAGAAGCAATCGCTGCCCCTCCTTCAAATCTTTGCCTCCTCTAAGCTCTTTGCAAAACCTCCTTCCAATCTTTGCCTCCACTAAGCTCTTCACAACTCTTCTTTGGCTCTTTGCTCATTCACTTGCAAAAAGACAATGAAATTGTTTGTGTGATTTCAAATGAGAGGGGTGGGTGCTTTTTATAACTTTTTTGTGGGGGAGAGGGTGTATTATTTTATTCATTTAGTGTTTAGGGTTCGGTTTTAGAGAGTAGAACAGTCAAAAATTAAAATAAAATGAAATAGAACTTTAAAAAAACGTATATACTGCTGGATACGTTCCTAATACGTACGGGGTACGTCGGGATACGTCACGGATACATCTGTACGTATCCATGACGTATCCTGACGTACCCCGTATGTATCAGGAACGTATCTGTATCATATCCATCGCGTATTTGTATCCGATACGTTTCCAAGGGATTCGGGGGGGGGGGGGGGGGGGGGTGTTGGCGTATCCATGCAACGTAGCTCTCGATGATAGATGCACCACACAATCATAGGCAATTGCTTGCTTGCACTAATGGTTCTCATGGCCATTTATATTATGACAAATAATTGGGACCTAAAGAAGTGCGTAAAAAATGCAATCCGCTGATTGGGAAATAGAAAAACACAGTGGTGTTAGATAGGCATAGGCCACTGTTGTGCATGTACATGGATCACTGAGAAAAAAATTGTGATTGTAATATCAGTTATTATAAAATAAATAATGACCCTTGATTTGTTAAGGATTAGAAAACATGAAGGTGGGACCGAATTTATTTAAACACAAACTAACACCTAATGATCTAGTGAACATTAAAATAATGTACTCTAATATCCACCTTAAGATTAATTTGGGTATAATAGCACGATAAGGTGGTTGTAATCGTCATGGGAGTCCCTGATGGAAGACTTATCAGGGACTGGTTCCTCATGTAATATTTTTTTGCAGGCTAGGTCCTTAATCCCTAGGAATCAATAGCAAAAAAAAAATAGATTAATTTGGGGATACAGAACGGTATAAACAAAGAAAGCATTATATCCTATCTCACTTGACGACAACTTCTTCCATCTCTGAAAAAAAAATGCTGATGAACAGACTTGGCTCTAGTCAACATTTTGTTAAAGATGTCTGCAACCTTGTCCTCAGTAAGGCAGTATTTCAAATAAATCACACTCCTGAATCAAGTGCAGTCTGAGGTGCATGTGCAACTCAATGCATTTGGTAGGCTGAGGTGCAATTAGATTGGAAGCCATGTAAATGGTACTCTGATTGCCACAGCATAATATAGTAAACTGCTCCCACTAAGATCATAGCTCTGTTAGAACACTTCAAATCCATATGGTTGTTCATCAGAAATGACTACCCCCTAATATTTTTCTTTGGTAGAAGAAATAAAATCAGCAAACTACATCTTGTTTTCCCAAATAAAAGGAGCTAACCCTGGGTTATAAAGATAACTAGTAGTAGATTTCTGATCGCCTACTTTTACTAAATTAAAATTTGCATAGCCTACCAAAGACACCAGGCCACAAGAAGAATACTGAATGCCAAGCTAGTATGCAACCTGAATGTACTAAAGGATATACTATATTGCTTTCCACTGCCTCACACAATAGTTTTGTGTAAAAACCAAGAAATTGTGTGGTCAGCTATGAGTCAAATGAATAAGGATACCAACCGCCTTATCCAAGGTAGGATCAATTTTAGGAGTGTAACATTTGGTGGTAAACTTGACTCCAAACTAAAAGGGTAAGGCTTGATTTACAACACTCCATGTGGAACAAAGATCCTGAGCATACTTTTTGCTGTGATGAAACTTCCTTGGAGGCCTGGAAAATAAAGAAGGCCTAATTTGGTAATATCAAAGTGACTCATCAGAATGGATTTCACAGAGAGGATCAAGTCATGGCACTCCCTGTAACATCAAAACTTGGCTGTACACCTCAAACACACAGCACGTACACACCAAGATCAACTTGATGCCTACTAAAACAAGACCATACAAAGATTTATTGAGACCACATACAATGGATTAAGCATCACCTTGTACAAGTCGTGAGTGTCAAATCAACAAAAAGGCCATGTCAACAAAGATTTATGGGCATGGTTTGAAAGATGTTTGGTCTATGTTCTAGGGTCGTCATATGCCAATTGTTGATAGGTTCTGGACATAAAGCATTTATTTCCAGACAATAGGTGTCATCTGTTAGACAAAACGAGTCATTCCTCAAAATATGGGTGGGCAACACCATTCTGAGTTGGGATGTCGAAAAGCAACAGTGATATGTAATTTCCACTGAATGCAGATCTTACAAGAACGTGCACTGCTACAACTTGAGTTAACTTCAAATGGAATTGAAATGGAATGTGAATGAGTAAAAGAATGTGAATTTGATATTTGCTTCAAAATAGAACAATATAGATGAAAGGGAAATGTGAAAACCACATGAAGGGAGGATTTTACTGTGAAAACCACAATGTGGGAAAACCAGCTTTAGTGTCAACTGATCACCACCTCTCTCTTCATCAATCGGGAAACTTACAAAGAGCACATATGGAGCATTAACCAACACTATACTGCTAATTACTTCCTCTCAACTCTCTGCTGCCTTTTCTTTGTAATGGCCACTTACAAAGAGCACATATCGAGTACTGAATCAGCACCATATGCTGGTCACTTTTTTTCAAGCCACCTCTTCTTCAATTGCATACTACAAAGTGCACCAAATTGAGTGTCGAATTCCACACTATAATGCTGATTATTTCTCTCAACTCTGTGCTGCAACAACTCAATTCCTCATAGCATATAACCAATGCCTCTCATTTATACAAGTACTTGGAGCATCCCTTCACACATAGAAGGACCCCTAATCATCAAGAAGCTGAAGGGTGATCAAACTACAGCCGTTATTGTTGTGTGCTGGCACACAGGGCATGACCATTGCTTCTTTGGGCAAGACCACAGGTGACGATAGCACCAACCACTGTGACCTACAGGACAATTATTGTCACATGTGTAACCACCTGTGACGAGATACGCAAATGTAGATTTTCAAGGGTGGTCCTACCCACTGTACTCAAAGTGCCTCTATTTGAGTTAGAAAACTGTTGTCTTACTGGTTTTTTTCTTAGTGTGATTGTTTTCTGATCCTATATGGATTATGCCTCCCTATCTTAGAGGCATTAGTTCCCATAAAAAGCGTAGTCCAAAATGAGATTTGTGAATGTTCTTCCCACAATCTCCTCAGTAAGCCATTGGGTGTGTCGGTGTTTGGCTAAACTCTTTCTTAGTTTCAGCTCCAACTCCATTTTTGGCTCTATCTTCTACTTACACTTCATCCTTGGCTTTTGCTTTGGCTTCCACTTTGCTTGATGGATTTTTACATTCGGCTTCCTGTCATAGCCTTTATCTATAACAATATGAGGCATATAAGATATTATTAAGTCACCATTAATTATATATTAACTAATGTACGTCATAACCACTTAAACCGTTTTATAACTAACTCTTGCATAATAAAATGACAGACACAATTTACAATGTATGCATTCTGATCCTTCTTCATTATTTTTTTTTTCTTTGTTCACGTCTTTTAACATTGGTATCAGATCCCTAGGTACTCCAAGGGGTTTGCAATCAAAGAGCAAAAGGACATGAGGCTGTCAGGGCACAGAATTGTGCAAAAACAGTCATATTTTCCATGGAAGTCTGCAAAATCCACAAAATAAAAGTTTGCTTAGGGCACAGGATTCCTAAAATACACTCCAACTTCGCAAGTTTGAAACGCCATTAAAGGCACAAACCATTACACTCATGCTAACCTATGCAAAGCTGATTCGAGGGCTATTTATTAAAGGTTTAAAACCTTCAAACATGACTAGAAAAGAGGACTTTCAGTCAGCCACTCGTAGGGCACATGATTACATTGATAGAAGTTGCGAACAGGGGCAAAACACAGTTGGACATCTCTTTTTGAAGCAATTAGGCCACAGCACAGTTCACAAAACATGCATGAACATTCGACACCTTTGCAATTGAGAAAATGTCAACATACAATTGTTGTTACATTCAGGCATGCCCAGTTGCAAAATTTAGTCATTGAAGTTCTCAACACTATTCAAGGGCAGGAACAGCCATGAAAAATACAATCACGAACCAGGAGGATGTGAGGACAGAAAGAGAGACATTCAGAGGATTAACAGCCATTAGGGAAAAAATTGAGGGTAGTCATTTGGAGTCGCGAAATCATCACCATTATAGTCATGTTCATTTGCCATTATTACAGACCTGCCCTGATACATTTTTTTGCTTTAAAACCCAGTTTTTTTTTTAAAAGAAAACCAGAATTGTATTATAAGCAAAATGTTCAAATTAAAATGCCAAGCCATGATACTCATACTCCAAGATATATCCTTGGAATTCCAACAAAAAATTAAAGAAGAGAGAGCATATTTGCAATTTATCCATCCAGTGATTGCAAGTGAAGGATCTTTTCAATCTGTTTTCGCTTCTCTGGAGGCCACGTCAAAGATAAAGGGCCAAAGTTGATCAGATCATTGTGATCTGAAGCCCAGTTAGCTAAAGCATCTGCCACCTTGTTATGATCTCTACGCGCATGTTGGTATATGATGGTCTGAAATTGTCTAGCTATAACCATAATATTATTTTGAATCCTAGCGATTAGCCAATTATTGGATCTATGTTGCTTCTGAGATGACATAAGGTTAACAATAACCTTAGAATCAAATTCAGCTATAATTTTAAGACATCCCAGTTTAGTTGCCTCCTAAAGAGCTCGTTGAATCGCCAAGATTTCAGCCACATTATTAGTACATTGCCCCAATTGATGAGCAAAAAAGAAAAGGGGAGTTCCCAAAGAATCATAAGCTATCCCTCCCATACTAGCTGGACCTGGATTGCCTCTTGATGTTCCATCAGTATTTAGTTTAACAAAGTCAAACAGAGGTGGTTTCCATTTTCTCAAAACAGAGAGAACCAATAGTTTAGAACATGACTTTGTCTGTAATTTGCTTTCCCCCAAGTTGTGTTTTGAAGTAAAACTTTCCATTTTCCAGGTATTGGGGAGGGAATTTTCAAATTACGCACAGTAGTTTCCACAATATTACTTCGAGTTAGTTCCTTGACATACCAAATGTCTCTACTTTCGGATTTAAAGATACGTCTATTTCTCTCTTTCCATACATTCCACAACATAAGAGAAATACCAATCCAAATTCCTTTGCTAAGGTCCTGAGTATCAGAGACTGAGTGTTTCCAAACTCTAACAGTATCCACTAGATTCGTAGAGGAGTTCCAAGTAACAGATAGCCAATCAACAACTCAGTTTTTTTTATATGTTGTGCACTTCGTCGCATTAATTTACGGATCTATAATCAAATCTTGTGTAAAATGGATGACAAAGTCATTATGTCTAGTCAAATAAACAATCTAAGGTCTATCATCTGACAACTAGCAGAAGTCAATACTACGGTAGATGACAAAGATACCAAATATATTTTGTTAAAATAGTTTGCCTTCTGAATACAAGGGAAATCTCAAAGACAACCAAATGGGGAAGAATTCACTGATGGAGAATACGTATTTTAAAGAAGCTCACATTTTGAAGAGGAGAAGGGATCTAGTACAGATGAAGCTCGATATGGATGGCTGCCCAATTAGTTAGGGAGTTTGCAGATCTTGGGAATTATACCCTTACAACAAGAGACAACTTGACGGAGCACTATTGATGTCGCTCAACATGGATGGTTCTCCAATAATTCGGAAGGTTCATAATTTGGGAGTTTGGTGAGGTGGAATCTGGGAACTTGCGAATTCAACTCAGAAACTACACCTTTACACAGGTTATGAGGCAACTTGATAGAGTTCTACCTGGTCAAAGATTTGTTTTCAAAGAGAGCTTTTGAAGAATGCAAGACTTTGTTTAGTTTTAATATTTTATGCTTTTGTCAATATATTTGTTTTTTATTTATGTAGTGTAAGTCTTAAGAGGGGGTATAAAAATATAAGGCTTATAGTGTATTATTAAGTCACTATTTGTTATCTAATAGCTAATGTACGGTTGTAAGCACTAGTCTTCAAACTATATTTTGCATGATAAAATGACATACACACACTTTATAATGTGTGCATTACGATCCTTCTTCATTATTTCTCTGTTCACGTCTTCTAACATTATCGTTGCGTTTGTTGTTCCACCAAAATTGTAGACTGTTTAAATTCTTGGTCAACTCCCTAAATGTATTGTCACATACGGTCAATGGCATTAATTATCTCTTATGGCACTAGTTGTCTTCTTGATGACACATCTCTTCGAACCGTTGTAAACTCTTTTGTTGTTGCGGATCATGGTTGTGTTCAACACAAATTTATAAGATAATGTAGTGCCTCATCATCAATAGTTATTGTTGGCCGATCTTCAAATTTGAACCGACTTTAACTTGCCCCGATGTTCTTAAAGGCAATGGCACCAAAATGATTGTTATACAAATTACACTACCAAAGGAACAACAATTACAAGATATTAAATGCATACCACAATGCAACATCGAAGAACATGAGAGTAATTACAACTTTATTTTGTAGGTCGTGCTCAATACAAGTTGTTTGGTACAAGGAGGGCCTGATGCTAAGCTCACTAACCCTGATTTACATCATTCTATTTATATAACAAGACTCAAAAGTCGTTAGTTAAAAACAACCATCAACAAACAAACATAGCTACAAGTCATTACAATCGACCTAAAGTAGACAATACAGTCACTAACAACATAACATCTTCAGCTTCCAAAACATGTTATTAATAATATGTTGATAACAATGACAATACTATCATAATGGTCTACACTTGCCCATACAAGTGGAGCTAATTCCCTACTTGCCTTCTGCTAACAAATGGAATTATAAAACAAATTTTTGAATGTGCTTTTGGAGTGCTACTCCATGTGACAGCTGCTCAAACATGTGAATGCAACTTGACAAGTTTACCTTTGCAAATTAAGCAAATGCTAAATCTAAGAATCAAAAAGCATTCCCTTACCATTATTTAGTAACCATAATGGTGATGAGGCCAGTGTTATGGGCTCCTCCTCCTTAATGGTGTTGCTCTTCTTCTAACCAAGTTTCCTAGCAAGAATGTGAACTACCATACCCATGGATTCTTGTTACTTGCTCATGTCTTTTTGACATTTCAAAGTAGATTTCAAGCTTAATTACAATATGGTGACTTTCCCTTTAAGGCCTTCATGTGAGGACTTGTTTTTCTAGGCTCTTCTTCCCCTTTTTCTTGAAGTTTCCAACACTTTGCATCCCAATGCCCACTAACCTTGCAATGACAACAAAAATTATTAAACTTGCACATATTCATATCAAGTGAGAATTTTAAATCCTTGGGGTGTGACTTGAACTTCCTCTTCTTGTTTGCATGAAGAATGGTTTCTTCCTTTCCCTCCATTTCCAAAGAGCTTGGGCTCTTTGGTGGTAAATTGTTTCCTCTTACATACAACCATCCAATGATTACTTTTCCCACAAAAAGTGCAACATATGAGATACAAACATTCTTGTGCTATATGACACCAAGTTCTACAATGGAAATAAATGATGGAATACTTGTCTCTTGCATACCTTCTTGAGTAAAACCATCCAATGATTACTTTTCCCAAAAAAAGTGCAAGGTATGAGATACAAACATTCTTGTGCTATATGACACCAAGTTCTACAATGGAAATAAATGATGGAATACTTGTCTCTTGCATACCTTCTTGAGTTTTCCTTCTGCATGTTTGCACAAGGTCGAAGGAGTGTGGTACTCTACCTTCTCCTTCGGGATGTGTCCTCTTGATGGAGATCCTTTTCACTCTTCCTTGATAGTTTTTCCATTATTACAAGTTTGTCCTCTCTTCAGAGGTGCTATTTTGGCCATTTGAAGTGGTGTTATGCCACCTTTCTCTTCATTGGAATGTTGTTCCTTCTTTGGAGACTCCCTACATTCTTCATGAGAATTCACAAAAAGCATGTTATTGATGCTAATATGTTATTACCTTGTCTACGCTGAGTTATTTGAAATAGTGTCTTGGGATCCTCTTCTTTGCAAGGTTTCCTTGTTTCCGTTGTCTTGGAGCATTCTCCAACTTGTTTGCCACCAAAGTACCCCAATCCTACATATCAAGGCCTGTCCTCAACCTCTTATGGACTTCTCACCCCTTGGCTATTCTTGCCAAGACCTTTTCCATAATATCCTATATTTGTTTAACTTAAAGAAAATTCCCATAGTATGCTTCTCAAACTTACTCAAAGACTCATCAAATGCTTCATTACAAGAAAGAGCATGGTTTTTAACATTCACTTCAGGTTTTTGAAATTTATCTTTCCATTTTAAATCTGTTGTAGCCTATAGGATTTGGGGAAAAAATGTTCTTTTTCCCATTTTCTTCTTTCTTTGTTTGGAAGTTTGGGCTTTAATCTTCACTTGTTTTTTACTTTCATCCATAGGGTTTGCAGTTTGCATTTGTCGTGATATACAAGAATGGTATCCTCAGCTTCAGGTAGCTGTAACAAGAAATCCGATGACCCTACTTCAAAGCATTGCACAAAGGCTCCGGAGTACAATATTGTGATATGCAATTATTGTGGTTTTATTATGAGAAGAGGCACCAATTGCCTCAAATAATATCTTCCATGGATCCAAGGCTTGGATGTGCAAGTGTGGATAAATGTGAAGCCTGAAGTTACACAAGAGATAAATACACTCTTCTTTCCATGTGGAGAATTTTTTTGAAAATCGATGGCAGCTGCACTAGTGGCATTAAAGATGATTTAGAGACAGGGCTCATCCATTGGAGACAGTTCAAGCCAAATGCCTTCGGCTTGACAAAGTTTCTTTGTTCCTCCAATACTCCTGGAGCACAATCTCGACTCAAGGGTATTGCTTGGAATTGGAAAAAGCATAATGAAGAGAAGATGCCTGCTGCAATTTTTCGGTATTATAACAACATACCATTCAATGTGGCGAGAAACCTATATTAAGATACATTGGTAATTGCATTGACCACTGCACCTAGTCCTCATGACTTAGTGGCCTATAATTGGTAAATCCACAAAAAACACAGGTGGTAGGAGATGATCAAAAAAGAATACAACGCAAAAAGGGCTCCAATAGTTTGTTTGATGGGTGGATGCATGGAAGGAACCACACTTTGATAAGCTTTCTAGTATCTTCAGGTGGGTACTTGATTTTCTTGGAGTCCATTGATGCCTCCCACCAATTAAAAAATGTAGAGATTGTGTGATATATTAGAGGAGGTGGTCATGTTGGTGGGTGTAGAGAATGTCATCTGAATTGTGACTGACAATGCAGTGACCCACAAACCTCATCACATTGCAAAGTTTTGTGGTCTCACTAACATCTCTTAATCAAATGTTTGTGAGCACGTGGTAGTTGGAGTCTCTCTATTGTAGGAAGGTTGACAGGGAAAGGGTTGTGTTACCATATTTTCCACGCAGATTGGCTATTTTTAGCATGGATAAAAATAGCATGGCTAAAAAGCACTTGGCTATTTAAAAATAGAGGTGCTAAAAATAGGAGGCTCAAAATAGAAGAGTTAAAATAGAAGTTCAGTTCTATTTTTAGAGTGCATGAAAGCATGGTATAAATTAAAGATAAAGCAAACTGAGTTTCTATTTTTAGAATCAGCCAATGCGCCAAAGAGGAGAAATAAATATAAATAAAGAGTCGTTGTCTTGTGTTGGCGCCAAGGATAAGAAGGGCGTTTATTAGCTAAAGCAAACTGTCGTCTGCTTATTTATGCGCCTAAGATAGAAGCGTGGAAATTAATTAAATAAGTTACAGCAATCAGCCAAACGGTGGCACCAAGGGCTAAGAATCAAGGGATAAAAGAATAAATAAAAGTAAACTTTTGTCCAAAAACAGCCATGCACCAAGGATAAGAAGAACTGTTATTAAACAAAAGAATTGTCGTTTGGTCTGCCCAATCGCATGTGCCAAACACAAGAGAAGAAATAAAATAACATAAGTGTTGCCGTCCAGAAATAGCAATCTATGGCACCAAAAGGAGAAGACTTAAATAAAAGGAACTACTGCATGTTGGTTGTTGGCGCCAAAGAGGAGAAGGAGAAAATAAACAAAACTAAATAAAAATAGCTCAGATAAGCTATTTTTAAAAGGCAGTAGTCTAATAAGACTGATTGGATTGTAAAAATCATATCATACACAATGTGGGTTGTTTTGCTTTGGCAATCCTAGCCTTGTACTTGCACCGCTGAATAAAAAAGCTCCATTTGCCCTCTCATATCATTGTTTTTCTGAGTTTTCATTGTGTTTAATAGGGTATTGTATTGCCTTAGTGTGGAAATTACTCCTACCACCATCCTTTTCTCCTAAACCCTTCAATTAATTTTGAAAAATAGCTTAGAATTGTGCAGGTGTGTGGATCTTTGATTTAGTTAAACTATTGGTGTATCACCTCTGTTTCCCATTTCCCACGTTCTTTCTCCCTTTTCCTTGTCAAAGTTTTCGTTTCTTAGGTGATTCACAAGGGAACCAGCCCTCTCTGGAGGTTCGCCTCAGACATAGGTTACCCACAGCCTTGAGGTGTTCCAATTTTGTCAACAGGAGAGAGAGAACACACAACATTGTCTATTAGGGTGCAACTTCTGGGTGACAACAGTTTCTGACACGTCCGGTGGAACAAGTATTAAAGATTGATGTTGGTTAAGCAGTTTGCAAAGCATAAAGTATTCAGAAGTCAGCATCTGGCAACTCCTCAAGTTTTCACAGACATACTGGTTGCAAACTAGTAAAAACTAATGTCAAAAGCGACCACCAGGTCAAAAGCTAAAGGTATAACATTTGATTTTATTCATCTACCTTTACATTCTTATAAAAGAAGCAGATTTCATAGATCTTCCCCATATATTTCACGAGCTAACAAGCTAAATCAATTGCCCAAAATCCCATAGCTTCTTGTTCTAAATTTCCTGATGGCTCTTCCTAAAAATGAACCTTTTGTGACCTTTAACGATGGCATCCCCTTGAATATTGTTGTATACAATGATATCCCTACTTTCGCATTAAAGTGTTTCCCATTCTTTATCAGTTTAACTCAAACCACTCTTGTAGATCACATTAGAGATGTTGCAAATCTTTAATCTATTTATAATATCACTCGAGAGAATGTAGCCATGAAACTTCTTGCAGCTTCCTTGAAAGATAAAGTCTTGCAATGGTACCGAAATCTACCTATTAATTCTATTAGTACTTGGGATCAATTAGGAACAGTCGTTTGTAACCAATTTGAGGAAAAATCTAATAACTTATCCTTGATTGAGTAATTGAGCACAATTAAAAGAGCCCCTCAAGAGTTCATGGTTGATTTTAATTTGAGATTCCACAGAACTTGGGAAAGAATTTCCCATACCATCAAGCCTACAGCAGAGCATGCATTCTTGTATTATTTAAGATCCTTAAACAGTGACATTGTTGTCCTAAGTCAGTCCATGGGGGGTAACACAATCCCTATTGTCTTTAATCTAGCCATTAGAGCTGAAAATAACCTCATACAAGCTGGCAAAATTGTTCCTTGACCTTCTATGCCTATCTTTCCAACTATTTAGCCACCAACTTCAACTATAAACCCAATTCCAGTAGCAACAAGCCAAGCAGTTACTAATCCAAATCAACCCTCTAACTTGAATGAAATAAAAGGTATTTTGTAAGCTTTTGGAAATAAATTTGTATTTAATGAGAGGCAGTTTGCTCAACCTTACAGACTGTATTAGGCTCCTTTCCAATCTGCTAGACCTTCATATCCAGCATATCCTACAAGTAGGCCTCCATCTCAAGGCCCACCAACCTTTAAAGCTAATCTTAATGCTCCTTCTAGAACTATGACTCTTGTTACAGTGCAGACTAATCTAATTCAAGAACATTTTTGGTGTGCTCCATGCAATCATTCCTATGATCCCTTTTCTTGTGCTAATGGAATGTTAAATCAAGCTTTCATTGCACAAAGGATGATTCCACAACTTTCAATAGTTGAGGCTCCTCCTCAAGGGGATTCTAAAGAAGCACCAAAGCCACCAAAAGCAAATTTGGTAAATTGGCAACAAGAGGATCAGCATGCAGCTAATACAAGGCTATACAAAAGAAGAGCAGTGGGAGAACCCACAAACGTAAATAATTTGCATGGTTCATCTTCTTTATTTCCTGATAATATTAATAAGATTGTTGTTGTCCCTAATGACAAAGAAAGACAAAAAAAATCAGATTCAAAAGGGCAGCTTGGAAGCACAAAACAATTAGGAAAAAAAGGTTGAAAGTGTCCCAAAAGGTCAAGCAAAAGGGGACAGCTCTTCCCGCAATATCATATATCAGATGAAGAAAGCTTGTGTGAGCTTATCCATGTGGGATACGTTGACTATTCCGGGTCAAAAGATCTTGTTGCAAGATGGGTTGGTCAACCTATCGGTTACAGAGGATCATTCAGATAGAGCTAGTGCAGTGCATGCCAATACAGATCAGCATTTTAAGGTTGATTTTCAGGAAAAAAGAGTTGGTAAGCCTCCTCCTTTAAACGTTTCTTTGATTATTGGTGATAATATGGTCCATAATTACATGGTTGATAGAGGTGCTAGCAATACAGTGATGCCTAAGCAGATTGCAGATAAGCTAGGTGTTGGATAGATTTTCTGCATAGCATAAAACCTAGGCAGTCATGAGATAAATCTCCCTCATTTACCGGTGAGGCTCCCATGTCAGATTTGTCAATTAAAGTATGCTAGTATCTATATGAGGTTTTACTTTAACTATTCAGCTCATGAACCATAGCTGTATAGTTCTGTAGCAAGTAAGCAGCTGTTTAAGAAAGGAAATATTTATGGAAGAAGGGAATTATATAAACACAGAGAAGAAATGGGGAAGATGTGCATCTCAATCAATAGATAACAGAGTTGATTGCATGCACATAGAAGAAACCAATAGATATCAACACAGAATTATAAGCAAAGGCAGCTCTAGATTTAGATCTAAAATAACACAGTTTATTAAAAGATCTAAGATATAAAAGCTAGAAACACAATACACCGTGACACAAAGTTCTCCGAAAATCTGCTCCTGTATATTCCTTTGCTTCAAGTGGCTCTCAGGGGTTTCAGCACAAAGTCTGGAACATAAGAATGTTGCTTACAAATTCTGATCTCTTAACCCGAAGGTTCTTCCTCTACTTAAGAGGGGCAATTACAAGTCGGAAGCTTTTTGTTGAACTGGCACATGTGGAAGTTGGAAAGGAAACAACTGGCCATCTCCCTCCTGGAATTCCTCTTTGCATGACATGCATGATTTGCAACTAAAAATAGAACCTTCTATTTTGCACGTCTGCCACCTATCTCCAAGTAGTTGACTTCTTCAAGTAATGGCTTTTAAACCAATCACTTAAGTTGTATAATTTAATTAATTGGTCAATTATTTTGTCGGAGGAAATAAGAGAAAGAAGAAGAAAGAGGAAAGTTGCAGTCTTGTCCTTTTTCATATTCTGCATGCAGTTGATTCAAACTAGATCTGGAAGCGGCTGGATCTGGAAGTGACTAGAAGCAGCTTGCGGGTATTGCCTTTGACATGTCTTCCTTCTTATCCTTGAAGCTTTTGCAGTTCTTCTCCAGTAAATGCATCAGTGCAATGTTCGTTGTAAATAACTCGTCATTTTTATTTTTAATTGCATATGAGCAATTAAAAATTTTGGAAAGCACTCCGAGTGAATGCAACTTCAATGAAGGCTTCAACTGGAAGATTGGAAGCACATGCACAAGATCTTGGAAGAAATTTTCCACGCACTGGCTTCTTCATGGGCTGCATTTGAAACAAGAGGATGAATTTTTGCCAGAAGCTTTTGCAATTATGAGATCTGGATCTAGATCTGTGTCTCCGGTGTCAACAAATCTGGAAGTAATGCATGATGTCGTTGTGCTTTCTTTTTCATCCTGCTTTGCCATGGATGTATCTATCTTTGTCTGAGCAATTCTTCTTCTCTTTATTCGGCCGGAATTCTTCAAAACTGGTGCAGATCTAGATAATTCTTCAAATTCGAAGGATATATTCAATGTATTGGAAATTGATTTAAGCTCCCTTTCTCTTATAAAAGCACCTGTAATCATAGATGGAAAACTCGCCAAAAACTCGCCGGTTTTCAAAAAACTCACCAAAAAACCCTGAAACCGGTTAAACCGCCCAAAAACTCGCCAAAACTCGGCGAGCCCGTACAAAAAACTCGCCAGACGTGGCCTGTACGCGGAAACGCGGTTTTCAAAGGAAAAAAACACGGATTTTACACGGTTTTGGCTCTTTTTAAGGCCCTCAACTCCCTCATTGTCACTCACACAACCATTTGAGCTTGCATTGCTTGTGTTGAGTGGATTTTGGAGCGAATTCGAGGAGAGAATTTGGAGATTTGCATTTGGAGGTAGGTTTTTTTTTTTTTTTAATTCTTTGAAGTTTTTCCAAATTTTGAATATATTATTTAGGTTTTATAGATTCCTATTGTGATTCTAAATACATGCAATGTAAAATCGAATGCTTGTACTTTTTTTATACTCATTTGCAGCCAGAGGTATGTAATTTTATTTTATTTTAACACAAATTCATTGTAAATTAGTTAAATTTTATGTATGTGTATTGTAATCGATTCGTTGTGTAATTTTAAATACATGTAATGTAAAATTGAATACTTGTAAATTTTTAATACTCATTTGCAGCTAGAGGTACGTATTTTTTTTTTAATTAACGCAAATTCATTGTAAATTAGTTAAATTTTATGTATGTGTATTGTAACCGATTCGTTGTGTAATTCTAGAATCTAAATACATGTAATGTAAAATTGAATGCTTGTAATGTATTTTTTTTACTTACGCAAATTTGTTATTCAGGCATGTTTTGTTTTTAAAATTAAATTAAGTTTACATTTTCTAATTTTTTAAATGTGCATTGTGTTACAGATTAGAGTTTAACAATGGCATCAGGCTCGGCATCAGGTTCGGCATCTGGATCACTAGCAGGGACAGTTCCTCCGAATGCCCGTTCCATAGCATGGAAGTATACTGTACGTGGAACTTGTGCGGGCGATATTTTTTGCACTTTCTGTAACAAGAAAATGAATGGAGGCATCAATCGTTTGAAATATCACCTTTCAACTATTCCTTGCCGAGATGTTACAGTTTGCCCCAACGTGTCAGAAGAGGCAACGCGAGAGATTAAAGCAGAGCTGGCAGAGTTAGAGGAGAAAAAACTAGAGAACGCAAGGCTGAAGGCAGCCATAGCACAAGCTATTAGACCTGGGGCTGCAATGGAAGAGAATTTAAACGATGATGCAGCAACAATTGTGAGCTCTACTCGTGGTCCACGCATACGAAGAGGAAGAGCCGAAAGAGGCTCATCTTCATCGAGTTCGAGCAAAGGCATACCGAGTTATTTTGTGGCAAGGAACACACCTGGAGCACAACCTTCATTGGATGGTGCATTCTGGAACAAAGATATGCACGAGAAAGTGGATAAAGCTTGTGCAAATTTTTGGTACTACAACAACCTGCCATTCAATGTGGCAAAGAGCCCATACTGGGAGTACTTGGTGACAGCGTTGACAGTTGTAGGGAAAGGGTACAAGGCACCCTCTCCAAAAGATTTGAGCGGGAAATTACTTGAGGGTGCGATTGCAGATGCCACTACCATGCTAGAAGAGCACAAGAAACAATGGAAAAAATTCGGATGCACCATTCTTTCAGATGGGTGGACGGATGGAAGGAACCGCACCCTTGTTAATTTTTTAGCAGCTTCAAACGGTGAGATGGTGTTTTTAAAATCTATTGATGCCTCTGACATAATAAAAAATGCAGAAAATTTGAGTGTTATGTTAGAGACAGTTGTATTAGAGGTTGGTGTACAGAATGTTGTGCAAGTTGTTACAGACAATGCAGCAACATATGTGGCAGTTGGGAGACTATTGCAGGAGAGACATCCATCACTCTTTTGGACTCCTTGTGCAGCTCATTGCATTGACCTTCTTTTGGAGGACATAGGCAAAATTGATTGGGTGAGGCCGGTTGTAGAAGATGCAAGATCTATAACGAAGTACATATACAATCACCCTTGGGTTCTGAGCTTGATGAGAGTACACACAAAGGGGAAAGAACTTGTTCGAGCTGGTGTCACAAGGTTTGCAACTAACTTCTTGACGTTGCAAAGTATTTCTAGTTTGTTGACATCTTTGAAACAAATGTTTGTGAGTCAAGCATGGCTAGACTCACAATATTCAAAGAAAGCTGATGGAGAGAGGGTTACAAAGATAGTTTTTGATGATATCTTTGCAAAGAGAGCTATAGAGATCATCAAGGTAATTTCAAACTTCGATTTATATTTCATTCCTTTATTTTAATTTGTTAAATTATAAATATTAAATACATTGTTCTACTTTTCACTTTTTTATTTCATTTCTAATATGTATTGTAACTTGTAAGTTTGCAATCTTACATTTTAATTTGTGTGTAGGTGTCAGAGCCGTTGGTGAGAGTTTTGCGTTTGGTTGATGGGGAGCAAAACCCCATGGGGTTTGTATATGAGGCCATGGATAGGACCAAAGAGTCTATCCAAAACTATTACAGGGGGGATATCGTCAGATATGGTCCCTTTTGGGGGATTATTGATCGGAGGTAGAACAATCAACTCCACCAACCTATTCATGCAGCGGGGTACTACCTCAACCCCAAGTATTTCTACTCTGACAGCTTCACAGATGTGAATGGAGAGGTTATGGAGGGCCTTTCGACATGTATTGAGAGGATGATACCGGATGTTGAGACGAGGGACCTCGTTATTTTAGAGCTGCAGAGTTACAAACATGGTAGGGGGAGACTCTTTTCATCGGTGCTAGCTATTCGAGGGAGAACCACACAGTCACCAGGTAATACCAAGTTACTTAGAATGTTTACCAAGTTACTTATTAGTTACATATTTGATTTTATTAATTAATTATAAATTTTTGATTATCTTGTTAAATGTTTGTAGGTTCTTGGTGGGAGGATTGGGGAGGGAATACCCCAAATCTTCAAAAGTTAGCCCTCAGAATTCTATCTCAACCTTGTAGCGCTTCTGGATGTGAACGCAACTGGAGTTTGTTTGAGGCCATTCACACGAAGAAGCGCAACAAGTTGACTCAAAAAAGACTCAACGACTTGGTTTTTGTGCAATACAATCTCCGGCTTCGCAAAAAAAAAGTTGAGGTGACATCAAAGGAGCTCATTGATTTGGATGAGATAGATCCATACAATGAGTGGACTGGGCAAGAAGAGGAAAACCCTGCATTCACAGCGGATGAGATGGCTTCTTTTGAGAGGGAGGCTATGGAGGGAGAAGCACTAGCAGGACTCCGAGGAGATATTGGAGTGGATGACATCTTTGGAGGTGATCTCCAACATGCAGCAGAGGAGCCACCAGCACCACCATCTAGTTCCAGGATCGAGCCAGTTTCGCAGCCTTCTAGGAGGAGCGTGGAGACGCAGCCGAGTGTGGGGACTAGTGGAGCCAGAGGCACTAGACCCTCTCCCCAATATTTCTCTAGATTGGGGAAGAGGAAAATGTAATTTATTGTATATTGTAACTTGCATAGATATGAAATTTATGATGATATTTTTCAATGTCAATCATCATAAATTCATATTACTTATCAGCCGGTTGTCGTATTCGCATGATGATGCGATTTTGTATTGTATTTGTATTCAAATCTAATAGAAAACACTTCTCCAACATTTTATGGGCTCATTTGATACATTTTGTAGCTATGTGTTGCTTAAAATTTATGTTTTTTAAAAAAAATTGAGTATTTTTTAAGTTGTCGAATATTCCCGAGTATTGGCCGAATATTGGCGAGTTTTTGGCGAGTTTTTTTTTTGGGGGTCTGGCGAGTTTTTGGTTTTGGCGAGTTTTCCTACTATGCCTGTAGTGAATTCCTGCAATTAATTCAGACAAAGATGGCAACCAGAACATGAACAATGGATTTTAATCATAAAAATCTGCATAATTCAAGCATGCTGCCCCAAAATTTGATGTTTTATTTGCATGCAAAGCAAGCATGGATTTTACCAACTTCACCTGAGCACCTGTATCACTTATGCAAATAATTATCCAGACACAAATCAACCTCCTTCAACCTGTGCGCAAAATTGGAAGCTTTCAGCATTAATTTCACCTTCTTCTGAGCAAAAATCCTCTCCAAATGGGGCGCACTTTTCCTCTGGGCTGCACTTCTCTGCCTGTGAATTAATTAATTCATCCATATGGCAGCCCCTACTTATAATATCTTCACCATTTTATAATTAATTAATGTCTTTCCTATTCCTGGCAATTAATTAATAAGCTTCACTCTTCAAATGGGGCGCCTATTTTGTGCATGCTCATGGCTGCCATTAAATAAATTAAATTTATTTAATTTTAGACTTCTGCTTCCAATTAACTCAAGCCTCACAGTATGCTTTGACCTTAGCCACTGAAAATAGGAATTAATTTAATCATTTAATACTTTAAAAAGTATTATTCCTCTCTCAAATGGGGTTGCATTAAATAAATTAAATTTATTTAATTTGAATTCTATTTTTAAATTCATTTTGTCCACTTCCCTTTGTTGACTTTTCCACAAGCCTGGGTGCCAAAATTGGGTGAATAAATATTAACAAATATTTATTTAATGCATTATTATTCACCCAAGGTGGGTCGCACTTTTTGGAATAAGGAATTTCTATTTTTAAAAGTCACATGACAATGGGATTATTTACCCTGCAAGGCAGCCCTGAAAATCCCATGATCCACTTCAAACCCTCTTTTTCCAAAAATGCGGCCAGCCTAGAAGAAGTTTTTTGGTGCACGACTTCGTCTTTTCCAAGAGAACCAGATCTCCGATGGGGAATTCCTTCTGGCACAACGTGCGTATGTGATCTCCTGATACTCCAGGGCAAGAATCAGGCCAAACCGGCAAAGGAATTGATCCAGAGAAATTTCACAGAAAACGAAACGGGAAAACACAAAAAACACAAAGCGTTGCTAGAAGTTACAAATAAAGCCCAGGATTCATTCACGGTTAAAACCCTACTGATATATGGGAATAACGATATGTACGATCACAACAGAGTTAAACCGGAGCACAAATTGCCTCAAACGGGGTTCAAAATAATTAAATACAAATTTCCCGCAAACAAATCTCGATGACAGAATATAACAATTTTGGGCATCTGGGTATTTGGCGAAAATGGCTAATATGGCTCCTTGGGAATATCTTAACACAATACAGGAACTTTCTAGCAATAAAACTCAAAACGACCCATTATTTTAAAAGTACAAAAAATTTTCGGATAGGGTAGTCTCAGATTTCAGGTAAACCATACATTTTATGTTTTCTGAGAAACATCTCTTTTTAGATCAATATCATCAAGTATAGCTGAATTGTTTTGTTTTAAGATATATTTCATCTCCCTTCATTTATATTCCAAGTTCCAAGTTCACTATGAGTCCTTCCAAGTTCTAGGAACCAAGTTGTTTCTTTTATCTAAAGTGATTTCTATGGCAAAAAACCAAGCTATTTCTTTGATCTAAAGTGATTTCTATGGCAAAAAATGGAGAAGAGTACTTCCTCTCACCTAGGGCTTGTAAGTGTGAGTGTATTCCATTTCATATGTTAGCAGTGCACTAATAGGCGGTACTAGAGTCAATTTTCTATCTTTCATATAGGTAAACCATACAATTTATGTTTTTTGTGAAGCATCTCTGTTTTTAGATCAATATCATCAAGTATACCTCAATTGTTTTATTTTAAAATATATTTCATCTCCCATCATTTATATTCCAAGTTCCAAGTTCAGTATGAGTCCTTCCAAGTTCCAGGAACTAGGTTGTTTCTTTGATCTAAAGTGATTTCTATGGCAAAAAATGGTACCCTAAACTCTTACGAATTATTTACAATTTCTAGGTTTGTCTCATTTAAATCTTCACTATAACTCCTTAATTACATGTACAGCTTAGTGGTGAGGTATATCCAGATACAATGAAGCCAACAGTTGAGCAGTAAGCTAGACTATGTAAATGTCGTTGTGCATCTTGTCAAATAAGCATTAACTTCTTTATTAAGGCATTAATATTGCGAAGATGACCATAATGCCTAAATTCTTAGGTGGGATGTAAATGATAAAACCTTAGAAAGGGCTTCTTTTCAAAAACTGGTTTACTTTCCAAAGATATCTTGGCCATAGAAATTACAGCCAAATCCAAACTCTTAATAACTAAATTTTCAAAATTTGACGGTAGGACTGAACCCCCTAATTTTCTTTACGTAGATAGTGTTAGGGCAGAGGCAGTGATTTACAAAACCCTGAAAAAGCATGAAAAGGATGTAATTCTCCTCGGGGCTTTTGCCGGGAACGGGCCCACATGGTGGAATTGGTTTTATCACACAGCTTGCCCCATGATTTTTGTCAAAAGCAAAACTAGGGAAAAATAATTCAAAAGCAAAAATATACCAAGCTACTACTCCACACCATTCACACAAATGATAGGTACAGAAACGACTATTAGCCGATAACAACCTAATAGTAATAACGCCTTTCAAAGACCAATAATCGAGCAGCGAAAGGGCATAAAATAAATCTTACCAGTTATGCTTACTTACTGAACATGACAATCAAACCAATACAAAAAACGTCCAAACGGCCTCAGGAAAGCATAACAGCAACAACTCAACTAAACGAATTAACTTATCCAACTCCTTCAAAGCAGAGATGAATCTTTAAACAGAGCTCGATGCGTTTAAAGGCAAATCTAAACATAGCAAACCCGCATGCACGAAAAGCAAATCTAAACTTAGCAAAAAACAAAATTAAAAATAGCCGATAAAAGCGAAAACGTTCAGACGGCCGTCAAACCGTCAAACTTAACATAGTCACCAAAACGACCAAAAGGGCCTTTCCCATAAGGGGAACGCCTTCGGCGTAATTATTAGTTTCCTCCTGCTTCACCATGTTGGTGAATAATTATTTCATCAAAGAAACGCCCATATCTTCACTGTCACCCATCTTCTCAACCCAACAAGCTAGAGGAACAATAGCTCTGATACCACTGAAATATCCGTTGTGGGATACCACTCGAAAATGCACAAAATATATAGAAATTGCAGCAAGTAAACATTCTGATTTTGCAGGAAATAACCAAGTAGGGCAGCGAACTAATTTTAATTGATATCTCACAAAATACTCACTCAAAACAAATGAAATTTTACAGAGCTTGCAACAATGATAATAAACACTAGAAAAATATTTTTAAAATTTTTTGAATAATATATAACTCTCGGAAAATTTCAGAAAGTCCTAGACAGCTGGAGAACTTCAAAAATTCATAACTTTACAAATACAGGTGATAAAATTCTGAAAAGCTAGGAATGACATCTACAAATAATATAAATGAAATCCGAACCTCCAAATCTGGAAATATCAACCTAAAACCCCTACAAAAATTGCTGAAAAATCCCTAAGGGTGGCGTTACCCTAAGGAAGAGGCTGAAAAAACTCTCAAAAATGTCTCCAAAAGTGGCGCCAAACCTTGCTCTGAACGCTGCCAAAAATCTGATCTGAAACCCTTCGATTCTTCTCCACAAAAAGTCTTTGAAACCCTTCTCTGAAATCTTTGAAAAATATCTTTGAATAACAGCCCTTAATCAGCTCCAAAATGACAAACTAAAGTGGATCTTTCACCACCAAAGAGTGCCCTACTAGTTAGGAATGGATCTCTCACCACCGAAGCTAGGGTTCCTGTGGGATCTTACTCCACAAGCAATAACAATGCAAACAACAATTGCTCACTATCCAAAATGTGTGAGTGTGTAAGAATGAGCTCTATTACTCCCCCATACTCCTTTTATAATTTCCCCAAGCAACAAGAGACCCAAAAAGACCCCAATTGACCCCTTCTAGGGAGAACCACAAAATCATAAAGTAACTTAAGTTACTTTTCCCCTCCTACTCGACATAAAGACTGAAGTGACCCCCAACGGAAGATTATAACATTAAAGTGCCATGAGTCCCCCCCTTAACGACAAAACATAACATTTGTTCCCACCAAGCCACTTAATACTCATGTCAACGCAAAAATATAACAAATAAGCAAGGTGGTAATAGTCATCCATACCCAATAGCCTCCAGTGTCGTTAGACCCTCGGATATGACCAAGGCTAAGACAAATGAAAAGCCTCCTAGGCCATCTGCTCAGAACTGGGGACATTACATTCATTTATGCCCATCGTTTTGGTTTTATGGATATTTTTTTATTTATTTGTGGCAGCCCTGGCAGAAGCAAGAGGCACAGACGTAGGGGGATGCACATCCATGGATATGGGTGTATGTTGTGCAGAATATTGACGTGGAAAGTGAGTGGCAGAAAGTGACACAACACACAAACCAATTTAAAATCAAACATAAAGATATATTGGTAAGTAGTGTTACTATTATGTTATTTGTTAACACAATAAATATTCGTAATTATTATTCTAAGCTTGGCCATCCATTCAACTTCTCGGAGGCTTTCAAAATGTACAGTAGATGAAGGAAAATCAATTTCAAAGCGGCCAAAGAAATTTCAGGACTTGTATTTTCTAAATGCAAGAACGTAGACTAATTCCAAGTTCTTCGAATTAATTTTGGAGACACTTTGTCCATTTTTAAAACTTTTCATGCCAGAAATTTTAGTGTCCATCTGTATTTTTTTTATTGATACCTATTTATATGTGTTCCAATGAAAAAGTAAACCTTAAATCTCCCAAAAAGGGATATCTCTGATTTATATGTGTTTGACTTAGCTAAGGCCCTAATGTAATTCAAAGTAAATCAACAAACAGTGGGCGTTTGGCCTAGTGGTATGATTCTCACTTAGGGTGCGAGAGGTCCCGAGTTCAATTCTCGGAATGCCCCTTACTGCCCCTCTTTACTTGCCCTTTGAAAGACTTTTGTAACATTTTTAAGTTTACAAGAATCACATTTGTAGCTTGGCACCGCTACAAGAATCACCTTTTTCCCTTTTCAAATCTTCGCCCCATACCCTTCGGCGTTTCCATTGTACACTCCACGTACGATTGCTAGTCATACAAGGGAATTGCCCCTCTCAAATGCAAAGAGAAACCATCCATCCAATGGTGATATTCTTGCATCTGTAGCACTTTATGCTGCTGCCTGTTGGGCGAGTCAGTGCAATATTCAGAAAAATTGCAATGAAACAGATTTGTGTTAATAGAACTATCACCCTCACTATATCACCAAAGGGTGAATCATCACCTGAAGTGATAAATGACTGAAGATGGAAAAATGAGCATGTAAATCCCAAAGGGCATTCATGGTTCATGCCCCCGAGAATTTAACCATCGCGCCTCTATCTTTTGGGTCTTTTTAACACTTTGCTCTCATTACGTGCTCCATTTTAGAAGAAATGCATCTTATATTATACCAACAAACAAAATATTTACATCAGCGAAGCATAAATAGCACTTGAAATTTTTTTTCCTATGAAAACAAAAAGCGCTTACATTTGTGTAATTTTGGCTTTAACGTGCATAGCCAGATTCTTCTAACAATATACCACTCCCTTGAATGGAGTGGGGAATTCACTTTATGAAAAAATATCCTATAGCTTGTATTCAAAAGGAAATGTATACCAGCCAACTTACCATAAGACATTACCCTGCAACTAACTCTGATCAACCAAGTGACTCCTAAACTTAGACCTAGTCAAGAAAGAGAGGCGGTTAATAAGTAGTGTAGATATGCTTGCAGCCATACCCAGAAGATCTTGGCAGATGAACATTTCCAGAAGACATGCAGCACTGAATTTTCTTGTTCACAATTAACACCTAAAAAGTAAGATATGACAGCATTTCTGAGTTTTCTTTTGACTATCAGACCTTGGTGAAGCAGTAACTACACCAAAACCTTGGTTAGAAAGGAGCTGATATCTCTTATTGATAAGATTGTTCTTTGGGTTTACAGACTCTCCATCTTGTTAAGATTGTTCTTTGGGTTTACAGACTCTCCATCTTGTTTAGATGTGGTGCAATAGGGAGTTATGTCTTGCCCTAACATAGGGATCCCTCTCTTCTCATTACTTACAAAACCTTTATTTTATTTCAGCTTTTATTTTACTTGACTCCCTACTAAATATGCATTAGGCATTCCCGTCATCCCATTTATTTTGCAGTCTCAATGATCATCTTTGGTCATCCATTGATGATGGGAATAATTTAATTTGAATTAGTAAATTACTGTGTTGGATTTCAGCAACTAAACATTTCTTCTGTGTTACGTGGCATCTGGAAAGCTTGAATCGTCTGTAACGTTTCATTAGATTCACAGCTTGTAACATACTAAAGAGAATTCCCTGTCTAAGGAAATATACAAAATAAGAATGCTTGCTTATTTAAAGGAAGAAACCTCTCAAAGCTCTTGAACCTGTACAGAAATAAATGCCAGAATGAATACCTGCATTTACAAAATTTGATAGGACAATCGTCTGTCGATAATAACGTGCTTGTCCATTCAAATACCTAATCAAACAAGAAGAAAGCATGACAATTATTTTCCTGATACCCTTAAGTTGTCCAAAACTCTTTAGGAATAATAGCAAAATTTATTAAATGGGAAGGATAGTGAGGGTATTACGTCAAGACCAAGTTTATCTAACCATTAAGAACAATCAGAGAGATAAAAGCACTAATGCCTCCAAAAAACAACTAATTAAAGTTCCACAAAAAAGCTTTAAGCACCTCACCATTCTCGGATCCGCATGAAGTCAGTGCCGTGCTGCTTGGTTGGTAACTGGTTTAATTGGTCAACAACTGAAACAATATGGGACCAATTCTGTGAAAGAAAAAGGGCAGCATTAGATTATATACAAACATTATCAAACAAGAGAAATTATATATCAAAAGAAGGTAAATTAAACTATAATAATACCTGCATCAAAATGACATCAGCATTGTCAATCACTAGAATCTGCATGGCGTAAGAAACTAGAATTAAAGATAATCTGTTTGATATAAGATCATGCAAAAGAACAAGAAAGTCTATTGAATACCTTGCAACATAAAACAATAAACAGAATTAAGCAATAATTTATATAGGTAAATAATAAGACCAACAGCCAAAATGTTCCTGAAATCAACCAAAAAAGAATATATAGTAATAAAAATTAGCACTCCATCTCTACCTCTATGGATGACAAGAAATCCACGTCTTTATTCTTTTCAGTCTCTGCTTCTCCAATTCGCTGTACAGAATGAAGTATTTGCAGGAGCTAAGTTTCAAGAATAGCTCGATCTGAAGCTTGACTTGTAAAAAATAGTAAAATATAGAGTTTCTACATATTTAAAGACTAACAAGAAAGCTTTCCATTTATGATAACATGTTTAAGTTACAAAATTGAGTAAAGGCGTCCTTTAATTGATTGTTTGGACTACTCATTTGAGCACAGAATGAAGTATTTGCAGGAGCTAAGTTTCAAGAATGGCTCGATCTGAGGCTTGACTTGAAAAAAATAGTAAAATATAGAGTTTCTATGTATTTAAAGACTAACAAGAAAGCTTCCCATTTATGATAACATGTTTAAGTTAGAAAATTGCGTAAAGGCGTCCTTTAATTGATTGTTTGGACTACTCATTTGAGCACAGATGGTCAGGTTTTCAATTCAACGGAATATACTTTTGCAGATAACAAACTAAAAGAAAATTATATAGAGATGACATATTGAAGAACTAGTCGTATCAGATAATGCACCTACCCTGCACCTAAATTTGTTCTTCTGGGATGTGAGGCCAAGGAATTTCCCTGTAATCACCTGGGAGATGATTTTCAATTGGTAATCCATGAAAGGGTGTATTTTCAACAGTGGGAAATGTTACTAGAGTGGACTGTTATGATGGAAGACTTTTCTCATCTTAGAAAAGTACCTACTACCTCTATAAGTCAAATTGAAAAAGTATAAAATAGAAAGTTTTTCCATTAATTAGAAATTTCATAACGGTTCATGTCCCCAGTGTAAAATAGTCATGGCGAATCTTTCAGTTGGATGGCTTTACTGCAAACTTTAGGAAAAGAAAACTTTCAGTGGGATTATATAAGCAAACACACAAAACTTCCACTATATGGTGTGTTCCCTATTTAGAGGTTATAAGAAGAGGGCAATTCTTTAACTGGGTTCAACATTCATGTGCAAAGATTAAAGAAATGCCTGGTCTACTCTGTCAATATAAGCTTATGCCCTACAAAAATCCGGCCATTTTGGAGGTAGGTACGCCAGGTAGGTGTAGGAGAATTTGGCATAAACCTGTATTTGGATTCAAGACTTAACTAATTAAAAATTAACTGAAGCACATTCTTCTTTCAAGAATAGAGTTTTAGGGTGCTTAATGATCTGCCAAGGATTAGTGATCAAGGTGAGGCTTCAGAAAGTTGGTGACGCAGACTGCTTGTAGCTTGTGTGGTAGAGATGAAATAGTGGACCATCCCCCTGCCAACACTTTTTTGGTATGGTTTCAAACTGAATTTAGATATCTATTCACTTTTGCTACTTCTTTGAGAGCACATCTCCTTGGAGACAGTTTGGATTATAAGGGACAGTAGCAAACTGTTCTGTCATACAATCTCTATGTGTGCTGTTGGATTCCTGCGGAAATTCAGGTGTAAGGCTGCCTTTCATGCTAGGAAAGTTGAGGGTTTTTAAGCAAGAATTAGCTATGCAAGTCAAAGTTAGATTGAAGTGTTTTGATAAGCTATTTAGTCATCTCACATTGGGCCACAAACGCAAATGTTAGCATTTCTAGCTTACTTAGGAGATAGTTTTGAATCACTGTTGTTATATTGATGTATATTCTTTGTTCCTTGTTGATATATAAGATGCATTTCAACGAAACAAAAAAAACACAACTAATTATTAAGGTTTTGAGGTTGTATTCACAGTGTTGCATGTTTATGTTTGTGAACAGTGAGAGTATTCAGGAAAAAATATGTATAAATCTTTTAAATAACCAGTTATGTTTCAAATTTAGTTATCGAACAACAGTGCTAAGGGGTTGCAATATCTAGTTACTTCCCTGTTCTTGTCTTATGTTTCAACCATCAATTCATGGTTCATATAAGCTGTTCTTCCCTGTACAATAGATCGAATTAGGACTGCATGTGTGAACTTCTTATGTAAATAAATCTGGCCGAAAATGAGCATATGTACCCCTATTTATGTTATTGTTTAAAATGACATATACAGCTTGCATTTCAACATCTAGCAGGCGTAATCACTTATGGATGCCTTATTGCAGTGTGTGGGTGCATGTGCGTGTGTGCATGTGAAAATGTGTCTTTCAAAATTTACCCCATTCCACTTCATCATGTTTTTTTCCATTTTGTTTGGTCGGACAATGTATCATGTTGTTTCATTCAGTTCACTGTTAACACATATAATGTATGTATTACTTAGATGTGGAATTTTAGGATTATGTTAAGTCTAGTACTCAGCTTAATACGGTAATTAGACACAATATTTACTGCCAGTTCTTTCTGAGTACCTTTTCTTCCATCCAACCTCTCAGCCCTAAGATGGCCTCCTACATTGAGCACTTCTTGTCGATTTTATATGACCCCGTTGTTTGTCCACACAATCTGCCGTGGTATTGGTCACAAGGCTTAACCCTTTGGTCATCTAAGGATATGCTCTCCTCCAGTAACAAGTCGAGATGACCATATTATTCAGAAGGAACTATAAACTTTGTTCAATTCAAGAAATGAGATGGAAAATATACTTCATTTTTAGTACCCTTCCTACCATGAGATCCAATGAACATTGTATTCCCTATGAAGAGAATTCGGAAAGTCCCTCGTTATCTTCTTTGCCAGCTAGACAAGAAATATTTAGCAAGTATCATCAAGAGGCTATTAGTTTTATACGTTGAACCCTCTAAAGACCCTCTAGTCTTACAAGATTGATCACATCCTTCTTCCAACAAATTTTAGCCATTGGAGAGATCAAGCGACATGTAGATGTTGTAGCAAATAACTCTCCGAGTGGTACATTCGTGAGGCAATGCTCCATATACAAGAGCCCGCAAAGCCTCTTGCTTATTGCTCCCCACCCTCCTCGTAAAGGGATGACAATCATTCCTCATCGTGAGCTTTGACCTTGTGGACAAGTGCACATCACCAATTATCTTTCTTCCTTTGGAAACTTGTTTGCCTTCAATGATAGGAGAATCATGGCAAGGAGTTCCAAATAGACTACAAAGACAGCACAAATGGGCCCTTTTAGCCCAAATCACTCTATGAATGAGAGAATCAAGCTCTGAGTTGACATTTTAATTTTGGTGAACAAAGGTTGTAAACCTTCCCTAAGTTCGACTACAGCTAGGGTCTAGCCACACACAACTCTCTTGGCTTATATGAATGTTTATCCTTATTGTGTTTTTATGAAATATCCCTTGTAGGATATTACTTAAAAATGCACAAAATATAGACAATTTGCAGCAAAGTAAAATACTGATTTTAATGAAAACGTCCAGCTGGGACAACGAATGGTATTAAATTGATATTACACAAAATATTTGTCCACAATGCATGAAATTACAAGGGAAGCTTACAATAATAATAATGGACACTATGCAGACATATTATGGAATAAAATAATGCTGCCCGACAAGGTACAGAAGCCCTAGGAGGCTAGTCCACTTCAGAGGTCCGTGACCCTCTAGATACAAAGCAAATAAGGGTCTTTGAAAACAACAAGGCAAGTATAGGGAATAGCACTGCCACCTGCAGATCTGTCCCGGCCGACTGGAAAAACCCCCAAATCAAGGCTGCAAGTCGCCGCGCAAGGAATGGAGTCGGGTGATGAGAGAGGCGCCCTCCACGACCACCCTAGATGGCTGTCGTGAGTCGGACCTAGAGCCCCACTGATTGTCTTCCCCGAAAGCCCCCAAAAATCCTCGAAACTCTTCCTCTGACCCTCTTGAAATATCTCTATAGTACGGCCCAGAAAACGGCTCCAAGATGAGAGACTAGGGTAGATCTTTCACCACCGAAGATTGCCCTGCTAGCTAGGGATGGATCTCTCACCACCGAAGCTAGGGTCCCTGTGGGATTTGACTCCACAAGCTATAGATGCGAACAGCAGCAGCTGCACGTTAAGGGGTCGATAAAATGTATGTTCAAAAAGTGTCTTTTTGTCCTTCCCCGTCTCCATATATACCTGTCCTTGGTAAACGAGCCCCCACAACCCTAGCGCATTTCATTCCATGGAGGGGCCACTCATATAAAAGTATCTATAATTACTTTCTCCCCTTTTTGAGTCGCCGAGTTCAAAAGTGACCCCCGAACGCCAAACTGGGACATTAAAACCATGTGGCCCCTTCTCAGTAGCCCCCCAGCTTCCGCAACCCCTTGGGTATGACCCGGCTTGGACTCGACTTGACCCTTAGCCTTAGGCGTAGAAAAGGGGACATTACATTTTGTCTCTACTACATCATCCAGGGTTTTTCCTTCTAAAAAAAAGGAGTCAATAGTCCTTTCAATAGAGTCAGCTTTAAGCTTGCAACCATGAGAAGCAACCCTAATCATATAACAAATAATATTTTAATATCCCCCCTATGGTGCTCCATGAATTCCCCATCAAAATATTACCTAGACTTTAGGCTAGCACAATTATGATACCAAGTAGGGTGTTAACATCTCTTCAATTTCAAAACACCAAAATGAGTACCATAGCTTAGTTTGACAATTGATTGTTCTTTAAGTTTGTTTTATTACTTGGAAATAACCAATGTTCTGCCAAGTCCCCTTTTGGAAGGAGGGAAGGAGGAAGGGGTGGGGAGATGGGGAAAAACGGGAACGCAAGAAGAGGACACCTAGAAGTATCCCTGAAATCCTATAAATGATATTCGAATAGGCAAACAACATAAGGACAACGATAGGGGACTAAGGTGGCGATGCATCCCCACAAAACATAGAAAATAAGATAATCTTTAAAAATTGTTCGCTTCTCGATAGCAATGTTCATTTTATAACTTTCAATGTATAGAAGTTTATATTGGAACTATAGTGTTGTTTTCTCTAAACATTAAAACAATAGCCAAATGCACTATTAAATGTATGCTTATGCATATTTGAAAATTAAGTTGTTGATACAGCCATTTTATTGGAAACTGATTAATATTTGAAAATTTGTAATTGTTTGTGCACATTGAAAGAAGGGGCAACTAATCCTTTTCTTTCTTTTTTCAAAGGTCAAGATCGGATATTTACTACTAAAGGGGGGTAATTACAAAAGACAGTTTTCTTCTGTCAACAAAGCCAGGAAAACTTTGATAAGCATTGATAATTACAAGACTTTCAATGCTGCATGACCTGTGTGTACAAATAACCAGAGACATAAAGATCTACCATGTTTTACGGCTCTTCAAAGGATACTTTAAAAGAAGCTCAATGCTGACAAGTTCTATCCTAGCAATCTATGAAAATAGATAGTGCTAATAAATTAAATAAAAGTAGCAGGTTCTTACATGTTTTCTTCTATTAAAATATGCATTCTCTAACAAACCTTCCACCCCACCCTAATACCACTTTTCATTTAACCCCTCCACAAAAAGACTATCCATGTCCCCCTCCATAATTTCCTGCACACAAGTTGAAGTGGGCTGTCTAGCCGGGGGACCATGAATAGGTACAGATTTTTCTTCTCCGTGGATGGGGGCCATCATAGAGCTCTCTGCCTGGGTTGCTTGCCTTCTAGGATTATGAAAATGAATATCTTCCTTCTGCATTATATCCAGCAATCTTTTCTTCACCTCTTCCCTCGGGAGGAATCCCTCAATAGTAACCATACATTTTCCTTGCTTCATATGGTTGACTTGCTGCTCTTGGCAGGCCAAGAGTTGCCAAAAGGATATTTCCAGCACAGGGTTGGAAAACCTCTTTTCAGCAATTTGGTGACTGAGGCCTTTGATGGTTTATTCCATGGATTGAATGGAATTTATAAGCAAAGTATTACTAAGAGCTGGTTCCAGCTTTGGGAAAGAGTTTCTGCTTCCACTTTTAAGACCTTGAGGTGTTACCAATTGATGTTTGAGATACTGGAAGCCCTATAGTTTGCTTCCACTTTGAGACCTAAAAAGAAGATGTTTTCAGGCTCAAATTGTGATGTAGAAGATCTGCTTGAAGGATAAAAGCTGAGAGTGGATAGTGGAATGATTGGACATAGGAGGTGAGGGGCTATAAGACCTGGGCAGCGAGCTACTAAACTCTCAAAAGGACTAGACACGTGTTTGAGGCATGAAGGAAAGAGGCGGGTGTTGACCCCTTATAATGTTGACAGAAAGAGACTGTACACGATTCAAGATGGTATAGGGTGAGGTAATAAACATACCTGTGGGCGACTTGCACGAAAATCTGGATGGCGTTGCATGGTAGATGCCTGTCAGATTGCAGGGGTCTCTGAATCACCATTTTGGTTGTGATGTGAGGCTACCGACCATATTGAGCTGCTCTACCACCTCTTAGCTAAGGGTTACTCACATATGGCTGCATTTTTCCATGGACATTCTTTTATGTGATGCAGAAATAACTAGTGCAAGTGGTAACCAGCAAGCTCAAATGCCAAAGAAAAACCCTGTGTGAAGCACACATTATTGCTAGTTGTTACCTAGGTAACAATGTCCGTGCTTGACAGCCTACTATTATTATATATATAGCTAGCATCAACCAATTGTATTATATAGGTACTTGGCCAATGGCATTTATGCTCAGGAGGCCCAGGGGCACTATATCTAGTAGATAGCCCCCGATGAGGAAGTTAGTTAGTCATGATCCAAAGCCTTTTATAACAGACCACCAAGAAGTACTTGCTGAAAGTAAATAATTATTTGATGTTTCTCCAGTCATTACCAGAATTTTGGATTTTATAGATACAGAATTGGAATTATTATAATTTTGCAACATTAGCTCATATTCCTAGAAATCTTCTTGATCTGTTCGAACCCCTAAAGAAGTCCCTTCTGCTCACGATCCATGGCATCCCTTTTCTGCATTAGTTCTATATGAGACTAATTTGCAAGAGCAGACTCCCGAAGTGTAGGTTTGTACACTGGTACTCTCCAATCTGTAAGCCTGCATGGTGCTGGAGCTTCCAACCTGGATTACCTGACTTTTGTCAGACACAGATGCTCCACATTCTCCTACATGGCTTTAAATACCAATCCTTGATAGGGTCGTACATATGAATTTTTCAATGGTCCTAATTCTATGTTGTTGATAGCCATTATTTCTCAACTGATAAATACAAGCATTCTGTTTTACAATGTATGTAGTCAACTTGACAATACCCTCACCCAAGATGGGAATCCGGGCATCATGATGCGTAATCATTTTTGCCAATTGATTGAGGCTACCTTCAAGATTATTTATGGCAACTATCAGGGGTATGTAGACTCTAGTAATGTGAGGAAAGGGAGATAGCCCTAAGTACTCATTGAAAGTGGGGTCCTATCTGTATGGCCCTGAATACTATGAGGATCATGGTTCAGAGAATCATGAAGGATAAAATCAAAAGCTACCAAGGATTATTAGGGAGATGCAATGGAATATCAAACCAAGTAGTTGCAAGGGAGTGCTATTCTGGTTTTGCGTAAGTGGGGAATTGCAAATCAGCCGTAGAAAATATCCTAGTAAATATCTGAGGATACAGGGGAGGAAGACCATGCTCGACTAAGGACATTGAAAGGGAACTCATATTATGTAACAGTTGAGATGAAGGCCTTACCTAAGCATCACCCAGGAAAGATGGAATCGACTGAGGAGTGGCACCACTTGCCTCAGGCCCCAACTGAGTGCCACCCTCATTTTCTACATCATTGAACCATAAGGGTTGTTGATCATTTCCATTACTCGATTCATCTTTATTGCATGCAATTGAAAATTGTAAGAAATTATTTTCAACAAGCTCTTCTCTCTTATAAACCCTCAACGATTTTATTTCCCCGAATAGACAATAGCACTTGCAATAGCCCCTAGTTGTATTCATATATTTCGGCATAAGTCTTGGACTTCTTCTGAGCCCCATGCTTCATTAACCATGCGAGGACACTTGATTAGCATTGAACCAATATGATCTGATGCATAACTTACATAGATTGCAGATCTTTCTAAGTGAATGAGCCTTAACTCCCCTTGCCTCCATTTAAGTGTTTGAGCTCTTCCAATAACTACTGATTCACGTCTATGTTACATGGTATGAAGAACTTTATGGAAAAAGTTTGAACTTTGCCAAACTTTATCCTTGTCAAACATGAACCCAAACTTTATACATGGAAAGTTTTTGACATGATTTTGCAGTATTGTATCAATGTGTGTGTGTATACATATACCAACTGAAAGCAGAGGACAGAAAGCTGTCTCCACTCTGTTCCTCTAACAAATTTATGCATTTTTTTAGAAAATTAAAATTATAAAAAAACCATTTGTTTGAACTTGATGACACTTTTTTTCTTTATCCATTAGAAAGACTTGAACCAAAGTTTGCATTTTTCGAATATGAATTCGAACTCAAACCTTATGACTTAGCTTGATGTTACTAGTACATGATTGTATGTACTTATGGGCTAAATCTGGAGGGAAACTTGCCTATTGGACCCCCTTGAAAGCTGTAATCTTGCACTAAGAATGAACACATTATCACCTTCCCCCCAAACAGGAAACCACTCAGATTGGACATGGTGGTGATGGGTATAAACTTTCAAGCAAGAGTTGTAGAAAATCTAAGACTTCCCATAACAGTATTGTTAGAAATATTCCTACAACTATATTAGTGTGAATATTGTTTGTTGGTAGAGTTGAGATATTCCTAGAACTATGTTAGTGTGAATATTGTTTGTTTTGTAGAGTTGTTCTAACAACTCTACATAATAACTTGTATATGGGAATAATGTGGGATATTAGAGATATCCTAGGGATATTATGATAAACTACTCTCCTTGTATATAGGACCACAATATCCTATTTATACTTGCAATAATATTCAAAGGGCCATGTGAGATTTCATTCTATGTTTGTTCTTTGTAATATGTTCCAACATATTTTCACATGTGGAACCAGAGCAAGAGGGGATCTGCCCACGGCCTCCAGTAAAAGGGTTGGTGACCAGTTTTTTGAAATTGCTGTCAGATCGTCATTATATACAACCACAGCCAGCTTCAAATGACAGATCCATATCCGCCTCGTGCAAGGTCCACCGTCCAAAGCCAATAGGTTGGCTAATGTTTTAAGTCTTGTTTATAATGTCAACCTATTAAATGCTTTAGTATAGTGAGTAGAATGTAATTTTATTCTAATTTAGGTCTCTATGTTTGAGTTATAACCATCATGTGTTTTTTATTAATTATGGTCATATGTTTTGTAAAGTTTGTGTTTAGATTTTGGATGTCATAAACATTGTGAGTTGTTTTACTGATTGAACTTTTAGATTTCGTCCTTGTATGATTTAAATCGTTGAGTTTAGAAATTAATTAAATATTACTTTCTAGGTAATAGGTTTTTGTTGGGTCAAATAATGTGTCGCGCCTTGTCCAACTTAGCAATAACATCAAAAGTACATCCGTCTTGTCGTATTTGTTAAAAGTGTCAAAAAAAATAAAAAATAAAAAATTGCCTCATAGATGCATTTTTGGTTAAAACCGACATCTTGGGTGTTTGTATTCAACAATGGGCATTCCATTGGATGAATTCATTGGCCTCAATTTTTACACATGCAGAGTCAAAATTCAGATGCAACTAATGAATAAAAAATTGTGAGGAATGGTGAGCAGTAAAGAAAAAGAACCAACAAATACTAGCAAATTGTTAGAATGGCAAAGTAGAGATGATAAGGTTAAAGCCATTATTGGGCTTGTACTTTCAAATACTGAATTACATCATGTGAATCTGTCCACAAAAATATGGGAATTGTTGAATTAAATCTTTGGTGCTAAAGTAGTCAACGCAAAATTTTCTCTGAAGTTGCAATTATTCAAACTCAAAATGAATGATGCAATCTCAATGTCTAGTCATATCAATGAGCTGAGATAGATCATGAGACAATTGGCAGAAGTCAAAGCTCCAATTGATGATGAAGAAGCGAAACTAATTTCTAAACAATTTGCCTTCCAAATATAGTAATGTTGTTTTTACTCTTGGTCAAATACCTTCCAAGTCCTTGGAAGATATGATTTTAGTCCTCCTAGCTAAAGAGAAAAGATCTACAAAGGATGTAACTGAGGAAAGTGTACTATACTCGAGGAATAATTGTCAAAAGCTTTCCAAGGAGGAAACTGAATGTTTCTATTGTAAGAAAAAGGGACACACATCTTGGAATTGTAGAACTCGAGCGAATGATCTTCTCAAAGGAAAGCTTCAAACAAATGAAGCAAATGTGGTCACTGAGAAAGAACAAGTCATCGAGGAAGATCCAATGAATAATAGCAATGGTTACAATTCCAAAGACTTCGTGTACTTTGTTAGAAACATCCTACTCTTTATACCCCAAAGAGTTTTAACTCAAACAGAATAGCAAATCTAATAATTTTGTATGCAGACCAGGATTTAACCTTAAAATTGCGACTAAGGTATTGGTATTATACTCACAAAAAGCACCCCTCTATTTCATGTTTCCACTTCAAATGTTTGCAGAAATTATGGAGACCATTTAGATCGTAATACATATACAAAATCATACAAAGATCATAGTTATTGACTGCTGTAATTAATTACTGGAAGTGGCGACTTGAACCATAGAAGACCGGTATCATTAGAGACATCAAACAGGACTGTATTCAGATCTGTTAAACTGCAATAAATTTAAGAAGTAAAAGCCAAGAGAATACCATTAAAAGCATCCAAGGAAGTCTGAATTTTAATGCCCGACTGCTGCATTTTATTTAAATAAGTCTGCAGACCCAGACGTGAAGTTACAGCAGATCCTGAAGGTGTTTTGGACTCACAAACAGCTCCAAAAAAAGTACAGATATGTTTGGAAAAACAACTCAGAACAGCAGATACACAAATCTGAATATTATGCCCTCCAAATGTGCCAAAATCTGTCCCAAAATAGGTCGTTCCAGCAGTACCAAAATTAATAGTTCAATAACCTGATTGTCCCTGAATTTCCAATGCCAAATAGGAGTGCAAAAGAGAGTTTTCGTTCTCTTTACACTAAGCTTCTTGAGGGTTTTCGTCCTCAGAAGTTACAGCCACAAGAGCTTCAGCTTACAAGCTATTTGCAAAATATAAAATGACATAGTATGCCTCTTCTAAGTCAACCTCTCCTTTAAATAGGCAAAGTGACTCAAAGGAAGCCTTTTTAACCTCCAATCAGCTTGCAGCACAATTCTCTATGCAATTTTTCCAATGGGGGCCTAGTCGTATCTTTCCTAGGGGAAATACAAAATGGTTTTGGGTCTTTTTTTTTCTCTAGGTAGCTAATATATTCTAATCCTAGGCAAGTCGTACTTTTGCCTAGAGGGGATAAAAAATAAGGAATGGGCCTTTTTACTTTTTATTTGTCATGATCACTTCCCTAGGTAAGTCACCATATTTCCTGGGAAGGATATAAATAATATTAGACCCCTTCTGCACTTTCTAGATATTACAACATTAATTTATAAGTGCATGTTTATATTAAGTCAAATAAATAATTATAAGTGCTTTAATATTTTTCTTTTATTTTTTTCTTTTAGGCACTTATAAAAATTTATTGTGACTTAAGTTACCCTTATATTTTTCCTTTGGCCGTCGGGTCAACAAAATGGGCCAAAGGTCTTCGATTCGGAAAAGGGGACTTTACAGAGGAAGAAGGTCGAACAGTGGCCTCTCGTCAGCTACTAGCAACGAGGCCGCCTAGTGATGTAGTGGCATTTGTTTTCAGTTGGGTTTTCCACTGTGATATGTTGAGATTTCCCATTTTGTGTGGTTTGTTGAATAAATCCCTTTGCTGAGATTTGGGGGAAAGAACCATATTCAAAAGAATATGGCTCTTGGGGGGTAGGAGAAGATTTCGAGGTGAATTCAAAATGGATTGTTGTCCAGCTAGTTAGGGAGCTCTAGGAATCTGCAAGATTTGGAATTCGGGAATCCAAGGAATGGGAATTGAACCCATGGAATTTGGCTCACAGCTACTCCTTCCCAATGGTAGAGGAGATAACTTGATGGATTTGTACCCTGTCTAAATAGTGCTTTTAGGGAGCAGCATTTGTAGGATATGTTTTCTCTTTTCTCATATTCACACTAAAGGGTGGAATGTTAGAAATATTCCTAAAACTATATCAGTGTGAATATTGTTTGTTTGGTAAAGTTAACAACTCTACGTAATAACTTGTGTGTGGGAATAATGTGGGATATTAGAGATATCCTAGGGATGTTATGATAAAGTACTCTCCTTGTATATAGGTTTGTTAACTCTACGTAATAACTTGTGTGTGCAAATAATGTAGGATATGAGAGATATCCTAGGGATGCTATGATAAACTACTCTCCTTGTATATAGGATCACGACATCCAATTTATACTTCAATAATATTCAAAGGGCTACGTGCGCTTTCATTCTATGTTTATTCTTTTTCATATGTTCCAACATGTTTTCACAAGTATTAATCTCCATTTATCTTTATGGTCTATAGTAGGTTTATATTATGTAATCTTTTTAGTTCAAAATAGGTAAGACTATTTATAATCGATGTTAAATATTAAGTGAAAGTTAAATTAGGTATAACCACCAATTGGTGTACCTAACATCATAGCATGCATAACTAGCATTCCTACATCAATAAACTTACCTCTCATTCTAGCCTCCTTTTTTGATCGATGTCTCTTCAACCGTTGTAACATGCAAAAAAACAATTAACCATTGTCTTGCAAAAGGGTTTGCATGAAGCATGTGTGTTTATATATAGTGAATAAGATAACTACTTATTCAATAGCTAGTAATAACTAATATTTTATTAGTTTAAATCCAAAGTCCTATAATATGAATATATAGATTACATATAATCTTATACACAGATGTTTACTATAGGGATTACCTAGAACAAACTATTCCTCCTAGTTAATAAGATTGCATTGTATTCTTAAGTTCGCCAAAGAACCTTTTCCAGTATATTTGACTTCTAAGCCAAGTCTATATACATATCACTATACTCAATTCCACGCCATGAGAAACACGTGAAAATATTGATAAGACCCTACTTCGTATAAGAGATCTAAAACAAGGACCTCGATTCCTCTTTATATAAGCCTTGAGACGCGTTACCAAGTTATATAATCAAATTTATTTATTTAGTTAGTGAAATTAACCTCAACAACCATATTTTTGATGAATTCCTAACTAATTTATTCAATGAACAAAAATACCTATAATATTTTCCACTCTTTAATATATTGAATGGGATTAAAATTTCAACAGCAGAAAATAAAGATACAAAAATTCATCGATTCAAATAACAAGCAACTGAACACCACTTAAGGTCGATTAAGACTGGAAGGATGATCGAGGACCTCATAATTAGCTACAAAAGTGCACATACACAAAACAATAGAAAAGTAATCATTTTTCAATAAAAGATTACCATAATGTGCACTGTATTTGGTCAATGACGTATCACATTAAAGAGAGGAAACAACCATTTCAACATTGTTCACCCAAACTATAACAAGTGATGTAGTCATTTTTACACCCACTAGAAAAGCAGGGGAATCCCATGCACACCAGTCTATCACCCAGTGGGAACTAGGCGCTCACCCGAGGCACGTGCGGGTACCGAGTCTCCCTTAATGTGAGTTAAGTGGGAACACATCATCTAGATTAGTAACTTAATAATGAGTAATGGTGGCAATGAGACATGCAATCATCATAGGGCTTAGAGCGGCCTCTAGACAAATGCACTCATCCCAAACAATATTAGCTAGTAGATATCATAACAGAATGAAAATACATAGAGTTTACATCTACTTCATAGCTTCCATTAACAAGATAAAACAATGTGAGCATGGAACAACTATACCCATTCTCATTCATGGCGGAATCCTCATTACATTCATACAAGAAACAATAAGTGAGAACACTTAGACTATCACCGCAGGGATCTAGTCTTTCATCCATACAAAAAGAAATTATAACCCACTTAGTACATCTCACTTCTACCCAATCACATAAAGCTTTGCATAGTGACTATAATCTCTATCTCCCTTTCTCTGGACTTTACCCGCTTTTTGTCATGCCCCCCTTCTCTCTTGTGGGCGCCCGTATATATAGGCACCCGGACTGCCAGTGCCTCCATCTGCGGCCTCAGATCCGCTGTCAGGCGTCCGTATGGGCCCTCCTTGGGAACATATTCCTCTAAACCTGGGCTCCATGCATTCGGCCATGATGGTCTCCTGAGTGCGCCTACCATCCAGCATGGGCTCCGTGTGTTCTGTCATGGTGGTCTCCCACGTGCGCCTCTACCGCTACGTGGATTCCTTCTGTGGGCCCTGTGCTGTCAATCTGACATGATTTGCCTTGTCGGGTCCTACTTCTTACACCGAAAATGGCTAAGTCCCAAAACTGGGCTTAGTCCCGCGCGCCTTGTCCTGCGCGCCCTTCCTCTATTATTCCTTGTGTGCTTTCTCCTGCGCGCCCATCCTTTAATCCATGTCTTGCGCACTTACGCGCCTTTGCATACTTAGTCGATATTTCAGGGGCTCAACAGGTGAATTGGTTTTAAACTTGAAGTTGAAGGTCCAATATCAGACAAAGGAAAGTATCTGTTTGTATCAATTAAAGAACATGAATACAATAAATTCTTATTGAGCAGTTATACAAAGAGATGGAGCTAATCTACTAGAAGCAAACACAATCTGTCAGACTGTGCATAGAACACCTTTGGAGGCTGCTTAGAAAGTAATCATGATCGTTGATATTTGCATCGGAAAATAAAGAATTATTACAGCAAAGGAAAAGCTACAAAGCTGAAAATCCTCTGCTGCACAATCATGGTGACCAAACAAAAGTAAGGAGGATAAAAGAACACGATGTCACATTATATCCTTTTTCCAACAGATAAATACCAGAAAATAGAGTGCTATTCGTGATGACCAAAGTTGAGACGAACCTCTATGACAAATATTACCTTGCAGTTAAGTTAAAACAGAACAGTTGAAAGACCAAGAGTTGTAGATTGAAAGTTATTTTAAGGAAGAACACAAACAGCGAGGCTGCGAGAGTGAAAAAACTGAAAAAAAATTGAAAATTCCATAAATGACAAAAAGTTGAAAATTCCATATACAACCAAGTTCTCACTCACTATCTCTCAACTCCACAAACACCGCAACAGTGAACTACAAATACTGCATGCTCTCATTTTCTAGCATTTACTTGAGACATGTAATTTCATTTATATGAAATTTAAAAGCATTTACTTACAGTAATCAACCCAATTGGTGAAGCAACAATAATGTCCGAAGAATAGAAATCACTGTAAAGCTTCACAGTTTTCCTGTGCAATACCACATAACCACATTAGTTGAGAATATATTTCTTGTATGTTTTTATTGTTAGTTTGGCAAGAAATACATCTATTGATCTGATTTTTTTCTTCAACCTGTGAAAAACCTAGCATCTTGTGGATAAATCAAAGATTAGATGCAATGTCTCAAAAATACTCCACATTGTATGTATATCAAACATTGCAAGATAATCTAAACTTTTAGCCTCATGCAAAATAAAACAAAAGATGTAATCTTTTAAAGCTGGGTGAAATCATTAATTTCTTGGATATCCTTTGGTATTTAGCTCTCTATTGCTAACCAATGGCAATGGATAATGTTCCAATATGAAAAGTAATATAATGGTACAGTGGCCTTGATCTCTTTTTGGCTGGACAAATCTATCGCTCTTCTAAGTTCTTGCCCTTTCCCCTCTCAGGCAGCTTACACAATACTAAAGAAGGTGTCAGAAACTTTCTTTGTGGTAAACAAAGAGACAAGAAAGGAATTCCATTGGTATGGGACACTTACACATTACCAAAGATCCAAAATGAATCTGATATTTAGAAAATTGCCTCTAGATCAGAAAATTAGGCCTCCTACCAAACAAACAGCAAAATCATCAATTCCACAAGGAAAACATCCACTTGATGATATGGAAATAACCAGTGAGCATCTTCCTGTACTAGCACCCCTAAAGTACAAAATCCAAAAATAACATATTGATCAGTAAAGCTTCAGGATGAGATGGCAACCATCAGACGTTGGAAAAAAGTGACACAAGACAGATCAGCTAGCCAGCAAATCTGTCACTTTGAAAATGACAAATGGCATGTGATTTCGAAGCACAGATGTTTGAGGGAAAACAGCAGAACAAATTTACCTAAAGGCAAACTCATTGAAGATAGCCATACAACTTCCAACTCAGGTACAGCAAGATGATTTCAAGCCAATACTGATATGTTAAGAAAGATAAAATATAGTTTTCTCATTGGCTTTAGGTTCTTTTTGGCCCTAGGGAGTTCCAGGCAGAGTTCAGTAGAATAGGAGGTTGTAGCAACGTGTTTTGCTGAGGAGAGGGGTGTCATGAAATTGTTGTAAGAGCTTTTTGTAATGGGCCATAATGGTCCATAGCTCCATCTGTAGTCACACTTTTCTATTTGAAATGCATATGACAACATATTGCAGGAAATAATAAGGCAGGCATTTAATACATGTGCCCGATATCATTGCTGTTTGTCCTTTCATGTAGTTGTATGCATGAATTATAATTAATTGGAGCACAGTTTTAAATTATTTTCTGCACATTAAACATAGTTAAGTGATACGGCAGCAGTGAAAAGCAAACATAACAAATAGTCTTGTCAAAGATCTGTGTTGGTGAATTGTATCAGGGATATCAAATTGGCATTGAGGCCACCTTTTCTTGGTTTTTGTAGGGATTTTCAGGTTTCAGGCCCTTTAATCAATTAGCACAAATAACGGACGAAATAGATTTAGAGCCCATGAATTTTGGACATTGAACAAGTGGAACCCACAAGTAAGAGCCTTGGATATGGAGCATCGAGAGGACGATATGTATGAAGTAAGATTTCTAAAAAGGGAATCAAATGTAGCAAACATGTCTGTAAAGATGGACAAGGTCATGGCAGCTCTCAGTAGGAATCTCGGTGTTTCTTTTGATTAGCCAATTCCATATCACAGAGAAGAGGAGTCCAACGGCGAATGAGAGAAATCAAGTAGTTCAGTGCCACAATCAGCTTTCAAATTGGAAGTCGAAGTGGAGATTTGGCCATATGAACGCCAAGTGGATACAGAGAAACTGGGAAATTGGCTTAAGCAGCTTGAGGTCTAAAACATGCATCAATTAAGTGAAGTGCAGAACATAGCATTTGCCCATTTAAAAAATTTATGGTCATGCACTCACGTGGTCAGAGAACTATATGAAAGAATTTAAGTTTTTGCAGAGAACCATCTGTGACAGAATGGAAGGTATTCAAGGATTTGATTGAGTCCACTCCTATCCAGTTGGGTATAAAAGGAGCAGCAAATTAGATGGTTATACTACCAGTAAAGGAAAGGGCAAAGTGTACAAGAGTACATGAAACTCATGAAACAAGCCATCAAATAGAGCATCTATCCAAGAGATGAAAGTGCGGTGATTAATCACCTTGACAGTCTACACGATCACCTAAAAGGGAAATTTCTACTCGTCAAACCCAAGAGTATAGATGACACTTGCGAGCAAGCCCAATGTATTTAGACAGATAGGAAGAAAGGACAGCAGGGGAATTCCATCAGCTGCAATCAGCATGACACTTCCAAAGAGAAGAAAGGTAAAGCAAAATAGGGTAATAAAGGCAAGAGGACTGTCACTACCATACACAAATGTAGACCCAAAAAACCTTTGTATACATTGCAATATGGATTGTCACACTAAGGAGAGGTATTGGAAATTACATCTCACATCACATCCTAACAACTGCAATAAGGAGCAGGCCGAGAACAGTATAACAGCCAAAGTTGATGGAAGGGAAGTAGGATGTCCGTGTGATGAGAAAGTAACATAGACTACCATGCAAAAGGTAGTGGGAATGAGCAACAAAGAGGCCAAGGAGAATGAAAGATGGGAAAGCTATTCCATATTAGAATACAAGTCAAGAAGACCAAAGAAGATGTGATTTTCAATTCCAGTTCTCAAACAAATTCAATTTCAGAAGAATTAGTGAGGAAGCTCTGGATAGAGACTCGTGAGCATCATCCATAACCCTTGGGATGGGTACATAGTGATGTAGAAATGTAAGCAACCCAGCAATGCAGAATAAGATTTATCAGTGATGCTAGCTACACATATAAGGTGTTGGTTGATGAAGCACCCCTTTATGTGTGTGGTGAAATATTCAGCAGCCCCTACATGTATACAAGGGAAGCAATTTTCATGAGAAAGGAAAATGAATACTGCAGAGTCGTGGACGGAGAGATTTCCATTATCAATGCATAAAGAGCAAGTCCAAAATTCCATTCGTAAGTGCCAATCAAGAAAAAAGCGTCGTAATTGTAAGCAAGATATTTGCATCACTATTCTTAAAGGACAAGCAAGAGAGAAGACCGATAGAAGTAGGCAGTTCACAAACCACCACATACCCTGAAAGAGGAACTACCAGAATTACGTCAACTTCTACAACTGACTGACTACACAAATTATATCTCAGTATGCAATCTGGTTGTCTCCCATTGCTTTCATATGGAAAACAAGATGTCCTGTTCAGCTTAGGAGAGTCGGTGTTTGTCAAGGACTCGGTACACTTGTCACAGCTAAGCTTGCTTACTTTTTGTGAAGATGTTAAATATCTACCACTTTGGATGCACTCAAAAATGCTGGTTTTTTGTATTTTAAAGGGTGAGACTTTCCTTGTTATTCTTTTGTCAAGCTGTTGTAAATATCTTGTCCCACAGTGTAATATAGGACACACTTCACAAAAACAAAAACAAAAATCTCACACAAAACTCAAACCTCTCTTCAGCATCTAAAGTCTAGCATTTAAGCCCTCAATAATGGAGCTAGTTGTAGTACAACTGATAGAAGACTAATGAAGTGGGAAAGCCCACTTCACATTTGGAAAAAAATTAAGTTTGATGAGGCGTCCACAGAAACTCAGGTAGACTAGTAATTGGTGGAATTGTTAGAGAGCTTGGGGATTATTTCATAAACATAAAACCAGATCAAATAATGAAGCTGAACCAATTGGACTGGTTGATGGCCTTAGATTGGCCTTGATTCTTAAAATCATAAATCTTGTTGGAAATTGAACAATTAGTCCATCACCCATTGCTATAGGGAAGTGAATGAAATTATGAAACATCAAATTATTTTGATAACAAATGGGTTTCCCAAGAATTTCAAGAGCTAAAGTGGATCTCATCTCTAAATCTTTGGAGAGATTTGAGTTAGTTTGTGTTGGGGGAGGAGCCACAATGTGGTTTGCTCATGGCCTATGGGCCCTTGCCCCTTAATAGCTTATTATCACTTGAAGCTAAAAGAAGCCGTACTTGGTTTCTTTCCACATTCCTTGTAATCACCGAAAAGTGAAACAAAGTCATTTTGAGCCTTGCATATGACGTTACATGCTAATTTCCCACAGAAACCAAGGATAATCAAATGTGAAGCTTAGAATCTGGCTATTTCTTCCCTTCTAATCCAACTTCTTGCAATCCTTTCCACACTATCAAGTAGAATGACATCAAGATGTAATGTCCCCAAATGGCCACTTTTGACCCCCAAACAGATTTTAGCCCAACCCCAAACCCAAATGCAGATTATTGACAATTTATCAAATGTTTAGAATGCAGATCTGAATTTTATATATAAATGGCAACTAGGGCTGAGTATGAAATTCATAAAAATCATAAGGTAAATTGTGATATTTGCACCATAAACTGATTCAATGAATTTATAAAGCCAAACACAATTAATATCAGATTTTTGGGACCCAAAATAGGCTGAAATAATTTATTAAAATTATGAAGAACTTGCCTACAGACACAGCTGGAAATAAAATATTTTGAAGCCAAAATCCCCTCCACAAAAGTTGATTTAACTCACAAAAAATCTGCAAATGAAACAGCAACTCAAATCTGAAATTTGGAAGCTCGAAACACCTCCAAACAGCCCACCATGCAAGTTGCACTTCCTAGGAAAAATCTGGAAACAAGGGATAAATGCAGCCACACAATCTCTTCTCCAAATCCTTGTCCAAATCTACAAATCTTCTCCCTTTAACTGTTGGAAACACACTGAAAATTAATGCTAATTCAATGATGCACAATGGAAACCCCAAGGTGGAGAATCCTCACAAACTAGAGGAAGAGTTTTCGTCCTTCTCTAAAACTCTTGGAGGGTTTTCATCCTCAAGAGTGAAGATGCAAGCAAAAGTGCTCAAAATACAAATCTGGAATGAGAGAATAAACAAGTGATGCATCTCCAAGCAAGTTCACTTGCTTAAATAGAAGAATAGGGCCCAAATGACCACCCCCACATCCAATCAAAATTTTCCCTTCATTTAATAAGTTCTTCCACTTACTTTCTCTCCCTAGGCAAGTCGCATTTTCCCTTGAATAAATCATTTTTGCTAAATGCCTTTTGCCTTTGTCTAATTTGAAGTTCATAGTAATTTATTATAGTGCTCTACACTATTTTATTTTATTTTTGCACTTTATATTAAACTATCATAACTTAAGTCCCCCTTAAGTTTATTCCTTAGCCGTCGGGAAGACCAAAATGGGGTAAGGGTCTTCGACATGATGACCTTAGGAAGAGGGACATTTTAGTCCTCCCTTCCCAAAATTGTCAAGCAATTCTAAGCTCGTGTGTCCAAGTGCCATGACTAAGAGAGAGGACATGATGTAGCACTCCCAAAGTCTTGCTCAAGTATTGGTCAAATAGCAAAACACTTGACCCTCTATGCTCATGCTCTTGCTACATATTGACCAAATCAAAATATTGGTCACCTTCTTCTTCCTTGCTCTTGATTCTGCACATGAAGCAAACACATTAGAAAAAAAATGAGTGTTGAACAACACTTTTTCAGCCTCTTCATCATGTCTCATGGTCATGTCACAAATTGTTTCCCAAAGGTGGCATCCCCAAAGTTTACTTCTGCTGCTACGTATGCAGCTGTAACCCTTTTCCCTACCCCCAAGATGGCTAGTGACTATTTTCCTTGCATGTGCAACCCAATTCAATCATTTCACATCATAATTAGAAAACTGATTTCTGATATCTACAGTTGTAATAACTTTTTCCCAATCAGTTGTTATGTGAAAGGGTATCCCACAATGTGATACCTCAAACTCCGCTTCAAATTTCACCCATTCCCTCTTGCCTTGAATTCTCCTTTTTTTAGTTTTACCACTGAATTTCAGTTTGTCAACAGGGTGAATGAAAACAATTTTCCCAAAAGATGCCAGCCAATGTGTCCAATGAATAACTCCAACTTCAAGTAACCCAAATGTACAAGCACATTCAAGTACTTCACATCTCTTAATGACAATGAAGAAATGAGTTACCTTCTTTGTGCAGGACATGTCTTTCAATGGACATAACTCACCAATTCCTTCTATGTTGGGAATATACATGGCTGCTCCCTCATCATACTTTATTCTCTTTCCCCATATTTTCATTTCATCATAAATGCAAGAGAAAAGGAAATCAAAATTAGAACTCATGCATCCATAAACTTCATCATAAAGAACTTCATACCTTTTGTTGTACCCATTGATTCCCTTCATGGGAGAAGATAACACATCTGAAATAGCATAATTGGGGCTGCTCATCATACCTTTGCAACTCGGAATTTTTGATATAGGATCAGCATCTTCATTCTCCTTCGATTTTTCAACCCATGCATCATCTTTTTTCTTCACATCATGCAACCATTGCATCCCAAAAACAGCCTTACCTCTAGCAAACTCCACCATAATAAATACACCACATACCTCAGGTCCTTTCAATATCATGGACTGCTGCATTATTTTCTTTGCCAACATATGCTCATCAGCTGAATTAAGAGCAATGTGAAATGAGGATGTGTTTATCCCATCTAGCATACCTTGAGACTTGATTATGAAATAGTCTTCCTCAGTCATCCAAGCATGCGCACGCTGTCCCAAATGATAGAAATATGAAAACAACATAGAACTCAACAAACTAGGAAAATGGTAACCATTCTCATACCTTAGGATACTAAAGTTATGAATGCTTCTAGAATTCAACTCCTCTTTTTTAACAGCAGATTGCACCTTAATTCTTTGATCACTTTGAGGACCAAATGCCTCTACTAACCCTTCCAAGGGTTCCACCATGTAGCTGATATAAAAATCAGTCATAGGTTATATTAACAAAGCTTCTTCTCCTCTCTTTATGATAGTTGTTCTACACAGTCCAGCAAGCTGAAGATGATTAAAAAATGTTCTCTTACCCTTCTTAGCAATCAGAAAATCAGCGCTAGTACCTTGAGAGGTACTCTCCCTTCTTGCACCGGAGTCTCCAATGAAGAAACCATGTTTGCCAACACTGGTAGTCCCAAAAGACACATTTGAATTCCTTCTTTTTCTTATGAAATCAGACACAAAGTTTTCACATAATTGATATCCTTGGACAAATGCAACATATTACCTGGATCCCATACCTTATAGTGCACATGAACACTTATATCATGAGAGGCCTTCCATATTTACTTCTATTGTATCTCCTCATATAAAAGATCATCACTCTTTGTCTTCATGATGTAATTGTTGTAATGGTTCACCTTCTATTGCTGATTTAGAAACCTCCAAAACAACACCATCCCTATTGTGATTCATGATTTTAGATGGAGAACAAAAGAAACAAGAATCAACACCTTTCACAAATTTGTGCTCATTACTGTTTGGTAACTCCATCCCATATAATAATTACTTATTCTTTGGAGGACTGATAGGTACCTTTTGGACTGAAATATCTTTTTCAATTTTTCAAACCAACCAGCCATGTTTGTTCCTCTTTACCACAAATATTTTGCTCATCAAAAGTCATACCTTATTCTCTAGAAGCTTCTTCTTCTTCATTTGGCTATAGATATGATTTGTCCTTTTGGGTGGGTGTAGACTCCATGGCTTCATTTCCTTGCTACCCTTGCCATTCTGCACATCAAATCTTTCTAGAAATTTTTGTGTGAAACCTTCAATGGATTCAACCCCTTGTGTCTCTAGCAATTGATGCTTATGAGTTGTTCCATCCATGTATTTAAGGATGAGTCTGAGGGCATCATCCTGACACATAGGCTTCCATAGCAAATATCTCTCAAACTCTTTCAACCAAGACCTAGAGAAGTTTCACTAGTACCATCAAAAAATGGGACTTTGGTCCACTTCATTTTTCGGGTTGCATTCAGATCTGATTTTTCTTTTTTTTTTCTCACAGGTTGGAGGATTAACTGCTCAGATACCACTCTAATGTCCCCAAATGAACACTTTTGAACCCCAAACGGATTTTAGGCCAACCCCAAAACCAAATGCAAATTATAGACAATTTATCAAATGTTTAGAATGCAAAGCTGAATTTTATCTATAAATGAAGACTAGGGAAGTGTATGAAATTCATAAATATCATAAGGTAAATTGTGATATTTGCACCATAAACTGATTCAATGATTTTTTAAAGTCAAACACAATTAATATCAGATTTTTGGGACCCAAAATAGGCTGAAATAATTTATTAAAATTATGCAGAAATTGCCTTCAGACACAGCTGGAAATAAAATATTTTGGAGCCAAAATCCCCTCCACAAAAGTTGATTTAACTCACAAAAAAATTGCAAATAAAACAGCAACTCAGATCTGAAATTCGGAAGCTCATAACACCTCCAAACAGCGCACCATGCAAGTCGCATTTCCTAGGAAAAATCTGGAAACAAGGGATAAATGCAGCCACACAATCTCTTCTGCAAACCCTTGTCCAAATCTGCAAATCTTCTCCCTTTAACTGTTGGAAACACACTGAAAATTATTGCTAGTTCAATGATGCATAGTGGAAACCCCAAGGTGGAGAATTCTCAAAAACTAGAGGAAGGGATTTCGTCCTTCTCTAAAACTCTTGGAGGGTTTTCGTCCTCAAGAGTGAAGATGCAAGAAAAAATGCTCAACATACAAATGTGGAATGAGAGAATAAACAAGTGATGCCTCTCCAAGCAAGTTCACTTGTTTAAATAGAAGAATAGGGTCCAAATGGCCACCCCCACATCTAATCAGAATTTTCCCTTCATTTAATACTTTCTTCCACTTACTTTCTCTCCCTAGGCAAGTCGCATTTTCCCTTAAATAAATCATTTTTGCTAAATATCTTTTGCCTTTTTCTAATTTTAAGTTCATAATAATTTATTTTACTGCTTTATAATATTTTCTTTTATTTTTGCACTTTATAATAAACTATCATAACTTAAGTCCCCCTTAAGTTTATTCCTTAGCCGTCGGGAAGACCAAAATGGGCTAAGGGTCTTCGACATGATCATGGAAGAGGGACATTTCACGAGCTTTGATTTTGAGAATTTCTTCCCTTTCTAATCTTGTTTCTTGCTATCCTTTGCAACATGTATATTCTTGATGGCGTTCATGGCAGGAGGCAGTAGAATGAATTGTAGAGTGTATTAGAATATAAGGCTTATCGGTTATTATTAAGTCACTATTAGTTATGCATTAACTATTGCACAGTTGTAACCACCTCAAACATTTTGTAACTATCTCTTGCATAGTAAAATGACGGACACACAATATACGACCTGTGCATTTTGGCTTCTCTTCATCCCTTCTTTGTTCACATTTGACATTGGTATCAAAGCAAGACAAGCATGGAAGAAGACATAAGGAGGTATTTTGAGAATAGAAAAGACAATGTAAATCAAGATTTCATTCACAAAGCATTTCTGTTAGCACAAGACAAGAAAAGACGTCTATAAATCGCAAGTTTATTCATTTGAAGCACCCACACGTCTGTGAATCGTGAATTTATTCATTTGAAGCACCTGCTTAGGGCATGGCACTGAAGCACGCAAAAACACGATTAGGGCATTCACGTGGAGTAATATACAATCTGAATTTTTGCCATTAAAAACAACATGCAAAAATGCAATCAGGGGATTCACATGGGCAACAACAATTTGCATTTCCACCATTGAAACACACAACTATGTTAAAAACGCAAAAAATACAGTCATGAGAATAGAAATACAAAAATTAAAAACTAAATGAAGTTAATATAGTCATTGTTAAAGATCCACCGGCTGCTGAAAGTGGTGAAGAATAATTATTTTAAAGAATCCCCGCACTTTGAAGACAGGAAGAAATCTAGAGTAGATTAAGCTCCACATGGATGGCTGCCCAGTTACTTCCGGAGCTTGTGGATATTGGGGATTATACCCTTACAAGGGTCATGAGACAACTTGATGGAGAATTGTGGATGTAGCTCAACATGGATGGTTGCCCAATAATTTAGGAGGTTCATAATTCAAGAATTTGGGGAGGTGGAATCCAGGAACTCACAAATTTAGCTACACCTTTATGAAGGTTACGAGGCACCATGATGGAGCTCTACCTAGTCAAAGAACTATTTCCAAAAAGAGCTTCTAAAGAATAAGTGGCCCTGTTTGGTTATGTTATTTTGATTTTATGTCTGTATGTTTGTATTTGCTTTCTATGGTGTAAGCCTTAAGAAGGGGTATTAGAATATAAGGCTTATTGTACACTATTAAGTCACTATTCGGTACGCATTAACTAATGTATGGTTGTAACCACCTCAACTATTTCATAACTACCTATTGCATAATAGAATGAAGGACGCACAATGTACAACGTGTGCATTCCGATTTCTCGTCATTCCTTCGTTGTTCACATCTTCTAATAGAGTGCCTGAATTAGGCAAAGGAGGCATTGTAACCATCTCCTTTGTTTGACTTTTAGGGTGCAAGACAATGAGATAAAAGTTTCATCAAATGCATTTTTGGTCCTAATGACTTAGCATACAAAACAAAAGTGATAAGGAATGAACTATCAATCTGGAAAGCCTTTAAGTGGAAACTTGGGGAGATCAAAGACAAAAAAATCATGGAGTTAGAATCTCGTATTTTTACCTAATCATAACTCTTTTATTTTCTATGCAAAGCCCCAGCTCCTTCACGTAGTGTGGAATTGATAGAGCTAAAATCAAGTGCGGATACAGCGGTGAATAAAGTTGAAAAGGTGAAGCAGCTTCAGCATGCCATGAACTTTGTGGGGGTTTTTAAAGGTCTAGAACAAAGCATGTAATCTTAAGCTCTCCTACCACGCTACACTGCCAGCGAATTCCACTCCCATTAAAGGTTTCTGGTGATAGTTTAACAACATGTTCTTACTTCGATCTCTCAGATATCCTATAGAATGGACTTTGTAAAGAGCCAGACTAAGTGTTGCATAAATAGATAGTGATGCAGTAAGTTCAACATTTATTCCATCAGATGTCGTAATCAAACATATACATCCATAATGACTAGGATGAATATCCTGTTATAAAACTGCAGTGCCAAAATGCTAACCATAATACTTAAGCCTCTAAAAGTGAATTCCCTGCCCCTTCTCTGGAACCTATCAAGCATTCAAGAGGCCATTCATGCAAGTTAAATCTAGTGGAAGAAGCATATTCAAATTTGATAGCAAAGGTCAAATTGGGACCAAAGTTAGAGGACATTGTACCACCAAACACAGAAAAGACTATTTTGGAAAAATACAAACATTGGGATGCCAAAACTCACAGCCATGAAACTAGGCTGCAGCCCAAAAGAGCTTCCAATAAGGTGGTTTAACTACATACCCGCACCTTGTTGTGCCTATTGTGCTATATCTTTCAATAGTATGTTGATAGCTTAGTCTTGGATTTAGTTAATGGTTGGAAAGACTATCAATGTGTGGGATTATTAAGGGTAACTTTGTTCTTCTTTGGCCTTCTGATTTTGGCCAAGGATTGCTAGTGTAGTTTGATAGTTGAAGTTGTCTCTACTATGGCATTTTTATGTCAAGACCAGGCTTTCAATGTACTAAGCAAACTTCATTGGGTTGGTTTTTAAATGGAAAGAAAGACATTTTCATATTTATCTATCTTTTCAGTTGAGGGACCAGGTAAAACCCTCATTTATATAGCAGAAAAGAAACATTATACATTATGAGGTAAATGAAGAAAGATTGCTCACAAAAGAAGAAAGTATTTGCTAAATAACATTTAACCTGCTAGTTCTAATTAACAAGAAATTGCAAAAGTATAAGCGCCTTAGGTAAAAATTGAATATCAAATCCCATTACTTTGTGAATTTGATTCCAAATCGAAAATGATCTTCATTGTTCCCTCCAAAAAGAGCTTGGAAATCAGCAGGTTTTGAAGATTTTTTTTGTTTCCATTGCTTCAGTACTTCAGACGTTGCTCTATCTTCTAGATCTTCATTTTCATCATCCTCGTCGGCACCAAATTCATCGAAAAACCTATCTCTGAACTCAATATTGACCTGAAATGGTATCATAAACATGTCAGTCTACCATTGTCATGCATTATTATGATTGAATTTCATCTTAGACAGCAAAATATTAGAGCTTTTGAAGCTCATTTCATATCACACACATCTTTTTGCAGATTCCCCTCAATTAAGTGTTATGAAAACTCAAGAATAATAGATTCCTAAATACCACTCAATAAAATAACAGATGTCTTTACCCGTACATATTTAAATCTGCACAATGCTTTCAAGCATCCATATACAATGCTAAGCAACTCTCCTTTTATATCAGTTTGTTTTTCGGTGAATTCCATATCACTGTTAACTTGTGGAAAGAACAATATAACAAGCTTGATAAATCATAACTTATATTCCAAACACCAGCATGTGAGATAAACAGCACTAATTAGATCAACAGGAAACATTAAATGTTGTCAATCCCGCCAGGTAAGACATTTTTTAACTCTCTACTCAAATGGAATTCAGTCATTTAATATTCTCTGTACAGAAACCCATGTTACATGGTTCAAGAGCGGTCACTATAGCCGTCCCTCTCATCAAATACATTGTCCTAGAAAATAAATTAACCTCACTGAACTGTCATGCAATTGCAAACTGTGCCAGACCAGAATTTAAGTAGAAAGATTGAGGAGTCATCCTGCAAACTGTAAACAGTTTTACTACTCCAACTTCTTTTTCTCATAAATAAATGAAACAATACATATTTATCATAAGAAAACTAAAAAGTTTCTCAAGTATTTCACTTTATTAGATATTTGTTAACATCAATTGCTTTTGACTTATAATGAACAATAAAGTATCAATATTGCAAGACACGAAAAGCAAAACATAAGCTGATAGTAACCAAAGAACTCATACTTTGCATGAGCTTGGTATCAACTCTATTAACCTCTTTACAGTCCTGAGTGCAGTGCTTCGAAGTGGCAGAAGAATCAGAACCTACAATAAACAATGTCAGTCTGAAATACGCCGGCCTCCCTTTTCCTTCTTTAAAAAAACATAAAGCAAAACAGTTCACAAGATAGGAAGTGATGCCACCTTTGGACGAGTAAATCCTTGATCTCGAGGTGGCTCAGCAGCATTTATTATTTTATTATCATTAACTGACTGTTGACTCAATCTTGCATTATTTTTTGTAACAAGGTCTCTCGTTCTATGGACATGATCAAGCTGCAAAGTAAATGTCAAACTCACTTCAGTATGCAAATTATCAATTAAATTAGCAACAAATAGTAATAGTATTGAAGATTGCAAAATGAAATAATGAGCCATATGAGAGGGTCCACATTACAACTGATGGAAATTTGGGGCAGAGAACTCTAATCAAAATAGCATACACATAACACATACAAGATGCAAAAGATAGGCATCTGTTACACTCGAATCGTCATCTTGGCCTCCTTCCATAAATGCATTTTTGTTTGAATGCAATATATCTTGATAACTGTTACCTGCAAAAGCACCAGAAACTTTGATAAGATCAAACAAAATCTATATTGAAAAATGAATTAAACAATGTCTATATATATACTGACACTAACAGGTTAATTGTATTGATAAAAAGGAGAAGATGGAAAACAACCAGCTCAAGGCTGATTACATGGAAAACAAGCAGCTCAAGGCTCATTACAAGTATGAAACTGGTGAGAGCATATGAAATAGAATACAAGCAGAGCACAATCCCATCGTTTAAACCTGAGTCACAAGGTTTGAGTTCGCATTCATGTTTGATGAGGATAAAATTCGGTTCAAGTTCTCCAAGGGATAAAGTTCGAGGAAAAAAAGTCTTTAAGTTAAAAAAAAATGCATAAATATGTCAGAGGGGCAGAGTGGAGAGAGTTTTCTATCCACTCCTTTAAGTCGGTATATGTATATATACATACATTTGTAAAATAATGCAAAATCATGTCAAAAACTTCCCATGTAAAAATAATGGATAAAGTTCGGTTTCATGTTCCATGCTCCATATTAAAAATAATAGATAAACTTTCCTATTGCAAATCCATGCTCCATATTGAATAACCAAAACTCATATTTCAAGAAATGCCCCAAACATACATAGAGAAAAGAATTGACTTTGCATAGCAGAAGTGAAATCGCCGCATTCTGCTCTTTTATGAATAGTTTGCCACTGTGTCTGTAAACGCAACTTTACTCCATAACTTTCAAGTCTGTCATCATCCTACAAAGAAAACAAATTAACAAACTTAAGTACAAGAATAGACTAGTCCTAATGGCATCATACTTAGACAGTGTACTTTTTAATTACGATGTGTACCTTAAACTTTAAAGCATCAGGATAATATTTTAAACATAATACAAACTCTCCAAGATGGGGACTCTACATAGTTCCACAACCTACGACTGCCTGTCTATTCACTTTCCTGCTGTTAACGTTGAACCCACCATAATACTTGTAGTGCAAAATAATTAAAGGTGACCCTTTTTCCTTCATCCACGTGATAGATACTGCAGATAACTCAAAACTGCATTTGATATTGACACAAACCTATCAAGCTTCCTTAGCGTACTTATACAACATACCATGGACAAAAGTTGGAATATCACCTGCTCTGTACACTATAGAACAAATGACACCATAATACCCCCATGCATGAATGGCATTGTGTTGGAAATATTGTCATTGATGTCAAAGGATTAATTATTGATGTATTTGGTTAATGGAATCGTGTAACAGAAGCTGATGGAACTACTGATGGATGTGGACGGAAATGGTAGAAAGTAACGGAAATAACCGGCAGTAAAGAAGGGCAGAAAAAGAAAGTTTAAATAAATGAAAAGAAGCATTTTTGCATAAGGATTATCATGGTATAAGTGAGATATACACAGCTGTACATAGAAGAGAGATATCAGCATTTTAAGGTGTTCATATGCCATGTTTTATTGTGAAAACGAAGATTCAAATGACAGAATTAAATCTCCATGTTTTAGTATGATTAGGAGTGATTAAAGGAGCAATAAATATGTCCATAGGATGGTTTAAAATACATATAAAAATGCTGTTTTTATTTTGGACTACCCCCTTTGGAAAATAGTCCCACTTTATAGTTATGGCCGACATGTGTAGTTGCGTTATTAAAATAAAAGATGGTTAATTAAATAATGGAAAGGTTGTGTTGGTTGGAATGATGTGTCTTTTCGAGAGGATGTGAGAAGGATATATAAGGGACTGAAATAAATAAGAAGAATATTCTGAGCAGCAGTTTGTTCTATCACCTGTTGAAGCAGCAACAACATAAAAGATAGAAAAGAGTTTGTTTTTCGTAAGGAAGGTTGGTGCCTTCATATTCGAAGAGATCGGTGTCTCTTGCTGAGTTGGTGCTTAGCAAAAAGGGGTTGGTGCTCCTGTAGGTTGGTGCCTACAAAATTGTAATTTGGGGATTGGTGTTTCTTGTAGGTTGGTGCCTACAAACATTTGTGAAAATAATAAAGAATATTTGCTCCGTGGTTTTCTCCCGAAAGGGTTTCCACGTAAATCTATGTCTATTTGCATTGTGTTGGTTTGCTTTGCATTTATTGATTGCTTTGATATATTCACTATGAAATTGATTAATTGTGATTACGGTTCTGAGATTAAGTGTTAAATTTAAAAATATCATAATACTGATTCACCCCCCCTCTCAGTATTATCTTGTGCTTAACACATTGTTAGTGATGTCTTATATGCATAGAATAAAATAGGATAGCATCTCACACAATTATCCAAAGGCCTGAGAATAATAGTTTACATGGCAAAAATAGAATAGCAACTCGAATGTGATACAAAACCACATGCACGTGTGCATGTATGCAAAGGGTTCTGCATGCTGCTGTATCAAGAATGGGATGCACACCACACTTGCAGGCATTGCCTTTGTCCAATGCCAAACCTAATACAAGACCATATTTTGAGGAAAACTTACATAAAAAAATAAACAATCCAAAAAGATGCCCATTCACAAGGTCTTTAAAAACATTTAAGTTTCCTTATTTAGGTCAAAAATTCTAGCTACTACAAACTTTTTCAAACCTAAAATATCATCCCAGCAAGAAAACAATTGTTTGATATTGTTCCCTTTACAAAATCCTGACCCAGTTCGAATATCCTTACACGCTGCTGGCACTACTACATACACTAATCTGTTTAAGTTGTTTGTTTTCATTTTCTCCATCGTTTGCTGCCCAACTGTCTAATAGAAAGCAGACACAGGACCCCATCGATGGAATCAGTCTCATTGTGCATTTAGCCTAGGCGGATAGAAAATATCACACGGCTTCAGAAGGTCCTCCTAAAATCAAAAGAAAGCAAACAAAATAGCAAAGCAAAGATGCAAGAGAGTTTGATCCTTGTCATTTTCAAAAAGAGAAAAATATTTCATATACTTCTCCATCTAAAAACATTGAAAGCAACAAGATAAATGAATCACCTTTGGAAAAGCATCGTTAGTGGTTATCCATTTGCATGTTGGCATTCGATGAGCAGGGACCTCTGATTTAAACTTTCGTTTCCCCTCTTTCAGCTTTTGCACATCTGCTTCAGTCAGGATGTGCTCCATATGCAATTTAAAAGAACTGAATGAAGAAAAACATAAATCCGCAGTTAAACAAATTACCAGAAAAAATACTGGAAATACTGAAAGAGGTCAGCAGTGAAAATAATTTAGAAGACTGAGCAAGAAATAAAAAGCAAAAATTGCACTGTCACAATATTCAGCATCCAGATCACTTTTAACATTCATATCTAACCTTCAATATTCTTATGTTGATTAAAATACGGCAATATTTGACTGCAGCCTATCTCTTATCGCTTGTTCTTCCAATTAAAGCCATCAGCACACAAACATTGAATTTACACCATCTAAGTTGATATTATCTTCACATCAAAACCAGCTAAAGCATTACCGAGTAGAAGCCCATATCCATGTTTCAAGAAAAGTATTCATAGTCATGTTGGCTCTATTATTTAAAACCTGGAACACGTGAAGCATCCACCTAAAAAGAAAAGTTGGGTACATAAAATAAATTTTGCATGCCTAGCTTAAAACTGTTACATTGATAAGCTTTCATATTTAAATGGCTCAAATGAGGGAATAAGTCCAGCCTAACAAATGTAGGCCAATAAGGCGTTACTACAACTACTCGTATATGCTATATACAATGGACAAGGTTTTATTGGCTTAAGGGGTAATGTACACATTATAAATGGAAATACAAAAGAGCTCGCAACAATAAGAAAGAGCAGAAGGAATGGTTGTGGGGATATATCCAAATACACCCTGCTAAAAGCCTTAAAATAAGAAAGTACATTCGACCAATGAAGGAAAGTTGAGTAGTGGAGGTAGCTCCAAAATAGAGTTAAAGGCCTACTTTCCAAATAAATTCAAAGTCCTCATATGGAATCACCATACAATCAGATGCATTATATTTATACAAGAAATTTAATTGGAAGTAAACTCAGTTCAAGCATATCTCAAAGCTACCAAACATTGGCAAGTAAAATAGTTTGAGTGAATTGTTTTTAAAATGCAAAAAGGGAAGACTGCTGGTCCAGATGGTTTTCCTATTGAATTGTATCATGAAATTTCAGATACAGTAAGGATGAGCTTTTAGAGGTGGCGGAGGAGGCCCATGTAGCCAAGTCCATTCTTACAGAGATCAATAAGACTTTCATTGCACTAGTTCCCAAATGCCAAGACGCTGACAACATTTCTGCATTCTGACCCATAGCACTTTGCAATGTACTGCATAAAATAATTACTAAGCTTATGGCTGAAAGGCTCAAACCTTTGTTGCATAAAATTATTTCACCAAACCAAGGGGGCTTTGTGGAAGGCGGGCAAATCTCTAATGAAATAGTGTTGGCTCAAGAAGCTCTTCATTTGATGCAGGCTAAAAAGATTCCCCCTGTGTTTATCAGGTTGGTTTCATCCAAGGCCTATGACAGGGTGGATTGGCATTTCCTCTTCAAGGTACTGGATAAGTTTAGTTTTACAGTAGATTGGGTGGATTGGATTAAGGAATGCATGTCTTCAGTTTCCTTTTCAGTCCTTATTAATGGCTCCCCTATTCATTTGTTTAAAGCCTCTTGTGATATAAGACAAGGTGATCCCCTCTCTCCTTATCTCTTCATCATTTTGGCTGAAAGTCTCAAGCGTAAACTTTCTAAAGATAGAGACGATAGACTTTTAGAGGGTATTACCATTGCTTTTTGTTGATGATTATATTTTAATGGGGCAAGCTCGGGTTACAGAGATTAACAGATTTCAAAAGACCCTCAACTCTTTTACTGAAACTACAGGTCAACTAATAAATGAAAATAAATCCAAGTTTTTTTCTTTGATTGCTCTCTAAGGCAAGAGAAGTTAAATTTTGTCAAAGCTTCCCTGCTGCTTAATTATCTTGGTACCCCCTTGCAAGATAAGCATCCAAAGGATTGGTCTTGATTGATTCAACGAGTTGGAGATAAACTCTCTAAATGGACTAATAGGTGGATATCTTTTGGAAGTAGAATTACTTTGGATAAATATGTTTTATAAGCTCTCCCTATTTATATCTCTTTAGTATTAAATATTTTTGTTGTAGTTTTTAAGGTACATGACTAGTTTGGTTACCGATTCCTTTGGAGTGGCTCTCAACAGAAATGGAAATGGGCTTTGGTGAAATGAGATATTTTATGCCATCCTAAAGCAGGAGATCTTGGGTTCATATCTATAGTGAATAATGCTAAGGCTCTTCAGGCCAAATTCTATTGGTGACTTCTATATTGTACAAATGAATGATGGGCTTATGTCTTAGGGCCAAATCTGTAGAAGGTAGGTCCTCAGAGGAGATTATCGATCTTTATCTTTTGAGTCATGGTTCTATCCTTTCTACTTTAAGGGTTGGTGAGGATAGCTCAAGAAGCATCTCTACTGGATTGTTAAGAATGGTTAGAGAGCTTATTTTTGGATAAATTCATGGGAAGGTCATCCTTCACTCGTCGAGCAATTTCCTTGGACTTGGATCAAGGTGTTACATTCTTGCAAACAATTGAATAATATAGCAGAAGTAGGTAGAAGTTGGATTCCTCCTGGTGATTGGCCCATTAGTTGGCAGACAATCAAAAACAGGACATCTTTTCCGTAATCCAAAAGAGGCCACTCTCTTTCTCACAAGATGAAGATAGAATTGGTTGGGGTATTTGAGGGATTTACATTGTCGTTGGAGGTTATGAGGCTCTTTGGAGGACCACTCCTCATTCCCTTAAAGACATCTTTAAACCTCTCTGCTCACAGGCGAGCAATTGTTGAGGCGAGCGTTTTATGGTCCCTTTAGATGTGAAATGGCGGGGTTGTGAGGAATCTATTGATCACCTCTTTAAATATTGGCTGATTACATTCAATCTTTGGCATAACCTAGTGCATTTGTTGGATATTTGTTGGCAGGGGGTTAGAAATACAGGCCAAATCTAAAGGGACTGGACAATCAAGCTCAACCTGATAGATATGTTCGTCAAATTATGTGGATTAACACATCTCTTCTCCTATGGAATATTTGGAAGGAGAGAAATCAATGAATCTTTAATCACGAATATAGGGATAGTTATTTTATTTGGAATGGGACTCGAGCAAATATCAGAGAATCCATACATGTTTGATAACACACCCTCAGACACCTAGTATTATATGTGTTGGTGTTTTTTCTAGGCTTCAGATTCAATCCGGACAGTCTACTCATGGAAGAAGGGTTACAGCGGATAATACTGGGAAGTGGTCTCCTCCTATTGGGGGCAGGCAAAATTAATACTGATGGAGCCTCTACAGGCAATCCTAGCAAAGCCAGTATGGGAGTAGGGAGGTCAAATGATGGTGTTTTAGATTCCCTATTTGCAGAAAATTTAGGGTTTCTCTCTAATAATAAGGCCCTGAAGGTAGGTTGGCATCATATCATAGTGTTGTCAAATTCTAAAATTTGTATTAAGCATCTACAACATGTTACCCCTTGCATTCAAGCGGATTGGAGATTGGAATTTGGGACAAATGTCGGATACAATTGAAAAAATGAGCAAAACTTTCAAAAAATAGACTTCCGATACGTCCCAAGGAATCAAAATAGGGAGGTTGATGCTTTGACAAATTGGGTGTTGGACGAATCCAATATAATTTGTTATGGTCTCCCCCCGCATTGGTGGTCATCACAGACCAAGGATGTTATCTACTCTCTTCTTTCTTTAGATGCTACCAAGATTTGGAATCTGTAATTGCTCGAAGAATGTGCATATGTGGATAGTGATGTATTTCATGCTTAGTTGTATTTGGAATGCTAGAGTCCTACACTACGCCTCTCGAGCTAGGTACTGGGTCTGCAGTGTGTATGTCTGGAAATCAGACGATTTAACTATGCCATCTACTCTTAAATAAAATAGCTCCTCTTTTCTTTTCTTTTTTAAATAGTTTATGGCATAATTTAGAGTAAGTTGCCTCAAATTTGTTATGTGGTTGTATTACAAAGAAAGGCAAAACAAAAATGTAATCAAAGTACACGTCAAGTATGCAATACTGGATAGTTTAAATGAAAAGCAGTTTGTGCTAGCATGCAAAGCTTGTGACTATCTTAGTACGTATTCAAATAAAAATTCAGGGGAAACATGAAATGTACTATCTCTATATTTGAACTTTGAAGGAAAGAACATTGTCAAAATAGGGAAGTTTCCGCAACGAGGATTTCAATCAGAAGCAAGGCATACTCTTTTACCATAGCTCTTGTAATCCTATTCTTCTCTTATATGCATTGCACTAATATTGATAAGTATTTTGAATTTTGAATTTCAAGCAATTAGTTTACTAGTTGCACAGATATTATGTATTCTTTCCTGACTTCATTAGAGCATAGCATTAACCCCTCTTGTGTCTGCACCCTTACACATGTTCTGATCTCAATCTCAATAACATTTTGAGATGCTGCTTGATGCAGTTACCTACTCTGCATACTTGTCATAACATGTTCAACTTGCTTATTCTTTGAAAAAAAATCACCTAATAATTGTAAGAATACTTGTAAAACACTTGAATAATAACCAATATTATCCTCATTTGTTTTCTTACTGGAGTTCTTAGTGTCGAGAAGACAAAACTCTCTCCTATCCAAAATCATAAAATAATAGAGAGACATAACCTTACACCTAACTAATCCCAAATTTAATTCCCTCCTCATCCCAAATATTTTAATCAATGTCGCATCTGTAAATACTTTAGCCAAATACATATATGCAATCAGAATAGAATGTACCTCAAAATTAAGTTTCAGACGGCACACTCAAGAAAATGTCATGATCCGCACAAAAATGGCTGAAAAATAAGAACATAATTTTAAAATGTACAATCTGAACCTTAATCACAAAAGATATTGGGACCAGTCTGACCTGCCAGACAAATAGTCTAAGAGCCACATAGGGACTAGGAATTGAGGTCTTGAGTACCTCTGATGATGCATCTAAACCACTGACTCAGTCCATTTCACAAATTTTGTAGATTTCTAGTAGCAATCTTCTCAAAATTCTGCACTTGAGGATCCTAGGCAAGCCTATAAAGGCTAAGACTTATCAAATTGGTAAATTTACACCTAAATAGGTCTTATTATCAATATTCCCTACTCACACCTTTAATTTCTGTCACACCACTCATCAAATTCATCTAATTTCATCAGCTCTTCTTTGGACTTACCTTTCTCCACTTTTGCCAACCTTCTTGTCTTCACTACCCTTTGGATCCAAAGTGCACTTTTGGTCTTTTCTTCCTTAATTCACACTTAGGTGGCTTTCCCTGCTTCATTCACTTCAAGCAAGCTTATATTAACCATAAAATGGACTCAAGGAATTCTAAATACCAACTACTACCATATTTGTTCAAAACTATTAGCTAAGTGTCCTTAAGACGGTGAATTTTGGATCATATATGGCTAAAGTCATTTAGAGATGCCCACAAGAAGTTATTACCAGTATTAGCTACTCTTTACCATACCTGAGGTGCTTGCAAAAATTTGGAATCTAGTTCCTCTCTTTGCTCCCTCAACCTTACTTTTCCCCTTTAGGCTTACTAGCCACTTCTAGCCCATTCACCTATTTTAACATTTCTCGCCTCTATGTCCCCTGTAGACACTTCAAACATGGTTAGTCCCACTCAAAGAATGCAATCAATAACTAAGAATTTCACTCCACTGTTCATTATACAAGACTGCCTCTATGTGCTTCTCAAGTCAAGTTGTTGTTCCACTAGTGCAAATCAGCTTCTAGCACTACCCACAAGACTCTAACACCTCCAATAGTTGTATTCAAACCTCCTAGACATGCTTGCAAAATTCCAAAACTTAACTCTTTTTATAACTCTCTGTAGGTCTTTTTTTGCAAATTTGCTCTCAAACCCTTATTAGGTCTCCCTAGATGCTCTGCCATGCTTATACCTGTTCTGTGGAGGTTTCAAGATGCAATATTTATGTTTTTGAGGACCCATTAAAGTTTCAAGGGTCTTCTCTAAGACTAGATGATACTTGTTTGTAAAATGACCTTCGAGTTAGTTCTCAAACTGTAGTTTACCAGTTTTACTCCCAACTGTTACGAGTATCTTTCGTGCCTGAGTTCCTTTTTGTCCAAGACTTTTTCCAACACTTGAAAAACAACCTCACAAATCTATCTTCAAATTTTCAAATTGTTTCAAATTGTTTCAATGGTGGAGTTAATAGATCTTTAACTTTTTCCTTAGAAACCCTAGCTCTTGACTGTGTAAGCCCGAGAATGCAATTTTTGCAATAACTTGCTGTGTTTGATGATTCAAAGCTCAATTTTTTGCACAAGGGGAGGTTTTAAAGATGCACACGCGAAGAACTTAACAGTGGATTGCCAGTTCTCCAAATTTCAAATTCCCATTCTTTCTTTCTTGAATAACTGTGCACGCAGGGTTTTGAGGATACTAACAGTGATCTCCTATGAAGGAAGGCTCAAGGTTCCTTATCATGGTTTACTCATCTCTCCCACAAGGTTTTCAATCATCAAACTTTAACTCCACCATTTCACTAAGCATTTACATTCTCAGAGATTCCTTATTCATCAAAGCACACAACTGAAACAGGGTAATTCTTAGCAAACAGAGCTTATTCTACATAATGTTACCCCTTTAAGGAGGTTTCTACCTCATTAATACACAGCTTATCACAGATATCTTCATTCACACTCCATAAATACAAGTACATATGCCTCCTTGTGATCAAAAGTAGAACAACCTACACATAAACAGCCATTCAACTAGTATTGGATCTTCAAATCCAGATAAGATGCCAACAAGTGAAGCTTACAATTGTGCCTACTCAGTTAGAACTCATACATGCAAGGTTCCTCATCATGCAAACATCAAATTCAACTTCCTTTCATTGCAAGAACACAAAGAACTAATTGATATGCCTGCAATCCAACTCAAAAGTATTCATACAAGAACATTACATCAAAAACAGAGACAAGCATGTCTATTCACAGTCCAAACTTCATACAAAAATACTGAAATTTCTTCACTTCATGACTCTCTCATTCCTCTCCACGAGGAATACCTTCCTTTCTTTCATCCTTCACTCCCTTGGAGAATAATTAACTGTTACATTCGTATTCTCTTCATTTAGTTCATTCACTTTCATGTTTGAACCCTAACTAACTTGACTCGAGGCCTTTACACGTGTCCTTACACACACAAAGAGGGTATTTTTCACTATTTGACATTACTTAGACTTCAACTCACTCCCAAGACATGTATTTACTCACCTAACCTACTAACATACCTTTACAAGCTCACTAGACACCTTTACAAACTTTAAAAGTTCAAATTTGATAATGGAGGGAAACTTGTATTTTGAATTTCCTATGCAAATTGACTCTTTTTGCCACTTGCTATTGTATCCTTGCCCTCACGCATGACTTAAGGACTAATATTCACCTTTCTTGATTCCATACAAACGATTAGGTAGAGACTTTGGACTTTGCTATAACTTTTTTCCTTGATGCTCCTGCATCATCAGACTAGCAGAAAAACTATTGCAGGTATTGACAGGGAGGCTGGCTCTAAGATAGGGAAGTCACAGAGGAATCAACTCCAACTAAAAAGAAATCAAGCAGTAAATCTTGTGGTGTAAGAGAAGTATTCGCTGCTCCTTTGGTCAATATATTATTATTCTTCTGTCGTAATAAATACCAAGGGGGGTGAATGCATTTATTAGTCATTTTATTTTGCAGTAAGAGAAATGCAATCAAAGATCACATTTACTGCTAAATACTACCAGAAAGTTTAATTTCCTCCAATTTTTGACATATTTAGGTTTCTAAATACTACCAGAAAGATCACAGACATTTTGTCATTTTCAGAGATTAACATACTCAAATACAATGCATTTTCGAGCTGCACTGTTCAATGGAGAATTATGCTGCAATTTTGGATGCCAGAGGAATAGTGCCTGTCTACAGTTGAGCCAGTAGACTGAATTTTGTCGCAAAAATGAGCTTTGTGTTCTAACTTTATTAATTCAAAGGCGATAATCTCACAAACCTTGTAGCACATTATTTTACAGTTGAATAAATTAAGAACAATTGGTACTGAATGTGTTTATGTCTTTATCTCCAAGCAATGCCAAGGGAAAAAGTCGCAATGAAGCCATGTTTCTAGCCCTAAGTCAATCTTCCAAAGGATGGTATATGATTGTTCAATATTGTTGTGGGATTGTTATATAGCGAGCGGCATCTACCAGCTTAATATATTGATTATTCAACCCATTTCTCTGTTATCATAGAGCCTTAAGGAATAGTGTTAACCTTTCAATAGCCGAATTAAACCCCATTTCTATGTTATTCTAGAGCCTTAAGCAATATTGTTGACATCTGAATAGCCGAATTAAACCCCAAGTCTAAGATCTACAGAGTTTTATAATATCAGTGTTTATCCTATTCATTATCATTGTACACAAATTCTCAGAAGGAATACCAATGAAACAGGATCTCCAACTCCATTGTTCTATTACAAGAGGAAGAATATCTAACAACCTTTGGTTCTAACAGAGTAGGTAATCATCTTACACAATTATTAGTTGGGCGGCAGAATCTAATTGTAGGTTGGTTAGAACAGCCCACGTGGCATAAGTGATAAGAACCAGGCTGAGATGGTGGCATATATGATATTAGTAGTAAAGGCGGACAGTAAAAAAAATCTTAGCCCTGATACAAGAAATACAGTGAAATTGCAATCAAGGGCCTCTTTTGAATAGGCCAGCCCAATTCATATCCTGTAAGAATGAAGATATTGATTTATGAGTCATGAGCTTTGAAGCACTTTTTATATGCATATGTTGATGGTATGTAACAGTCCTCACAGTCCATGGAATATTAGTCATATTAGGAACTCTTCTTCTTGTTTTAATTAAGGAAAATAGACCTTATACATATAAAGAATCAAATTGCAAAATACTATCATAACATTTTGAAGTATAAAGTAATGAAATAGTATCTACTGCCTAGTCATGCACATTTCCTATCCCACTGAAACAGATTAGAACACATAAATTTACATCCAAGTGAAGGAAAGAGGTATGTAAAAAGAGAAAAACGCTATTGAAATCTTAAAATATGCCCAAAAAAAGGGCTCAGACAGTTGAAAAAAGAATATGAACATGAAAATACCCCCTTTCTACTAGGTCACATGCCAACCATATGAACCAAAATATAGCAACAATGTGCTCTACCAACAACCAGAACTTGGTTTTTTGAAGATGCATCTTTGCCTTTTCGCTAGCTATTCCAGTTTCTTATGTTTAGGCATCTTATTGATAAGAAGATAAAAATCGATATCCTGTGTAATCAACTTTCTGATTCCACAGACAATTGTGATTTACTTACACATCATTCAGGGAAAGATGCTAGCATGTCTAAATAAAAGAAATAGTTTATCTATAATACAAGAGAAAATCTTTGCCAAAGTGGCATATGATTAAAACAGCAATTAAGCTTCTCATTCATCGCCAGTTTATTGAAAATTTGAACCACAACACTGTAAGGACTTGATATTCCATTGTTTTAACGAGACTGCCCAAACCACAAATCATATGTAAGGCTAAAAATAATCACAAAATCCAAGTAAAGGCCAAGGAACACTAGGAATTATGATTGGAAAAATAGACACTTTTAGAAAAAGTAAAGTTGCATATATCTCTCATTTTACATGTGAATGCATGCTAATGCCTTCCTGATCTCAAAAGGGAAAATAATAACCCACCTAATAGTCATAGAAGCATTGTTATTTGCTTTATCCTCTTCATCCTCTTTGGAACTATCTTCTGCATCACTTCCCAATTCACCATTCACATCATTTATATCTTCATCCTCTTCTGCTTCCACAATCTCTACCTCACTAGCTTCCTCTGCTCCCATATCTGACAGAAGGAGAACAAAGAGCAAACATTGATGACACTACTTTTCTCACATAAAGTGCACCGGATATTTATATCAAGTAATAAAGCACACCGGATGTTTAAATCAAGTAACCTACTGCTGTAAATAATATTTCTTAGAGCAACAAGCATGTTTTCTTTTTAAAGCACCAAACAAAGATGTAGCAGCCAACAAAATACTCCATATACTTTTTCCTGAATTAAATATTCAAAAAGAAAAAACGCATTTTTGATAAATAAAACAATCTGTTAGGAGTAAAATCATGCTTCCCAAATGAAATGCATGGAGAAACTAAGCACTTAGTTGAAAAAATAGGTCGGGTCCAATTGTCCAGCAGTTTGATGCATAGGAATGACTATGAGACTTGGCAGGTCCAGGCAAGGACTCGCCAATCCAAGTCCAAGTTACCCTTGGCGAGGCTGTAGATTACATTCACCAACTCAGCAAGTCTGTCCTCAGGACTCGCGAGTCTGGTTAGAACCGCATATCCTGAGGGCAGATTATCCAAGTCTGCTTTTTTCTACTAAGAAAAAAATCCAAAAAAAAATATAATCCAGGTTCACAATAGCAAATAAGGAGTAGGATAGTCACAAGTGTTGTGTGTAGAAACCAAAATGCATATTGCAGCTATTGTCTACTTCAAATTACCCTCTCTACAGGGTGTTCTGAGATTGATATAGGAAATGGATGGCATTGTACTGCATTGAGGCATTCACAACTCCAACCACCAGATAACCTTATCTGTATTGCAAAATTGACACCTATCATCTTCTATTAGACCCCGTCTCGTTTGTATTTTTTGTCAAACAATTTCAATGCGTACTGTAAGCTTTCTGTTTAGGAATTTACACAAACCCCATTTGCCTCAGCTCAACTACTTATATCCACTAAAGATCAGATGCCATGCACCTTGTTATGATACGGACCAGTGATAAACTTAAACCTGCAAAGCTGACTACAAATATAACTTACGCAGTAAAGGGCATTATTACTTCTATTTTTTAGTGTAAAATGCCCTGTGTATCCTGCAATCATTCCATTCCATTCCAAAGCAGAAGTGTCTGTCAAAAAATATTTAAAAAGAAGAGAAAAACATTAAAAAAGGCCAATTAGGCCTTAAAACATCCAAATGTCCTTTTCAACACTCAATTTGAATTGTCCATTTCACTTTTCTACACTCAATCTGATTTTTCGTTTTTACTTGAAAGTTGAAGGATCTGATTGTTTATGTGGAAAGGCTCGCCACGCATTATTTATTTCTTGATGTATAGATGTGTATGGTAAATGTAATTGATTAGTTTTGACTCTTGAGGGTATTTGAAGTTGATTTGATATGGAATGCATATTAATAGGGTTTTGTCCCTGAAATTTGTTATATTTTATGATTTTTGAAGTAGTTTAATTTTGCCAAGTTTTTTCACCGAGTCTAGGTCCGAGTCGAAATTTTGCTTTGCCAATTTATTCCCAAGTTCAAGTCTCATGACTAGGGTTTGATGACAGCAACGATAGACGGTGAGATCGTACATTTATCTTCCATACACAAATTACACTCATAACATGGTCAGCACATATCGGTAGACACAAGATATGCTTGAAAATGCTACTTGCATTTCAAAGGGAAGAAGTATATTTGCAGGAATCACTAAATGAATATTGACCACATTGGATGAGTCTCTGAGATGGTCTACGACAATAATGTCTTCCAATGAACCCCACCATGCCTGCAAAAATCGTGTGACATTGATATCAAAAAGTCTCTGCAGAGGTAGGTCACACCTTGCTGGCATCCACCAGCACTTTTTTCATATCATTAACTCAATTACATATCACAAGACTTATCATTAACAAAAAAAAAATATTTTAAAAAACATAATGTGTGTTGCAGCCCCCAATATGCCTTCAATCCAAATAGCAACAGTCAACCATACATTCCAAATACTGGACGACAAACCAAAATGGGAAAGATGACAACAAATAAAAAGTTGGGGCTAAGGAGGAGGATGGCATCATCAATTGCCACTTATGACATCATTAAGACATCATCCTCTTAACTTTCAAGGCATCTTTGGTTTCACTACTGACTTGGGTGGTTTATGAAGATGTGTCACTGAAATCAAATAAAAGGTTTTGTTATTTAATTATCGTGAGCAACTATCCCATGGGACAATCAATTAGTTGTACCAATGCTATAAGAGGACTAGAAAAATATCCCATCCACCCACAGCATGGAAAATTGGGAAGTCACCACCGCACAAGTCCTACAAACCATGGATGACATCATAGAAGCCATTAGAAAGCAAGGCAAGGCTATGCAAATGCATATCTAAAAAGATAGGCAAGAAATGAAAAACATAATAAAACAGCTCGAAAGATATGGGAAAGGGGACAAACATATGAATCATGACCACCCTTAAACCCCTCTAATTGCAAATAGATTGGAAAAGACTGACTTGCAAGATTAAAACCCCAAAAGCAAGCTGACATATCTAGTATGGCACAGATCAGTATATAATTTGAAACTAAGAAGTTTTGTAGAAAGTAAGCAGTTGTTCAAGAAAGGAAGTATTTTATAGAAGAAGGAAGTAAAGGAAATACAAAGAAGAAATGTGGAAGATGTGCATCCCAATTAGTAGATAACAGAGCTAATTGCATGCACATAGAAGAAACTTATTAGATATGAACACACAAAATTATAAAAAAAAGGCAGCTCTAGATCCAGATCTAAAATAACACAAAGTCTATTAAGAGATCTAAGATTAAAAAGCAATAAACACAGTACACCGTGACACAAAGTTCTCTGGAAACTTGCTCCTTTGTATTCCTTTGCTCTAATTTGCTCTCAGGGGTTCAATACAAAGTCTAGAACACAAGATTACTTCTCACAAATTCTGATCGATCCTTAACCCGGAGGTTCTTCTCCTACTTATAAAATGTAGGAGGGAAAGTACAAATGGAAAACTCAAACTGAATTGAAACATAAACGACAAGTAAATATGACATTTGGAAATCATCCTCAACTAACTTCTCCTTAAGTGACACATGTATCACTTAACTAATAGAATGGTTCCACATGACTCTAAGTAACGGTTGCAAAACTAATAACTTAGAAGTTTTACAATTTCATCTGGGAACATAGAAAATAGAAGAAGAAAGAATAGAAGAAATCATGCTAGCTATAATGTTTATGTATTTTTCTTGTTCTGATATCGGATATACTTGTCGAACATGTAATTCAACATCCTTCCATCTGTTTTAGCCACTGCTTCTTTCTCTGTCTTGAACTGCAGCAACCCTTCATTCAACACTTTGATGCACACTTCCACATCTTCCAAACTCGGCCCAAACCTTGCAATGTCAACCTGCAACACCACCAGTTTACTAATAGAATTCATCATGAAAGGCCTGGTAGCTTTATCAATTCTCTTTTGTATCATCAGAAGAGATCCTTCCAAGGAATTGTTATCCAAAATGTGCCCCTGCTCATTTTTGTGGCTAACTCCTTGTGTTCTTACCTCTCTTGTGCCTCAGTCTCCATTTTTTTATTTTTAGGCACTCAGATCTTTTTGGAAATGGCACCATTGGATAGATCTCTCTCTCAACTTTCTAGAAAGGTAAAGTTTTCCTCCTAACTCCTCATATTTTTCAAGTTATGGCTTGGCAGAGTTTTTTGGGAAATTTTCCATTAGGGGGCTCGCGCCCAATAAAATTTTGCCACGTGTCATCCAAATGATGGGGCGCAGGAAAATTTTGAATTTTTTTCCAAATGACCAAAAAGGTAAAAAATTCAAAAAATTTCCCACCGATTCGATTTCGGCCTGTTTTTGCCCTAAATTTTCAAATCGCCATATCTTTCGATCCAGAGCTCAGATTTTCACGTTCTTTATATCAATGGAAAGTTGGTGAAATTATCTACATGATTTCAAGGTCAATTTTGCATTTTGGTTTAGTTTGGAGAGAGAAAATCAAGAAACATCTCTAGCACGTGGTAATGGCTAGAATTGATATTTCAACAACCAGTTTTGATGTGAAATGGGTCGTATTCTTCTTCAGCATGGCCAAAAATGTCAAGGCATGGGTTTGTAAGGACCTCCATGCTGTTTTTAATGCATTTTGGTCAATGGGGAATGGATCCCACGTTTTTTCCACGTTTTCTCTCTCCCTCGACCCACCCATGCATTGTAAAAGCCAGATTTGGCTCATTTTTTGTGGTGGAACACTTTTTACATAGCAGGATTCTTCTTTCACCTTTAACAAGTGATTTTTTGCAAGTATTAGAACTTTTAAGGATTGTAACAGGTTTTCTGCCTCTTTGGTGTTGTAATGCAAGGATTTTGATGTTGAAGATCACAATGCAGGCTTTGTGAATGTTTTCAGTCCTTTGCATGTGTTGTTTGCCTCATTTCAAACCTTTGATTACAGCTTATCAGCCTGTACATGATGTTTTGTGTTGCAATTTCTAATTTTTGTCAATCTGCAAGAGCAAAAATGTTCACCACTCCTTTGGTGTATCACCCTTATTAGTTTAGTTTCAATTTTTGCATCTTCTATCTCTGTCTCCTTACAATTTAGAGTAGGATTAGGCTTTGAACCTCTGCAGTTGTGCAAATAATAGATCTAATCAAACGAGTTTGAGGAACTAGCCTCTAATATGGAGATTCCTCTCTCATTTTCACAAGTGCCCACACTTGGAGAGAGGTTTCAATGTTGTGCAATCACACTGGATGCGTGAAACATCAACTTAGAAACCTGATTTGCATCCAGGGGTGCTGTTGATTTGCAACAATAGGAATTAGGCACCTTAGTTGAGACGATCCACATGTATGAAGTGACATTCCCATCCACTCTCTCCTGAGTGAAAGAAATGACACTATCTGGTAAGTCTGATGTCCTACTCTCAAGTGCTTTCATCCTCTTTAGCAAAACTCTGTAGATTTCCAAATGGAAAGATACTGCAAACTCTAAATGCTTCCCCTTCTCGACTGATTCGTCTGGTATGATCTGTTCCACAATCAATACATCTCCCGACAGTTTGCTAATCTTGGCCAAAATACTCAGGTTACTCTCTGCAATTGTATTCATGCCTTCTATGTTTGCTATCAGTTGCTTTAGTTGATTTGTTACATCATCCATAACCTTTAGGTGGGCTGGCACTTCTCCAAGTTGTACAAAAGCTTGACGAATGATCAAATCCTTCCATTCGTCAATAGCCTTTACTTGATTGCTTGCGTCCTCCATTTCCTGCATAAGATGATCACTCACCTACTCTGAAATGGGCTGAATGGAAGGTTTAGCAACCTTGGTTATGATCTCACATAATTGAGATACTTGCTTCTACAGCTCTTCTTTCTCTGCCTTTTCACTGTCAAGCCTAAGGAATAAAGCATCCATTAATGTCTACGTGTCCTGCTTCAATCCTTCAGTGGTAGCTTGAGAGAGGGGTACTTTGGTTAATGTCACATCCTCTGCCATGAGCTCCTCCTCTATCTTTCCTTCTGCTAGAATTGATATCTCAGCAAACTTCTCTCCCGAATCTTCAATGATCAACCTAGAAGTTGCTTTGGAAACTTTAGGCCTTCTGTCTCTTCCACTTAGATTCTGGAATAGCTGCAAGTCATTCTCCTCTAAGTTCATCTCCATTCTCACTTCTGGAACCAACTACGAATCCAACCATTCCGAGAAATTACTTCTTGGAGAATGAGAAGTCGTTGAAGTCACTGAGTGCACTACCATCTTCTACTTTGCATCCTCTCCGTCAGAAAGTGCCACAATGTTGTGGCTGCCATCTTCTGAGTCATCTAAGAACAAAGCCCTTTTGAATTCCACCATCTACAGCTTCAACGTATCCTCTTGAATAGGCGCTGAATGAAGTGGCTGAGGGGAGAAGATGAATGTCGCTGGATTCAGTGGAGGCATGGAAACGTCTTGCTACTGCGGTGCAATAGTTTGTGAAGTACTAGGAACTAGAGAAACTGGAGTTAAAGTCATGGTCGTAGAAGTGATCCTCTCCTTGGATTGAGATATTCTATGCACTTTCAACTTCTCGACTTTCCTGCTGCTTTCCCCTCCGTGCTTTCACTTAAGGGAATCTCCTGTGCCGAAGTTTCCCGTGACTTGATTCATCAATGCTTCATCAAGGCAATAAACCTTTGTCAGCAACCAGTTTAAAGTATTCACCAACACAGCTCCCGACTTTCTTCAATTGGACCACTCTGCAGTATGGCTTTATCTCCTCCCATTTGATGGTAAGTGTCAAATACCACATTCTCATCATCTTTAAGATCTACAGGTATCCACGCTAGTCTAAAGTCGAACACTTGCTTTGCTGATAGCCTGCTGAAATCTCTCTTTCTAACCTCATACTCACTTTTTCACTTCATCCAAAAATATTCTAATGAAGGCACATGTGCATAATCCTAGGAGATTGTCTTCCTGGCTACTCCAAATAGATCAAATTTCAGCCGTGTAGGGAAGAAATCTTGCTCATACTCGGATAACATTTGTGCCTCCATTCCCCGAGCTCTATGAATGCTAATGTAGCTGTAATATCCCATAGTGATTGGGAAGAAGCCTTTAGACTTGTGTTGCTTTGACTGAAGGTCGTGTAACTCCACAAGTTGCCTGCTCAACTCCATGGCGATCAATCTATCATTCGGATACCTGGGCATCTTTATTGGTTCTCCAGAAAAGCCCGTAACCCTAAGGTATGTGAAATCTACAAATTGAATGAATAGACTGCCAATCTTGGACACAACTACCCACGCTTCCTTGCTTGCCCTATTGGCCTTCAAGTCTTTGTCTAGCCTATAGATGAAATCATAGAAGAATTCATCGTTGACCACTTTGAAATATTTCTCGAAAATGGGGTCCTTAGAAAGAACACCACATCTATCCAACTTGGACAAGACACCTTGTGAAGCTGCAGCATACACCAAGTATGAAGTCATCTTGAAGCTGAAAATACGCTTCACGTTCCGGAGTTGCTCACTAATGTTGTTGCTAATAATTTCCAACTAATTGATTATAGAATCAACCTTGTTGATTTCAATGGTCCTGATGAAAGCATACATCCATGTACAAAAAGTGTAGGCATTCACTTCGCCATTCATCCTGCATAGAAATTTGATGACATCATCTACCTCCTGCACCAAATTGGACTGTGGAAGAGTTCTCGGGAACTTTGAAGGAGATCTAGGCTTCTTCATGTATCGGCTATTCATTATGCTCATGTAATCAACTCTATGCTTCTCCCATCTACTGTCGGCATCCTGAATGCTAATGGAAGTCACCATCTTTCGCACTGGAATCTTCAAACAATAATTGATGAACTCTGCGCCCAAACAAATTATTGTCTTTCCCGTAGCATCACGCACTGATCTGGATGAAGGATGATAAGATCTAGCACACTCCATCACAAACTTTGGCAATTGGTCTGCACATGGAAAATTTGTAGCTCGGATAATTCCACTGCTTTTAACCGCACACATGAGTGAAGTCTTTCCCACTCTGGATCTATCAATCAAATCGGCAAGAGGTTTCGGGCCTAGATCTGTGTCTCCTATGTCTGCAAGTTTGGAAGCAATGCATGACTCCATCGTGCTTTTTTTTTCATCTCTCTTCGCCATGGCTTTTTCTATTTTCGTCTGAATAATTCTTTTTCTTCTTACTTGGCCAGATTTCTTCAATACTGGTGTAGATCTGGACAATTCTTCATATTCAGAGGATATATGCAATGTATTGGACATTGATAAAAGCTCCTTTTCCTTTGTAAAGCACCTGTAATGAATTCCTACAATTTATTCAGACAAAAATAGCCACCGGAGCATGAATAGTGAATTTTAATTGTAAAAATCTGCACTTTTCAAGCCCGCTGCCCCAAAAATTGGTGTTTAATTTGCACATAAAGAGAGCATAATCCTTTGAACAACACCTGAGCTTCTATAACACATGTGCAAACAATTATGCAGACAAAGATCAACCTCCTTCAAATCATGTGCCAAATCTGAAAGCTTTTAGCCTTGTTGCCTCCTTGCCTGAGCAAAATCCTTCTTCAAATGGGGGCACACTTTTCCTCTTGGCTGCAATTCTTTACCTGTGAATCAAATAATTCACCCATATGGTTTCCCATGCTTATATAACCTTCACAATTCTATAATTAATAATTTCCCTAACAATTAAAGGCAATTAATTAATTAAAAATCATGCTCTTCTCTTTTAAAAATAACATGTTTAAGGACAACCATCCAATAAATTAAATTAATTCAATTTAATCCTTCGCACACCACTTCACTCAAGCTTCACAATGTGCTTTGACCATAGCCACTGAAAATATGAATTAATATAATCATTTAATACTTTAAAAAGTATTAATTCCTTCTCAAAACGAGCTGTATTAAATAAATTAAATTTATTTAATTTTAGAATTCTATTTTAAAATTCCTTATGTCCACTTCCCTTTGTTGACTTTTCCACAAGCCTGGGTGCCAAAATTGGGTGAATAAATATTAACAAATATTTATTTAATGCATTATTATTCACCCAAGGTGGGTCACACTTTTTGGAATAATAGAATTCTATTTTTAAGAATTTATGACAATGGGAATTTTTACCCTGCAAGGCAGGCACTAAAATCCCATGATCCACTTAAGTGATTTGATTTTGACAATGGGATTATTTACCTTGTAAGGCAGGCACTAAAATCCCATGATTTCACTTAAGTCACTTTCCTTTTATTTTATCATGGGAATTTTTACCCTGCAAGGCAGGCAATAAATTCCGGCCTGCCTGCAGCCTCTAACTTTCCCACTGCATCTTAGGTGAATTTTATATCATGGGAAAAAGTACCCTACTAAGCAGGTACAAAATTCTCATCATGGTTGTGGCTTCTATTTTCCCATTGCAGCTTAAATCCTTCGTTTTCCAAAAATGCGCCCATCCCCGCAAGGGCTTTTCCATGCACGACTTCGCTTTTTCCCAGTGATCTAGACCTCCGATGGTGAATTCCTCTAGGCATAATGTGCGTATATTTTTTCCATCTGCTTCAGGCCAAGAATTGGGCTTACCTGACAAAGGAATTATTCTAGAGAAATTTCATAGAAAACGAAATGGGACAACACAAAAACACGAAAAATTGCCAAAAGTCACAAATAAAGCCCAAAACTCATTCCTTGTTAAAATCCTTCTGGTACAAGGGAATAATTATATGTTCAATCATAACAAAGTTAAAATAGAGTGCAAATAGCCTCATATGAGGCTCAAAATAATTAAATACAAATTTACCGCAGACAAATCCCGACCACAGAATATAACAACTTTGGGCATTTGGGTATTTGGAAAAAAAGGCTAATATGGCTCTTTGGGATTATCTTGATGCAATACAAGAACTTTTAGGCAATAAAAACACAAAACGACCCATTATTTTAAAAGTACGAAAAAATTTCAGATAGGGTAGTCGCAGATTTTAGGGTGAAATCTGGGTGACACAAGATAGAAAATAATAGGAACAAGGACCCATTCAACATGAAACCTTGAAATCTTTGGCCAACATGTAATAGATTCCATGGCAAAGAATCTTGGGGGCAAAAAGGAAAGATAAACCAATCTAAAAACAATGAGATAAAAATGAATAGCATATGCCCCAAACACAAGAAAACACAAACAATAATACCCCAAAAGTGAGTAGACAAATATTTGAGAGATTTCAACCAATGGAACTCTTCCTCATTCAACGAAAAGTAAACAGCTAATCCATATTGAATCAAGGTATTTCAGTATGTAAATAGGTGACAAGTGGAAGTAACAATTGGTGCCTACAACAAAAAGTAGAAATTGACAAGGTAACAAATTTGAAGGTGTAATGAGTTTGTAAGAGAAACCATTCAAAACAATTGTTTATATATTATATTTTAAAAACAATGGCCAAGTAACAAGATTTTGTGTCCTTCAAAATCGGCTTGCTGAATTCTCACCAAGTCCGAGCATATTGAGTATGGTTTGAAGCATGTACCAAACCCCTGGAAAAAGCAAAAATGTTTGATCAGCTCAAGCCACTTGCAGACTAAATTTCTTGACCCCGAAACGTAATTGGAAATCCCACCAAGCAGTAACGTTCTTAACATAGGCAATAATGCAGTCTTATGCAGGTACGTATCCCCTAGATTTTGGTGACATCACGAACATTTTGGGGACTTGGAGTGGACGTCCCCTAATTTTTTGAAATCTTTCAAAAGCTTTCACGATGAAGAGTTTCATCATTTTCACTCTTAATGTGATAATGTTCCAGATTCATAATCACCAAGTCCGGAAATCAAGATCCATTCGGAAGGGCAAACAACCCTGAAAATACGGAACTCTTGAAAATGTTAAGATAAATTAGATGCAAAATATATACATATTATATATTAGAATAATTTATAAATATGCAAAATTTGACAAATACAGAGAAAAACATTAATAACATGATATATCAAGTTAATATATTAAATATTAAATAATTTATGAGGGTGTTGGGAGTCTTCTTATAACAAAAAACTGAATTTTTTTATGGGAAAAAAACAGGGCTGATCCGGACCAAATTTATCCAAGCCGTTTGAAAAATTCAGGGCCGGCCGGATTCGGTAACTATGTGAAGAAAGCTTTAGTATCAATATCTTTCTTCTTCTCAATTTGAATTGCAGCCAAATAAAATTCTGATTTTTGCAGAAATCAATAGCTAGGGCAGCGAACAAAATTAAATCTATAACTCACAAAATACTTGTTCAAATCACTTGAAAATTTACGGAGAGCTCACTCATATGATAACTAACACAAGAAAATTAATTTTGGAATTTTTGGAATAATATATTGCTGACAGAAAATTACAGAATGCCCTAGGCAGCTAGGAAACTTCAAAAATTCAATCTCCTCAAACATGCATAGAAAAATTATGAAATTTGGGAAATAACATCTATTAATATTGAGAATGGAAACCCAACCTTTAGATCCAAAAATGTCAACCCGGAAACCCTCCAAAAAGTTGCTGCAACTTCCAAAGTAAGTCGCCCCCTTGGAAATAGGCTGGAAACCCCCAAAAATACCTCTAATAATGGCACCAAACTCTGCTTAAGTCGCTGCAATAAATTTGACCTGTAAACCCTTGAATCTTCCCCACAAAAAGTCTCCAAAACCCTTCCTCTAAAACCTCTGAAAAATATCTCTGTAAAATAGCCCTAAATCAACTCCAAATTGACAAGCTGGGGTGGATCTCACACCACCGAAAAATGCCCTGCTAACTAGGGATGGATCTCTCACCACCGAAACTAGGGTCCCTGTGGGATCTTACTCCACAAGCTCGAATTTTGTAAACAACAGTTGCACATAGAGAAAATAAGAGTGTATGCAAGAGTGAGCTCTAACACTCCCCAAATCTCATTGTATAATTTCTTCATGCAACAAGAGACCCAAAAAGGCCCCAATCGACCCCCTCTAGAGATAATAAAAAATCAGAAAGTAACTTAAATTACTTTTCCCCCTTCAAGTCGCCATAGGGACATAAGTGACCCCCAACGAAGAATTATAACATTAAAGTGTTATGAGGTCCCCCTTAACGACAAAACATAACATCTAACCCCACCAAGCCACTTAAAATTCATGTCAATACAAAATTATAACAAATAAGCAAGGTGGTAGCAAATATCCATACCCAATAGCCTCCAGTGTCGTTAGCCCCTCGGGTATGACCAAGGCTAAGACGAATGAAAAACCTCCTACGTCAACTGCTCGGAAATGGGGCCATTACATATGTTAAATACAGGTGGAGCATCCAGGGGCAATCCAAGCAAAGCTAGTATGGCAGGTATTGGAAGAGAATTTGACAATTCAATAGCCTTCTTCTTTGCAAAACAATTACGACATCTACCAAACTTAGCTGAGATCAAGGCTATTTGCAAAGGGATGCGAGAAGCTATTAAAATTGGATGACTAAAAATCCAAATTGAGTCAGATTCCAGGATAATTATTAGTCTATCACCTGCCCCCATGAGAAACCATTGCCTTAATTGGAAATTGGACAGAGAAGAGGAGCAGATCAAAAGACTGCAAGTCAAATTCCAGATGATCTAGTTCAGTTATGTTACAAGAGAAAGCAACAAAACAGTTGATGCCAAGCCAATTGGGCACTGGACAATCACAATATTAATTGCTATGGTTGGCCTTCCTATGGGCGGCCAATCACACTTCAACAGGAAAAGTCGATGATTTTGAATAAGGATTTGTCTAAATGAAAGATAAGTTGTATCATTTTTCTATGCCATGACTTGCGCTATTAGCTTTCAAGCATGGCATGGACGACTATGTATTTGCATCCTTTGATCTTAATATAATATTTTCTTCTTTTTAAAAAAAATAAAAATAAAAAATGTACATAGAATTGATTGTGTATGGACCTAACATAACTTTCTCCCTATGCTTCTAAAAGAATTAAAGAAACTTTTTTATGGTTAATGGCATCAGCCACTAATGTTGGCTAAGGTTCCACACTCCTAGTAAATGGACAACTTGAAAAATGTGACTTGAGTGGTTGATGGGGTTTCAATGATGAACTTGCAATTTCAAGATTTTTCATGCTTTCTAGGCACTTACAATTGATTTGGGGGACTTGGAATCATTTTGTGCAATTTCCCTTCCCCTAGGCTTTAGGATACAGTACTTAGTCAATTTCAGTTTTAAAATGGTAAAATTGGAGGAATTTGGCCTTGGGACATTTCTTTTGCTCTCTGCCCAGCTCTCCAACTCTTCACTTGGCCAAACAGTAAGAAAAATTTGAAAAAAATGCAAAAAGGGGCTAAAATGTAGTGTTTTGCGGGTATTTCGGGTTCTGGAGGCCCATGAGGTACAAGTTCCTTCAGGGCATGAGTTCCCCGCATCCCCGACTTAGCCGATTTGCTAAGGAGTTGGGCAGGTTCTTTATAATGCGGTGAGAGCGGATAAATTGGGCCCGCACAGAACTCGGTGGTTCCCTGCATTGCCGAAGTTTCCGCAATGCAAGGGGGGGGATTCAATGATGTGCGGGTCAGAGGGCAGTTCGGGGAATTCGAGCTTTGGAGGCCCGAGTAGAATGGGTTCCGCGGGGACGTTTGTTCCCCGCAGACCCAACTTAGCCGAAATACAAAGCAAAGCGGGGGGCGGTAGTTATATGCGGCCAAGGCGGTGATTACAGGCCCGCAAGGAAATAAAGACCCCATTCCCCAGTTCCTAAGAAGCCCAAAAACCCTGACATATCCACAAAACAAGGAAAACAAAGGAGCGTTCAATGCAGAGGTTCGAGTCCGCAAAACTTCGAAGTAAAGGCCCCCCAAAATCTGCAAAGAAGGCCAAAAGCGAGGACAAAGTAATGCGGAGTTGCGACCTGGCACAACTGTGAAGTAGTTGGGGGTCGAAAGTCCGAAGTTAAGCAATCCCCAAACCCCAAGCCAAGGCGATGGAGTAAGTGATGCAAACATTCTATGTAGCACTCCTGCGAAGCAATGGCTAAGTAAAATACCGAGTAGAGTTACCCAGAAAGCCCGCAAGACGAAGGTGATAGAGGAGTGTTGCAGAGATAAGATGTGCACCTATTGCGCAAGTAATGGCCAAAGTAAAACCCGAAGCAAAGCAATTTTAAAACTTCACAGAACAAAGAAGAAGGCAGAGTGCAATGCGGAAGTGCGACTCAGCACTGCTGCGAAGTAATGGAGGTTCAAAATACCAAGTAAAGCAATCCCCAAATCCCAAGCAGTTGCACACCGAGATTCCGCGAAGAGAAGTAAAGAACAAACAAAGCAGGGTCGAAATCCCGCAATGCAGAAAGCAAGCCAGTAATGGCACCTCGGAAAACTGCATTGCCTTAACTTTTTCCCAAATGCACCAAATCCAATGAAATTATACTCGTTGGATTCATATTTCAGATCCCTTCATCATGAAATCATTAAAAAATGGAAAGTAGGTGGAGTTGGTGGGCAGAAAAGGTGAAAAACTTTCTCAGTTCAAATGCAACATCCCAAGTGAGCCAAAATGCATTAATGAAGGCGTGGGGGCATATTTCTTCTCTAACAAGCTAAAAGACATGGGGGGATGAGTTCTATAGGTCTCCCATACTCTTTTTCAGGGCATTAATGAAAGTTGTTGGTGGGTGGCGGGGAAATTTCGAGATTCTATCTTTCTCTCTCTTCTCAACTTTCTTTTATATATTGTAAACTTCTCATTTGAGAAGGGGGGTATTCTAGGATATGAGGAAACTCTGTCCATTTGTTTTCTCAACTCTAATGAGTTGCAAGCTTTCACATGGGTCTGGCAAGTGTTCTTGTACCTCTACTCTACAAATGTAATAGCCTGTGCACATTCTAAGAGCAATAAAAGTTTTGTTTTGTGTTCTTTAAACCCTGACATTCATTTTATTGTATCTCCTTGCCTCTCTATTCTTGTTGTTTTGTTTTGTGCATGTATTTCTCATTTGCAGGTTTGCATTGTGTTTCATGGAGAAAAGATGGTGAAGGGATCCTTGGTTTGTGTCACAGTTCTCTGGCCTTCCCTTGTTGCATTTTCTTCTCCCCTTCTCCCTCAAACAGGATGTTCCACACCCCTTTTCTGGTGCTATCACCTCTTTTAGTGTAGGATTTCCCTTTCATGCATCTTTCTAACCCTCTATCTCTCTCCTTGGTCACTTAGAATTGATAGATTTGGATTAGTTAGCTAGATTTTCCCTTCTAGGAATAGTTTTAGCATTAGGATTAGGTAGAGGAAGTCGGCCTTCTCCGGAGGTCCATCTCAAGTAGCAAGTCCCACAACTTGAGAGATGGTCCTATGTTAGCCAAAAGTAGAGGTCTGCATAGTCAAATCTCGGGGTGCTATTTTGTTGACATAACAGTATCTACATAATATGTGCTTGCATTCTCAAAAGCAGTGGACAACTATGCATTTCGAGCATCCACCAATGCTTAGCCTAACAACAATAAGTTATTCTTGCACTAGGGCTAAGACCAATTTTATGAACATAACCAAGATGACATGAAAACTGAAATTCTAGGCAAGAAGGCATGTTCATTGTAAGCTCTTGAGGTGGCTTTTTTTCTAAGCAATACCCTTCCCCATAGACAAATCTCAAGGCAGATGTGCTTTGTATATATCATATTGTAACCATTTTTCTAGAGTCATATGAAAGTAAAACTACTTTGGAATCTTCTTTGCTAACCTGGTTGCATCTAGAGCAGGCACTCTACAGAGTTGATCATATTTGGTGATTCTTAATATATATATATATATATATAAAGCAGCATATATAAAAAAAATAACTTACGAAATTAAATAGGAGCTTAAGCTAACAACTTTCTCTAGTCAATAAGGAAACATTGTTAAGAATTCTACCAATCCTCTTAAAAATTAAAAAATTAAATGTATTCAAACACTGGGCAATTTATAAACATTGGCAGGGAGGTTATCTTTAATAAATAAAATTTAAAATACAGACTTTTTTTAATTTAGAATGCTAAAGCAACATTGGGGGGTAACAGTTGTATGCCCTATACAACAAATTCAAGGAGTGACAAAAAGTAAACTACCTCCTAAAAATTAGGAATCTCTTACCAACATCTGCTACTTCAGCATCACTGCCAACCTCGGGGTCGCTGTCTTCTTCCTCCCCACTGCTGACACCTTCTTGTTCTCTCTGCCTACATTAATAATATGCAATCAAATGTCTCTTGTCCAGAAGTTGAATTGCTACAATAGTTTATATTGCAGGAGAATTCCACATTTCAAATAACATGGTTGCTCAAAAGCTCCAAATATCTTACAAAATTTATGAATTGAATAAAGGCCAACCAACAAAATCAAGGCAGATAATAGAAGCATTTCTGATAAGAATCATTCGTAATTACTATTAGACGATAATGAACTTTTTCTTTTGTTTAACATATGCCCAAAAATTGGAAATACATAATAACATCTCAGTTCATACAAGCCATATAAGAACTACCTAAACTTATACATTTAACTCACCTGTAAACCCCGCAGATCATAAAACTGCAATACTAAAGACTAATATTGGTTAATATGATTCTCCAGTTAATATTATGTGAGTCAGAACTTCCTCACAGGTGTACACACTATATAAGCTAGATAAATAAATTCTTCAATTATAAGGAAAATGACCCATCAAATTAATAGTCCTAGCATCAAAATTTAGAAGCATTTAATAAAAACTTACCTCTTATTATAGACACCGGCAAAAGATGCACAACTTGATTTTAGAGATGATAATAATGTGTCATATATAGAAGAGTCTTTCTGGATTTCTTCTTCAGGGTCTGATACACTCCCTTCAACTACATCATCCAAAGTCTCTGCAAAGATCAACTTAATATGTTTCAGACAAGATCAGGTGATTATTATCACTATCCTCACTCTTTAAACTTGAAAGTTGTCTAATTACTGAAGCGAATTCTGCATTAAATCGTCCTCGGTAGAATTTGAATGTGGTGGCCACACAAATGGAAAAACATAAAAGATAACGGAAGAGATGCTACTCAATAAGTTTTTATATTCAACATACTTAAAATCCACATTCAATAAAATAAAACACAAAATCCATAATTGTCTCCAATAAAGAGAACAGATAACAAATAAACAATTTTCTTTGAATGCGATATCTTCTTCTACATGGCCACAACTATAGTCATTGAAGTGGAGCCCCCTTTTCAACTTTTTAGCCTTTCCTAATCTAGATAGACAGCTACAGAGAGGCACAATGACAGAGAACATGGAAGTCTTAAAACACCAAAACAACCACCTACGGAAACAACCAACAGCTTTGAATTCCAATAAATCATTGATGGTTTTAACTATTATTATAGAAAATCATTTTGACAAATCTAACTTAAAAAGTAATTTTAAAATTGAGATTTTGTTGGTTATCAAATAGAAAATTCTTGTCAACTGGAAAAATAAAATATTATTATAATCTTTGTATTTATTATTAATGTTATATGTTTTCAGTTTGCTCCAAAGCTTGGTGCTACTATCTGCTTCTTTCTGTGCTGAAATATAACTTAGTCACGGCGGCATCATATACACCATAGTTCAAAAAATCGTTATCGGCGATTAATTGGCAGGCCAAATTTTGACTCGGAAATCGGGAATTGGCAACGTATTGGCATTAATCGGCCACTTTATCACTACTTTTAAAAACATTTAAATTCATAAAATAAACTTAAATTAAATGTAAAAACAGTGTTAAATGATGTGAGAAATGACTCTATAGAATGTCATAGGCCCATATGCATATTTTCGATCAAGTTTTGACCAAAAAAGAGTACAAAGTTTGCAAACTAATTAGTAAATTAATGTATACCAAAAAATTAATTAGTAAATTCATGTATACCGTAAATTTATTAGTATACTGTATAATAATAAATTAATCAATGTATACGTATATAATAAATTACATATTAACTAAAATTTATATACAGTAATATATATAAATTACCATTAATAAATTACGTATTAACTAAAATATATATATATACAGTAATATTAATTTATACATTAAATTACGTATTAATTAATATTACATAGTTGTATTAATGTATTACGTAAGTTAATGTATAATATAAATTTAGCAGTAATATATTAAATGTATACAAAACGAATTACTGTAAGTCTGTATATGAATTTATACGAATTTATAAGTATATATCTGTGTGCACTGTGTAGTGTTACACTAGAGCTAGGGCCACGAACTGGCCACTAACTGGTTGGAAAGTGGAAACCGCCACGAATGCCTACGAAACCACCACGAATGCCCTCAAAACCACCTCGAATGCCCACGAAACCAGACACGAATGCCCACGAATGGAGCAAATACGAATCACATGAGCAAAAACGAGTCGAGCAAGAGAAAACAGGAGAAAATACGAGTCGATTTGGTCTTTTTTCAATTTAAACCAGCCGCGATTTCACCTACAATTTTCCATTATTTTAGCTGCGATTTTCCACGATTTTGCAGGGTTTTTATCGCCCAAAAATCGCCAATTTATCGGAGCCATACAAATCGTGATTCTTAGAAAGATTAATCTTTTTGCCTGCCTAAAGCAATTAATCGGGATTTTTAAAACGGAGGTAAGAGTTATCTCCTAAAATTAGCCAAGCAATTTTCTAGAATACATTATCAAGCAAGCAATTGGTTGTTCACCACAGATTAAGACATACTTTCAATAACTTTTATTTAATTTTCTTTTTGTGTTTCTTTTCTTATTTTCTTTCTTTTGTTTGAGGAGTTTCCTTATTGCCGAGTGCTCCTATGGACCAATGCTCCCCCACTATATACACCAATCTCGTAGACCTACTTTAATCGCTTTTGGACATTAATATAGTATTTTATTTTTGCGAGTTTTTTATCCAACATTGACCAAAAATGTCTTCTAGGAAGTCTTGAGAAACCAACAATCTCAATTAGAGATGATGGTAGTCAAAATTCCGTGAGATGTATCCAGATATGATTCAATTGAGGTAAGATTATATTGATTTACAAAATAAGTAAAACATGAGATGAAGCCACCAGAGCAAGGCCATTGAAGGGACAGAGAAGCTAACCATTGCAGTTTTTCAATGTAATCATTATACCCATAATTCCTATCAACACTAACAAGATACAAGTGATCCTTCAGTGAATAACAGACGGAACAAAAAAATAGATTTCACATGAAAACAGACGATACTCAAACCAAGACTGCTGATATGGGCATGCAAGCATCAAATATTAACAACTCTTACTACCCATTGCAAAAGAGAGAAAATCAAAGGCAGATCAACTAAATAGTCAACTGCATATTCATAAGTTAGCGATCTCAAGGCCTGAAAATGCCAAAATACACTTTCCATATCAACTTTTGAGACAGCTCACCTTAAGGAATATGATATTCAATGTGGTAAAGGAATTAATTTTGAAAATATAGATCTGCAACTGGTTCGTAGGCATGGAGAGGCTCATGAATAACATCCTGATTCTCAGCAAAATATGGGATTAACATTTACACCAACATGGCAACACACTTGAACAGTTCGAGGGCCAGCCTGTCATGTTTACACTACATTGGTCTTTGACACTTGGCAACATCAGTTTTGGACACACTTGGGCGACTGACATATATCCGACTCTTAAGCTCACTTTCCTTCCATCAGTTTACCTTTCCATTGTCTTGGCCACCTTCATCTGCCAATCATATTATTCAGGATCAGATCAGTCTATACAAGAACACCTTCAAAATCCTAGACATATCATCCAACCTTCAAATCTACACTTGCACCCGTTGGACAGTACCAGCAAACTCGGACATTCATTTGCAGTCAGTGTCCCACTTTGCCGGCAGTTTCAAGGAACCTTCAAAGGCTACTTTTCAAATCAGGCAATTTCTTTAAGGTCACCTAGACATGTTTCACGGGTTGTGCCATATGGTTTTCAGCAACCATTTGAAATGGAGATTGATGCATCTGAATATACAATTAGAGCAGTACTTGACCAATTTGGTCATCGACTCACTCACCACAGTGAAAACTTCATTGCCTCAGTAAGGAAATATCCCTAAGTTATAACTCACCTTGGACATCTCTTGAAGAGCTCTCACAGACATTGAAGATCGCATGAAGGATTGTAGACATCCAAAATTTTCGAAGAGCTGCACTAGAGAGGTTCACTAGCTCAAATTTGAATACAAAGAGATCAAACTTGCATGATGCCATGAGTCAAAAGTTCAAAGGAGGGATCACATCTAGATTATTAATGGTTTTGCACATTCACACACTCACAAAGATTGGAGAACTATGCATAGTTTTAGGCCTCTTTGGAGTAGTGATACATAGGCAAGGCTCAACCATCACACAGGGTGTGTTGATGTCAGCCCAACCGAAAATTTTAAGCACTCTTTAAGGTCTCTTGTGATCAAGCATGCACAATCAGGTTTGGAAAAAGGAGAGAAGAAGCAGGTATCATCACACAGGATTGAAGAGCTATGTACACACTAACACTTGGTTAGAATTGTATAAATCTGATGCAGACTTTGAAAAATCTATCTGCCAGCATATCAGTAAATCAATTCGGTTTCTACTTGCAAAATGAACTCCTATATATTGGACAATTGTGTGTTCCACACATGGCCAAATGTCAAAAAAATTCCAGGCCCTAAATCCCTCAGGGATACTGCAGGCATGGCAGCAATTGCAGGAGTTCAACTTTACCAGCAGTTCCTAGTAACGTTTTGTCTCTATCTTGCACCTGCACCCTTGACAAAGCATTCCTGAGGATTCCAAATTTTGGAGTCTATAGTCCATAGACAGTCAGCATTAGCTAAGTATCTTTTCCTTCTGTTGTTTTGCAAATTCCAAATCAAGTAATAACAATATCATTTATCCCTAAACAATCCCAATTTGTTGTATTTATTGTCATTATTTTTATGATTTGAATTAGCATACTATGTTAGTTCATTTCATATCTTTATGTGTGAATAGATTAACAATTTTCTATTTTGAGTTGGTAAGGTACATTTCTCAAATGCTAACCTGCACTTATTAGGATACATGTTTAACGTATGGTTGTGGACACTATCCAATAGGATAAGAAATCCCAATCGACCCAGGTACCTGAAAGTAAGAGCACTTCGGCCATATGAATAAATGAAAGCTCGCTGGCAAGATGAACCTGATTCCAACTGAACCCTCAAAAATGAAACCTAGAAAATCAGATTCCAGCTGCTAGAAGATCATGGAGACTTCAATGATGGCCAGTCTTTTCCAAATCTTTTACAAACTCCTTGTGCCTGGCCTTTGATTCTTACCAATCACTTCTCCAATAGGGGGTACACACCGCTCGGAGGGGCTGAATTTGACTTTAGAAATCCAATGACCCAGGGATTATACCTGAAAGTAAGAGCAAACTCTTCGGCCATATGAACAATAAATCCCAAGAGTCTCGCTTCTGTGTACTTGGCAATTGAGTTTTACCTGACCAACTGAACCTCTCAAAAATGAAACCTAGAAAATCAGAATGAACCTCTAGAAGATCATGAACTTCTAGGCCAGTCTTTTCCAAATCTTTTACAAACTCCTTGTGCCTGGCCTTTGATTCTTACAGACTATCCAATAGGGGTACACACCGCTCGCTGAAGATAAGAAATCCCAATGACCCAGGGATTATACCTGAAAGTAAGAGCAAACTCTTCGGCCATATGAACAATAAATCCCAAGAGTCTCGCTTCTGTGTACTTGGCAATTGAGTTTTACCTGACCAACTGAACCTCTCAAAAATGAAACCTAGAAAATCAGAATGAACCTCTAGAAGATCATGAACTTCTAGGCCAGTCTTTTCCAAATCTTTTACAAACTCTTCTCGCCCACAGGCTGTGCCTGGCCTTTGATTCTTAGTCTATCAACAAAGCTCTTTATGACAAGCTAAATCAAACCACCGCTACACAATAAATTGCGATGCAGTATACTCTTTCCTGCTAACCATTCCCTTCACATCTACAAGCTAACACTCCCACACATTAACCCCTTCTGCTATCACCTTCCCATGGGACTCTACCTTTTCCTTCTATCCCTGCAATAATTGAACTGATTTGGTCTTCCCGAGCCAACCTCTCTACGTGGATCAAGCAAGCTGCAGGGCTCTTTCTTGGGATCACGATTTCACAGATACCCACCTCTCATTATAAAATATCATCCTCAAACATTTCAAGAGATCTCCATTCTGCGGTTGGTCAAAGGTTGCATATACACAATTATCCTTATCAGTTCAAGTTCACAATGAGAGAGATTAAATAGAAGCCGAGCAATATAATCTAACAGGAAGAGATGGAGGTATTTAATCCCAAAGGACATAGATAGATAGCTAGAACAGCCTACGATTCTTCAAATGCACCTGAGGCATCAAGATGCCATTGAAACAATGACCCATGGTACATACGTGAGCCAACCTCCTATCGTGGAATGCAACAAGCTGCAGGAGACATATCATTTCCAGATCAATTTGAAAGCCTGATGATTAACCTCTCAACATATCATCCTTTTAATAGTCTCAATTAGATGCTCCATTCTGCGGTGGTCAAAGGTAAAATCTTGAGAGCATTGAATTCACATCTATGAGAGAATTTGATCTTAAGAATTCCGATTAACAATATAATCTAACAGGAAGTCCTTTTAGGTATTTGAAATCACTCTGCAAGGTTGTTGTCAAAATCTGTGAGCCTACGATTCTTGCCTAAATGCAGTCTTCTCAAAGAGAAACCTTGAAACAATATGAATTCGCTTCTAAACCTAGATATGGTGTAGATTACTTCTTCGAACAACATTAAAAAACTAATCAACAAGAGATCTTGGCAATTTGACAAACCATATAACTCCAAGGTTTTCCAAGTTAGTAAAACAATTAAACATCGAAGCCTGTGATCAAAGTCTAAAGGAAACGGAAGAACAGAATTGCTCACCCAGAACTTGACTTGGACCGGTTCAAATTATCTTCGAACCATTAACAAAACAAACTGCCCTTCAAAATTCATATTTGAAAGGTCAAAATGAGAAACATGTTCAATTATTTGATTCAATTAGCCTTCTACCATAGATTCCAACGGAAGAATCTGAATTACAGGTCAAAACCTATGCATAGTTTGGCTTCATGTACATAGTACTTGTCTTGCAACACTAAGGATACTCGGCAAACTGGCCAAAACAAAAATCTCGGCAGACCCCCAAAATAAATATAATCTCCTCCAAAAACTCGGCAAGTATTAGGCCAATACCATAAACATAGGCAACATAAGACCTGTGACTCAAATGTCTTTAAAAATCGGAAACCGATCAAGGGTTGGACTGGACCGTTCAAACTCTATGAACCGGTTTACTAAAAAACACATAAAAATTACATTTTTAAAGAAAACAATATATTTGAAAGATTAGAAACCATGATTCCAACAATTACACACAAAATATGCATAGTTTGCTCATGTATATAGTACCAAAGTTGGAATACTCGCATTTGGCAAATACTCGGCAGACCCCCAAAACAAAACTCGGCAAAAATTCGAAGTTGGAATACTTGCATTTGCAAATACTCGGCAGAACAAAACAAAACTCGGCAGACTTAAAACAATGGTGCTCGGCAAAAATTCGGCAATATTCGGCCAATACTCAGCAACTTAAAAAATACTCAAATTTCTTTAAAAAAACAAAGATTTGCAGCCAAAACCGTGTATTTGCAGCGTTTTCTTTCATTGCTATTAATGCTTTCTTTTTGTTGGGACCTTTACGATAGCATTCAGTCTTGTGTCTGAGGATGCACAAAATTGCAAATTGGACTGTAAACTTAAATAAAACTCTTAAAATAGCAAAAATAAAACCTACGCATCTGTTGATATGTGAAGTCAACATTTGAATAAGCAGGTTGCGACCAAGCTGGCAGGTGGGATGATTAGTCCGAGCACGGGAGAATACTCGCTGAGTTTTGGAAAGCTATCCAGTATTTTTAATTACTAATCTGTCTACAGGTGATCAAAGCTCATGATTCTTTCAGAAGATTGCAAGAAGTTGCTTGGTCCAAAAAGGTGCAAAAATGGATTTTATTAAAATAAGAAAAATAATGCCATCAATGCATAGAGCTCGAGAAAATATACACTTTTAGAGAAAACGACACTTGAAACGGAGTCACAGAATGAAAGTTATGGCACATGCAAGTTTTTGCTGCTACATCTTCCCGGACCCTTTCCAAAAATGGCAATTTTTTTTCTATACTTGCGATTTTTCCACCAAAAATCCAAAAAAGGAAAGAATTGCCAAAAAAGGAAAGAAACGGTCTTTGGCATGTTTTTTTTGGATGGGTACGCTTGGAAATGTACCCAAAGGGGACACGGTACGGTCTGGGTACGGCAAATTTACCCAGACCGTACCCTGTTCCTTGTGGGTACGTTTCCAAGCGTACCCACAGCGTACCGTACCCCGTACCAGTACCTGGTACGTTTTCAGGTTGGTACGGGGGGGCCTTAGGCGTTTCCAGACAATCTAGCTTCTTGGCAACAGTCAATGCAGTGACCAAATTCTCCCAATATGGACTTTTTGCCACATTGAAAAGAATGTTGTTGTTGTACCAAAATTTTTTCGCAGCTATTTTGCTTCGTTGTGCATTTCTTTATTCCAAGCGGTACCTTCGAGTGAAGGTTGTGAACCAGGACTACTTCGAGGAACAAAAAACATCGCTGAACTACTATCAGTGGATGAGCCTCATCCCAATGTTTGGCTTCATGGAGTTTGGGCAATAGAAGATGCCCCAATGTCAAAATCTTCCCTCGCTGCCCTCCTATTTGCAAGGGCCGAAAGTGCATCAACTTTCCTCTTCTTTTCTTCTTTTTTCTCTGCATAAGCCGCAAGGAAAGCAGACAATTGTTGTTGAGTCTCAGGTGGTGCTTGATTGCACACTGTCACTTTATTCCTTGGTATCTGGGCAACGTGGAACTTAAGGCGATAAACACCGCCACTCATCTTCATGCCACGATAATTGCATATAACAGAATTGCCTTCTGCTCGTTCACAATACTTCCACCCTGGGTCATTTGAGTTAGGCTTATTATGAGCAGCTTTGAACTGGATCCCAATGCCTGAGCAGCTGAACTGGACAAATTCTACAAAACAAAAAAAAACTATTGTCCTTAGATTTACAAGCCTTAGAGAAATAAAATGTAAACTAGAATGAGCTAGAAATGTTTTAAATGCAAACTATAAGTATATATATTAAACTCATTTAAATGTAAATTGTAAACTATATTAAACTCATTTAAATGTAAACTGTAAAACTATATTAAACTCATTTAAATGTAAACTATATTATTCATTTAAATGTAAACTCATTTACATATTATGAATTAATATGTAAATTCATTTTTAAATCTATATTGTTAATATTTAAGATATTAAAAAAAAAAAAAAATACAGTCTTACCTGCAGGGTTAGGGTCACTAACCACCACGAAATGCATAGAAACCTCTACGAAATGCACAAAAACTGTCACCAAAACCTCTATTACTGCCACGAAATGCTTTGTCACTGCCACGAAATGAACAAATCCACCACGAAATTCACGAATCTGTCATGAAATGCAGAAATCCCGTCACGAAATGCACAAACACTGTCACGAAATGCACAAATACTGTCACGAAATAGCACGAATCGAGTCGCAAATGGAGAAACGACCCACGCAGGAGAAAGGAGGAGGAAAACTGAGCCACGCAAGTGAAAAAAAGGAGGCAGATTTGGGTTTTTTTTTTTCATTAATATCTAAGTTTGCGATTTTCCACGATTTATTTGCCGAGTTTCCACGATTTGTGCAGGTTTTTTAGCGCCAAAAAATCGCGATTTATCGCCATTAAAGAATTTGCGATTTATGGAAAGATAAATCATCTTGCATGGGGGAAAACGATTTATCGCGATTATCGCCTGATAAATCACGTTTTTTAGAACTATGTTTTAGATAGATGTATTTAAGATATCTATACTAGTAATATTCCTCTTGAATTGCTTGCATTATCCTTCACCCCATTTAACAAAACATTTTAACTTTTTCACTCTCCTCGCTAACCAGCTGTGCGGTTTGATTCTACTGAAATTTCTTCTATCCCTACACGTACGGAATGTGCAATATTTCTTTGTTCTCCTTGCTCATCAAAATGTTCAAGATTGCCATGTAGACCTTACTTACAGCTTTTAAGAACACTAAAAATATTTTCTTGGAAATTGTATTTCATTTATTCACCAATATGAAAAATTTCCTCTAGATGTCTAGGATTGTGAGTGTCTAGGGTCATTATTCCTCATGTTCTAATGGTCCTGTTATAAGTGCGGTGAATGAATTCAAACTCCTCCATGTGCAAAATCTATTTATAATTATTTCTTTATTCTCTTGTGTGCTCATCAAATGTTCAAGCTTGCCTGGCAGACCTTACTTTCAGTTTTTACAAACACTAAAAATATTGTCTTGGCAATTTTATTCTTTTCATTCACCAATATAAATACACTCTTTTTGGATTGGGAATGTCTACTGTCATCGGTACTTATGTTCTGATGGTCCTGTTGTAAGGGTGGGTGAATGATTTGCAAATTCCTCCATCTACACTATCTATTGTGGAATTTATTGATTGGTTCTTTGTGATAACAATATAGAGGATGTTTGAGGAAAAACACTTAAACAATCACATAAAGTAGGCAAGAATGTAAGGGTTGCCATATATATAAAATGGGTGCTTGAAAAATAATCTGTTTATAATTCTTTCATTCTAGATGCTACGATGTTCTAAGAGCCTATGTGTTCATCTATGGTATACTTCTCATGGTGATACCGTTAGGCTGTGTATGAAGCTTCTAGAATTCTTGCAAACACATAAAAAGCAAGGATTGGCATATGTATAAATAGGTGCATGAAAAGTGATTACAACTGATTTCAAGTTCTGTCATACTTGATGCTTTGGTATTTACAATTTTCAATAGACCACACGTTCATCTCTGGTATATACTTTTTATGGGAATACCATTAAGCTGTGTATGATGCTTCTAATATTTATGGTTTGTTATGGGTTTAAACAAATGCATTGACTAGAAAAGTGATGTGTACCATGGTACGCATGTGCATATACTAGTTCATTCCTACCATGTAGAATTTTTTTGTTACTCAATAAACATAATTGTGGTGGCTCATTGTTATTATATCACAAAATGTTAAGAGAATCCATGCAACCAAGCACATGTGCTGCATATGGATAGATGGATGTATCAATGAACAACTAGTTCTTCATTGTGAAGACACAATTAAAATCCAATGCGAGTAAATGCCACTATGCAGAACTTAAATTTACAAAAATTCTTGTGTGTTAGGTATATAAACAGCCCTTTTTAGTATATGCAGTTACTGGGAAGAAAATTTGATCAGTAATCTTATCTTACGGAGATGAGGTGTTTAGTCTTAACTAAGTTATAATATGCTATCACAAATGTTGATTGCATATAGATTTTTTTATGGATAAAGCTGGCTTGAACTAATTTGCAAAACTTATTGGTTTCTGGATTATGCCATATCTGTTTTGTTAGCTTTGGCAAGTGTTCAATGTATTTCAAAATTGCTTGTTTTATGCACAGTCATGCCGTGATTCCCTGTTTCTCCTGTACTTGTCATTTGTTGTCTGTAGCTTTGCGGAAAGTTTGATGAAATTTGACTCGTCCTTTTGCAGAGCTGGTCGTTATGAAGTAGATGGGTACGTATATGATTCCAAGGAAGAGCCTAAAATACTGATGACAGGGAAATGGTGTACATCAATGAGTTATCAACCTTGTGATAGTGAAGGCGAGCCCCTACATGGCACAGATCTTAAAGAGGTATATACAAATAGACCAATAAAGGATGATCTTTCACATCATGTTGAAACAGGGCCCAGGCTAGTAGATTGCATTATATTGAGCTTGGAAGTTTTTGTTATTGTATATTTTTTCTGTGGTTAGGACTTACTTACAAGAGCTGTATAACTCCTGTTTAAATGTTTTGGCTGAATTAGTTTTAGAAAACAAATCACTCGCTTCTCTTGGCGACTATGGGGGATTTAGCTTCATTCTTTTCTATTATTGGCTGATATCGCTGTGCAGCATTGCATGGAACTATAAATGGGTAGAAATTTGAAACTAAAAACTGTTGAGATAAACTAATGAATAGAAATCAAATCCATTGTTCAAATCCGTGCATCCTTTAATGGTTCTATGAGTCTATTGTGTATTGATGCAAATTTTGCAGTCAAGGACTTACATGGCATTGTTTATGCAGTATAGCTTGGCTGTTAAGCTAACATGATATTGGAAGTGAAAGCTTTCTTTGCACGGGAGTATATGGTGTAAGCCATACACTCATTACAAAATTGGTATTCATCAATTGCTTTTATAATAAAAATTCTGTAATGTATAAGTTAAAACAGACAAGATTAAACTTTTGTAATGAAAAATTGTGGAGCACATAAAATAAAGTCAAAATCTCAGTTGAGAGTTTTATCACTATTTTCTACCCTCATTTTCTTTGCTGTACTTCTTTAGATTATGGCAGATCAGAGTTAATCTTCTTCCTGTTGGTTTGTTATGGATCAGTTTCTCTCAGGATTGTCATTGACAACTTGATGATCCATGTCTCCTCTCTTTGTGTAGCATAGAAAAAAGTTGCAAAAATTATAAGTTCACGTTTCACATTGTTTGTCTAAGTCAACCTTATCTTAAAATGAATCAATACATATCTTCAAAATCATCAGGAATATCACACGCATCGGTCTTGAGAGGTCCGAAGATGTAGCAAGAGGGATAGGTTGGATTGTGCAATTGAGGTTGACTTCTTAAGAAGTTAGTTTAAGTTATTTTTAGAATCTATAATTTTATTTTATGTTTTTAACTTAGTTTTATCGTAGTATCATAATACTAGCATACTAGTATTATATCAAATGTCATAAATATATATATATATATATATATATTCATTATTTTATTTTATTTCGTAAATCAAATTTTTAAATAAATAGAATCTTTACTTATTAATATCTTAAATCTAATATTCTAAATTACTTTATATATTTTATTTTTAATACTTAATATATAAAATATTATTTTGACATTCACATTAAATTTTGAAAGGCAAGTGACAACTATTTAATTTTCTCGGCCATCCCCTCTTTTTAGTGATGTGCAATGTTAAAAGTGAAATTCCAGCACTACTCGCGAGTAATTACTTGACAATCCGAGCTAAAAACTCAGCTGCTGTTAAAAAATAACTGCAAAGGTAAGCTGTCATTTTCACTTTTACAATTGAGTTTTCTGATGTTTTTACTCTGCAAAGGAAATTTTATCATTTACTAGTTGTTGTGAAGGTTATTGACGTGTCATTCATCAGCTTCAAAGGATTTTGATGTGTAATTAAGAGATGAGACTAAGATTCATAATTATTTGACGTTTTAACATTGATTTTTTTTGTTTTATACTTTATGTTTTCTTTCATACACTGCTAGGGTTTTAAATTAAAAAAAAAAATTGTTTTATAGGGCTTGCAATTTGCATTTGGAAATTTGAAATCATATATGAGAATGGCATTCAGTTAAGGTAAACATGGGAAGTTTGATGACCCTACTTGGAAGCACTGTGTAGAGGGTCCTCAGTACAATATTGTGATATGCAATTATTGTGGATTTTTAATGAGAGGAGACATCAATCGCTTCAAATACCACCTTGGACAATTCTTAGGACTAGATGTACGATTGTGCGATAGGGTGGAGCCTAAAGTTAAAAGAAAGATGTTTGTTTTTCTTGCTAACTTTGAGGAAGAAAAAAATGAAAAACAGAGGACAGCTACAGCAGTTGCAACCATAATGAATACGGGGCAACAGTAGTTGACTTTGATGTCTTAGTAGGTTATTCTATTGGCCCAAGGATTCGGGGACAAGGCTCATTCACTAGAGATGGTGCAAGCCAAATGCCTTCAACTTCACAGGGTTTCTTTATTCCTCGCAATACTCTTGGTGCACAACCTTCGCTTGAAGGTACTTGATTGAAACCGGGAAAAGTATTTAAGTGACGGAAAAAAATGCAAATTTTTGGTATTATAACAACATAACATTAAATGTGGCAAGAACTCATAATGAGAGAATTTGGTAATTACAATGACCATCGCCAAAAATGGGTTCTAGGCACCCACTCCACGTGATTTGAGTAGCCTATTTTAGAGAATGTCGTAAAAAACACGCAGGTGATAGTAGATGAACAAAAAATAATATGGCACAAAAAGGGCTACAAAATTTTGTCTGAAATGTGGACGAATGGAAGGTACCACACTTTGATAAACTTTCTAGTAGCTTCAAGGGGGTAGTTGGTGTTCTTTAAGTCATTTGATGCCTCCCGCCAAGTGAAAAATGCAAATACTTTGTCTGATACATTGTTTAAGATAATTGTGGAAGCGTGTGTGGAGAATGTTGTCCAAATTGTGATAGACTACGCAGCAACAAGGAAACTTCTTAAAGAGAGGCACCCTAGACTTTTTTGGAGCCCTTGCACGGCCCATTGCATTGATATCCTACATAAGGACATAGAAAAAATAACATAAGAGAGAAAACAATATATGCAACATTAAGTTGTCATTTTCACTTTTCCATTTGAATTTTTTATTGTTTTAAGTGTTCCATGAGGACAACCCCCCCCCCCCAAATTTTCACATTTCCAAAGACAGGGATGTCTCAGGGACTTTGGGATGTCTGGGAAACGTCTCCCCGTCATCCCACCACTGCCACCAAGAGTCGAGAGACATCCCCCTAAAGTGGAGATGTTTACTTCACATAGGGGACGTTTGGGAGACTTCAAGTCATCCCCGAGACTTCAAGGAAGCTTGCCCAAGTCCCTCAATCGTCCCGGAGAATTGTGACCATCCCCTACTCCAAATATGCCAAAAAGGTGTTTTTTTAAATTAAAAACATACTTTTTTGGATGTTTGTGCCATCAACCCTAACCCTAATAGTTTATGGGGCCCCACCCACACTTTAAGCACTCACAAAAACTATAAATGAACCTCACACCCTCCCTCCAAATCAATATCAAAGCTTGAAAACATTAAGCAAGGCTACAAGTGCAGGAGTGAGAGCAAGAAAGGCTAGAAGAGTGAGAGGTTGAGAGCATTAGCAAGAGGGAGAGCAATAACGAGAGCTTGAAGAGAAAGTGCCAAGTCTTCATTGATCAATCGTTCAAGTTTCAACCTTCATCAAGCCGGAAGCTAAATCGAAAGCCCTCAAGCTTTCAACACATTCATCAAGCGGACTTTGGGGATGATTTTTGATTAAAAGCATTGGGGCATTGCATAATTGTATTTGAAATTTTGGATGTAATCATCGTTTTGAATATAAATATTAATATATTAATATTCAGCATTTTCATTGTCGAATGCAATGTGTTTAGTATTTAAAAAGCATTTTCATTGTCCAATGCAATGTGTTTAGTATTTCAAAGTTTCATTTGTCATTCCTTATATTTTTTTTTATAACTATTTTTTCAAGTACTATATACATTTGCCCCGTCATCCCCAAACCTAGGCCCTTGGTCCCCCTGTTCCGAAACTTCATGGAACTATGGTTGTTTTTGCTCTGCAAAGGAAAATTTTATTGTTTACTAGTTGTTGTGAAGGTTTTTTATGTGATTTTGACCAGCTTCAAAGGATTTAAACATGGATTTAAGAGATGAGACTAATATTCATATTTATTTGATGTTTTAAGATTAAATTTTTTCTTTTTTACTTTTTTTTCATGCACTGTTAGGAATTTAAATTAAAATTGTTTGTCTTTGTTCTATAGGGTTTGCAGTTTTCATTTGGAAATTTGCAATGATATACGAGAATGGCATCCGGTTCAGGTAAACATGGGAAGTCTGATAACCCTTCCAAGAAGCATTGCGAAGAGGGTCCATTGTACAAAATGTGATATGCAATTGTTGTGGTTTTCTAATGAGAGGAAACACCAATCGCCTCGAATACCACATTGGACAGTTCTCACGAAGAAATGTATGATTATGTGATAGGGTGGAGCCTAAAGTTACAAGAAAGATGTTTGTTTATATTGTTAACTTTGAGGAGGAAAAAAATGTAAAAAAGAAGACAGCTGCAGCAATTGCATATGTAATGAATAGGGAGACAACAATGGCTACAGCTTTGATGTCTTAGTAGGTTCTTCTATTGGCCCAAAGATTCGGGGATGAGGCTTATCCAATAGAGACAGTGAAGCCAAATGCATTCAGTGAAGCCAAATGCTTTCAGCTTCACAAGTTTTCTTTATTCCTTGCAGTACTCTCAATGCACAACCTTTGCTCGAAGGTACTTACATGAAACTAGGAAAAACATTGAAGCAATGGAAAGAGATGCAATTTTTTGGTATTATAGCAATGTAACATTAAATGTGGCAACAAGCCCATATTTGGGAGAATTTGGTCATTGCATTGACCACTGCCAAAAATGGGTTCCAGGCACCCTCTCCTTGTGATTTGAGAAGCCTACTTTGGAGAACATAAAAAACATGCAAGCAATAATAGATGAACAAAAAAAATGGCACAAAAAGGGCTATAGGATTTTGTCTAATAGGTGAATAAATGGAAGGAACCACACTTTGATAAACTTCATAGTAGCTTCAAGCAGATAGTTGGTGTTCTTGAAGTCATTCGATGCCTCCTGCCAAGTGAAAAATGTAAAGACATTGTCTGATACATTGTTTGAGATGATCATGGAAGTGGGTGTGGAGAATATTGTCTAAATTGTGACAGAAAACGCAGCAGTAGAGAGACTTCTTAAGGAGAGGCACCCTACACTTTTTCAGGGCCCTTACACAACCCATTCCATTGATCTCCTACATGAGGACAGAAAAAATTACATAAGTGAAAAGTGTGGCTGACGAAGCCAGAAATATCACAAAATACATCCACAATCAGCCTCAAGTGCTAAGCTTGATGAGAGAGCACACCAATGGAAAAATGCTTGTGCAATCAAGGTCACACAATTTACCACAAACTTCATCACATTGCAGAATCTTGCAACTTTACAAACATCTCTTAGGCAAATGTTTGTCAGCACATGGTGATTGGAGTCTCCCTATTATAGGAAGGTCGAAGGGGAAAGAGTCGTGAACACCATTTTTAATAATGTGTTTGCAAATCTGATGCAGGGGCATCAACTCCAAGGCATCTATTTTGGGTTTTAAACATCATTAGAGGTGGTAAGTGGTCAATAGGATTCATAGAAGTCAAGGTTCCTTTGATAGAAGCAAAAGAACACTTTCCCTCCAAAAGTTGTAATTCAAAAATTTGAAATTGTAAAAGATCCTATAAGGCATGTAAGAGAAATGGAACTTCTTCGTTTTAGTCCTAGATGTTAGTGGGTCAAGTTAAAGAGTTAGAAATGTCATGAAAGACTCTTAGTGAGTACATAAGCATAATGTTGTGTTTAAAATACAAGAAAGTGTCTTCCTATGTTGAGAAATCATAATGTACACAAGTCAGTTAGGGTTTTGGTGTGTAGTGGGGGAAAGAAAATAAATAACTCGTTCTTAGAAGTTAGTGGTTCAGTGTGTGAAGGAGAGAGGCTCTTGAAAAGAGCCCCGAGAGAGAAAAGAGAGGTTTTTGTAATATGAAGATTGCATGCAAATGAAACAAGAGACTCTGTTTTTGTATGTTAAATGATTATATCCCTGAGTGATTCAAGAAAAGTGTGTTGATAAGTGTTGGTTTATTTTATCAGTTGGTTTGTGCTCAGTCATTTTTTGAAGCTGCTTTGAATTTGATTGAAGGAATTTAGTGAACTCCACTTGATTTTGTCAATGAAGACCTTAACAAGTCAGTTTAATTCTGTTTTTGCATATATTGAAGTCAAGCTCTGCATATAGTGGTTTATGATTAAGGAAAATAATATATGTCTTGCTCCCAAGGATCCTACTGTAGGTAAGAGTCATCTTGTTACTTGTTATATTGCATTCTTGAAAGATTTCTTCAGTATTATCAAAGTGAGAAGTGGTGTGAATAATCTCTGTGATCCTGTAGCTCGCTGTTCTGAGTTACTAGTTGTTCCAACTTCGTTTGTATGATGAGAAACCTAATCAAAAGGGATGGCGAACGTGGTTGAAAGGGTTATGAGATGCACGCAAGGTTTAGATTCCTTAGAAATCTTTGTCAAGAAGGAAATATCATTATTGGAACTGATACCCTGGAAAGTGCTTAGGAAACCCTGTTTTTCGAGGACAGAATAGTGGAAAACCAATCCAATTTCATAGTCATCTAAAAGGAGAGTCTCGCTGTCAAATTCACAAGCTTTTATAGAGTGGCACACACATTAAGAAGAACTCTTAGGTCTTGGAATCAAGTCTAGACTTCGTTATATCAAATTGTGACTACTCGGGCCTGCTAGAAACCCTCCTAGGGTTTAAGAAGTGAAAACTAGTTAAAGGTCTTACACGTGGTTTCAGAGGCTACAAACTTGTATGAAGTAAGTTTACAAGGATTATAACTGCAATCAAAAAGAATCTTTATCCAAGTAGTTAACAGTTAAAGGATATCAACTTTGAGCTTTGAGCTTTGACCCTTTGGAATTGAAGTCTAAAATTGCATACATAACATCTTGAAGGAGTCTTGAAGGATATTTTATAAGTTTTATTCCTTGAAAAGCCCCCAGCATCATGCAAGCCTGTAGAGCAACACTAGAGAAATTGAGGATATTTTTGTGAAGAAAGCCACAATGAAAATTTGGATGGAGTCTAATGAGCCAAATGGGTATTTATAAATGTGTACAGTTTGTTTATTGAGTGCATATTTCAAAATTTATGGCAGAAAAACAAGTCTCATAGGGCTAGTAGAAGCTAGAACAACTAGAGAAGAGGAAAGGTGAGTTGGGAGAAAAGTGTAAGGACTTGAGACTTAAAATTTGACACACACCATCTAGATGATAAAAGGTATTGGAATATGTATTTGGCTTGTTCTGGGTAGCCCTAGTTTGCTCCAACCATGAACCTAGCAATGGCATTTGCTTGAGAAGCCTCAGAGGGCAGTTTTGCAAGAAGGTAAGCAAGATAAGACTTTTGATTGAGTTTCTTCAGTTCGATGGTTAATTTAACTTGGTATAAGGTCTAGTAACATGATCCAATGATTGGAGAAGTGAGATAAGGTGATAAATCAGGAGCTTGCATGATTAAGGGGTTTGTGAACTTGAAAAAATAGCTAGTTTGAGGGCCTCGGAGACTGATTTGAGTTTTGATATCATTCTAACCATTGTGGATTGCTTATAAGTGAGTAGGTCTCTACATCAAAATTGCACATAGGAAACCCTTAATGTAACTTTAAACTTGACTATTTTTAATTTATCATTTATTTTGAATTAAAAAATTGGTTCAAATTTCACTTAAATTTTATTTTAAAATTGCATATTATTTTCTTTTAGGTATATTCAGCCGTTGATCAGAGTTTTATGCTTAGTGGATGGGGGAAAACACAATGGGTTATTTGTATATGGCCATAAACAAAGCTAATAAGGGTGTAGCAAACAATTATGGGAAAAAGAAAAGAAAATATGAACCCATTTAGCACATAGTTGATTGGAGATGTAACAGGAAGCTCTATCAACATATATACATGCAACAGCCAACTACTTGAACCCAATTTTTTCCTCTCTGACTCATTAAAGGCTGATGAGGAGGCCATGGAAGAATAAATAAACGAAAGATTTTAATAACATCCATAAGATTAAGTAGTCTATAGGACCAGGAGCTGTAACAAAGGTGCACTGTGCAAACACAACCACCTGCCACTTGATCTGCCCTATTACTCTTACAAAATGTTCAATCCCTTTTTGATGTTGGATCTTCTATCGTGGATCATGATCATTAAACTCGTGGTTTTGTCTAGCCTTGTCTCTTCAAACAAGTTGTTAAGGTTGTCTACTCTCAAGTTGTCGTCATACTTGATACGGATGTCACTATAGGATGTGGGATCCATGATCTAGTGCCATTCTATCTCCACCATCCCCTTATTAAAAAATAGGCATGTTCTCATTTCTCCATCCTCCTCAGGCATTGTCCATTTGTCAGTCTCACACCTATGATGATGCAAGCTAGTCCTTAACTAAGCCATCAACATCTTTGCCTTCCACTTCATTTTTGCTCTTATGAAGGCATTTTCATCATGTTCTAATTTGGGATTAAACTCTTTGATACAGTATACTTTCCTCTACCCAAATTGTTTTTGACCATGTGGCTTCCTAAATTTCTCTTTCACATACTTCTGTATTTCCTCATTATTGTTCAGACACTTTTGCATGTTAGTGCCTCATTTACTCATCCACTTGTTATGTTTCATTCACATGTTGTTCTTTCTACTTAGCTAGAGACACACATGCATAGAGAGGATGATCTCTAACGAAATTATTGGTGACACAATACTTGATGAGTTGCAGATTTACAAGAGTGCAGAGGGGAGGCTCTTTTCTTCAACTTTGTGCATTAGAAAGATAACAACCCAAAAGCCAAGGAAAAACAAATTGAGTCATTTGATTGTAGTCTCGTTACGCATAGTTACTAGATTTCTTCAATAAATGAAAGCTTAGTTGATTTACAAAGTTATAAATGTCCTATTTGCATATTTGTGATGGGAAGATTATGATGCAAATACACGAAATCTCTACAGGCTAGATTTGTGCCAGCCATGTAGCTTTTTTGGTATAAATGTAACTAGAGCATGTTAGAGGCCGTTCATGCACAAAAGAGCAATGGGTTGGCAAAACAACGCCTCAATGACCTTGTTTTTATGCAGTATATTGTTTGTCTTTGCGTGAAACAAATGGAGGTGCAAGAGAGTCATGATGTGATTGACTTGGATGATATTGATCATGCTCAAACTGGATTGCTAAGGATGTGGAGCCCATCTTATCAAGGAGGAGATAGCAAACTTTGAGAGTGAAATGATGGAAGGAGCAGTGGTAGCAGAGGCAAAAGTGGAGGCATCAGGAGAGGTAGGTGAGGATGATATGTTTGCAAATGATTTTGGTCCAGATGAGGAATCTTTACCTTCCACTTCCAAGGTGCAGCCATGGTATAGTGTATTGTTGAACATTGTACCCTTATTTGGTCAAAAACTGAGTCTTGTACCCTTTTTTGGTCTAAACCTAATAGAAAATATAGCTATTCGTCCTCTACATTCATTTCTCATGCTTTTTAGCAGTGTTTGACATGCTATTTAAGTTTATTTTATGAATTTATACATATTTTTAACTCTGAAATCTGCCAAGTAATTGCCGAGTTGCAAGTACAAGTCAAAATTTTGGGCTGCCAAGCATGATTTTTTGAACCATGGGTTAGACAACTTGTAGTACATCCAACCTCGCAGATCATTGTACAGAAATATTACATAATACAAATGTGCAACTTACAATTCTAGTATTGTTTTATTTTTTTTCTTCTTTGTCTCATGGCACTCTGATTACATACTTCGGCCTCTATTGTTTAGTATACGCTTCAGCTCTAACATGATTAATCTCGTTAAGTGTGTTATCCACCATGTTCTCTCCTGGCCCCAGATCAAAGCAAATGCAAATGAATTTATCTTGAGTTTGTTGAAGACCGAATCAGATAACCATGCTTAAAAGGAAGACATGGCAACACAACAAAATTCAGTTGAAATGGCAGAAAAAATAGTCTAGAAGTGCACCTGAAGGAACAGAAGTAGAATCATTTGCAGCTCTTTTTGTAACTGAATCATCATGCGACGAAAGTATGACATTCAGCTTTCCTGGATGCTTAATTACTTTTCTTTTCTGTTCATTTATCCTCTTTTCAAACCACTTTTTTATCTGCAATGTAAAGAGTTATATGAAGTTGAGATTAAAGCTATAGACTACCAAAAAGAAGAAAAAATAGAATTGAAAGAAAGCAAAGACCTGTCAGATAAAGATTTAAACAATTTAACAGAACAACAGTGTTTGTGAAGATAAATGGTTGGTTGGACCTGCTTTGATTGGACAGGAGATTTCCCAGCTCTTTCGGATGAAATGCTGCATTTCAATACAAGTACACTTCAATATTATTGTTTCCTCTCCAAAATGATATAGCACTGAGGAAAAAGTATTCATCTAAAACACCTTAACAATTCCGAATAATCCAAAAACATCCATATTCAGCATTTTGTCTCGACATACATAAAATCAAACACAACTTGAAGCTCAACTTACTTAAATTTTTTAGCAAGAAAATGGATGGTATCACAAGGAAGAATCGCACCCTTGACATCTTCTAAGACCTTTTCCATTTCTTGAACCTTTACATGAAAGGCATAGCAAAATGAGAATGACAATGAACTTATATAGGCACAATATAAAATGCAGAGGGTGTAGATTCAAGGTCAGATCAAATTTCTGAATGATAAAATCAATTAAAAAGCATCATACACGTCAAATCAATGTCTTTTGCAGCTATTTCATTGCAGTGATGCATCCGATAGACATACCCATTATGAGGCACCTTAGTACATATCCTAATTACAATTCGTAGTCAATCAATAGATAAATAAACCTTTGACCAACATGCAATCTTCATGCCAAAATGAGAATGAGTGATGAAATGAACACCATAAAAGCTTATACGACCAACAAATTACATTATCACACATTTAATCAGAACTGTGATCTGTGCTTTGAGTGAATAGAACTTCCAATGAGTGCAACATAAACATAAGGTAGCCAAAGAGATGCCAAAATTTTATTGTTTTGACATTATATATCTGGAATCAACTGCATTTTATCCTCTTTGATTTCTGACAATTTGGATCTAGAAGGTAGACCCCTCTTCCTGTGTTTTATCCTCTTTTAAAGAGGCGTCTAGAAGGTAGGCATGACATGTCGGAAATAAAAGACGATAAAATGCAAATGGGGAAGGCAGATGCTATTTCTCACTCGACTATGAGAATATACAACATGTTGGTCCTTAATTACATACGACATCTTGTGTCTTAAACAATAAACTAAATACTACCACTAGTTTAATTTTTCCCTTTGGAGCATGTAATTGACAGACATGAATCTGAGCTGTATTATCAACATTGCGATAGCATGTTTCGCCAAGCACTGGTTGGCAACTTGGTGTTTCATATGTAAAGCTGCTTCTGAATTTTGCATGAGACAGTCATGAACATATCTGATCAACGATACTCTCTCCTGTGATATGAATGATTGCCTATAAGCAAAGCTGTGTTTCAGTCCCAAATATCCCTGGTTTAAAATTAAATAAGTAAATGAAAATTACAATAATCAACTTATAAACAAACAGATGGCTGATTTGCGGGCCTGATACAGTTGATGAAATTGGCTCCACCGGCAATGCCTATCTTATGCAACTCAACTGATCAGATAGTAGACTATTTGGGTTAACTGGTGCAGGAATTCCTGTGGCAAGGAACTTCTTTAATGCATAAACTGAGTCTTATTTATAATCAACAGTCTGCAAATCTCTATCGACATGAAATTTAAATCGAACTTATGATATTGACAGTGCAAGTAATGGGATATGTGATCCAGGGCCCACAAGGAGACCCAATGGACAACACACTAAAAGTGAATCTAGATGTGTTTTATGCGGAAAACATTTTTTGAATGATAGAGGCTGAAGGGCATCCCATAGTGCTTATACAACAGAGAAGAAAGCAAAAAAAATAAGAAACAACAGATGTAGAACAGCAGTGCAAAGTTATATTATGCAAAGTCGTGTACAAGATCTGAGAGGTCCGATGTAGGATATCTATCTCACTGCTTACTAACAACTCTAGCTCTATAAATAAAGAATAGATGCCTTAATATACACAGAGGAGAAATATGAACCCTTGGCGAAACCGTAACAGCCACTTCATAACTAATCATCAGTCCATCTTTGCTGGAGGTACTGCAGAACTGTTTATGGTACAGTGTTGACATTGCAGAGCTACATGGAACTGGGCAGTGCATGGTATGATGCTTAAGACAATGGTGAAGTTAGATCACAATGCAGAACAATGTCGTGGTGCCGCAAGTTATTTGAGGCCTCAAATCCTCCTTGATCAATTGTCCCTCCTTGAAGACCAATAGTCCTCATTGCATGCAATTGCGGAAGTGAAAGAGCCGGATAGTTTAACAGAGAATAATTCTTAATTAAATATTCATACAAAGGATTACATATATATAGGAAAAGGATTTCCTATTATCAAGGAGGTTGCTATAACAACACTCCACACAATTCTCCAGCATATAACCACCCAATATGCGCTTAAACCTATTTACATGAGTTGTTATAACCCCATTAACAATACAATATTAATCAACCAAGGAGAACTAACATAGTGCGAACATGGGGAAAACCTGCCTTTGTACTTGCACCGGCCCATGATCTGGTGATTTTCAGAGAATGATCACAAACCTCAAGGATGGTTTTGCAAACGGTTGACCAAAAACTGAGAATGCTGGTTTTGCAATTGGTTTACCACGAACCACAAAGTGATGGTTTTGCGAATTACCAACAACCAAGAATGGTGGTTTTGCAATTGGTTTACCACAAACCACAAATGAAGGTTTTCAAGTGGTTTACCTACAACCACATCATGATGTGCCAAGCACTATTATCAGCTCTCATCACATCTCACTGCAAAAAATAACATAGGAAAATATGTTGCTCATACACACAAACAGAAAACTGGAAATGGAACATTGGATCATGTTCCCTCCCCAATGTGAAATTTCCACTTATTCTGCAAACCAAGAAATCGTGAACACTGCATACAAGAACACTGAAATCTAAAGCACGCCACATGCAATTGAAAGCACACTGAAAAATGCCACCAAACCTTTGTGCGGCCCCGTTATTGGCGACTAACGAGAGGTCGATAGTTGTCCTCCAACCTCCAATGCCTCTGTCCTCCATCGTCATGCTGCTAACTCAGCAAATTTGGCTTTGAGGCTCAATAATTACATACCTTACCCGAATGTCGGATTCCACCGAAAATGCATTCATAAGGCAATTTTTTTTTATTTTTACAAATTTTTGAGTTCAGCTCTCAAAATGACAATACTTGATGACTCTTGACACTTTAGAAAACATTGTGAATGACACAAAAAGACATGTAAGACTTAAACACATTAGACACAACTTTGACCATATGACTATAAAAGACAAAAAAAAATTATCTTTAGAAACAACAATGGCTCTTTTTATAACTAACAAATATTTTAATTTTTTTATGACTTTAAAAAACTCGACACCAATAACATCTATTGACTTAAAATAAAAATATAAAGACACTTGCTTTGCTTTGAAGAACCTACACATGATAACTATAATGACCTAGAGAGACATTTTAAGGAGAAGGCTATAATGACTTACACATGGAATACAATAATCTTTGATAATTGTGGGCTTTTGGAGCTTTCAAGGTTGAACAAACTGTCAATTCTTAGTCCTTTCCAAGGCAAAGGGGAATCGTAGTTAAGAAATGCACACGAGTTCCAATGCAAAACCATATGCTTATACATCTATGCAATCAGACTGCATGAATATTGAAGGGCTGAGTACACGGCACGTGGTCTATCTGCGTACTCATTTAGCAGAAATGATCTGCCCAGAGATAACACGTATGGATAGCAAATCCTCCTTTAATCACGCCATTGAAGGAGCAGAAACTGTTAAGAATGTGCTTGGAGATGATCATATAGTTAACCGTTCATAAAGATGCAGGCACAGATGTCCAAATGCATCAAATAATGCAAGACCTTGTTTGAAAACTCTTGCCAAAGACAAATCCAATTAGATGCAAGGCTAACACTCAATGTTTGTAGATGCGAGTGCATTGTAGTCAAACACCAAGTTAGATGCAAGTAAATAACATGCAGTTTTGGGCGCTCAACTTGTTTTTCTATTCCCTAAGACGCCTATTACATGGAATAAACCAATTATCCAAGTCTACACACGTGGAAAAGCTCAAAATATTGACAGAACTTCTGAACAGAGACGCACTGCAACCAAACTGAGCACGGAGATAACACGACTGTTCAAAATTACATGTAAATGCAGCAAACAATAGATCAAACCTCTCAGGCACTTGATAGAATTTTGCAAAGGATTTGATACTTGACAGAGGATAGAATGGTGCCACTATACAGCTATTTGCAGTATAGATGTACACGAATTTCACAATAGGTGAGAGCACAAGATACCACGAGATACAAGGATCTGGAAAGATCAACGCACGGACAAAATCTTCACGGTGATGACAAATGCATGTTCTGCACAAAATACCTCTTCTACTCAATTGTTTCCTCTTATTCATCACTCACACAAACTATTGCTTAAATACTATAGACGGTCACAGATCTACATAGTGAACAATAATAACCTTTCATCCATTGGGGCGGCCATGATTTTGGTAGTGCCCCCTTTAAAAAATTTAACACATCATGTTGCCTCCCAAGAGAATGGTCGCTCTGATACCAAAACGAAAGAGCCGGATAGTTTAACAGAGAATAATTCTTAATTAATTATTCATACAGAGGATTACATATATATAGGAAAAGGATTTCCTATTATCAAGGAGGTTGTTATAACAACACTCCACACAATTCTCCAGCATATAACCACCCAATATGCACTTAAACCTATTTACGTGGGTTGTTATAACCCCATTAACAATACAATATTAATCAACCAAGGAGCACTAACATAATATTCCTAACAGGAAGAAGATGCAGAAAGTTGTTGGCAACTTAAGCTTTTGTGACAATTCTCCTTACGAAGGTGCTTGACCCAATTTGATGATCTAGCAGAGAGGGACCTCTAGTTGTCTTGTCCTTTTGACCCTAGCATCAATGACTTGATCCATTTTTATTGGCGCATTATAGTCGAGAGTCGAGACTAATTTTTGAATGCTAAAGAGTCTCTACAACATTTGAAGTATCTAACAAAAGTGGAAACTAATGACACAAGAGTTCTACGTTGAAAACCAGATGCAACCCAATGTAAGTGGGAAGATTCATCTCAAAAGTGATATTTCCTACTTGTTTGGTGATGGTGTAGGGCACATACTGAAGAGGAAGAAGCTTGTGGTAAGATCCTATCAATTTTTCCTTTTGCAGGTGAATCTAGTACAATGTTTGTCATGGCACAACTTGTACTTAGTGTTGGCCTGCTACAAAATGGTTTGTACTTGTTGAATGTGCTCAATGAACTTAACAAATTTGTCAACTTCCCTTTGAGTTGAAGGAGTTGCTACTACTGATGGCGGTATAGGATAAGCTACATCGGTGGGCGTCAAGCGGTTGGAAACCCAAACAAACCTAAAAGGAGATATGCATGGTAGAGTTGTGAAAGACTTTGTTGTAGCTATGTTGAATGAAAGGAAGGCTTTCATCTCATGTGTGTTGGTTCTTCAGAATTGTACATTTTGAGAAGATGCGCGATCATCCTATTAACCACTTCCATTTGTCCATTAGTTTGCAGATGGAATGTGGTAGACTTATTCAACTTGTGTCCATCATAGACCAAAATGCACTTGCAAGAAATTCCTCAAAAACCCCGTATCCCTATCAAAGATGATAGTTGCTCGTGATCCAAAGTGGACCCAGACATTTTCAAAGTATATTTCGGCAGTTTCTAGAGTGGAGAGATTTCTTACAAGGTATCAGAATTGCCATCTTGGAGAATCCATCTATTACGACATAACACAATCATTGCCATGTTTGGTAGTAGGGTAGCTTGAGAGGTAATCCATGAAAATAGACTCCCACAGTCTTGTTGCAATCGACAAAGGTGTGTACATACCTTGTTTCTTGTTGACCGGTTTGGCAATTGCGCATGCGATACAAGACCTGCATGTATTTGGAGACAATTACTTGACGTGTGGCCAAAAGAAATACATTTGTAGCAATCGTAAGGGTCTTTCAACTCCGAAATGTCATGCAACCTTACTAAAATGAGCTTCCCATATTCGTTTTTGCCTCTTTGCCTCATGCGGTACATCAGTGACCAAGGTGATATAGGAGACCCACAAGTAGAAATTTGGAATTGACTTATCGTTGAGCAAGTTGTGATAGAATTTATGCGAAGTTTGGATCCGAAGGATACAATTCTAACCAAGTGTTTGTTTACTTGTGTCACAAGCATCAAGCACTATGTTGAGAGCTTGAACCGAAGGCCGGCAAACTTGGACTAATGACTTCCCTTTTAAGCTTGATGTTGAGATGGAACCACTGAAGATAAGAAGACATTTTTGATGCCGCTCTTGTTCACAACTTGTTTTGAATGGTTGCACGAACTGAAGTCGGATTGTGATTGGTGTGGATCATAGGTCTCATTGCCCAAAATATAATGCTTACATGTATGAACAATAACATAAAGCTTGCGATAAATGTTGGATAGTTTCTTACCGATGCGGCGAAAGTTTCATTGTGGTAAGCAACCAAGTGACCATGTTGAGTTAGAACAGCTCTGAGTGCATGATTGGATGCATCAGTCTTTATCTTGAATGGTTGTTGAAGATTAGATAATGCGAAAACTAGTGTAGAACAGAGTTAGCATCTCAATTGGTTGAATGTTTTTTGTTGAGTGGATGACCAAACAAAGGCTACTTTGGTGCCCCCTTTAATAACCTAAATCAATATCCAAGTACACGAGTGAGAAAAAACAAGCATAAGTTTTCTATAAAAATTTGTAAACCACTAAGAAGTTGTCGAGCTCTTTCTAGATTCTTTGATATAGGCCATTCATGGATGATGTAGATCTTGCTTAGATCCACATTAACTCTTCATGCATCTACTATGTGTCACAGATGCATTGCAAATGAACATTTCTCCATCTTAGCATATAGCTTTTGATGCCCCAAAGTGTGGAGCACTTGTTGAATATGGCACAAGTGTTCATCCCGTGTTTATTGAAGATTAGGATGTCATCAAGGTAGACTTACAACAAACGAATATATGAAAGGCCAAAGAATTCCATTCATCGTTTGTGTGAGTGTCACGAATGTATTAGTCATGTCGAAGGGCATAACCAAACACTAAAGCAAACTTCCTTGGATTTGATGGATTCTTCCAAATGTTTGTAGGTTCAATGGGAATCTGATGGTACCCATATTTAAGATAGATTTAGTAAAGAACTTGGCACCACAGAGTTGGTCCAATAAATCCTCGATCCTAGGTAAAGGCTAGCGGTTCTTCACTATGATCTTGTTGAGAGCCCGATAGTCTATGCAGAACATCCATGTGTCGTCTTTCTTTGGCGCGAGCGCAATTGGGTTGCCGCAAGGCAATGAATTGGGCCAAATGTGTCCTTTAACCATAAGTTAATAGACTTGCAGCTTGATCTCTTCCTTCTCCAAAGATGTTATGAGTTATAAAGATGCATTAGGAAGAGGTAGCCCTAGGATCAAATCAATAGTATGTTTTACCGTGTACTGTGTGGGCACTTCCTTAGGTGAATGAAAAGTATCCTTGTATTCTTCCAACATGTTGTGCAACTCCCGCACATTTGCTAAAGGAACTGCAGTCACGAGGATGTGTTTCTTTCTAGATTTGACCATTAGGAGTACAAACTCTATGCTAGAGCTGAGTAGATTCCTGCACTACTTGACACTAATGAGTGAGAGCTTAGAGACTACTACAAATGCAGTATATCATATCACAAATATCTATGACAACATTTCTAGGATTTGTCTCATAGATTCCATGTTGATGGTAAAGATATGGTTAACCAAACAAAATATCACATACCTATAGTGCAACATCACAACAGACTACATCTTGAAAAGGCTTGATTTTGTACACTAGATGACACTGTTGAGGAATATGTTTCTCAAAACCCGAGCTGAACAATCCAATCGAGTATGGTTGTGGGTGAGGTCTTAGAGGCAGGTTCAATCATCAAGCTACTTCAAGAGAAATCAAATTCCTTTTACTTCCATTGTATCATGAAATGCATTGCTTGACCACTAAGCCACATCTGAGAATTGGAATAAACATTTTGCTTCCTCCGAATTTGAATTGGATGAAGAAGAAATGTTTGTGGTGCTGACCATGGCATTGGCCTCAGAGTTCACAACTTGTTTTCCCTTATCCAAGGCCATGGAGGTAGTATTGACTGCTTCAAGATGTGCAAGTAGAGATTTTTTAGTGCGGCATTCATCTGAGGAGTGCATGCTAGAACTATGGATTGTATGCTACTTGCTAGTCTTGGATTGCCTATTCTAATCATTTGAAGGTGTCACCTTCTTTTGATGACAGCACAAAGGCTTGTTCCCTTGGTTAGGATTCTACTTCTTTCAAGGATTGGAATTCTTTGACTGCGGCTTATCTTGAGACTTGGATTCCACTAGCTTAGACTTTAACTTTGTTTTTGCGTAGAATTCACAAGCAAATATGTAGGATCCCCCCAAAGAGAAGATCTGCAGGAAGTCCATGTTAGATTGAATGTATGGTCTCAGGCCCTACCTATATTTCAAGATGATATTTTGTTCAAAATCTTGAATATTCAGTTTTGCATATGAGAGGGAATGAAGAGAAACTGGAAGGCACACTGAGATATGTGTGAGTCCATCATTTTATTATGCTAGAAAGGAGTTACAATATGGTTGGGGTAGTTTATAAACTGGACCCTGGCACTCTGAGATATGTGTGAGTCCATCATTTTATTATGCTAGAAAGGAGTTACAATATGGTTGGGGTAGTTTATAACTGATCATTAGTTAATGAGTAACTAATGTTACATATTGATAATATTCGATAACCCCTCTTACTGACTAAACCGGAGACAAGAAGTTTGCGCCAAAATTTTACAGCTACAATGGATCCAAGAAGTTCAATCAATAAATCTGTAGGCTGCTCTTTAGATATCACTCTGAAATCTGCAGTCCTCTGACATTTTGTTGTTGTCCAATGTAGGAGCTTTGGTGCGGACAAAAACCACAAAAAATAGCTAACAGCAAAACAAAGACTCATTTGTGTGGACATAAGATATAACGGTTGTCCACCAATGATCAATCATAATTGGCTGATAACTTCAGCCCAACCTCCATGGTTTTGAAACTAGAATCTTGGAGATGCTGATCAAATAGAATGTTTCCCCCAAACTGGTGCAATAAAGAGAAAAGGAAAGCAATAAAACTTTCAAAGACTTGGCCGTTTTTCCATCCAATGGTTGTCTCGAGGATGAGACAATCGTTTAAGTTCAGGAATGATGTTGGCAGGGCTCTTCATCGGATCAATCAAAATATATTGACTACAGAAGTTGTGCAGTATATCGCGGGTTGGAGGAAGTTGCGCAACATGGGAGTAAAGTTTCACGGCTTAAATGAAGATGTGTTTACAATATTTAATTTAATTTAATTTAAAAATTAATGTCCAGAAGTAACCAAAAAGGTTAAAGGGACTACAAGAGGTGCAAAGAGAATAAGACGATGCACGAAGGAAGAAAACAAAAAACAAATACAAAACAAAATACAAGAAGCAGTAGGAAAGACACAGAATGCAACAAGTGCCATGCTTAAGAGGTTCTACCCCTGGTAGATCGTGACTGATGTGTGAAGTCATGTGCCCGCTTATGCCTCCGGTGTTGTGTAGAAGGTTGAAGGAATGCACCAATATTCTGGGACCCAAGGCTGCCATGATGATGTTTGAGGAAGCCATATCTATGTTCGGTCATCTCCCTGATAAATAAAGCTACACACCTCTGGTCATCATAATGAATAAGGGCACGTAATGAGCCTCGAGTTTCTCGAAAGAGACAATAGTACCTGCCACGGATCTCATAGTACATAGGGCAACGAAATATAAAGTGCTCCTTAGATTCAGGTTCATTGGTCTCTAGGAATGTAGTGTGAATAGATGCAAGTAACAGTCGCGACCTTCTGCAACAAACATAAATTGTATAAATACAAGAGAGTAGAGTAGATGTAGAGTGTGTGTGGATATAGTGGATGTAGTGTGTACATAGGGGAATGTGAGTGTGTGTATATGTATAAGTGTCGAACTAGGTAGCCGGAACGGGGTATGGTATGGGTACGGGTACGGGGATCCAGTATGCTGGTATGGCAATTTTTTGGGGGGCCCGAGTACATCACTTGGGTATGGCCATACAATATATATATATATATATATATATATATAATATTAAAAATATAGCCAAATAAGTAAAAATTCAGCCTTATACATGAATAGAGTAAACAAATTATTAATTAAGTGAAATAGCCAAATAACGTATTAATGCATTTTGTCATGATATTCATTGATTGAACTTCGAACAAGTACGTTGTTCAAACTCCAATTGTTACAATGTCCAATTATTAACATAAATAATAACATTTTACCTAAGTCACCGCATTCGAATTCGTGGAGCATAAAAATTGTAAAAAAATCGTTATTAAAAATATTCAAGATAAAATTCGTGATTAAATTCGTCTAACAAAAATATACTTGTATTTTGAAAAAAATAAAATATAAATATATAAAATACAAATATACATATATAAAACATAAATGTATAATAAGATTATAATCTATAAAACATAAATTTAATAAAAAAATAAAAAATATATATATATACTACAAAGCTAATAAAAACATTAAAAATATATATATATATATATTTAGTAAAGATGTAAACTATAAATATATAATAAAAATGTTATATAAAACCTAAACTAAAACGTAATGATAAAAAACAAAAAAGTAATTATAAAAAAACAAATCTTATTTACTAAAAAGTAATGCAACAAAACAAATCGTATTTTTCCTTGCATCTTTTAAAGCTAGGAAAAATAAAACAAAGTGTATACGTGTTAGGTATAAAACAAAATTTAAAACATCAATAACACCTGTGCTGTCCTTGCGCAACATACTGCAATGGAAGGTTGAAGTCCGTGACAGAGATTACATCTAGAACCTCTGCAAAAGCTCTCTGCAGACTAGGGCACATAGCTACCAGTCGTGTTAGGGCACATAGCTCCCAGTCTTTCCTCCAACTCCAAATGCAGCGGCTAGGGCAAAAAGAGCTTACTGTCAACATATTTTTGAATTTTTAACGCAGTTTTGGTAGAGGTTATTAAAATCGTGATTTTTGACAAATTTCTTGCTACGAGTACCTTGAGCGTATCCTCGGCGTACCGTACCCGTATCACGTACCGGGTACATACCGTACCCGTACCCATGCACTGCAGCATACGTACCGGCTACCTAGGTGTGGAAGAGAGGTAAGTGTGTATGAAAGTAGGTGTATGGCGAAATGGAAACAGAGTATTGAGGTGGAATTAAGTATATATGTATTTGGCAGTGTTGTAATATAAACATGGTACTTGTTTATTAAGATAATATAAATATAAAAAAAACAGTATTAGAGTAGGACAATCTATGTTTGTGTTATCTTACTTGTCTTTGTGATATAATATACACGCTAAATCTGTAGGCCTACTTCAAATTTTTGTTTGCATTTGTGTTAAGTGTTTTCTGTTTAACGAATCATATCCACCTTTGTACACATTAGCTCTATCTAGAGAAAACAAACTTAATAAACTATCTCATGAAATCCTTTGGTCTATGTGCATTGGCCCAAAAAAAATCTCTAAGCAATTTGGCTAGCTTATCTTAGGAAGCTTTTGTGGGAGCCCAGCAAGAGGAGTAGTAAACATGAGTAGAGCCAAGAATTTTGGTGCGAGCTTGATATTTACCTGCCAACGACAAGGATTTGGTAATCCAAAAGGCAATTTTCTTCTCAACATCTCAAGCACACATTGCCATAGTTCCAAGGAAGTGCTATCCAAGGAAAAAGGATTTCCTACAAATTTGAATCTCTCCCCTCCTAGGATCCACCTCCACTGAAAATATTTCAATCAATCCAGCAAGGTCATCATACTCTGCCTAAAGTATTGAGTATTGGCCCATCGCAAAGTGGACCCCGAAGCTTTACAAAAAATGTCAAGCCAACGTAGAGCTTTCTTTAAAAAAGCCTCATTCTTTGCAAGCATGAGGAAAGAGTCATTTGTAAAGTGGCCACTAATGAGTTGTGTTTTCTATTAGGAAGCCTATTTCCTCTGATAAGCCCCCGTTCAGCTCTATGAGCAAGAAGATAGCCAAACGCTTCAGCTGCCAGAACATACAACACTAGAGCAAGAGGACAACCCTGCTGGATAGAGCAGAAGAGACCAAAGCTTTTAGACTTTTGGCCATTGGTCTAAATTGTCTTGGATGATCTTCACTTTGTTTTTGTAAATTATTAATAGGTATCAAAGTAGTTTCAATACCTTTCCTTTTCAATACCTTAGTTATCCTATCCATTGTGCTCTTTATGTTAAGGCAGAAATACCTTTCATCTACATTCATCACTCTCAGCATCATCCCTCTTTTAAAGTTCTATTCTTTCCCTTTCAAATTGTTTGCTTTGTAGACATTTTCCCTAAGGACTGTTGTGAGATACTCGTATTGCTCAAAACATTCTTCATTTGATATTCTTGAGACCCTCCTCGCAAAATTTTTCAATCCGCCAGCTTTTTGTTCTCAGTGATGATGCAAGTCTGCTTGAAGATCTAGATCCGTGTGCATCTTCTTTCCATAAACTTGATGTGTAGAAGGTCTATCTTCTTTCCTTCTTAAAATTACATCGAGAAATGGAATTGATCCATCCTCTTCCACTTCCATTGTGATAAGAATATTTCCCTACTTCGCATGATACAACCTTGAAGCACACTTTGAGAATGACACTTCTCGTATGCATCATTTCACTTCATATACTACATAGGAGCCCTATAGTTATAATGCAAGAGGTCAGCTGTTTTGAACAATATTTTAATCAACGATCCTGTCAAGTGCAAAGAAACACGTGGCTGCCAGATTGCCATTTGTTTTTTTTCCTTTGAAAACTTATGTTGCTGTATATTGCAATATGAGATGTGTATTTTCAAAAAAAGGAAAGAAGAAGCAGAGAATCATTACTTAACATGCTTAAAATTAAATATGATACCGCACTTCTCATAATCAAAAGCCAGTAATAGGGAGCTCGCATTACCAAAAGGGAAAGAGGTGGATCCGACAGCTAAACAGGAAGTTAAATAATAACTATTTTTCCTCTTACAAAGGATGTATTAGATATTCAATAAAAAAAGAAAACAGGTCTGAAAATTGTTAGAAAATAAACAGTGTAGAGAGAAACAATCACAGTGAAAGCAATAAGAAATAAACAAATCTAAAACACATACACAGATATTACGTGGAAAACCTGGTAATGTACCAGGGAAAAACCACGGGCAAAGGTCTCTCAGTATTTTATTACTCAGGAATAAATCCGCTGTTACATCAATGGCAGTCACCATGCACTAGCTTTAATCATTACAATCTTGTACAATCATACAACTTTACAATCCAAGGGTTCCTTTTATAGAAAGAACTCGTAGTACAAATTGTGTGTAGTACTGTACAGACGCCGCCAAAACGTGTTGTACGAACAGTTAAAAAATTCCGGCTAGGCTGTTAAGGCTACAGCCATCCCCCTGCGACCCCCTGGAATTTAGGCCTTCGGCCACGCCCAGCGCATGCAATTCAAAAGGACTTTGTACGCTCAGGTCAACCTGCCAACCTGCCAGCTTACTCACTACGTACTCACATAATGCTGACTTCACATACCAACAAAATCCCAATTGTTTGATAAAATTTTCACAGAGAATTCAATGCTGATTCTATTTGGTCAAAACAATTTATTCTCACAATACATATATGTAACTTGAATAAATGGATCGACTGCGGAATGCATGAAGTCTGGTTTGACATTTAATGAATTTGACATCGACACTTCTGTTGATGTATCACGCCAATAGCAATATTACACTCTCAGAGTTGCAATGTTAAAAGTTCAATATACATCAATTCTCCTCAATTCGATTTAATTCCAAACAAAAAGACCAGTCCAAAGTGAGTCATATAACCATTTGTGTTGGATGAATCACTTGTTCTCTCAGAATTTATTCTGTGGATGAATGAATAGATTTCCATGGCTCTCATATTCGAAGTGTAAGAGTAGGCAGAGGGTAATTGAAATGTCAAAAACATAGGAAGCAAATAGTAAGTAACAGAGTTACCTCTTTGCCAGTGAAGTTGGAGGGTAAAGAAGCTTTTCTGCCTACAGGCGGCCGCCCCATCTTGCAATAAACCCTGCTCTCACGTTTCTCTTCGCTTTGGGTGCCCCTTTTATTCCTTTTGCTTCTCTCCCCGCTATATTATTCGCCGGTAGGCGTTCACTATGAAGGTGCCCTTGCTGGGAAGTGTCAAATCCCGGCGGGCTTCTTCCCTGCAATATTCACCGGTACAGTCTATTTCCCAGAAATTATACAAATTTTCTACTATTCTTTGGAGGGTTTTCACAAAAATCAATGGCGGTTGTGCACATCTCTCGGTCTTCTTCCCGGCGACTTCGTTTCACAGGTTCTGATATTGTACTTCCGCGACCTCTTCAACGAGTTTCACCCTGCACATTTTCTTGGATGAAAATGCCCTGATGGTCGGTCGGTGTTGAAACCTCTGTAATTACATCTGCATTGCAGAATCACAGGGTCCAAATTTCCACACTTAAACAAAGCCGAAAAAGTATATACCGAAACTGTCGCTGGAAAAGGATCAAATCAATTTTTCCTCGACCCGTATCTGTAGCCGCATGGAAACTGGATTATGGGTTTAGAATAGAATAGGAACTTTTAGTGTCCACAAGGCTAAAAATAGCCTATGAGATGGTAAGACCACTTTCTTTACAGTTCACTAATTCAGATCTTTTTTTGTTAATCCTCATGATGAAGTCTCCCATTCCAGTTATCCGCTCCTCATCAAACACGGCCTGTAATGACAAAGTCTTGAAATTGATTGCATATCTGGAACGAATGTCATTATAGGCACTGCATTTTGTAATAAAGTGTTTTTTTGATTCCACTCCCCATCTAAGCAAAAGACACAAAGTCTTTCTTCCCATTTTTCTTTAGGCCTTTTCCATCTCCCTGTTTCACTTCTAAGTCAGTGGGAGTTGGTCCTTAGTTGAACTATGAGAGTCTTAGCTCTCCACGGAATGAGGGCCCCGATGTATGCCTTTTGTTGATGGTCGCAAGTGGGATTAAATTCTTCAAGATAGACTCTCTTTTTTCTGGCTCTATTTTCCCACAAAGTTTTACGGACCTTATCAATAACAAATGCATGTATTTCTTTATTGCCTTGGGGCCATGTTTGCCATTCAATATTCAATTTCTTCATCCACTTGATGTTTTGGTTCATCCATGACCTCTTCCTCCTGCCTAGCGGCTCTTTGAAGACAATTTTGGGCCACCTATTTGTTGTCATCTATTCAATTTTGTTGAGGTATCCGAGAAGTCGAATCATAGCAATGGCTTCAATTGGAACTGCACCTTTTTCAGCTAAAAGATTCTCATAAGGGACCAAGACTTTCAACTTAAATTTGATGGTAATCATATGCTTTTGAATTCTCTCAATTTGCTTCCATTTTGACAATGGTATGTTGTTGGCCCATATTTCACACCCATAAAGAACAACAGGAATAACTAATATTTCAAAAAGTGTTTGGGTAGTTTTCCAGTCCCATAACTCTGCTTCTCTGCAATTGTTTTGTAAAGCATAAAGAGCTTTCCACCCTCTTGTCGTCCTCTTTTTTCTGCAAGTCTCCCAAGTAAGCTTGTTGTTGAAGTCAATCCCCAAATATTTGTAGTTTGTTACTTCTTCTAGAGTACTACCCTCAAAGAAAAATGGTTGTTGATTTCTTTTCCTTCTATTGCTAAAGACCATATTCACGTCTTAATAGTTACATTTTCAACTTGGCACGATCTACGAAGGACAGTTGACAGTAAAACGAGACGTAAATTTTAACTTGTTTTGGTTGTTTGCATGGCTCTCGAAAACACCTTCCAATCATCGGGTTTGTGAATGGTTCGACTAAATGCCTAAATTAAATCTTGTCTCTTGTATTGTAGTGATTGCTAGAAATATGGGTTTGTTGAAAAGGCCTCGGAACCTTTGAAGAAGGGGTTAAATTTGACTCCCGTTTACACTTGGACTCCACAACCTATGCTAGTATCCTCGGGATATGGACATTTGTTAAAGCACAATGGAACGGGCGGAGGCTATTCTCCTGATAGAATGTGTCGCTATGGATGTATGACCAAAATTAGCAACCATAATAACATAACACATGCCCGTTTTTTCACCATAATAGGCGTGATGTGGTGCAATTTTCACGGCAGTGTAAATTTAAAGACTTTTTAACCGTGTCATCGTCAAATCTACTTGTGTACGGGAGACGTGTCCCAACAAGTTTAATGTTACAGACCAATTTGGACATCCCATCAAAAGCAAACATTAATGTTACAGACCACTATCAAAATCCCCCTCCTCTTTTTAATTAATGAGGTTTGGTGCTTTCCATTCCTCCTGTTAAAACTAAAACCAATTTGCAAAACTTTTCACTTTCACTGCGCTTGTTTTGGCAAAAACAACTTGTTCTGAGTTAGACTACGAACAGTTCATTACCGTCAAGGGTCCTGGAGAACGCCAGAGAATGCCATTACCGTGAAAGAAAGGTGGTTTGTAGAGTTCACCATAACCAGGTTTGTTTTATTATGTTTAAATTTCAAAATATATCCATTTTCTCCTAGTTCCTACATGGATATGGATTATGCACTTACCAAAGTAATCCTCCAAGAATTTAAACAAGAGATTGTGTTTTTCCTCCAAGCGTTGAAAAAAAATATGTTGTTTAAACGCATGTAGAAAATAGAAAACAAAACAAGGCAACACAAATGCATAGTGAAATCATTTTTTATTGTCCACTTCCCACTAAACTCGAGTCTGTAAATCGTTAACAAGAGGTAAATGATAGAAAATTTAAGGTTTTACATGTCTGATGCATTTCCCATAGAATAGAAACTTTCTCTATAACATTTTGAAGGTTCACAAGGATTAACTCAATCAAAGTCTTGCACTAATGCCCAATGACCTACAATAAAGATTAACTAAATTTTGTGTGTTGGACAACCAAGGCCAAAATCATTAAGCCCCAGATCACTCAACCCTCAAAATGGATGGTTTCCTCGAATTTTGAGCTTGCCCAATCCTCCTCGCACAACCATGCCTACAGAAATTGCTGCAAGCCTAATATCAGTAGCGTTGTTTCCTTCTACGCATTGAGAGAGTTCCCCACTAGCCCAACTTGGCATCTTCTCACATTCTCCTTTCTGTGTGGCACCCTTTCGTACTACATCAACATCTATAGGTTGTGACTGCCCATTTATTTTTCCATCAAATTCATTATCACAAGACACTTCAAAAGTATCATCACTGCTAGGAATCGAGCTAGGAGAATTAGTGGGCCAAGGAGGTAGAGAAAACCATGCCACTAGGATATTTTGAAGCCATGGTATCATGTGTGCTTCATCTTTCTCCTTTAACCGTATTTAGCTAAGGTTTTTTTTTGTGGCAATCTCACACTTACCTTGCATTGTTATTAATTGATTCATACTGATGGTGGTTAGGAGCATTATTAAAACTCTGCAGGTTCATGTTCACCATTAAGGGCTGTCGAAAGTTTTAGATTCTAAAACTTGTGCTCCATTAGAGTTTTTCTTTTTAGATCCACCAAATTTAGAGATTGAATCTGTTGGTTTCAACCATGGAATGGAATTTTTTTATCATGTTGTAGCTAACCCCTGCAAAGTTTCATCTCGGATACCCCACACTCATTTATACTAGAGACAAATTTGGGTTGGGTTGTTGCTTATGTTGTCGTTGCCCTTTACTGCTCTCCAAAGCTAGTGGTACAATGCAAATGGCGATAAAGAAGCACCTTTTCCAGCATTCTCCCAGTGCGTGGAAAAGAAAGAGTTTTAGAATAACTTATAGACAATAAAACTGGGTTAGCTTGTTGAAAAGACCTCTGAAAACTATTAAACACATGCATTTCGCAGGTGTAAAGCAGGGCATCACAACCTTTTCGAAACTCCTCTTAACTGGGCCAAAATGGGAGATTTAAAATTAGGTATGAACATCCCTCACATAATTATGGAAGAGGGATTATTGACATTTTATATAGCTGGAAATGCTTTTGTAGATATGATTGCAAAACATGAAAGCATACACGCAGGGTAGGGGAAATATTTGACAAAATGACTCAAAAAATATGGCCTCATAGACTATTATGATGGCAGGGTATGCACAAAATGGTTCAGTTGAGAAGGCCTTATAAACTTTGAAGTAAATGAATTAGGATGGTGTAAAGCTACACTCTCACAACTTCTTGCAACATACTCTCGACCTGTACCTAAATGGAAGTTTTAGAGCAGGGTATGAACATGCATCAATATACGAAGATTGTATATTAATTGTGCAAGCATATATAAGGTACAAGAATTGTTTGACAAAATACCTCAAAACAATGTGGTTTCACGTACTGATATGACTATAAGATATGTACAAAAATGGTGTTTTTGACGAGATTATAATACTTTTCAAGCAATGCCTCAAACAAATCAAATGTGGTCCCATACACTGTGATGATTACATGGTATGCACAAAAATAGTTTTGTTGAAAAGGCCTTGGTAAATTTTACGTATATTCAATTGGCAAATTGGATTGTTGTTGAATGTTATCTTTGCAAATCCCTCACAACCTTGTATACAAATTATGGAAGATTACAAAAGGCACATGAATGGTTTGACAAAATGTCTAGCCAAAATGTAGTCTCATGGCATACAATGATGGTTGGATATGCACAAAATAGGCTTGCTGAAACAGATATTGGAGTATTTAAAGCATAAAGCAAAAAAACAATTGTCTAACCTAAGTAGTTTAATATTTCCACCATCCTACAACTTGTGACAAAGTCCGGAGTTTTAGAACAAGGTATAGACATCCTTCAAAATGTAATTGAAATTGGTTGTCTGTCAAATGTCGTAGTTGTGCATGACATGACAAACGTGTATGCAAAATGTGAAAGCATACCCAAGGCACGTGAATTGTTTGTAAAATTGTATTAATGATCTTGTAGAATGCGGTGATGACATGTATGTGAAATGTGAAAGTACACATGGACTCCTGATTTTTTTCGACAAAATGACGTAACACACGGGAAAAATATAATACATGGAAAAAATTCCATAAATTCAACGTTGACATCCCTTCCAGCATAATTTGCAACTCATGTGCCTCTCGGGGCTTTAATATTCCGACACCTTTGTTTTATTTTTATTTTTTTTGGGCATATAGGTGTGTTTTACAATGGCACGGTAGATGGTAGTGGAGGGTTGTAATTTATGTGATTAGTTAATGATTAATTTTGATTTTAAATTTGACATTTATTTTATTATTATTTAAAAGGCAATCTAAAATTATTATAATATATTGCGGGGATCGTGCCCTTGGTGACTTTGGCGGAATGGATACCTCTCAAGCTGACATCTAAACTAAAGGGGATTGGATTAAACCCAGACTTTACAAAAAAAACAAAAAAATATTATTATTATTATTATTATTATTATATTCATTATTTTGAGGAGTTAAGAGTCCCTTTTTCTTCCTTAGAGCCTCACACATTGATGTAGCTAGATTATTGATAAATTTTGCAAAAATATAAATAAAATTATTATTAATTGTATAATGTGAAAAAATCCTAAGAGCGCTTCAGATTAATATCTCTTAATACTTTTCACACAAATAAATTTAAGATATTTATACTAGTATTAAGTGACTCAAAATATACTGTTACTAGAGGTTACAATTTACATAAATTTTAGAGTTTTGTATTTTGGGGTTTGGGTATTTACTTATTTTATTGAGGTTAATTTTTTCTTTATGCATTTAATAATGGAAGATGGGGATGGTGGATTATTGTGTTTATCAATTGAACTCCATTTGATATTTAAAAGTCTTTACTTTTTACTTAGGAAAATCATAATATCTTAATATATATTGGAGTTTGGAGCCATTTTTCCCAAAAAAAAAAGGGGGTGGGGGGTAGTGGGGGGCATGGGGGATTGGCATATCAATCAATAAGAAATTCATAAAAAAGATAATGGAGGTATTAATCAATATGGTATGCAAAAAAAATAGATAGGTCCTTCGGATTGATATCTCTCGATATTTTTCAAATAAATATATTTAAGATAAGGGAGACAAGCCAAACCTCAAGCATGGACCAATACATGTTAGGGTAGATGAACGTAAAGGAGCTAGTACATGTCACTTTCCCACTTAAATTTTGAAAAAAATGCATCCTATAGAATATGTCACATCAGGGCATATCAAACCAATTAACCCATCAAATGGTGACAAATAGGTAAAAGAAAATGTATGACTTAACTCTAAAGTAATTGCGCACCTTGAATTTCTTTTGTATTTCAAATCACCAAATTTAAATATTAAAAAAAAGTCCCTTCCACATAATTAATTTTTTTTAAATGAAATATTTATAATGGGGAGAGTGTGATCTATTAAAGGGTATTTTTTGTTTTCAGTTATATTGTGTTTAGGTTTCTATGTGCACTCATAAAGTTAGGGTCCACAAGCATTGGCTCATCTCCCTTATGTGTATTGGTTTATAAATATCAAAGCTTTTAGTTGTGCTAGTTTGGGGTTTGGGGTTTTAACTATGACTTTTATTTTTTATTAGATAGTTTAGTATTTTCTTTGTAAATTTAATTATTAGATATTTTTTTGATAAAATAACTTTCTTTAAATTTTATAATACACACATAACATAATAATTTTAAAATACTTGTATGATCATCTTTCAATAAGCTAACTCAAAGTCGACATTGTAGACGTGGAAAGTGGTTTTATATTAACAAATGCACTAAATTAACCACGACATATATTTATCAGATGTAATTCAAATCTAATCAATAAATACATATTTAAATTTTTAAGTACTTAGGAAACTAGGTCCAAAAGGAAAGATGAACAAAATCTACATTTAAATTAGAGAATTTGGATGTTGTTGTCAATGATAATACATGGAAAACAAGTCTAGAAAAAATTATGGATAAATCTTAGAAAAAAAAATCTAAAACCATATTGCCTAGTTTTATGGATATTAGAGTAGTTACATGGAGATAATAAACCTACAAAAATGGCATTGTCTAGGTTGAGGTGAATTTAACTTTGTGAATGAATTTTTCATGCCCTAAACTACAAAAACTTGTCTTAAATTGTTTGGCTTTATCATGAATCATTGTAAACTTTATCTCCTTTGTCGTAATCTTAATCCACGCTTAGCTCGTTGTAAAACCCGTGAAATTAGGGGATGTTAATGAGGGGTTGTGTTATCCCTCCATTATTCGCAGGTCTCTTATGATTTGACAAAATCATAAGAAACACTCAATGCAAATCAATAGGCATTTGTTGTATGCAAGTGATCCAACCCTTATCTTTCAATGTGTGCAACATAAAATATAAGCTAAGATGAATCTGTAATTTCTTGAAACAATATTTTCGTACGTAGATGATTTAAAAATATAAAAGATTTTTCTATTATAACAACAATAACACTCTTGTGTAAAGGGGAAATTTAGTGTGTGATTATTTATGCATCTCTTTTTAATGTTAATACACCTATGTATTCCTAAACTTATTTACATTCAAATTCAAACCCCATTGATGCGCAATCTAACACATAAATGGTGGGAAAGGTGGTCAAAAGAGGCACAAAATTCAAGAAAAAATTTATAAGAAAAAGGGCCCTAAAATGTAAATGGAAATTATCATAAAGATATGACCTTTTTAATGGAGTACAAAAATGGTCGACATCCCAACAAAATTTTTCAATGTCTCAGATTAAGCCAAAAACATAGTGAAAGGGTCATCAAAGAAAAATCTAAAAATATACATGGCCAAACAACAAACAACAAGGGACAAAAAGGAGATTCAAAAAGGGTCAACGACAAAAGAAATACAAGTTAAAGAGTGGTGACATAAGAGCATATGCACCAGTAACAACCTAACTTGGACATATATTCAATAAATGCATAAATTCACTAACATCAAATCAATTAACTAGTCCATGAAAAACTCAAGTGTCTACATAGTTCCCTACTTTGATGTATGTGTATATACATATCAAAGTAAAATAAACTAGCACTTACTATAAAATACTTTTTGTTGTGGTTTCCTCGCAACCTATTAAGCTTTCTCGAAGTCAATATCTATATATTAATAATTTGAAAGCTAAAAGGAGGAGAAAGTTACCTTACCCCAGGGTGCAACTCATGTGACCTACAAAACAAATAAAGTATGTGCACTTTGAACTATGGTGGAAAGCATTTGCGCTTCTATCTCTAAAACTGTGTTTTCCTATAACATATAAAAACATGTGCAAGTAAAATGTGTCCACATATTATATAAATCCACAGTAAAAAAGATGTTGAAATTTAGAAAAGACAGTATATGAAAGAGAAAACCTAATTATGTACAATTGATAAGATTACCTCTAAAGTTTGTGTTGAATACGAATCTAAGGGGACATGTCTTGCACGGTGAGACCAGATTATTTGCATCTAATATAGGTATATCATGCATTATATTGACGAGGAAGTGGATGACATTTCATAGAGGATAAAAATTATAGAGTGGGGATTGGAATAAAACAATCTAAATATATGTCACCTTTGGACTTATGGGATGAGCATGTGAATAACCTATCTCAAAGTGCATGAATTGCACATATCATTTGTATGATAAGGAAAGAAATCAATTATGCAAGAATATGATGACGTTATAACGTAAGTATTTATGTAATATGTAAATTTCCCCTTATTTGGGCCACATTATAATCTATATAAATAGAGTAATAGATTCATGCCCTAAGTGGGCAAATACAAGTTGTGTAAGTGAACACAGGATAATGCCACAAAATGGAAAAGATATAACAATGTAAGATTGAAATAAGATAATGCCAATGGTGGAAAAGATATAGTACACACATGAAATAGTTGAGCATAACAGAGACGTGTTATATATAAAGTATGAAGTAAATATCTTAGGAACAACAATCGCATAATAGGAACATCAGGGTAAGAATTGAACTGAAATGGATCTTGAAAATTTAGAAAAATAATCTAACAAATATATTATTTTCATTTCTACTCATAATGAAGCTTAAAACACATTCTTTCACTATATTCCATCACAAAAATCAAGGATTGGTTAAGGTAATTGATTGTTAATAAGGTTCACGAAGTATTTGTAACATTTAGTCTTTAAAAATATAGGTTCTAGTGTAATGGATAAAATTTCATATGTGATTCGTCAACAGAGCATTTTAAATACAAATTTGGGTTCCTCTAAGAAAATTGTATGCTTTCAAAATAAGGGCACCCGATTTCAAGTTTGAATGCAAAATTTATGCCTTCCAAAAGGTAAAGGTCGTTGTAGGATTTGTTAGGAAATAGTTTTAACGTTGGGTAAATTATTAGTATATTGTTATTTGTTTGTGAGTTTTTTGGTACCCGTGTCTATTATTGGGTTTATTGTTCCTATTTGGTAGGTGATGATTGTGCTTTCTATATGGCTATATAATAGCCAAACGTATTGCTCGAGATATTTGGAGAGTAAATATAATATATTGATTGTTATTATTCCGGTGTATCTGCCTGATTTAGTATCAAAGCAGAGTATTTCTCAGAGCAGGAGGATCTTGTGATGGATCAGTGATTTTTATTGAGTGGGGATCTCTAGAATTGTTGTCAGTTGCCTGTGTGTGTGTGTTATCAGCCAATTTTGACTTCGCAAAATAAATAAACTTTTTGAAAATTTTCAAAAGTGTTACTTTGCGTGATTTATCGCTCTCATCACAATCGTCTCATTTTTGTGATCTTTCGGGTCTTCGTTTCGTCCATTTCGGGTAAGAACTGCTCTCGTTAGGTCTTAAACTATGTTAAATATTAATTAATTAATTACTCTTTGTTTGATAAAATTAATTTTTAATAACTTTGAGGTTTTTAATTAAATAAATATTAATTATTTAATTCATTCGATAAGTTTTATTTTAATTGTTGGGGGAAAAATAAGCTTCTGCTTCCCATTGCCGGGAATGTCAAATTGGCTTCCCAGGCCTGGATTTCCCCTTTCTTAGCAAATTTATTTTAAATCCCCGCTTGTGGGATTTCTTCCCTCGATAGCCAAATTAATGAATTGGCAAACGGGCAAAAAATCTCCCGATTTCCCACATGCAAAAATAAAATGGAGATTACCAGCACGCCTTGCCATTTCCGTTGGCAATTGGTTGTTTATTTCCCCACTTCCCCCTGACAATTAATTCCACTACCCGGGAAGGAGGGAAGTTGAATTAATCCTCGTAAATTCCTCCATCAAACTTGTTGGAAAGAGTCGCGCGAAGCTTTCCAAATTGCTTCTTATTTCTTCTGAAGGAACAAAGTAATATTTTATCAAATCCCTCAAGCAATACACTGAAGGCCATTGTAAAAGAGGAAGAGCGAAATACAGTCCACAAGCAATAACAACATTTCCCATGCATTTACCTGGATAGTCCATCACATAGGCAATAAATTGGTTTTCCATGCATGCATCAAGAGATACACGTAGCAGAGGGAAGATTCAACGCTGGAGATAAATAAAAATAGGCCATTGTTCACGCAAAAGGAAGTGAAGCAAACCACGTAGGAGTGAAAAAAGAGGATCCATCACACTAAAACCAAGAGAATAGTCCAAAATGGTCCAGGCATAGCCCACACACGCAGAGGAGAGGACAGTCCAAAAGCTAGAAAATCCAAACGCCCAAGAAGATTCCACGCGCAGCAAGGGAGAAAAGTGATTGGTTTTAAAAGTAAGAGTTCCCACACATTTGTTATAAGGACAGTCCAAACAAAAAAGCCACTCAGGTTTTTAAAAAAAGAAAATACAAAGTAGCCCACGCATTGGCAAAGAGAACAGTGCCAAAAGTAAGAGTTCCCATGCAGCAGGTCAAAGGAAATGGCCACGCAAGAGAGGTGACGCAGGTAAAGTCAGAGAACAAAGGTCACGCAAGGAAGGAGGCCTATAGACCAAGGAATCGCTGAAGACAAGACCACCGTTTCAGCGCATGCACAAGGAGCAGGGAATACGTAGTTTAAAGCAAGAGTGACAGAGCCACAGATTGCATTGTTTCACATGCGTTTACCTTGGTAAATCCCACCTAAGAGCGAAGGCCCAACACACTTCCATGCATTCTCTAAAAATCAAAATAGTCAAGCTAAATTCCAACACATTTCACAGGAATAAAAAACAGTTTCCACGCAGGTTAAGAGACGCCAAAGACAAACGCAGAAAATGAGAACCAATTGTTTTGCACTTCACCTTGGCGGTTGTCCATGCAGTTAGAGAAAGGAGTCCATGCATTCAGTTGTTTTAACACATGTCACCAACAACCACACCGGTCCAAGGCAAAAATAAAAAGTTCACGCAGGTTAAAAATATACAGAAGGCTACGCAGGCCAAAATTAGAAAATTCATGCACCAGAGAGGTCAGGTAATCCAAACACCCAAGGAGAACTTGCTCATACGCTGCTAGAAGAAGTCTACACATAGGCCACATGAGGAAGTCCACGTTGCCATGGTTAAGAAGCCAAGGAAGCAGCTGACCACGCAAGGCCTGACAGAACTTCCAGTGCATTCTCTAAAAAAAATCATCAAATCGACCTTGCACAAAGCCATTGCAGCCGGATAATATAAAAAATTATTATTATTTTAACTCGGTTTGTAACTCGAGCTTAGTATCGATATTTTGCTTGTGTTCGCATTTTTTGTAAAGAAAATTTGTAACCCATGATCAATTATTATTATTATTTTTAAAATAAAAATAAAACGAGTCACATTTCTTTTGCGTCTGACGTGGGGGTTTCAGAGATTGAGACCCGACCCTCTTGCATTGTTTTACGTACCTGAGTCATTTTTTATGAAATTCATAATGGCCAAAAAATCTAACAAATCTGTAGGAAGGTCGAGGAAGCCAATGGAGAAATCAAACAAAATCCACGCTCAAGTATGAATTCCAAGGAATCATCCCTCCCAGTTCCATCAAGTCGGCATATGACAATATCACCCATACAAATCTGGGTCACATCAATGAGCAACAATTCTGTGAATGGGTGAAAACTAAAGGCAAAACCATATTCTTGGATAGGCTTTACCATAGTGGTCTACCCCAAGCAACAACATTTCCTGTCTCGATGCAGTGTCCAGAGCTGGTTATCGCTTATGCGGAGCATTATGATCCTGAGAAACAAGGAATTTTTAAAGATAATTGCGAGCCTTTCCTCTTAATCACACCAAAGAACATTGAGGAATTACTCTGTATACCTGACTTTCCTGAGAATGTGGATATCGCTCGCTAGTCAGCACAAGAATTTCAAGATGAAGAACCCCTTAGGTGGAGCAAGATGGTTAATAACAATTGGTTAGTGACCAAGAGGCCTCAAATGGACCGGCTTCCCAAAGAACTGTATACCGTTGAGTTCGTGGAAGAAATCAGGGACATGATTACTCTCCTAAGTCAAGTTTTTGATTTACCCTCTGCTAGGATTTTCCACCCATTGATGTATCAGTATTTGTATCATCCTTACCAAGAAAGAATTTGTGGATTGGGCCACCATTATCAGTAATACCCTTCACAAGAAATTGATAGAAGTTAAGATGAATGAATGCTTCTACATGACATCGTATCTGACTTATGCAGTAGCAAGAAGAAAGATATTTTCTTTACTCGAAACAAGACGAGTCAAGGATTCATCAAATAGTGTCTTCCATTACTATCCACAACTAAGTTTCAAAAATAGCTCTCACCATTTTAGAAGAGTAAACGATGCATTCACCTTTTGCGTGATTTGGAACCTAAATCAAAATATAGAGGAAAGATTTTCCAAAGAAGCCATGAATGTCATTTCCCAATGGGGAACCTAGTTTATTCAATTTTCATCCTTTTCCTACATTGGCATGAGTGGCTTTGTTGGTACTCCATGGAAGCTTCCTAAGTACGTCAGTGATAGATGGGCATTAATGGAGCTTGTGTGACAACTATTCCAAGTTCACTATCTTCTCAGTGACAAACATCACTCAGGAATTCATTTCTCGATCCAAATCGAGGAATACCAATGCCCAAATATTTTCAGTTCATAACTCATGGGAAAAGAGTTTTCCCTCATCACAATCCATCCATATGTGAAGAGAGTCTAGTTTGATATCAATGGATATATGCAGAAGATCCTTGGAGCAAAGTATCAACATAACCCTACCATGGAATATTTTTGGGCTGCCTGTTCGGACAAACATGAAGTAAGAGGAGGAGATTTTTCTCACCTAACACTTGCTCAGATCAAGGCCTTTCGCATCAAGAACCCTCCCGATTTGTTCATAAATGATGATGAAGATGTTATCGATCCTTCATATGATGCAGTTGATTTTACCCCATTGCCTTGAATTGACTAGACCAAAAGAGATGAATTTTCTCTTGATAGCAAGAATCAATCGATTCTTGAAAGAAACATATCTTGCTACAACAAAGAACTTTCCAGGTTACAATCAATTCAAGATCATACTTCAGGATCACAAAAATTGCCAACACGAGAAGGTCTCAATTCAACCAAATCCCCTTCTCGATCAACCTCTATACCATCCAATCATACACAACAAGAAAGAAAGGAGTGGTTGCCAAAATCCACTTCGCCGAATAATGTGTCACGAGGAGAAAAATATAAAGGCCATAGCCCTGATGAAGGAAGACAGCGTGTATAAGGATTTTCTACTTCAAGTAGAGATTCTTCTACTCACATTGTTAATAGTTCTCAGAAGCTTATGACAAACGATCCTCAACCATGCCTTGCACAAACGTCCACTCAGGTGCAGGTAGTCTAAATATCAAACACTTCGAAACCTACAGTTCATGAAGAGATTTCCCAATATCTCCTGAATGATTAGGAGGTGGATATTGAGGTTATTTCTCCTCAAATCGAGGTCGTGGAAAGGATTCTTGCAGGATCTCATGATGTCGGGAACAATGAGAATATTACTTCAAGCTCTAGGATTTTGTATGCTGAAGTAGTGAATGATACTCCTTTCTGGGTTGATTGCGAAAACAAGAAAAGGAAGAGGGTTGTCAAGGAAATTGACATTGATTTTGATGCCCTTTTAAAACTTTTGAATGACGTCATTCCCAAGAAGCCTAAGGTGCTTTCTTGAATGATGGTGGATAATGACGGAAACATATTTCCGGATCTTGACATCCCATAAGTTGATAAGGAGCGTGATGCCATGACACCTGTTGATTATGAAGTTTCCAGACTTGGACTTGGGAGGTCCACATTAGAAAGTGACATGGCAATGGCTCGAGATTCAATTTATATCGTGCTAAAGAGACTTGAGAAATATAAGTCTTAGAACTCTCAGCTCAACGCTGAAAAGAATCAATTAGTGGAATATGTTCAACATCTGATAAATCCTATATCATCCACTTTACCAGTACCTGATGCAGTGGCTGCCCCTGATGAAGAAACTCTCAAATTGTCAAAAGAAATAAACACATTGGGCCATGTCACTAAAACTTGGCTTTCAGAGATTCTCGTTTTAGGCCAAGGGATAATCAAAACAACGGTTAAGCTCCATGAAGATGTCAATACGTATCTTGATCCAATTATTTCTTTCAAGGAAACTTTTGTTTCTAATATATCAAATTTGGATGAGATATTGCCCATTCTGCATGAGATGACGAGTATGGAATCCTCAGTTTTAGCCATTGAAGGAATTCTCAAATTTGAATATCGAGGGACAAGTTTTCTTTGGTGTCTACATCTCAAATCAAGGAAGACGTTTCTCGAGGATTATATGATCCATTATGAGAGCATATACAATGAATCCTTCACTTCACTCGCCTTGATTCAAGAATTCATCGCTGAGATCCCTTTTAGCCTCGTAAATGAACATAATCAAAGGTGTTCATCGGAACAGGTGGAAGAACAATTTTCACAATTATTTAAGGACATGTACATTCCTGCCAATAATTTCTCATCAATTTCATTGGAGTGGTGCATCAAATTAAAGAACTTATTTGAGAAATCTCAATCAAAGTTTGTTAATTTAAATGATATGCCAAGTAGGATTCTTGAATTGCAAGTATTTTGTTAGGCTATTCTTCGACCAAATGAACCCCTAGAAGAAGAAAAGATGTTTGAAACTATGGGAAGGTTTAGATCCTTTCAACTAGCAAAAGTGGCAGATCCTAATTTCACTGACGGTTCAGGGAGATAGTTTTCTTGGTATCTAACGAAGTGGGAGAGTCCATTTCTCATACGTTTGAGATAGACGGACCCCATTTCAATGGATAAGGCACTGGTTATTATTGTATATTTTAAAAAGTGGATTTTTAAGAAAAGGATGTTGTTATTTGCTTTCGGGAAGCTGTGGATAACTTAAGTGATTTCTATTTTTAGTTGTTTTTAATAAAGTTGGTTAGAAAAAGTCAAAGGTCACTTAAGTGCCTTATTTAATGTTCATGTAAAACCCTAACTACTCTGTAACCAAATTTTGGGTTATAAAAGGAAGTGAGGGGCTCATTTGTAAAGGTGACTTTGAGAGAGGAGAAGAAAATACTTTTGAATGCAAGATTTACTTCAAAGAAAGAAACTTTGTGTTCTTTTGAGAAGACATTTTGGAGTTAATGAAATATGAACTTTGTGTCCCATTCATTGTCTCTTGTAACATTTGATGTTCTTATGTTCATTAGATGTTAGATGTTTAAATCTTGCATGTAAATATTGTCTTTGATCATACTGTCAATGTTATTAAGTTGTTGTTCTTGTTCACAATAATCAAGCATTGTTATTTACTTGCTCATGTGTGTTCCCTTTTACACATTCTTAATTAGCTAACTCAAACTCCGTTTTATTTGTGTTAGTTATTCATCTTTCCTCTTCATGCAATATTAGGCTTTGTTTTTACCTAACTCTTGCATGTTCTTTCAATTCATTCCATTCCACTCCTTTCCTTCATTCCATTCCATCTCCCTCATTTACTTTTCTTTCCATTAATGTTCCAAAACACCCCCCAAATACAAATTTTGAATGTACAGATGTAAATACAATTTTGGTTTTCAATAAAGGCAGCCTCACCTTCATTGAGGAGGGACTTCGTTCCCACACTGTTGCATGTCATTTGCATGCATGCAAATCCATATCTAATAGTATGAAACATTTTTTCATCAAATTTTTGCATTTTTTAAATTTTCAGTTTTGTGTGCACTGTCATCTCAAGCCTTTTTGACTGGAATTATTCTTATCGTCTCTATCAACAACAATACACACCCATGCGCCTGGATATTCCATCACATTGTTGGGCAATTAGAGTGTCTTCGTCTATCCCATGCGCATCTACTTGATAGCAGTGAGCATCTCGTGTGACGGGTCTGTTAGCTCCATGTCGTGCACCTTAAAGAAGAATATACTGTATGATAGAGGTTGAAAGCGCAAATACTAATATAACATACTTGCACCCACGTCGCCATCAGATCTGTGTTGGTTTTGTGTTCTCTTTATTTCCTTGATGTGCACGTGTTGCCTACGTCTACTCTGAAGACATGTACTCCCATTGAGTGGCACGTATATTTTCAAAATTTTAGAACTGTGCAAGTGTTAAGAAATCCACTCGATGCATGCATAATACATATTATCTGATCTCTATTGTCTCCTCTTGGAATGTTCACCTGTGTGGCTCGGCATAAGAGTTTAATAGCACTGTCTCAGTTGAAGATTCCGCAGTGCATGTAGATTACGGTTTCATTAGAAGTTACGTTGGATTCTTTATCAAAGCTGCATGCAACTGGTTGATCACTAAGCTCCACATGTTAAATTCTGTATTTGACGTACATATCTAAACATCTCTACTGGCGTGTTGAAGAATATTGATCCCGTATTGGCGTGGGATCATTAATAGGTTTATCAGCTTTGTCTTTATATTATCTACGTATTTAATTCAAGTCTTATTTTCATAATTTTTGTGGTGTTTCGAGATTAACTAGAATTTTGGATTTTGATAGTTGTCATTAATCAAAATGTATTCACATCTAAAAGTTTCAAAAACTGTATTGTCATTTTTTGTCATGGATAAATTAAGTCATATTAAAAAATTTGATGGAAATTATTTTCACACATGGCAAATTCAAACACAACTATTTTTTATCAATAAAGACTCGTGAGATATCATTGACAGAAAAGTAAAGAAACAAGTAGATGTAGACAAAGCATCAAAATGGGAGAGCAAAGACCAAAAATCCATAATAATCATTGGATTGGGACTATATGATGCTTATTTGAATCATATAGACTTGCCTAAATCCTCTCATACAATTTGGAAAACATAAAACAAATTATTTGGTTCACAAGTTGGAAGCGAAACGATAGCATTGAAGCAAAGATTGTTTGGTCTTGAAATGGAAGAAGGTGACAACATGGCAAAGCACATTAATAAGTTTCTATCTATCTTAAACCAGTTGGCTGGAATAAAAGTAGGTGTACCTGATGATGATGCAAAGGTTGTTTTATTGAATAACATGCTAGCTAGTTACTGTAATATGGTTTTTACATTGAGTCAAATCAATCCTAGTTTAGAAGATCTCATTTCTTCTTTACTTGATGAAGAAAAAATAATTATGATTGTTGAACCAAAGGAAACTGTAATGTATGGTAGAAACAAGAAAGAAAAAGCATTTGTTAAGAAAAAATCCAAATATGGTTCAACTTCCAAAGCTACAAAGAAATAACTTACCTACTACTATTGTAAACAACTTAGTCATATATCTACAAATTGTAGGAAAATAACATAAGACTTACTTGATAGGAAAATGAAAGATAATGCCATGGTTGTTGATGAAGAAGGAGAGAATGAAGACGAAGAAAATATTGCTCATACAAAAAATCAAAGTGATGAAGACTTTCTTTATTAGATGATTTTTTGATGGAGGAGGAAGGCAACAGAGGCTGGAGGTCAAATAATGACCTCTCATCAGTCATCAACGACGGGGCCGCACTTTTTGTATGATGACATTTGTTTCAGTTGTGTTGTGAGGATTTCAGTTTTTCAGTGTGGCGTGAAAAATAAGAACAGATGATGTAAATTCATGTTCACTTGTGAGTATTCCTCATGTAACCCCTTTTGTAGAAACGTTGTAGAATATTGATCAAAATGTATTGTAGCAATCATGATGTGAAGGTTATTGGTAAACTAGGAAAACCAATTGTGTAAGGTTTTTGGTGAACCTGTAAAACCAATTGTGAAAGGTTATTGGTACACCTGCAAAACCAATTGGGTAAGGTTGTTGGTAGAAGCCAGAAAAAAACCATCAGTGGAGGAAGAAATGTGTGTTGGCACATGTGCGAGTTTTGTGCAAGTTGGATGTTGTACAGTTAAGGAGTTGGTCATGAGCACACAGAGGTGGCACGCTACAATCAAAGAACGAGATATGTTTTACCATGTAAAAACTAAGAGGGGGAATGTTAGGAAATAGTTTGTACGTTGGGTAAATTATTAGTATATTGTTATTTGTTTGTGAGTTTGTTGTTACTTGCATCTATTACCGGGTTCATTGTTTCTATTTGGTAGGTGATGGTTGTGCTTTCTATATGGCTATATAATAGCCAAATGTAGTGCTCGAGATATCTGGAGACTAAATATAATATATTAATTGTTATTCTTTTGGTGTATCTTCCCAAGGATTACAAAATTTCTAATGTAGGTAGGTGGTGGCCTTATAGAATCCCCATAAACTACCCTAAAAGGTGTTGCTATAATTTCCCACAAACATGTTTTACAAGGCACACATATGAGATCAAGCAAACTAACGTGCATTATTACACACAATGCCCTCACGACAATATATCACACAAGTTAACCTCCTCGGGTGCTCAGCTAAGGCACCAGAGAATACCTGTCCCCATCGGTTTTGGTTTCATCATGATGGCTAACAAGGATGTTCATGCGTATACTCAATAAGTGATAAGAGCATAATCATTACATAAATAACAATGTTCACTAATATTCATATCATCAACCTAACCAATCACCCATATGAAAAAATTAGTAACAAATGAATCATTTATTAATCACTAATATTTCATTCACTTGAAATACAACCATAATCACCATGCAATATTAAAATCAACACCCTAAACCTAATTTTTGTGAATGTACTTATATTGATGGGCATTTCCCTTCAAAATTTTAAACATTAATCAAACAGGACATCATGTACTAGTTTACAATAAATATTTGATAAGTTTGGGATCAATGCACATGTTAGATAACTTTTGTTCTTCCTTGATATACATATAATACTCCACATTGATCTTTATCTAGTTATTTTATTTTGGTCCCTATTCAATTCCATGATAGTCATTCCAAACTTTCTTTTGGTGCAATCTGCTTTCCATGCAATCTACTACTAAGTTCAACACACTATCAAAGACTCATTATTTCTTTAACTTTCTCCTCTGAAGTATAGTTTTAATGTAGTATTTATTGCCACAGAGTTGAGTTCCCTACACCATGTGTTTGCAAGGTTATCTTGGTCTTTCACGTGCCACCTATTTTCACCAACTTTCAGGTCTTACACGATCTAGTTTTCAGTACCCCTAACATGTTTTGTACTTGTTAACTACTACATGTCTTCTTTTCCTATGTATACACACAGGTTGTTACCCATTGTGCATTATGTTGTTACCCATTATACAAACTTAAACCAAAATACATTATGTTTTTCCAAAATGTATGCTTATCCGAAATAAATATATACTTAGTCAAAAATTGTTAGGAATGTTTCAAATTTACATGGCATTACATAATGCCCATTATGCTATGGTTTTATTACGTAATAATTTTTCATGTGTACAATTACATGAGTATGTGAGCATTTTCTTATATGTTTTGGAAGTGTGAAGGTGTAATGTGAATTGTGTCTGGGATCAGTGCGCGGTGAGAGTTGTCGTAAGGTGTGCACCAAAGTTGCATAACATTGGATAGGGATGGGTTCATATAGCAACGGTTATGAGTGGGCGAGCATATTTCTATAGAACTAAAGATGTTAAATACATGGGAATGATGATTAGGAGGTGATTTTTGGAAATATCTTAATTCTTTGTCATACTAATCAGTGGGTTATTCGAAAGCATGTGCATCCTTGGAGCATGTTTATTCCTAGAAGCTAATTTTTTGAAAGTGGTTGGACAACTATTTTGGGATATTACTTTTCTATAAATATACAACCATGTCTATGATGAATAATGTGGTGCAAAAAATGTGTTAAAAACACACATTATATTGCAGAGACAATCTGGGCATGCGTGTTAGTGTACCGAACACGTTGCATGTTAGGTATTATAGAGTATTGTAAGTCAATGTTATAGTTGTGCAAGAGGTTTGTACATAGACTATTGAAGTATTGTGAACATGGTATTGCATTTTTTACTATTGGATTAGAATATATGTAATAATAAATATCTTTATTAGTTGGTTTTTTACCCGAAAGGGCTTTCCCATGATAAAACATGTGTTTATATCTTGTGTTTTTATTTTTTAACTGTGTTGGTTTAATATTCATGCTTATCATTTCTCTTTTATGAATATAGATATAGTTTAGTTTCTTGGTTAGGTTTGCGTAAATTACGCAGTTAATAATCTTAGGCCTAATTTTCCCAACAAATATTGGGTTCAACATTACCTCATGCTATTTAGATTGAATGTTCCTAAGTAATCCTTTATCTACTTCATCTTTAAATACATCTTGTGTCTCCTTGTGAAGTTGGTCTTCAGAATTATGTCATTTGGTTAACACAGTTTGTATTATTTGCTTCAAACTATCCAATCACGTGCAAAAACCCTTCATTGCTTTGACATCCTTCTTTAGATAATTTACCTTTGTTTTCATTACACTAATATTTTTTCCCACGTCATTGATTACATCTTCAAGTTGTCTTATGTCTTCAATAGTTTTTTTCTTAAGCTCATCCAAACACATCTTTAACTCTTTCTTTTTTGCACTTATTCCATTTCCTTCACATCTTGGAAAAACTTTGTCCTGCTAGATTTTTCCTTGTTAGTATATACTTACATGCCTAGGTATTTTTAATTTTGTTGGTTAGGGTGGATGCACACTTCAATAATTACTTCTTGTTGTGTGAAGCTCAAAAATATTTATCCTACGAAGGTTTCCTTTTCATCTATGTTGCTTACAAGTTTGTCATTACCTTCATTATTTTCTCAACCTTGGCCCTAACCTTGTCAATGTCATCTTTCTCTAATTGATTTACCCACACACTTGAATCATATTTTTATTGTTTGAGAAGGAGGTCGAACAAGACCTCAAGCTTCCCTATTCCATCAGAATTGTTGATTTTAACTACATCCACTAAATTTAGATCTTCCCAAAGGATTTGAGGACACAACATCATGGCCTTTATATCTGTAATAGTATTTTTTCACTCTAATTTTGTTCATTTTTCTTATTCAACCTAAAGTTTTTCTTTCTCATATTTGAGATATTTCTCTATTTTATTCACACAATCAGATTGTTATCTCAATGATATGCCATTTTTCAAAATTTATCTGGCCACTTCGGTGGCCACTTTCATCAATGAACACTTGTTTGTGTTTCAATCATGTGGAAAGAATCCACATAAGTTATTGTAAATCCATCAATATCTTTTTGGGGACGTTTGTGCACACACAAAATAAAAACCTCAAACTAGAGCTCATTTGTGTACACATCCATGAACAAATATATCCCTCTTCTAAGTCATTGTTATCATATTGTCATAGTCCATTACCTCTAAGAGGTAAAGGTATCCATGTTTCTTCCCCTATTGAGTATATCGTACTTATATTTTCTTCTTGTTATTGGACGTGTTCTTCCTTATCTTTTACATTTACCTTCTTCCTCCTCCAAATTTATAAGTAGAGGGGTTTCTTTTGGTAGCAAGGTATTCCTTGTGTTATTACCTTCCGAGCCTGGTTGCCTTGATCCTTATGTGTTGTCGTACGTGGATTATTCCTTAGGTGGAATATTTTCTTTGTGTGCCTTTTCCATCTCCTTTCTATCCTCATGTTCCCCTTAGTTAGGCTCCTTTTTAGATTCTCCTTCATACCCCTGTGTAGGTCATCATATCTCTCCAATAACCAAGACAATCATCCATAAGAAGCTCGACATCCATAGTCTGTGTCAACTATATGATTAAATGCTTTACTAGTGGTTTTTCTGGGCACATGAAGATTTCTGCATCATCATTTGTGCTTTGTAACTTTTCCCTCCAATACAGATTATGCAAAATATGGAATATTATGTCTAATATGAATGTAAAATTATAGTAAATGAATAATAAATTAAGTACATCCGATACACTCAAGTAAACTAAGTAATGAATAATAAAACCCTAATTTCAAAAAGAGGATAAAATGCCTTAGTTGATTCGCTATAAAGTGTAAACTGGACTGAAGCTCTAATAGGATGAACAAAGAGGAAGAAGCATCATATAAAAGCCCTGATCTAGAGGTACAAACTAGACTAGGGTGCTTGGACATGGATAAGTGTGCTAGCAGGTGCCCTAGGCCTGTTTCTGGGTGCCTGGGCCTGCAGAAATGCTCAGAAACCCTCCTCCAAGGAGTCACAAGATGTTCTCCTTTTGTCACCTTTGATCACTTTGAAGTTGCACCAAGATCGTCGAGGTCACACCAACATCATCGAGGTCGTTTTAAACCTGCAATAAAGTATGAACCTGTAAAACCCTCAAATAGACATCAAATCCTTAAAAAAAGATGCAAAATGAGGGGTCAGATTGTTCTCAACTGTCATAATGGTGAACTTATGATTGAGTGTTGCATTACATCTCAAACCCAATGTAGTTCTGTGTGTGTGCAGAATTGTGCACTAGGTTTCTCTTTTGCCAGTCGCACTTGTATAGCGAATAAGTAGCTAGATGTAGAATGTAATAAATTTGTGCATGGAATAGAACGAACTTCCCTCCTATATAGCACTGTATGCAGAATAACCAGCCCATGTGTCCCTTGTGATGGTGCTAGATGGAAGTAATGAAGCTCTTAGATGCTTGGTGGATGCAACCTTAGGTGGTGATAGTTAATGCTTAGTGCTTGGTCCTTTATTCTAATCACATAACTTTATATTTATATAATTCCTTTGCTTGAATTTCATAATTAACCCCAAAATGGTTGAATACAAAAAAGGTAAGATGCAGAAATGGATAGAAAGGACCCAAAAAGTATGAATAAAGTATAAAGAGGAAAGGGGTGCCTAGAGGGGACGAGGGCACCTAGCGCTGGCGTCAAGGATGACAAATGCCGAAGAATAAAAGTTAGACTAAGAAAGTAAGGATGTAAGACCAAAAGCAACAATAGAAAGTAATGCAAGGTGGCCAAAGACATGGGTTAATTAGTACCTAAGTTCTTACTTAGAAATCATATGAATAGTAGTATGTAATCAGGACTGAATAATTACCCAAAGTGTTGATTTTGTGTCTACATTTGCACCCACTTTATGTTGGTAAGAGGAAATCTTTGTAACATAAAGTAGATAGATATGTGTACCTGATAACCATGTAGATCAATGATGTAAGTGTGTCGAGATACTAGACAAAGCGTGGAGTAATAAAAAATGTGAAGCGTGGATGCCAAGGAGGAGAAAGTGTAAAAAGTGATGATGAAAATGAACCTAGAGAAGAAACACATGTGTATATGTCATGATGTACATGTTATTGATGTCGATGTCATCGTTGGTGTGATGTGGATGATGTTGAATACCACTTCCCATACGGATAAACCTACGAAAGAGAATTTGAACAATTAGTCAAACACACATGTATGTGTGTAAGGAACATATAAACGAGTATGGAAAATGAAAAATGTGAAAAAAGGAACATGTGCACTTGATCTATGATGAAGAAAGAGTGTAGAAAGGATCTTGCAGATGATGTCGACGTGTAATTTTTTTCAGGTGATCTAACGCCAATGAAATTGAAGAAGTGTAGGGAGAATAGTTTGGTGTCATCCTCTAATATTTTAATTGCTTCCTACAATGTAGAACCACACTTCAGATGGTGTGTATAAACGCATGTGTTAAGGACTGTATGCCCTGTAAAATCCATTTTGTGTGGAGTTCTATAGACTATGTTGAACTACCAATCGCTGTGTAATTACCCCCTGGTCTCAGGCATCTAGGAAAGGCTGTTGTGGTAAGGACCTAAGTCAGATTCTCAGCCCTGTCTAAAACTAAAAACTATGTTGTATCGGTAGTGTGTTGTGCTATATATAACATTGTATGGGGTGAATGATTCACCCATATGATGCCCCCCTCGTTTGGGTTGCATGCGACGTCGTTGAAGGAGTATGCGGCCCAAAATAGGATCGACTATTATGTTGAAACAGTGCCCTGGAGGGGAAGGGAATGTGCTTGGTAAAAACCAAGGTACACACAATCAAGTGGCTACGGAAATAAGTGTTGATACAAGGAAAAACAAACACTCATGCAAAATACAAAATGTAAGCTAGTAGACACGAAGACAAAGTGTAATCTAAGATGCGGGTAAACACGCAAGAAGATAATGTAGACCAAAAAAATTGGGTTACAAACAGAGGACATCACTCATTATGTCACGAGACAATCAAGGCCATAATGAATGTAAAAAATTAGAGAACAAGCAAGACATAGGGCAAAGCCCACAACCAACGACAAATAGTGGTAAACAATGTATCAGAAAACCATGGACGTAAATAGTCCTGCATAACAAATGTTACACATGAAGCACCTATTAGCACGTTAGAACGATAAACGTTATATCAAAGCATGTGGAATCCAATAAATTAATATGTTATGAACAAAAAATGAAACAATAACACCTGTGATGTATGAAAGTGGATGCCCCCAGGAGCCGCTATGGGACTGGTACTAGGTACTATGCCAATCATCTATGTTGTGTGTAATAAATTTGTATAATCTGCGATCACAACTAGAAAGGCAAGTGAAAGTGCATGTGTGAATGATAAAAGATAATGGAATACAAGATATCTATCTAGCATGTGTAATAAGATGAACATGTAACAAGTAAATGTAAGCAAGAGTAAATGCAACCAAGATATGCAATGCAGTATGATGTGGATGGTACAAAATGGAATGCGGTGTGAATGATAGGAGCAACATGCCCCTTGAGTGGGTGGAAATGTATGCAAATGAGGTTCGTTTATTTATTCCCCCTCAACAATCAAGAATGAACCGTAAACTAGAGTTCGTCATCCGGAAAAGGTCTGAATGATGTGTCGTCATGTGTTAGAAACGAGTGATGAACTAAACATGGATTATTGATCATAGAATGATGATGATATCTAATGTAACATATGGATGAGTAATCATGAGATTGTAGAATGAGGTGATGATTTAGCCTCAATCGTATATCACTAGGTGCATGAATTGGAAATCTAGAAAGGGGTGATGATTTAGCATAAAGTGTATGTCATTATATGAGCTATCTAGGAATGTCACACGATGAGATGATTGGATGATTAAACATGTGATTTTTATGAGGTCTATTTGATATATATACCCTCAACAGTCGAGTATGGACCGCGGTACTAAAGTGCGTAATAGGGTAATGACCGCAACATTTAGAAGTAAATGTAAGAAAAATGTAGTGTGAATGTAATGCAAAGTGTATAGTAAATGTTGCGAGAGAAGATGTCTGAGATGTGTAATGTGTAATTTTACTAAGAAATACTAGGGATATGTGTGGTGAATGTGTCTAGTGTAAAAATGTGTGAGAATGCGTATTATGTATAGTGTGTAGTGTGTGAGGTTCATGTGTATAATATTCCCTCAACAGTCAAGTGTGAACTATAACACAAGAGTGAGTCATAAGGTAATGAATGTTGCTTTAAGTGTAGTATTTCTTAAGATGCGTGACATTGCATGGGTTCTTGAGTGGTTTCCCCAAAAGGGTGGCAAGGTGATAAACTCCACAACCAAGCTTGTCAGTGATAATGTAAGGGCCGAGCCAATTACTCTTAAATTTTCCTTTAAGAGGAGCTTTAACGTTTGCATTTTTTTCTCTTTAAAGATGAGGTCTCCTATGTTAAACTTGCGAGGATGAGTTTTGCAATTGTATGTGTGTGCGATATGAGATTGATATGCACGAGATGTTTGAGTGCTTAGACAAGACGTGTGTCTAACATCTCTAACTCATGTAGGTGGTTTTCATTATATTCATGGTCTTTAGGTATGCCTTTGAGCGAAACACGTAAGGAGGGTATCTCAAGTTTGAGTGGAATGACGACCTCAGCATAATAGACCAAAGAAAAGGGATTTGCATTGATAGGTGTGCGCACACTACTACGATAAGCCAAAAGAACATAAAATAGTTTATCATGGCAGTCATCACCACTGGAAGCAACTATCTTATGTAAGATTTTGACAATGGTTTTGTCAGTAGCTCCAGCTTGGCCATTGTCTTGCAGGTAATAAGGAGTAGAAAATGATTGTTTAATTTTGACATTTGTAGTTTTATCACCACCCATATCATAACCTCCTTATTTTCGAAGGAAGATCCATTATTAGTGATAATAGCAGAGGGCGCACCAAAGCATGTTATGATATGGGTAGTGATAAAACTACAAATGTCAATACCTGTCGTACTTCACAGTGGGATTGCTTCGACCCATTTTGTAAAATATTCGATAGCAGTAATAATGAATTTATGTCCATCAACTAATTTAGGATTTATCATGCCAATGAGTTCAAATCCCCAAATGGAAAATGGCCAAGTGGGCGCAATCGGTTGGAGATCATATGTGGGTGCTTGATAGAGGTTACTGTACGTACCCAAAATTATAGGGTACTGCACCGCTGGAACAACATTACACGTGCCCCAATGATGATACAGGTCTCCTCGCAAGGTGTTCAGGATCTGGAAAAGCTCTCCAAGTATGCGTTAACATCCCACATGCCCTTCTTAGCCCCTACGTGCTTTGCTTTTTCCTTCCCCCTCCTTTTCTTTGATTTTCGGTCTTCAGTGACGAAACCGCCGCCCAGGCAAAGTGGTGATCCTTCAGGCGTTTTCCAGAATGCTCTTTTAACGTGACTCGTGTAAATTTTCAACGTTTACCAGCTTTTTTTCACCGCCTTTGCTTGTATTTATGATTCTGGTTCCCTGGAATAGTGTTTTGGCATTGTTTATGGTTTAAGAGATCAATTTGGTTTTCACCTTTGGGTAAATGGGATTCTATAAATAGCTGGCTTGTGCTCAAGCAAATGGCCCCTCAAAATTTGCCTCTGAATTTCTCATTTCAATAGCTTAGCCTTTCAATTTTGTTTAGGATTCATAGTTTCATTTGTTGTATGCATGGTAGTGTTGTTTAGCTGTTAGAAAGCCACATATTCTCCTTGTGCAAGTGTTGTTATTATTTCATCCAATCAATTGGAGTAGGATAGTTTGATTTTCAGTAGGAAGCCATTAAAGTTGCAGGTTCTGCTCGTCGAATAGGATAGTTTCAGGTTCTGGACGTTTTATGTTGCATGACTCGCAATAAATCCCACTAGGAATTGCATAAGCCAAGCTCTGTTCTCTTGCGCTATCCCTCTCCTACTCGCATTATATTCAGTCTACATCCTAAGCTACCTTTGTTCCAATATTTACTTTTGTTGATGCTAGCATTACAGGCTTTTTTGGATCCACGTGAGCACAAAGCAACGAGGAGATCATACTGAGGGGACAAGGCCACACACCATCGAATTCGCCACTGTTCTACAAAATCCAGGTTAAAGCTTTCAAAGTTCTACTTAAAGCATATCAAATAGAGTAGTCAATCATTTCATTTCAGTTAATCTCACTTTCGATATTGCTAGGGAAGCTGTGGGGATTGATAGTTTCTGAGAAACTATGATTCACTCCTCACTTCTGAGGTAGGATCGAGAGTCTTTCAAATAGATTAGATCAGTTATCTGGTTACTTAGAATAGATTCACAACTGCACAAACAAGTAGCTATACTCGGCTGCTTTGTTTGTTTTAATTTCGTTATTAGTTTAGTTGTCAATTTCTAGATATATTAGATAATTGCTCTTTTAAATTCTGTTTAGTAGCTTATCAAAAATGTCAGATTTAGGAATATACATAGATATATCTTGCGTAGTCGGTTTATTCTGTCATTAATTAGCTTTACATCATTTCCTTTTGCATGACAATCACGGGACCTAGGGAGCCCAGAGAATACGTATTCGAGCCTATCATACCTCAACCCAATCTTGTTATAGCAATAACTGATATAGACCAGAATCTTAGAATCCAAGTCTTTCCAAACAACAACAGACTTACAACAGATCAGCTCACAGTTAAGAGGGTTTAAACATAGAAGACGACCAAGCACACATATTCTGGTCAAACCAGCCAAACTACAGGTTACCTTAGATAAACATCCGCATGACTATAGAAGGGCTTGAAAGAGAGAAAACATTCGGTTGTGACCCCTTTGGTCCCACAGCCAGACGCAGGAGATATTCTCACTGATATAGACACTAGCTTAAGAATTCAGGTTGCAAGAATGCCTGTAAGATACTCTGAAAAGATTACACAACTTTTAATTCTGAACATAGAGGCCGAAAAGGCATACGACTATTGGATACTAGGGATTAGGGACTGATTCCACACATGACCATAGCAGGTCCACAACAACCACGAATCTACGGTTGTGATCCACAAATCCCACAACCCAACGAGTCCACAAGTCAATCCGACGTTGATGCTGGCTTACGCACATTAGTATTTAGATCCACTCCATTTCCGCCTATCATAATCACACAGTTATCCTTGTTGGATATAGCAGCTAACAAAGCTAAGGATTTCTGGACTAGACCGGAGAATCGCCCGTAGAGTCCACTATATCCATCTCCATCCTATGACCCTATCTGAAGATATACACAAAACAATCCTAGGTCATTTTCCTCGTATCCCACAACCTATAGATCGGATCATGCCAGAGCTCGATATTGATTGGAGCCTTCGAGCAGTCATCCTCACTAACCGATCTATCACACCAGTTCAGGTTAGGAGGGCCTTCTTTGCCTTAGATTTGTAGATTCCATTAGTGTGTATCAAAGATATAAGATTGCCTAACTAGTTTACCCATACCCCACGTATAATCCATCCCCACCGGCTGTCTCAGCATGACCTCGGGAGGTCAGGTGCGAGGAAGAGTTACTTGTAGATTCCCATGCTCGCTTATCACTTTTTCATCATACAGTTACTGTGCTTTTGAAACTTGTCACAATGAGTAGCATATTTTAGGTAGTCATACTCCATGGTAGGCTAATAATATCCCCAACGTATAAGCTTTTGAGACATAGCTTTTCCATAGAAATGTCTGCCACACATGTTGTCATTTATTTATGAAATAGTAGTAGGAATACTGGCAAGCCCGAAGCAATGTAATAGCTGGCCATCAATTGCATGTTTGAATAATTTTGTCCCTAAGATTACATAACGAGTATCCTCACATCACAAAAAATGAGCTTTATGAGGTTACAAAGTATCTGGAATGGTTTGCTTATATAAGAAGTTGTAAATGGGAGTAAACAGTTCGAATTTGTCGTGACTGCGGGCGATGATGCAAACTGAAAGAGGTAGAGTGGAAATGGAAGGATGTCACAAGTATGTAATGATGAATGTGGCTTTCTCATCAGTAATATCTTGTGGGATAAGTGATGTTGCACTAGCCATGACGTCTGCACGACGATTATCCTTATGAGGAATGATGGTGATGGAATAAAACTTAAATGTAGCCAAGAAATCTTTAAAAAGCATATTGTATGGAATTGAATGTTCTTCCCTTGTGTTATATGTGTCATTTACTTTATTTATGATAAGATAGGAATCATTGTGAATGCATATGTTATGAATGAAGAGCTTTCGAGTGGCGAGAAGGCCAAGAATGAGAGCTTCGTGCTCAATGATGTTATTTGTGCAGAAAAACCCTAAGCAGTACGCAAAGGGAAGTGGATCACCCTATAGGGTGATGAAAACTATCCAAGCCCTAGTGCCAGAATGACAACGAGATGAATCAAAGTACATTGTTCATGTATCAGGATTGATATTATAGGTAGCAAAATCATCACGGAAGGAATCACAGATGGGTGAGGCATCGAGAAGGGTTGCTGCAGCTAATTGATCTGATATGACCTAGCCTTTAATTAGTTTCTGCAGTATGAACTTGAAATCAAATTTAGTGAGAAGCATAACCCAATGTGCTAGCCGTCCTGATAGATACATACTAGATAAAAGGTATCCTAATGGATTGACCTTGGTTATAATATGTACCTCATTCTTAAGAAGATAATGACACAATTTATCTTCCACAAATATAAGGCCGAGACATAGCTTTTTGATGTAGCTATAGTTGCATTCATAAGAGAGAAGCATTTGAATGATGTAATAGATTGCCCTTTCACATTGAGAATCATTATGTTGTCCCAACAGGGCCCCTAAGGCATGAAACACGATGAAGATGTATAATAAGAAAGGTCAATCATCTAGTGGGGGGACTAAGACAGACAAATTTAAAAGATATGATTTTATGTTATCAAATGTCTGTTGGCACTTCTTATCTCATACAAAATTAGTATCCTTCGTCATGAGGTGTGTCAATGGTTGATTTTTATCAACAAGTTGTGCAATGAATCACCAAATAGCTTGAATTTTTCCTTGTAATGATTGTAGTTTATGTAAATTTTTAGGCAGAGGCATCTCAACAATGGCTTTAATATTATTGGGATAGATTTCAATGTCACGTTGCGAGATGATATATCCAAAGAGTTTACCGGTTGTGACCCCGAAAACAATTTTTTTTTCGGATTTAGGCATACATGGTATTGATGTAAGCTTTCAAATAGCGTTCATAGATCTTGTGCATGGGTTGAATGACATTTGGATTTAGCCAATATGTCATGAACATAATCTTTGATAATATTGTGAATATAATCATGAAATATGTGCGTCATTGCTCATTGATAAGTGGTCCTAATGTTTTTAAGGCCAAATGGCATGACAATGTAACAAAATGTATCCCATGGTATGGTGAAAGATGTCTTCTCTTGATCAGTGGGGTTGATTTTAATTTGATTGTAACCCGCGAAACCATCCATTGAAGAGAGGATATCATAGCCGGTAGTATAATCAACAATGAAGTCAATATGAGGCAAGGGGAATCAATCCTTGGGATAAACTTTATTTAAATTGTGAAAATTGGTGCAACAACAAATGCAGCCATCTAGTTTTATAACGAGTATGATATTGGATACCCATTCTAGATAATCAACAACACAAATGAAACCAATGTCGAGTAATTTTTGAATTTCTTCCTTGACTAGGAGTGCCACCTTGGGGTGCATTTTACAGATTTTTTGTTGAACTATTTTCGTACCGGGGTTAAGGACAATGTTATGCATTGAAACATATGGATCAATACCTGGCATATCACTATAGTCCCATGGGAAAATGTCAGAGAAGTCGTGTAGTACTTGCTTGATATATTTTTTATCTCTAGGCATGAGAGAGGCAACTAACAAAACCATGCATGGATTTTCAGTTGCTTCAAGGTTATATTGAATAATTTCTTCATTAAGAAGGGTAGACCAATCGTTCACTTATGGATATGTAGGAATAGTATCAGGAGGATCAGTGTCATCAACATGTGTATCAACGTCTCCAAAGTAAGAAGTAGTATTCAGGGACAATGAAGATCGTCTCTTATGGTGAAAGGAAGGGAGATGATCATAAATCTCCATGTGTTCTAAAAGAGCATCATCAATAGGAAAAGTGTCTAAATTATCCCAAATTCCAAAGACATTAGCACAAATGAGTTCCGAATGGATGAGATGAAGTGAAGAGGTGTATAAGGCGGTATAAACTTCCAAAGGAGGGATAGGTGGGGGATGATATCCTAATCTGAGTTTGTGAGATTGTGTGGGAAGGTCCTCAAAATGTTGTGATTCTAAATTCTTGTTGACTTAAGCTCATATCAGAAAATTGGTGCAAGCATTCACATCCTAACCCATATTTAGAAAAGTCTTGAGTAACATAAGAAGAACCAAGAGTTTCACTAGATTGTTTAATAGAATGACAATACGTGAAAGGTGATGGATCAACCAAGATATCATACAAAACTCCCTGATAACGGAATTTGAGTAGTGTATGAAAGTAGAGGGGACTGCATGCATGGCATGAATCCAGGGCTGCCCAGGAAGAATATTATAATTAAGATTATTGGGCATGACATGGCATGGAATAGTGATTGTACACAGACCAATAGTGACAAGGAAGTTAATACTACCTAAGACACACTTGGGAATATTGTTAAAACCATGAATGGAGATTGATGAAGGAGCTAAAGAATTTTTCGAAAGACCTAAGTGATGAAGAAAAACTATGTTACATATGTTAAGGCCAGATCCATTGTCAACAAAGGTGCATTTAACCATGACATTGTGTATACAAACCTTAATATATAAGGGGGGTCATGATCTAACGTTGCTTGGGAAGGTAATTCATATGATGTGAAATATATTTGATCCTCATTAAGAGATAAAGTGGAAGTAAACTTATGGTATACATATTCGAGTGATGTGTGAGGAGGAATATAAGTAGTAGCTAAATATTTTTTAAGCTTATTGATACAATCAGGATGATTTTATAGATAAACATGGATAGAGATATTCATGATTAGAAGACCTTAAAAATATGAGGATTGTAAGAGTGTGAATGATCAAGTTCGGGTTCACCAAAATGATTATACAAAATGTGGAATATTATTCCTAATCTTAATGCAAGATTATAGTAAATGAATAATAAATTAAGTACAATAGATAAACTCAAGTAAAATAAGTAATGAATAATTAAACCCTAATTGCAAAGAGAGGGTAAAAGGCCTTAGCTGATTCGCAGTAAAGTCTGAACTGGACCAGAGCTCTGACAGGAAAGACAGAGAGGAAGAATCATCACACAGAATCCCTGGAAAATGTAGATCTACAGGTACAGACGAGACTCGGGTGCTTGGAGAGGGACAGGGGCACTCGCAAGTGCCCTAATCCTGTTTCTAGGAACCTCGGTCTACAAAAATGCTTAGAAAACCTTTTCTAAGGTGTCACAAGATGTTCACCTTTTTTCACCTTTAATCACTCCAAGGTCACACCAAGATCACCGAGGTCACTGTAAACCTGCAATAAAGTATGAACCTGTAAAACCCTCAAATAGACATCAAATCCTTAAAAAAATGCAAAATGAGAGGTTGGACCATCCTCAGCTATCATAATGGTGAACTTATGACTAAACACTACACTATATATCAGAATTAATGTAGTTTTGTGCATGTGTGGAATTTTGCCCTAGGTTGCTCTTGTTCCAATCGCACTTTGATAACGAACAAGTAGCTAGATGTAGAATGTAATAAATGTGTGCATGGAATAGAATGAACTTCCCTCCTATGAACTGTGTACACAAAATAACCATCCCGTGTGTCCCTTGTGATGGTGTTAGATGGATACAATGAAGCTCTTAGATGTTTGGTGGATGCAACCTTAGGTGGTGATAGCTAATGCTTAGTGCTTGGTCCTTTATTATGATCACATAGCTTCATATTTATATGATTCCTTTGCTTAAATTTCGTAATTATCCCCGAAAAGGGTGACTACCAGAAAGATAAGATGCTCAAATGGATAGAAAGGACCCAAAAAGTGTGAGTAAACTAAAAAGCGGACATGGGCACCTAGAGGGGATGAGGGCACTTGGCGTTGTCATCCTAGCTGGGCACTGGTGTCTAGGATGACAAATGCCAAAGAATAAAAAGGCAGACTAAGCAAGTAAGGGTGTAAGACCAAAAACAACAATAGAAAGTAAAGCAAAGTGGCCAAATACATGGGTTAATTAGTAATTTTCTTACTTATGAATCATATGAATAGTAGTATGTAATCAAGACTAGATAATTACCCAAAGTGTGTGATTGTGTGCCTACAAATACCCTTCCAAAGCTTCTTACTCATATTCCTCTTCTTCTTCCTCATGGATGGGTGACATAGTCTATATTGGTTTCTTCTCCTTCTTTGCAGCCTTTTGCTTTATGCTCGCCTTATATAGAATGTGAAACACTTCATCCTCCTCATTATGTTGCTCTGCTTCAACCTTTTTACATGGCCTTAAGAAGTAGAATAATCTACAAGCATCCTTATTAACCACTATCGCATTTTATGGTTCAATAACATATATATTCTACTTCTACCTTTCCACCAAGGTATTCTTTCCAAGGTAAACATTTTTGGTGCACAGGAGGTGAATATCTACGTCGATGTACTCTACATTAATTTTAATCTTAAAAACATTAGCTTTTGATTTACTAATTTGATAAAATAGCTTATTGTGAATCCATAAGGGAGTTTCAATCAAGATGACATACTCTTATTTTATCAAAGTCCATGCAAAGTGAGAAGTGCTTCATAACACAAAATTGGGTTTAATCCTATAATAATTCTAGTAGGTGTCTCGAGATGTGTCATTCATCTTCAAATGATTTTATTAAATGTATTAACCAATTATCTAGATTATCCTTACATGCCTTTGTAACGGTATTCAAACAAGTGTGATTCTTGTAGCAATTACTATTCTACATACGAAATTCCCATTTTAAATCCCATCACCTTCTTGCACAACAATCTCATTGTAAACCAATAAGATGAGGATCACACGCCAAACTAATTTTTTTCTAGAGACATGAACTTCCTCCACATATTTGACCACGCACTCTGTAATATAATGTTATATGTTGTACCACATTCCTTTTGCCATCTTATGTTCCATATAGAGGAAATTCTTATTTACCTCTAACCGCCTTTTTGAACCTGTCCATTTCAAAATGACCAGATGTATGAATACTCTTGTTGTTGAGTTGTTAATCTTTACAATGGAGAGGATGTGTCGTCCCCTTTTCTATTTTAGTTCATATACAATCTTCTCAATTTCATCATCTTCTCTAAATGGCATATCGAGTTCTTCATCCATATAGATGAAGTTGGTTTCCCTACTTATACATGAAGTGATGATTTTCATCCTTTGTCTCACGAAGTAGAAGTAGCCTTCATGGATGTGTAAAACCAAAAACTGTATTAATTTCGAGGTTTTTACCAAAATAAGGTAACTCAAGTAGTTGTTACACTTCCATGTCTTGCAACACATGTTTTATATTGTCTTCAAACATATTGCCCTCTATTGAAGTATTCTTATTTGTTTGTACCATGTATTCCTTTTCAAACATATACTCATGGCCCGGTGCACAATGATTATAGTCATTGATCTTACAAGAAGTTAATATTGACACCCAATTTTCTCCACACACCTTTGCCGCAAGTACTGCATCTAAAAAAATATCAGAGAAAGATGCCAAAATGTTGGGGTTTTTCTTTACTTTTATTATCAACATCATTTTTGGCACCTCTTTATACCTACTTCCCACAGATAAGGTTAGTGCTTATTGTAGACACCCTAAAATATCACATTACACATTCTAAATCTCCGAAATCACACCATAATTACTTCACAGTACATTATGACCATTTTTTTGCCACTTTCAATCATTTTTTATATATTCTGCTATTTTACGACATCATCCGAAATAAAATTCTATCATCCCCACATTTCCCCTAATTACCTCTATCACTTGCACATGGTCTCAAATTATTAATTGTTCATACTATAAACCATATTGCACTCGTATCACATTCCTATGATGATTAATTAATTAATTTTATCACTCTTATTATTCATTCTCTAACCCAATAGCTAGTTTTGTTAGCTAATTTCGTATTAAAATAATTAAACAAATCCTACACATATCCATTTCCACCTCATCTCTTATCCACTCATTTCACTAATTAACATCTCTAGTTAACTACACTGAAACAAATAAATTAAAGATAAAATTATTAAATATATGCAAGAGGACAAGTTTATATTAAATCAAATCATGCATTTGAGTTAACTAATTACATCCCACAAAGCATGACATTCAAAAATTAAAGAAAATCTCCCCAAAGCTAAAACTCATGTCACCTTTTTGGGTGAATAAAACTAAAGACATGAATTTAATATTTCAAAGAAAAAGCTTAAAATATTCAAAATAAATGCCACCTTTGTCAACTCAATGAAAACTCACTCAATTAAACTCAAAACAACAACTTATCTTGTCAATCAAGTTGGAAACTCAAACAAATCTCTCCAATCAAGTTTTGATTAGCTTTAGATTAGACAAATAAATCATAAAAATCAATGATTCAGGATTCTCTTCCTTTGTCTATAAATAAACACACATTCCTCTCCATTTATCATCTTTGGGATATTTGAAATTTGTATCATTATTGTGTCGAATTAACATTAAATTTTACACATCATTATGTTGTCCAATTGATCATGAATCTATCAATCAAAATCACTCATTCAATCACTTCACTCGTAATTGAAATATACTTCCATTGAAAACATATTTGGAGCATCCACATACATTTGATCGTTGAGATTCAACAAGCTTGGTGCTTCATTCCAAGCTTTAGCAATCTCATCTGAGGTGGCAAGGAGATATAAAGAAGGGATCAAGTTTACACTTATGTGTTGGTTTCTTTCTATTGTGTAGTATTTCTTTGTATACACTTGTAAATCTTATTCACCTAAACCTTTTTTCCTCTCTCCTCTTAAATGATATTTGTTGGCTCCTCCTCCATCATGGATGTTGTTACATGTGCTCGTGAATTCTTTTTTTCTCTTTTAACATGACTATTTTGAACCCTTGTTGATTTTCCCGTGGTCAACATATATTCCCAAAACCCCTCTTTTTGGCATAATGGAATCTACCTCCATGTTAATGCAAACTAAGCTTTTGGAAATATACAAGCCTTGTAATTCCCTTATCTTCTCTTTTTTTATCCTCCAAGTCATAAAATATTAAAATACTCAATAATGGCTCTGGTGTTCGAATTCACCTTGTTATGCAACTTCACAAATTATCTTTGCTCACAGATAAAATATTTAAAATACAAGTCATTAGAATGAAACTTCCTCTCTTAATAATATTTTTGCAAAACTCAGCATTCTCGTCCACGTTAGTTCCTTATGCATGCTAAGCTTTCAATTTGCCACCTTTTTACATATATTTCTCATTAGTTGTCAGCTATATCCCAATTCCAATTCCCACACAATTTTTTGAATTTTGAACTTAATTGAAATGGTGGTGCCATCAATACACATTTTCTCATCTTCCTGGTGTATTCCTTGGAAAAATTTCAGGTATTTCTTCTCCTTGCACATTTCTCTACACCTTTTCTCTACATTCACAGGCCTTGCATTGCCCTTAACATACCTCAATGTGTTGTTTTCTTTGTGTGCATCCTTGCTTTGTAGCTACCTTGAAAAACACTTTTTTATTTTTCACACTTTTGTCTTGTGTACCCTTCAAATTCATTTCTTTTGAACATGTTATCAACATTTTTCACTCACTCTATCTTTATTTAGGGTGTCAAGCCAATCACATGTTACATTATTTTATGTTTTGCACCAACCTTAAAACCATTTTTCATTTCCAACATTATCAAAGGTTTATATTTTTAGACATTCTGCACCGAACACTAAATCTTGTGTGTGCCCCTTCGCACATGTAAAACAAATTTGGAGCTTAATGTGTTGTACTTATGAAAAGGGAATACAAGTCTATCATATAATTTCTTTTTGCTCCAAAGGTGCATACAAAAATGAAAAAACCATGTTTGTATAAACAAAAGTTACATTCTATTTACACCCTAAAAATAGGGAAAAATTTAAGGAAATTGTGGGAAAAAACTTATAGAATTGGTGGCGAATTTAGCCAGAACAAGAATCACAAGGTTGTTAAATTGTTTGAAATCAGCGGTCGTGACATTGGAAAAACAGAATATTGTTTTTGGATTAAATTATGGATGTAATGGAGAGTGTGGGATAATTTCAACTAAATTTTACAAAAATGTCATGAAGAATTTTTTAATTTTTCAACTTATGAATCGTGATGTTAGTACCCGCCAATTTGAGATAAGTGACAATTTATTATATTAAAGTTATTAGATGGCATTTCATCTAAATGGGTATTTTGATGGACTAGCGATGCCTTAAAAGTTATGTTCTTAAGTGTGAAATCGCAAGTTTTAAATTACAAGGAAACAAAAATTTCTAGTATGAATATCTTGCAAACTGTCAAGGAACATCATCCTAGTTTTGTACAAGCGATAAATGTTCATTGCAATTTTCTAACAATATGGTGCTAGCTTTTTTAATCACGGTAATAGTTTTTTACATGCTCTTGATTATTCATATTAATGGATAACTTCACAGACTCACAAGTTCTAGTATTTTAAGCAACGTGGATATTTTTTATTTCTTTGTCGTTCACAAATTGAGAGGATGAATAATGCATTGATCTGGCAATTTAAACATTTTATGAAAAAATTGCACTATATGGGAGTCACTCATTAACAAACACCTCACATTTATCTATCCTTAAAGATATTGAATCTTAGATGAAAGACTGAGTTTTCAAAGGAATATTCTACATGGAGCGTTCCTATTGGTTTGCACTGACAACAACTAGCAAGATCTAGTAAAGGATTAACAACACAATATCTGAAGCAATGTGGAACCTTTTCATTAGTTCACACCTCAAAGTTGTCAGACTTTGGCATATAGATAACATGTTACCTTTTCAGTGGTTTGCACTTCGCGCTCTAATGGATTAGAGGTAAAAACTGGAATAGTACTAACAGATATGAGATTCGTACTTACATAGAGCCTCTTCATTGGTTTTTCACATTGTGACATATTGTTGTAAAAAATTAACAAATCAAAAAGAGGCACTACGTGTCCAACATCTATGGCCCTCTAAGTTACAAAGGGTGAATAATGTAAAGTTATCAAAGCTCAATACATGTATAATACTGAATTTTAAAGTGGTGTGACTCACAAAATATATGAAATGACATGGGAAACCATGAAAAGTGGTTAATTAAAGCCACATCGACCATGAAAATACCTGAGTAACTCGAATTCAAGTCCAAGTAGTTAAAAAGGCTTAGTGGAATTGAATGTTGGAATGGTATACCGTCGTTTTAGAAATGTTTAAATAAGTTAAAGCATTTCACATAGAATATTGTACGACTGAAAATCAACACGTGACCTTCAATCACACTCAACCTCTCGAGGTCGTGCTGGGACAACGAATGTGGAATATTGTAAGGGTGTTGATGGGCAACTATAGGAGAATTAGGGAGTAAGATCGGGTAGTATGAATTCCTAGTAGTTGAATTGATCAAATGGAAATTAGAGGCTAAGTATGGGTAGTGTAAATTCCCTATGGTTTGATTCCTTGATTTTATCTACTTACTTGAAAAGAAACTAATTAAATAAAGGGAATAAATTAATGTAAGCAAACCTAACTAATCTAGTCTAATATTTTTTGTATTTTCTAGAATAACAGTGCGTACAAAAGAAATGAACAGATAAATTACTTCTAATTCTAATTAACAAATCCTATACAAATAAATAGTCAGATGTAGCTATTTATTTGTGCAACAATATACTAAATCTATTCTAATTTAAATGAAGCTTTTTCCAATCAATAATTGTGGATTAAATCCTCAAACACACCTCAGAGTCACAAGAAGAATTAAAAGAGCTTCTCAGAAGCTTTCTTTCCCTTGAAACTTCCCTGGTGGAATTTAAGAGGGATTTAATAAAGACTAATTTGAATCTAACTTTGAATGCTTAAAACTATGCCAAAGCTACTTCCAGAATCACTTCCCTTGGAAATTTACAGAGATAGACAAGGAAGTTATCTATCCTAAGAAAGCTTTGTAGAAAAAATTGATCTAACTATTTGTAACAAATAAAATGATTTCTTCTACTCTATTTGATATGCGTACGTATGTTCAAAAATAAAGAAATGAAGAAACACAATAAAAACCCCCAAACTGGAATTTCAGTGTAGAGACAATGTCAGTTATGGTATCACTTTGTCCCCTCAGTTGTCTTTACCAATATTTTGTGTACACTTGAGTCCAAGGAGTTGGGAATGCAGAGGAAGTAGCAAGAAGAAGGTACTAGAGCAATAAAAACTTGATGGTAGTTTGGTTGCAATGCAGGAAGAAGAAAGACAACGCAAGAGAACAGAGCTTGCATGGGCAATTTCTAGCAAGATTGTGGCAGTTAAGCTAAGAAGGATGCACAAATAATCTTCGACCATTTTCTTCGAAAGAAGCGATGGTTTTATAGAAGGTTGGATGGGAAGTGCACTATCACACTTGGCATCCATGGGGTGCCACATCAACACATGAAGGGGCAGTTAAATAATCAATTAGAAATCATAAGTGAAAGAGGAGATTTCCACAATTCAGCCAAGCTTAAAATCAACTAAATTGATTGAGAAATGTGTTCTAAAAGTGAACTAAAGTGAATTGACATGTGTCTAATTCACGCATGAAGAGTTCTGGAAAATTCACACATGACTGCCACCCTACGTAGGGCGGCGGTTACAAAACCACCACCCAAACAAGGCGACGGTTACAGAACCGCTGCCCAGACAATGTGGTGGTTTTATTACTATAGGCCAAAACTAAGGGAAAATTGATGCAGGAAGCTGCAGAAAAGTAGGAAATGGCTAAGTAAGGTAAAATAGTCTACAAATATAAGCTGTAAAGAGGTTAGGGAACTCAAACACCTTTGGAAAAGACATGAATCATCATTAGGGACTTTGAACTATTTCCCAACAATGTAGCACATGCAAATTTGGGTGTGTACATATACCTTGTATTCAAACTAATATAGAGCACTTGAAATTCAGAGTTAAGAAAGTGTAAGGGAAAACCAAGAATTTTATCTGAAAACTAAGAGCTAGCTCATTAAAAATCTTGTAATCAATGGATGCCCACCTGCACACTTTCTTCATAAACCAACTGTTTGGGGATAGTATTTTTGATAAGCAAGTGGTGCGACTAGATCACTACATGACTCTAAAAAAGGAAGTTGAGGAAGCTAGATTGGTGGATGACAGTGAAGAAGCCGACCAAGACAGGAGGTAGTACATGGCAGACCATGTTGTAATCAGATTTACTTAGGTGAATTATGGGTGAAAACATAGATGCCAAAGGGGCATTTTAATGTCCAAAGGTGAGAATGTTATTGGAAACATCATTACCAATGTTTTTTTCAGCTATCATCATCTTCCACTAGAAAACATACTCTTTAACTAGGAAACTATAGAGAAGTGGGGACATAATAACAACATCAGAGTAACACTCTAGTAGCGTGCCAAATACCAGGAAAAATTCAAAGCAAAGGTATCCCCCAAAAAGATTATTATTAGATCATTCGGATGAGGAGTCAGAATTGATCTCATGTATAGACTTTTGGTGCACCTAATATTGTGCATGTAAACTAAACATGGGTGCCTCTATTGGAAATGAAAATTAATGACAATAAAGTCCCTAATTTGGTTGGAGTCTTATCTTTCAACCTCTATAATAACCTTCTAGAGGTTAGGCAAAAGGAGGCTCATTTCTACATGATGTCCTACATGTTAGATGCAATGTCTATAGTTCAACAATTTTAGGGAGTTCCTAATTGTACCCCTCAACATCCACACATAGTCCCTACTTGGTTTTCAGTAGTTTGCATATGCACAACTACTAGAAGAACACTAAGGTAGATTTTAACAACTACTCTCTCATTGTTTTCAATTCTATCTATGACACTTCAATGCCCAAATGTCAGTGAGAGAATCATCAATTCATTGACTTCTTGGGGAGATTTCTGATGTTATCTAGATTATTCAGGGATCAATGTTGAAGGAATCCTCTTCATTCCATTCAAGTTACCAATATTTGGCCCAAATAACCTAGCTGAGTAGGAGATTGCCTACCAATTTATTCATGTTATCAACCATGTCTCTAAGGAAGTGAAGAAGCAGGGGATGTTTATCCTACTGTTCCTTCCATATTGGATCTATAATTATAATTGTCTGATAAAGACAAAGAAGGTGGCCCCACATAAGACATCTTTCCACCTGAACTACCACACTATGAGGCCCTATGATACAACCAATAGAGTGGATTATTTATATAATAGCACTTTAGGCATGGCTACTCATGACTACAAACATCAAATGCATAAGCTTAGTTTTCAAGAATGAAACCAATGATCATATTATAACCATTAATTTGAGGAACGATAATGTTATCTACACTCCTTTAGGATAATTAGTAGGAATTGGTGGAATTGAGCTTAGGACATGGTAGGAAGAAGAAATTAAAGAGTGAGATTTAGATGAAGAGAGTACAAATCCTAAGCAATTGAAAAAGCTTTTGGTTATGGTATTTCATCTTTTTAAAGAAAGAGATGGTCCTTCCCATTTTGAGGCTTCTCTGAGCATACCAACTTTAGCCATGGAAGGTATTTTAGTGGTCAATACAAAGGCTTCATCTAACACACAATAGGCCAACACTCCTATGAGTGTTCCTTTGGTAGGTACCATTGTAATTGTGGCTTCCCCTGATTCTCCTTTTTCTTTTATTTATTTAGTAGCTATTAGTATTATGGTTACTCCTCCCTCTCAACCATCCTCTTCCTATCCTTCTTTCGTAGTATCATTATTTCTTCTACCTCTTCTTTTGAGGATGAGATAAGAGATGGTGAAGATAATTTAGGCCCCATTGGATTTCAAAGTCCACATTCATTTCACGTTTCAACCATTCCCCTTGTTTCTCCGTCTCTTATGGCATCCATTTTGGCCTTAGTATTTTTCCCTTCTCCTACCTCTCCTACACCCATCAATTTCAATATCCACACAATTATTAGCACAAGTGACAGACCACCTTTCTTCTTCTTCTTCTCAGGTTTCCATAATGGAACCTATTCAACCTGTCACTTCCATCATAGTGACAATAGGGGCATCAATTGCAATATCTGCACCCATTGCTTCTACTTCGCCTCTTCCTCTATTTAGTTCGACTTCACCCCTAAATTATTTTGGTACCATTGTTAGGAGATCTTCTTGGGTAAAATTGAAGGCTTCAATGTAGCCTTTTCCATCTTTCCATATCCCTCCTTCACTACCTCCACCATATTGTTATTTTTTCATCCCTCCTTTGCTCCATTATATCTCTATGTACGTTCCTCAAACCTTTCTACCAGGTATGCCCATGCCACTTCATCCCATCCCTTCATATCTTCTTGCTTCCCATTTATCTACTTCCATGGCTACCATGAGCTTCATGAGTTAGTTCTTGGCCCCATTTCCACCTCCTCAGCCCCAACCATCACTATCTTGGATCCTAGGGTCCTTACCACAAGTGATGGTACTTTCTTATGCCATTCCTTCCATAGCTATAGTTACAGTTGCCACCCCAGGGAAAACATGGACACCTCTTGGTATTTAATAAGCAACTACTTCTACTATGGTGTAAACTAAAGACCCTAAAGTGGCTCTAAATTATGAGTTTCCCATAGGAACTCTAAAAATGGTGATTAAAATGACGCTTACTCAAATAAAAACTAGTGTTTACATGGATACTGAGGAGGACATTCTCAGGATTTCTAAGAAATATCACACAAGGGAATAAGTTATGGATACTTACTCTCAATCTGTCATATATATTACTTATAAAATGAAAAATGATCTAATTAAAATAGTGCAATCTATAATTGATGCACTCAATGTTTAAAGACAATTAGTTATGCCCAAGAGCACATTGTCAAATGTTCACACTGCTTTGGAGACCTTGTATGAAATATTGATCGCCATCCAAATCCATAAAGACATAGCAGAATAAGGGCTTAACCAAATCAGAGGTCAACATAAGTGTATGACAAAGCTTAACTCCATGATAGAAAAGCTCTTGACAGTTAGACATAAGAATCTTTGCCTCAATGTACTTTATGTTAATAAATGATCTTAGCATAGGCAAGACTTACTTGGAGAGCATTTTGAAAGAACTAACTAACTGGACGATTTCTATAGAAGAAATGTTAGGTGAATTGGAGAGCACCACAAATAAAGTTATTAAGCTTATGGTAGAATCTCAAATAAATTCAATTTACTAACCAAATGGTAGACTAATCCAAAAAAATGTCTTTGATCAACAACTACATGCTTTCATATCTACAATAGCCACAAGCTTTGCTTAGGGTGATGTAACAAGATAAGTATCTATTATCATGACTTTGGTCACCCATGCATGTAATAAAGTATAAAAAATTTCACTCCTTAATGAGTCGGTAAGGGATTCATATGGAAAGAGCCCAATTTTGATTCAAGAGGCATCAAATATGATAAGGCCACTCATTTTGGATGCGGTGTACATTGAAAATGAGTTTAGGGCATGTGCAAACGAGATCCAAAAAGTTTAAGTGTAGTCCACTCATACAACCATGGGTGGAAGTTTGAAATAAAGCTCAGGCATGCATATATTTTGCTATTGTCTGATTTATTGTTATAAAATAATGTAAGTCTTAAAAATAGGCAATTCCAACTTTCTTGCATGAAAGCTTTGCCTTTTGATTTTTTAAATCTATTTTAAGTCTAAAGTTAGGTGTTCTATCTTTAGATAATCTATTATGAGCCCTAACCGATGGAAAAATTGTATAAAAACATGAGTTTTATACCCTCTAAGGGGGAATAATTTTATAGAAAAAAGTGTTGTAAAGTCTGAGGATTGTTCATTGAGTTGTTTTGCTACATACGATTTCCCCAAATTGAGGAATTACTTAGAGAGATTGGTTGTGGAGCCTGATAGTGACGGGGGTTGCAAGGGGGGTTCGGGGGCCGTGCGCCCTGACAGGGGTTCGAGGGCAGTGCCCCTGTAAGCCACATTTTATATGTATTTATGAATTGTGAAATCTGGACCGTTCCCTATCAAGTCACAGATCTATCGAGTGGTTTTCTATGTTTCCTTGAAATGATAAAAACCCTAATATCTTTAAAGGATCATTATGTATGAGGCTCTTTGTATTAGTGGCAACACTGTGAGAGAGATTTTGGTTGGATTGAATAAAAAGGATTAGCTGTTTCTGGTGGACGTTCCCCATTTTGGGTAAACCACGTTAAATCTGTGTCTCTGTTTTATTGCATTCTTTTCTATTTTACATTTTCTGCATTATTCATTGCATGTTTGTTTATTTGTATAACTGGTATAATCCTAACAGTTTTCTTGGTTAATCATTGTCTGGTTTTCCATATTGTGAAATTTTTAAGTGTGTAGAAGCTACTTTCGTAATTATAGGTTATGATTTAGTTTAATATCATTGAAACAAAGTACTAATGTGTGTATGTAATTGGATATTTTGTTAATAATTTATGTAGCTAATCTATTTTATTATGTTTCATAATCTTCATTAATGTTGATTGAATTGTGTAGCAACAAGTTCAAATACCAACATTGAGTGAAATTGTTATTGTTTTGGAGATTTTATGTGAAGGGATGTGTGTTAATAATATCTTACAACAACAGTCCTTCGACTTCTTGCTCTTATCATATTGAGCATGTGTTGTGTTAGGATTAGGTTGTTACGAGTACCTAAAGTGAGTCATATAGTGGTGAGTTCAAGCCAACAAGTTTTAAGAAATGTCAAGAAAATCTCTTTTTCACCCTACCCTACCTTCCTTTTTTTACAACTTTTTTTGAGGTGGGCCTTATCATAGCAAAAACCTTCCTTTTGAGGGAACACTTAAAATTCAAGATAGGTAATTGTAAACAAAGTAAGAATCTCCAAGTGTTAACAAGTTGCATCCCTGTTATTCCACCACTTGGTTATTTATAAAACCACATACCTCACAATTCATGCTCTGAGTCAACCCCTCTAAGCTTCAAAATGAGTAGGTATCATAAAAATTCCCCATTTTTGCATGTGGGTGTAACAAACGCTCATCAACAATTCTCACAAGACAAATATAACATCTAAATATTATCTTGACGTCAATGGTTTGTTATAAAACTAATTATATTAATATGTATATTATGTGACACAAGTTAAACGTATATCAATACTATAAGTATGTTAATAAGTAAACTACATTATTCCCTTATGAACACCTAGTAGAGATGGTGGATTGGTCACAAAATAATGGAAATTTGTAAGAGAGTAAGAACTTACTTAATTGATCCAAAAAGAAACAAAAAAATCAAATATAATCAAATCAATTAAAGCTTGAGTACTTGTTATCACTCTAAAGAGCACCTTGAGTGAAGAAGTGCAATCAATCCTTCTCTTTAGTTGATACAATGGGAACTTATTTGAGCATGGGTGACTCAAGTTGAGAAGAACTCTCAAAGTGGTTTGGTTCCTTGAATCAATCACCTAAACTTGTTCTCTTATGGTGTTGAGGGGGAGAAATATCACAAACATAACATAAAACATGTAAAATAGGTGATACACCAATTGTTGGATGCATATGACAACACAAAACACACTAGTTGACTGTGAAATGCCTGAAAATAATCACTTCATCTACTATTTGATTGGCTTCTACTCTTCTCAAAAGGCATTAATAAGCTATTGACAAAGGATGAGAGGGTAGATCTGGGTCTATTCCACTTCCAAAGCAATCTACAAACTAAAATAAACTTAAAATGATCTGAAAAAGATTTAAATCTATTTAATGGAGGTTTTTGAGACTCATAAACACTCAAAGGAAGAAAAATATTCAATAACACACCATAAACTTGTTCTAACACACTTCAAATCAGCTGTAAATGGAGGAAACAATCTTTATTACTTCAAAAGGGTGTTGTAATACAAAACTGAGATAGCCTAGACATGTCAAAATAATAAGTCCCCTCATTGCTTCAAAACCAAGGGTACATATAGCAAAAGGAAAGAGCAACCAACTCATCTCACTCTCCAAATATAGCACTTTAATGCGAAATCAACTAAAATTAGCTAGTTGGAGACAAATCCAATACTAGCTATATTTGTCCTTACATGCATGATTCGACCCCCTTGCATATAAAAACGAAAGTAATATTAACAAAACTATTATTAATGTACATGATGTTACAAGGCTGAAAACATAAGTTACATGGTCTATTTATTATTTTTTGACTTTGGTCAACCCTCCTTTGCAAAAGATAAGGAAAACATGCGTTCTTTGAGCTAGTTTTGAGGTAATTATTGCTAGCCTTAGCAAAAATTGAGGTAAATCCCTTGGCTATTTTGGCTCTTGGTGTATCATGCATGAGGTAATATTTTGTCCCCTTTTTTTTTGGCATAAACATGCATAATTATCACCCCTTACAAATAATTAAAACAATTACAAACCAAACAAACCCCACCCATGGGCAAATGACTAAAATGTTTTAGAAGGTTAAGTTGCCCTAACCATAGGTAAAAATTGACCATGGTTAGGCAAAAATGGTTGAGCCCCATTTTGAATTAGGTTAGAAACCCTAAAATTGATCATTTTTGCATCTGGTGTGGAGGCTCTGTTTGTGGGAAACCTTGAAATTTTTTCCTACATGGCTGTCATTTTCAAGTTTGGGAGCTCTGTTTTCATTGGTGGTTTGAGCTGGGTGCTTCCCATAGCTCATTGTAGTGCTTCTTGAACTCAAGCTCAAGTATTGCTCTATTGTCTCCCTTGAGCTCTATTTAAACAACCCAAGCTGGGTTCTGGTCTGTGTGGCTCTACATTCTTCAACCAGTTCCTCTTTGCCACCATGGGTTTATGTCTTTTCATTTTTTGGTATGAGGCCTTGTTGTTTTCCTCTTGCTGGGTTTGAGTTCTTTCCATAGCTTGTCATTATCCCATGTTGTCTCCATGGTTCCATTCTTGATTTTGGTGTTTTGATTGCAACCCAACTCACCACTTGTATTTGAAAAGTTCATAGCTCGCCGTGTTATTTTCTGTATCTCAACTTTGTTTCATCTAGGCAAGGGTTGTTTGGACCAGCTTGATGTAGATGTGTGTCATCGATGTGCTCTGGGTGATTGTACGAATGAAAATTGACATGCAACCTTCAACCGCACTCGACCCCCCGAGGTCATGTCGGAGTAGCTGATGTTGAATGTGTGTGGCTAACTATAGGAGGATTAGTGACTAAGATCTAGTAGTGTGATCTTCCAGTAGCCGAGTCGACAAAGGGGAGATTTAGAGGCTATAAATGGGTAGCGTAAATTCCTTCACATCGTGTTCACCAATTTATACGGATGAAAATTGACATGCAACCTTCAACCGCACTCAACCCCACGAGGTCGTGCCGGAGCAGCCGATGTTGAATGTGTGTGACTAACTATAGGAGGATCAGTGACTAATATCTAGCAGTGTGATCTCCTAGTAGTCGAGTCGACAAAGGGGAGATTTAGAGGCTATGAACGGGTAGCATAAATTCCTTATGGTTTATTTTCCTAACCTAATCTAAGTGCTAAAATAATTTGAAGTTTCCATGTAAACTGAATGAAATTAACAATCTATGCTAGTGTTGAAAGGAACTAATCTAAACAAGTCACAAAACTAAAATATTACAATCACAAACAACAATTTGCTTCTATTCTAAATAATTAAAATATTTCTACACTAAAACTAAACAAGAGAGATAACTCGATGTGGTTATTAACCTGTGCTGAGTGTATTGAAACTAAACTAACTTAAAACACACACTTTTCCAAATGATCTATGATGTGTAGACAACCTCCTACAGATATTATCTCCTTCAGATCCACAGGGATGGGAAGAAGAGGATTCGTCACCGGGAGCTGCTATTAATGATTTAAACCCTCTTGGAAATTAACTAATTGCTTGCAAATGAAAGGAAATTGATTTATACTCTATTTGATATGATGTAACAATGATAAATTGTAAGAATGAAGGAAATCAAACAAAAAATCCAACCTGGAATTCACAGAACAGAGGTAAATCCAGCTGTGTAGTAATTTTTCCCCTCAGTTTTTCCTTTCTTTCTCCAAGTGTCCATATGAGTCCAAGGGATTGGTAATGCAAGAACAACGGAAAGAGAATGGTGCTTGAATAATGACAACTTGAAGGAAGTCAGGATGCAATGCAAGTAGAAGAGAGATAACACAAGATATCTGAGCTTGGCAATGCAATTCCTAACAAGACTGTGGCAGCAATACAATACAAGATACATAATAATTCTCAGGCCCTTTTGCTTGAATACAAGCATGGAATATATAGGAATGGAGGATGGGAGGTGCCTTCATGCACAAGGTAAGAAGGAGCAGTTCCAACCCATTAAATCTATTTTAAAATAGAAGGAGGAAGGAGAACCAAACAATCAAAGCTAATTTTAGACAATTCGGCTCACGGATGCATGCAAAAAGTGAAGTTAAGTGAACCGTTGCATGTTAAAACACGTGTGAAGAATATGGAAAAAGCGGGCAGGACCATTGCCCTGCGCAAGGCAGCAGTTTCAGGACCGCCGCCCAGGCAGGGCGGTGGTCCTGGAACTGAAGGCCAAAACATGCGCAGAAAGAGCAGGAAGCTGGAAGAAAGCGTGGGAAGGCCAATTAAAGATGTCTAGGAAACAAATATACACTGCGAATGGAAATTGGAGCTCGAACACCTTCTTGAAAGGAACTGAATCATCATTGGGGACTTTTGTAACTATATTTCAACAATGTAGCACATGTAATTTTGGGTGCGTATAATGAGCTTTGTTTTTATGATCTCCAGCATTGCATTTGGGCTCGGTCATTGTTTAACCTCTCAGCCTGTTGGATTACATGCTTGGGGTTTCATGTTTGAGGAGCTCACCCCTATAGTAGTTTTCCCATTGTGAATTCTTCGCTATGTTATTTTTGTCACTTCACTTCGGATTATACCTTGAGCTCGATTGTGTGCTTCAAATTGGGTTCGTGTTTTAACCCAACCCTTGCTTCACCTTGCATGAATTGGGTTTCCTTTTTTATACTTTATGGGTGAGTTCCCTTTCATCAACTTGACAGTTTCCCTATTTAGGGCTTGACGAGTTACCTTTGGGAGAGTTGGCCATGTAATGTTTCAACTCACCATGGATTGTGTGGCTCGACTCACCGTGTTTGGGACTCAACTCTCCCTATATCATTTCACTGCAGCTCCACTTGTTTTTCACAACTTAGTTTGAGCTCTTGTTCATGAGCTCCCTGTGCCAAATTGGTAAGTTTTTTTTTAGTTTTATTCGAGCTTGATGTTTGAGAAACTTGGGGTCTTGAACAAATAACCCATATCCTTTGATTCATGACTATAACATACTTCAAAGGCCATTTCGTCCTGAAAATGATAATTAAAATTGGTACTCTCACATTTACAAAATGCATGGCTCCATCATTAGATCTGAAAATCTATACCCTCATGTTTCATTTTGAATACTTGATGGAAACTTGTTAATTTCACAGTTCTTTCTAGATGTATGATTATCATTTTCTTGAGCCTCATGTAGATATCGTTTATGCATTTCTCTTTATTTCAGTTGATGGGTATGGCTGCAATATGTGACATTAGAGCTCTTTATAAAGGAATACATGAAGCACATTTTCTTGATTAGTTGATGCATTCTGTAAAAATGGAACATGTGTTTTAGAGATTATACTTTGTAATAATGAATGAACTCTATTTTTACCTTGGATGGCTATCTTTTTAGATCTAAACATTTGCATTCTCATTATTTTGTCTTTGAAAATTTTCTTATATGAAAACTATCGAATATCTCCAAGTCTGAAAAATCTTGCACTTCTTGTGACTTGTTCTCATAAAGTTGTATTCTAGTGTTGTCATATCACAAGAACCTGCAAATTTGAGCTCTTTTTGAGTTGAAGTGATTCATATATTATGTACCTTACACACTTATATTTACAATGGTGGTGGCAAAATTTTACATTCATTTCCTGATCTAGAACATTACATTCATGTAAATTCATATTTTGAAAATTTGTCTTATTCTCAAAATATGTTTTGCAAATCTATATTATTTTCCTCATTCAGATTTATTCATACTTGTTGATTCTATTGAAAACCTAAAATTGTTCATCATGTTTTGCACTCAAAAGCTTTTCTTTTTCAGTATCTTGAATATGATGTTCCTTCATTTTTAAAGAACACACATACATCTGAAGCTAGAAATACAATGAATTTAAGGAACCCCGAGCTCTAATCATCTTCTTCTTTTCCTCATTTAGGTACATTGGAGCAACAGTGGATCAAGCTTGGAGCAGCAGTGGATCAAGCTTGAAGCACCCATTGCAAGGAAGGGGATTCATCTTTTAGGAAATGACGGGTTCCCTTTTCTTCGTTTCATTTTTCAGCTTTTAATTTATCTACATTCTTTGTTTAGATAGCCATATCCCACAACTTGTATGGGGAAACTTGTACAATTTCCTTATGAATATATACAAATGTTTTATGTAATGAGTTGTTTGTTGCTTCTTTTACATTACTTTTCATTTGCATAACTAAATGAACATCAGAAACTCGATTGTCTAACACAACCGCATATAATCATAAGTAATTAACAACAAATTGTTTGTATCTTTTCTGATTATTTGAAACCAAGAATGAATGAATGAACACCTGAAATAACTTTGCTTCCATACTTAACAATTTGAAATTTACAACATACTTCTTTGTTGTTCTAGCATGTTGATTTTTGGTATATGATGCCCTTCCCGTCTCCATCAGGTCCCAATAATAATATTTCAGGGTTGATGCATGATCTTGGCGAAGATGACAACAAGAATGGCATCCTATATGGGGAATGGGCATCCTGAATCATGCTTCCTATCCTTCTCATTGCTTGTATATTATCCAATCGCCCACTGAAAATGAGTAACCTGAAAATTTTTGTACCCCTCCACCATGATGACCAAATGGTCAACATCTTTGACGACTTTTCTAGACTGGTTGTTTTCTAATCAGCAAGAACCTCTGATCTACTCTCTTCCAACCATGAAAAACAATTTAAAACCTTCATACAAGCTCAACTAAGCATGCCCAATGCCGAGAAAATCTGAAATCCTCCAAAAATGATGGAAAAACAACACTAACAACATGTGCAAAAATGCACTTGGAGGAAAGAACAACTATAACTAGATGGAAAAATCATATATACTCAAAGTGGAAACATGAAGAGTGTACATAAGCACTTATTTTGCAATAAATAATCCTATACTAACCTATTCTGACTAATAAAAATGAGAAGCTAAACAAAACCTGATACAGGTAGAGAAAAGTAGCTTCCCTTTCTAAAAAAATGTTGTCATGAGATCAATTTTACAACTAGATCATATGGTAAAAGTGAAAACATTGTTTACACCTTTGATTTGCTCAAAAAATCAGTCCAGAAAAAGATAAATACCTCTACTGGATCTGTAATTGGCTTTTAGAGATATTAGGGCTAGCTATTGAGAACATGAAGCTCTTTTTTATGCTTTAAGTTAAGCATAACTGATGACAATGCTGGATTTGATCCCAAATCAACCAAGCATCTGATTGGACAAGGCCTGATCCTTCTAGTTTGCCCATCTTCTTTATATGTAATTCCTAGAATAGAGCTAATGGAAACATTTCCTTCATTCTTGAGCATGCTTAGAAACTGATAGGAATGTAATTCTACTTCTTTAAACAAATTTGTCTCATTCATGATGACTGGTTCTACAATGGTGTCAGCATCGCCTTCCTCATTTTCATTCACCATGAAGTTTGATAGATCGAACTCATCTTTTTACTCCTCAGGAGGACTGATTTAGACAACATGATCTTATTTGATATCCTCCTCCATGGCAGGTTCATCAACAAAATTAGGTTCAACAAAAAATGAAGGGGAACAAGAATATAAATTTTAATTTTCAAAAGGAAGCAAGAAGATTCCTATGATCTCTATTTATTCAAACATTTATGTCTCTTTCAAGTCCTCAGGAACTGATTTGTTATCCTCCATCACTGATTTTTGTGAAGACAAATCAACAATCTCTTTGAGAATATTGTACACTACATTTAGAATGGAGAGATTACTGATCATCCTCATCTGTTTTCTCTAAACACACATCTTCTTCCTTCAACTCCTCACTCCCAACCTCTTCTGAAGTTTAATCAACTATGATATTTGATTGAACTCAAATTTTGAACTCCAAACCATCATTTATTTTATCAATTCTTCTCTTATGGTTTCTTCAGTAGGCTGCCCTCCTTGACTGATTTTGTGATTTTCCTTTTCCTAAATTGGGCTTGGGAATGTGAGAGGAGGGGTGGGATGGGTTTCAACTTGATTTTGAAATTTTTTCACAAAGGGGAAGGGTGCAAAATATGCTTGTGAGGAGATGGGGTGGAAATAGTAGCCTTGAGAAAGCTAGGAACTTGAAAATTGGGTTGAGATGGTTGATAAAGAATGGTCATTGGATTCTGATGGGAAAGGTAAGTGGGAACATCCCATTGATAGGGTTCCTCCACCTTATGCTCATTAGCCTCTAATGCATGTAAATATGTAATATAATTAAGCATTTGAAGGAAAGAGTCACTTATTAGCTCAAGCCTCTACTATGGGCTAAATCAACTAGGTATAGGACCTTCCCATTGATAGGGTTACCCTAAACCAGGTTGTTTAACTTGCAAGAATTGTATTTGCTCCTTGGCAACCTACCATATCTGCTGCAATCTCTGAACACTTCCTTCAAACTCTTCTTTTGGTGTAGAATTATTTCCATAATATGCATATTGTTGTTCCTGAACAACATAATGATTATAAGGATAACCATGCTGATTTTTGAGGTTTGGATCATGGGCATATTCATTGTGATAATAAGGATTGTAATACTGATATGAAGGGGGATTTTGGAAGAAAGAGAGTGGATTCGAATGGTACATCTATTGAAAATGTGGAATCATGATTGCATGACCTCATAAACGATGGAAAAATGGAGGAAAAGGTCTGTTGAATGGGAAAATGGGCTGTTTGGATCCGCAGAGTGACCAAATATGTTTTAAAAATATGCCTCCAAAGGCTGAAATTTTACCAAGAACACATCAAACTTGGCAAAAGAAAAATGTATACCATGATGTTATGGAACACCTACAAAATATGTGAGTTCAATTTTCCCATCGAGCGTGCCAAAAATTGTTATCACTCTGAAGAGCACCCTGAGTGAAGAAGTGCAGCCATGATACCAAAACTCTAGGTTTAGTAAATGAAATTAAACAACAATAAATTAAGATCAACACATGAAATAGAAAACACAAAAAACAGAGAATTAATGTATATAGAATGGAATAGTTTCTATTGAATATTTGAGGACATTCTATACAATTTCTTGCTCCTAGAAGTATGGATTCAAGTCTTATCACATTATCCCCACATCTCTCCTCTATTCCCTTGTCTTACTCCAACACCCCTATGTCTATGAGTTGTGCATAGAACTCATATATTATTTCAATATTAAATAATCCCACCATACCTATATGTTCACACTATGAACATTATTTCCTATCATTCACCCCCTTATTGTGAACATGGGGTAATATAATACCTACCTATGTTTTACATATGGTTTTAAAAATTGGATAACCACTAACCAACAGTAGAAGGTTTTCTAGTGGAACCAACAACCACTCAGTAGAAGGTTTTCTAAGAGAACCAATAACTCTCAAGAAGGTTTTCTAATGGAACCAACAACTATTTCATAGCAGCGTACATTTTTCCCACATCATACACAAGGAAACTATATGGGAAATTTTGCTCTTAATTGAACAAGGATTATCCTTCTATTCTTATTTACTACCACACATGCATGAAATAAAAAAGTAAAAAACATAAATGTTCACCATTACAATAAAGCAATCTCGTTGTTGGTGACTAACAAGAGATGTTATTTATCCTCCATCCTCGTATGCCTCCAACCTCCATGCAATGTTGCTTACCTACTCAACAATTTTTAATTTGAAGCTCAAATATATGAACCCCCCACAAAATGGACTTGGATGTCGGTTTCAACCGATAGTGCATCAAGTAAGGCAATTTTTTTTTCTGCCTTTTGACTCTCTGATACACATGACTTTATGGTTTTACTAAGCATATGAAACAAAATAACTCACAAGATGATAGATATGATTGACTCTTTTGACGATAAAATTTACATAATACAATGATACTTGACAATTACTAATGACTTTCACTTATTAACGTAAATACATTTTGATTTACAACATAATAATTCAACATAGACAAATAAACTATATTTACTTTTTAAAATAATATTATTTTTTCAATGACTTGAATTACTTTATTATAAATTAAAGCCCAAAACATAAATTAAAAAAAATCCTAAACGATAAATTGCAAAAGACTATAAACAAATTATTTCAATACATATTACCAATTGACATGCGCATGAGTGAAGACTGAGAATGAATGACACAGTTAAACAAACAAATATAGGATGACACAGTTAAACAAACAAATATGTAATATCCTTAGGCAAGAATATTACCTAAAAATTTGGATCACCGTTTTAGACAATGTTGGTCTTACACACATATTTATCAAGATGGGACACGAATCTGGAGAATAAGTCGACCCACCAAAATAATTAGATATGTAGCAATTGTAGTCGATTGACATTGATCAGTGCATGAATTATCTCCACCTATGTTGACAATTGGTGTTGATATGTTGAATCTTTCTCGTAGATCATAAGATGAATAGATACGGTTTGAATGAATAGAATACACCAATCACTCCGTTGTTTAATACAATATTTTCTAGATGCCTCTCAGGGTTGACTGAAAACTGGTAAAATACAGATCTGTAAAGTACACAATTGTTGATGTAAACTTGCATGTACATGATTATTTACACAAAAATATCAATGCTTAAAACCCATAACAACCACGATGGAAGATATCACAACAAACAAAAATCAATAAATGAAGAATATTGATAAGTGCGGAGAAACTATTAATTCTGAGCCATGCGTAGACCTGCTTACATCATGCAAGCTTTAATTTATGCCTTGGTGGAAACGATATGTGCTTCAATTTAGTGATCTCCTCCCTGTGCAAGATAATTTGCATAATACATAATATGCACTTGAGAGGACGACTTATAGTTGGTAAATACTTCAAAAAAAATATCACAGGGCAGTAAAGGCCAATAGTTAACCCCCAGACAATATACTTTCCCATCACAGACACAATCGTTCAACACATGAAATAGAAAACACAGAAAATAGAGAATCACCATATAGAGAATGGAGTAGTTGCTATTAAATATTTGAGGGCATTTTATACAATTGTTTACGCCTAGAATTATGGAGTAAAGTCTTATCACATTATCGACATACCTCTCCTCTATTCTCCACTCTTAATCCAAGACCCCTATATTTATGAGTTGTGTATACAACTCATTTTACACATTCATATATTATTAAAATATTAAATAATTTTACCATACCTATATGTTCACACTATGAACATTATTTCCTATCAAAGAAATCATTCTCTTCGGTTGATCCAATGGGAACTTCTCTGAGCATGGGTGACTCAAGTTGAGAAGATCTTCCAGAGCGGGCTGGTTCCCTAGATCAAACAACTAAAGTAGTTTTCTTGCGGGGGTTGAGGGAGAGAAATAACACAAACTTAACGAAAAGCATGTAAAATATGTGATACACCAATTGTTGGAAGCCTATGACTGCAAAACACACACTAATTGATTGCTAAAGGCCTGAAAATAATCACTTCATTTGTTGTTTGATTGGTTTCTACACTTCACAAAAGGCATTAATAAGTTGTTGACAAAGGACAGGAGGGAAGATCTAGTTTTATTCCACTTTCAAACCAATCTACAAACTAATATGCAGTTAAAATGATCTGCAAAAGCTCTAAAACTACTTAACGGAGGTGTTTGAGACTCATGAGCATGTAAAGGAAGCAAAATATTCACTAACACATACCCATAAACATGTTGTAACACACTTCTAATCAACTGCAAATGGAGGAAATCAATCTTTATTGCTTCAAAAAGGTGTTGTAGTACAAAAGTGACATAGCCAGGCATGTCAAAATAATAAGCCCCCTCGTTGCTTAAAAAACAAGGGTACATATAGGAAAAGGAAAGAGGAATTGACTCAACTCACTCTCCAAATATAACACTTTAAGGTGAGTTTAACTAAAATTAGCTAGTTGGAGACAAATCCAATGCTAGTTATATTTATCCTTACATGCATAATTCGACCCCCTTGCAGATAAAGACAAAACTAATAATAACAAAGTTATTATTAATGTGCATGATGTTATAAGGCTAAAAACATAAGTCGCATGGTCTATTTCTTCTTTGTTGACTTCAATCAACCCTCCTTTGCAAAAGATAAGGAAAACATGCATTCACTTAGCAAGTTTTAAGGTAATTACTACTAGCCTTAACAAAAATTGAGGTAAATCCCTTGGTTATTTTGGCTCTTGGTGTATCATGCATGAGGTAATATTTTGTCCTCTTTTGTCTTGGCATAAACATGCATAATTATCACCCCTCACAAATAATTAAAACAATTACAAACCAAGCAAACCCCACCCATGGGCATATGAGAAAAAATTATTTAAAAGGTTAAGTTTCCCTAAGCACAGGTAAATATTGACCATTGTTAGGCAAAAATGGTTGACCCCATTTTGGAATTAGGGGAGAAACCCTAAAATTGATCATTTTCGCATTTGGTGTGGAGGCTCTGTTTGTGTGAAACCTTGTAAATTATTCTGACTTGGCCGCTATTTTCAAGTTTGGGAGCTTTTATTTTTATGGGTAGTTTGAGATAGGTGCTTTCCATAGCTCGTTGTGGTGCTTCTTGAACTCAAGCTCGAGTCATGGTATATTATCTTCCTTGAGCTCTGTTTAAATAACCCGAGCTTGGTTTTGGTCTATGTGGCTCTACATTCTTCAACCAATTCCTCTTTTTTGCCATAAGTTTGTGTCTTTTCCTTGTTTGGTCATAGGCTTGGCCATTTTCCTCTTACTGGGTTTGATTTCTTGCCATAGCTCATTGTTAACCCCTTTTGTCTCCATGGTTCTATTCTTGAGCTTGGTGCTTTGATTGCAACCCAACTCGCCACTTGCATTTACAAATCTCATAGCTTGTCATGTTATTTTCTTTATCTCAGCTTTGTTTTCATCTGGGGTGAGGTTTGTTTGGACCAACTCGATGTGGATTTGTTCCATCAACATAGTCTAGGTGAGATTTTTTCATGATGTGCGGATTTACATTTGGGCTCGGTCATTGTTTGACCTCTCAACCCACTAAATTACATGTTTGGGGTTTGGTGTTTGAGGAGCTCACAATGGTAGTAGCTTGCCCGTTGTGCATTCATAGATGTGTTGTTTTTGTCAGCTTGTTGATGAGCTCAATTATGTGCTTCGAGTTGGGTTTATGTTTTAACCCAATGCTTGCTTCATTCTTGCATGAACTAGGTTTCCTTTGCTATATTTTATGGGCAAGTTCCCTTCCATCAGCTCAGTGGTTTACCTATTGGGGGATCGACGAGTTACCTTTGGGAGAGCTCGACCATGCAATATTTCAACTCACCATGGAATTTATGGCTCAACTTGCTGTGTTGTGGGACTCAACTCACCCTTTATCATTTCACTACAACTCAGCCCACTTTGCAAGACTCGGTTTGAGATCTTGTTGATGAAATTCCTGTGCCAAAAGGATAATCTTTTTTTTTTCTGCTTCAGATTGTTGATGTTTGAGAAACTTGGGGTCTTTAGCAAATGGCCCATACCCTTTGATTCATGACTGTAACATACTTCAAAGGCCATTTCTACTTTAAAATGATAACAAAAATTGGTTCTCTCACATTTGTAAAATGCATGGCTCTATCATTAGATCTAAAAATATGTACCTTCCTGTTTCATTTTGAATACTTGATGGAAACTTGGTAATTTCACATTTCTTGCAAAATGTATGGTTATTATTTTCTTGAGCCTGCTGTAGATTTCATTTATGCATTTGTCTTTATTTCAGTTGATGGGTATGTCTACAATATTTGACATTATAGATCTTTAAAAATGCATACATGAAGCACATTTTCTTGATTAGTTGATGCATTCTGCAAAATTGGAACATGTGTTTTGGAGCTTGTACTTTGCAATAATGAAGGAACTTTGTTTTTACCTTGGATGGATGCCTTTTTAGATCTAAAAATTTACATTTTCATCATTTTGTCTTTGGAAATTTGCATATATAAAAACTATTGAATATCTCCAAGTTTGAAAAATCTTGTACTTCTTGTGACTTGGTCTCATATAGTTATATTCTGTTGTTTCCATATCATGAGAACCTACAAATTTGAGCTCTTTTTGAGCTGAAGTGATTCATATATTCTGCACCTTGCACACTTATATTTGCACTAGTGGTTGTAAACTTTGACATTCATTTCCAGATTTGGAACATTGCATTCATATAAACTCATATTCTAAAAATTTATCTTATTTTGGAAATTTGTTTTGCAAAATCTGTATTATTTTCCTCATTCAGATTTATTCCTACTTGTGGATTCTGTTGAAAACCCAAAACTATTCATCATGTTTTGTATACAAAATCTTTTCTTTTTCAGTATCTTGAATATGATGCTCCTTAATTTTTAAAGAATACACATACATCTAAAGCTTGAAATACTAAAAATATGTTCTTGGTTCTTCATGATTTGCACTAATGCATCTTCTTCTTTTCCTCTTTTAGGTACACTGGAGCAACAATAGATCAAGCTTGGAGCTGCACTTGTAAGGAAGGGGATTCTTCTTTCAAGCAATGAAAGGTCCTCTTTTCTTCCTTTCATTTTCGGTTTCCGATTTATTTGCATTCTTTGTTTAAATAGTCATACCCCACAATTTGTGTGGGGAAACTTGTACAATTTCCTTAAAAATATATATATAAATATTTTATGCAATGATTTCTTTGTTGTTTCTTTTACATTACTTTTCATTTACATAACTAAATGAACATATAAAACTCAATTGTTAAACACAACTGCATATAATCATAAGTAATTAATAACAAATTGTTTGTATCTTTTCTGATTATTTGAAACCAATAATGAATGAATGAACACCTAAAATAATTACGCTTCCATACTTAATAATTTCAAATTTGTAACTTGCTTCCTTACTGTTATAGCATGCTAATTTTGATATATGATGCCCTTCCCGTTTCCATCAGGACCTTGCAGTAGTCTTTCATGGTTGATACATGATCTTGGTGAATATGAAAACCAGAATGACATCCTATATGGGGAATGGGCATTCTTGAACCCGTTTCCTATCCTGTCCATTATTTGTATATTTCCCAATCACACACTACAATTGAGTAACCTGAAAATTTTTGTACCCCTCCACCATGATGACCAAAAATGGTCAACAATACTCATTTCAATTCAATAATATTTCAAGAGTGTAAGAGTTCATTTTAAGGTCAAAAAAAGTTTATAGGTCTACCTCATTCTTTCCACTTGTCCAAGACTCAATAAAAAAAACTCCAAATAAAACTCCAAGAAATCCAAGAATATTTTCCCCAAAAATCTCCCTAATCAAATCCAAGTCAAGGTTCACAGCTAAATCCTCAAATTGTAAAGTTCAAATTCTAAAATATAAATAACCAAAATCTAAATTACATAACACCCCAAATAAACTTGAAACTCTCAATTCCAAAATGATCAAACTTGTTGGAAATATTCTCATTGATGTCATATGTTAGGTATATTGTGAGACAGTTTGAACTTTGTAAGTCATGCATATAAGTAAACTAATTTATAGTGTTCCAAAAGTTCTAGTAGTGTTCGGCTGATCAGGGGATCATTTTTGAAAGTTCCCTAAACATTCCTAAATGGTGTTAGTGTAGAATATCATCTCAAGAGCTTTCCAATGACTGTGAGAATGCAACAAATGAACATCGGGAGTTCTAGTTATGTCCGGTCAAAGTTCAGTCAACGGGAAAGTCAACTCTTGTCAACTGGTCAATATTGGACCAATCGCACTGCGACACGTGGCAAAAGGCGTTGGCAAAATTGAAGGGGTTTTATCCACCGGTCTTCGAGAATCGTGAAATGGAATAGCGCGTCGGAGCAAGAGGCTCAACTTTTGTTACGGAGGGGAGCTCGGTCGCCGTGTGGACTATGGTATTATCGCCGACGTGGTGGGTCCAAAAAGCCACCACGTGGTTTGCCACCACTCGTCGAATTCGTTCAATTTTCCAATCGCAGGTTGACAAATAATCTTATTCGCCATATTTCATGTGGGTCAAATTTCAAATTACCTTGTAATTATTTGCCATACATTATTCCCAAATTCCACATACCATGCATTATGCCACAAACTATACATATTAATGTTTATACATTAGTATTCAAATTTCCACTTACCCAATTAAACCGTCATATGCTAAGTCCATTTGTGAAGGAGGGAAGCGGTGGTGGGGGCATGCAAAGCCATGCGTGGAAATCCACGTGGTGATCAAGGTGGGTGCGGTTATGCTCACGTGGTCTTTTGACCACTTCACATGGGTGGAAAAGGCTTAATAAAGCCTAAGGTATTATCAACCCACAAAATGTGGGATATACCCACTTACCGAATCTGCTCCACATGGGATTTATCCCATTTATAATACATGATAATCCTTTTAAAATGCATGCCATATTTTTAAATGTATCCACATCACATGGAATTGGGAAGAATGGTTAAAAAGGGGATTAAGGAGGATTATGGGGATTATTATCACATCCAAATTATGTGGTTAGGCTAATATTAGCCTAATGATAAATAATTTTCCATTATTTTTGTGCCCTAATTTTGTATAAATAGGGAACCCATTTGCATTGTAATGGACACACCCCAAGCTTATTATTTGTTAAGCTTATTGTGGGGACACACACCGGTGCAACGGAGAAGTTCATTGCTAGAGTGCGGAAAGGTGGACACACACACTAAGCTTATTATTTGTTAAACTTATTGTGGGGACACACCAGCACAACAGAGAAGCTCATTGCTAGAGCACGGAAAGGTGGACACACACATTAGTCCGAGAAGCTTATTATTTTTTAAAGCTTATTTGTGAGATGCTTCAACAAATATTATTTATTGGCCTATTATTTTAGGCAATAGTAGACAAAATATTTGTGATTGGGAGTAAATTATAAACTACCCAATAGGCCCATTGAGCCACACCAATTACTTGCAAATCCTGAATTGTTGACCAGAGTGCTAGCGTCACATTGATAGCGTCAGGAAGGCCGATCGAAGCTGAAGGAGATTGTGCATCAAGAAGGTGAAGAACAATTCGACTGATCATCGGAAGTTTTCAAAGAACTGGTGTACTGATAGGAAAGTAAAATTCCATTAGGTTTTCTTGTGAAAGTACTATATTAACTTACAAGTTTTGACTAGTGGAACGGTTCGACCACGAACCCGGAGACGTAGGCAATTGCCGAACTCCGTAATCAATCTGTGTGCAATTGTCATTATTGTCTTACATTATTTTAAATTGATTACTTAAAAGGAGTAAATGATCGACAAATAATTAAAGCCTATAAGGGTCTGAGATCAGGTAGTAATAACTTGATTATTTCTGATCATCCGCGGGTGGTGGTAGTGCTCCACAGGTGTTGATAGTGCTCTGTAGGTGGTAATAGTGCTCCGTGGGTGGTGATTGTGCTCCACGGGTGGTGATAGTTCTATGTGGGTGGTGATTATGCTCTGCAAGAGGTGATAGTGCTTCTTGTGTTGTGATATTGCTTCACAAATTATGATAGTGGTTCGTGGGTGTTAATAATTATTTGAGGGTATCAAAGAAAGAGTCGTGAAAGTCAGAAAGATATACTTTGTGAGAAGATGAGTAAGGAAACACCAAGGAAGGCATAGTTTGCCATGGTAGTCGAGTAAAGTTTGAGATGGTCAGAAAAGCCACTGGTCAAAGAGATAACAAGGGATGACCACAAGTGTTTGAATGAATTACAAAATACAATTCTATAAAGGTCGACTCGTGCCAATTAATCTAATAAATGTTAACTCATGAAAAGTCATACCTGTTCATGAATTGAACATAGTGTATAAATGGATTTGATTGTGAATTGAAAATGGGCATTCATGGGATTATGATGCTGATTTGAAAAATAAAGGAAGAAAGGAAAAAGTGAGAAGCGATTAATGAAGATACATCATAAAGATTTATGAAGAGATAGGAAGAACAAAATCAAACAGATTATAATGCCAAGTTATCGAAGAAGGACATAGAGTGAGCAGAGCACGAAGTAAGTTGAATGTGAAGTGCGGGTGTACATAAGTAGTAGTGGTGTCACTCAGATTTCACCCCGAAATCTGTGACTACCCAATCCGAAAAAATTTCATACTTTTAAAATAGTGGGTCATTTGTTGTTTTTATTGCCTGAAAGTTCCTGTATTGCGTCAACATAATCCCAAAGAGCCATATTAGCCCTTTTCGCCAAATACCCAGATGCCCAAAATTGTTTTATTCTGTCGTCGGGATTTGTCTGCGGGAAATTTGTATTTAATTATTTTGGAGCCCCGTATGAGGCTATTTGCGCTCCGTTTTAACTCCGTTATAAGCGAATATGTTATTATTCCTATATACCAGAAGGATTTTAACTTATTTTAAGTTTTTGGCTTTATTTGTAACTTTTGGCAATTTTTCGTGTTTTTGTGGTGTCCCGTTCTGTTTTCTGTAAAATTTCTCTGGAACAACTCCTTCTCCGGGTAAGCCCGATTTTTGGCCTGGAGCAGCTGGAAAACATACACGCACATTTTGCCTGGAGGAAGTCGTCATCGAAGGTCTGGATCACTGGGAAAAAGCGAAGTCGTGCACAGAAAAGCCCCTGCGGGGATGGGCACATTTTTGGAAAACAAATGATTTAAGCTGCGATGGGAAAAACATAAGCCGCAGGCAGGATGGGAATTGTATACCTGCCTGGCAGGGTACTTTTTCCCGTGTTATAAAAGTCACTTAAGCTGCAGTGGGAAAAATAGAGGTTGCAGGCAGGTGGGAATTTATTCCCTGCCTTGCAGGGTGAAAATTCCCATGATATAATAAAAGGAAAGTGACTTAAGTGAAATCATGGGATTTTGGTGCCTGCCTTGCAGGGTAAAGAATCCCATTGTCAAAGTCAAATCACTTAAGTGGATCACGGGATTTTGGTGCCTGCCTGGCAGGGTAAAGAATCCCATTATGGTGAAAATTCTTAAAAATAGAATTACATGTGCAAAAAAGTGTGCCCCCTTTGGTGATGGATTAAAAGGATTAAATTGATTATTTTTAATAATCTTTATCCTTAAAAAAGTGCGCCCAAGCTTGAGGAGGTCAAAAAAGTCAAAGGAGGAATAAAAGAAATAAATTAAATTAATTTAATTTAATTTATTTAGTGGCTGCCCCCTTCTCTCAAAAAGTGCGCCCCATTTGGGCATTATTTAATGATTTTTGAAGCATTAAATCATTAAATTAATTTCTATTTTCAGTGGCTATGGTCAAAGCACACTGTGAGACTTGAGTGAAGTGCTGTGTGAAGGATTAAATTGGATTAATTTAATTTATTGGATGGCTGTCCTTAAACATGCTATTTTTAAAAGAAAAAAGCATGATTTTTTTATTAATTAATTGCCTTTAATTGTTAGGGCAATTATTAATTATAGAATTGTGAAGGTTATATAAGCATGGGCAGCCATATGGATGAATTATTTAATTCACAGGTTAAGAATTGCAGCAAGGAGAAAAAGTGCGCCCCCATTAAAGGAAGGATTTTGTTCAGACAAGGTGGAAACAAGGCTAAAAGCTTCCAGATTTGGCGCATGCTTTGAAGGAGGTTGATCTTTGTCTGCATAATTGTTTGCACAGGTGTTACAGGAGCTCAAGTGTTGTTGAAAGGATTCATGTTCTCTTTATGTGCAAATTAAACACCATTTTTTGGGGCAGCAGGCTTGAAAAGTGCAGATTTTTACAATTAAAATTCACTATTCATGCTCTGGTGGCCATTTTTGTCTGAATAAATTGCAGGAATTCACTACAGGTGCTTTACAAAGGAAAAGGAGCTTTTATCAATGTCCAATACATTGCATATATCCTCTGAATCTGAAGAATTGTCCAGATCTGCACCAGTTTTGAAGAATTCTAGTCAAATAAGAAGAAAAAGAATTGTTCAGACAAAGATAGACAAAGCTATGGCGAAGAAAGATGAAAAAGAAAGCACAACGGAGTCATGCATCACTTCTAAATTTGCAGACATTAGAAACACGGATCTAGGCTCGGAACCTCTTGCTAAATTGATAGACAGATCCATAGCAGGAAAGACTTCACTCATGCGTGCAGGAGAAACTTCACTCATGCGTGCAGATTAAAAGCATTGGAATTATTCGAGTTGCAGCTTTTCCATCCACATCCCAGTTGCCAAAATTTGTTATGCAGGTGCAGATCCATATCTAGATGCAGATGCTGATACAAATCCATATGCAGATCCAGATCTAGATCTCATAGTTGCAAAAGCTTCTGGCACAAAGGCTTCATCCTCTTGTTTTGAATGCAGCCCGTGAAGAAGACAGTGCGTGGAAAATTCCTTCCAAGATCTTGTGCATGTGCTCTCATCTTCCAGTTGAAGCTTTCATTGAATTATCATTCACCCTGAGTGATTTTCAGAATTTTTAATTGCTCATATGCAATTAAAAATAAGGATGATGAGTTATCTACGGCCAACCTTACACTGATGCATGTACAACAGAAGAACTGCAAAAGCTTCAAGGATAAAAGAGAAGACAATGCGAAGGCAAAATTCCAGCTTGCTTCTAATTCCAACTGCTTGCAATTCCAGCTTGTTTCCAGATCCAGCCGCTTCAAGATCCAACTAATTCCAGCTTGTTTCCAAATCCAGTTTGAATCAGCTGCATGCAGACATGAAAAAGGATAAAGTCAGCTTTTCTCTTCCTTCTTCTTTCCTCCGACAAAGTCAGCTTTCCTCTTCCTTCTTCTTTCCTCCGACGAAGTAATTGAGCGATCAATTAAATTATACAACTTAAGTGATTGGTTTAAAAGCCATTACTTGAAGAAGTCAACTACTTGGAGATAGGTGGCGGACATGCAAAATAGAAGCTTCTATTTTCAGTTGCAAATCATACATGTCACGCAAAGAGGAATTCCAGGAGGAAGATTGTCAGTTGTTTCTTTCCGACTTCCACGTGTGCCAGTTCAACTAAAGCTTCCAGCTTGTAATTGCCCCTCTACATTCTATAAGTAGAGGAAGAACCTTCGGGTTAATGATCGATCAGAATTTGTAAGAAGCAATCTTGTGTTCTAGACTTTGTGCTGAACCCCTGAGAGCCACTTGTTGCAGAGGAATACAAAGAAGCAGGTTTCCGGAGAACTTTGTGTCACGGCGTACTGTGTTTCTTGCTTTTAAATCTTATATATTTAAAGTAAAATTTGTGTTATTTTAGATCTGGATCTAGAACTGCCTTTGCTTTAGAATTTTGTGTGTTCAAATCTATTAAGTTTCTTCTATGTGCATGTAATTAGCTCTGCTATCTGCTAATTGGGATGCACATCTTCCTTATTTCTTCTCTGTAATTCCTCTACTTCCTTCTTCTATAATTTTCCTTTCTTAAACAACTGCTTACTTGCTGTAGAACTTCTTAGTTATGGTTCATGAACTAAGTGGTTAAAGTAAAACCCCTGATAGATAAAAATACATTTATATTGACAAATCTGACACGGGAGCCTCACCGGTTAAATGAGGGAGATTTATCTCATGACTGCCTAGGTTTGATGCTATGCAGAAGAAGTGAAGAGTTATCTATATGCCATCATTAGATTGAAGAATAAACTAGAGAAGGTGGATTTTTTGATTGCTAAGTTGGTGTTTGACCTTAGAGATTAGTGTCTCTAGTGAGTTGGTGCTCACGAATATTGTTGAGTTGGTGCTCTGCCTTAGGGATTGGTGTCTCTAGTTGGTTATTGCTCATAAATAATTGTTGATTTTGTGCTTGGCACCTGGAGTTGGTGTCTCTAGTAGGTTTTTGCCTACAAACATTTGTAAAACAATGATTTTTGTGATTAGATTTGGACAGTAGCTTCAAACAGTCTTTTCTTTTTGGTTTTTCTCTCGAAAGGGTTCCCACATAAATATTGTGTTGTGTAATTGTTATATATTATGTAATTATTGCTGATATGGATGTTAATGTTTAAATAAGTAAAAATTGGATTATACTAATTCGCCCCCAATATAAGTGTGTTTTCTACAAACCCCTAATTTATAAAATGGTTAACTCCAACAACAACATGAAACTCCATGTAAATAGAAAAAAACATAAATTCAAAAAAGAGGACCTTTCCACATGGAAATAGTCATCCCTCAAACAACAACAACTTTATTATATTCAGAATAAATTTCCCTTATATATTACATGGTTCCCTATACTTGTCTAAATCAATCAAAAAATTTACATTTAGTTTCTTACATAATAATTATCACCTTTTTCTCTCACTCATCCTCTTATGAATCCAAGTAGCTTCATACACCCTTGACTTGACAATAAGAACAACTTCATAATATTTTCACAAATAAACTTAAATAGTTATATATAACAGAAGTACACTTACACACTAAATCTTTTACATACTTTTACATAAGAAATCTTCTTTGATGATAGTAAATTATGGATTTAAATAATGCCAACTTTCCAACTTTATTATCCCAAGAAAGTTTACATTCCAAAATACTAATATTATATCACCCATTAGTATTATGTTTTTTTTATTCGCCAAAAATCAAATTGTGGTGTTAAATTGTAAGTTGTGAAGGTAAATGTAATGATGACTGAGCAATGACAAATTAAATGGAAAATATTTTAATCTCATGAAAAAAACTTTAAAAATGTGTTTAAACTTTAAAAATTAAGTGACTTGATAGACCATTATTTGGTAATTCATGTCACCATTAATTTGCATCATTAACAATTATCTCCCACATTTATGTTCTAGTTTTCCACCACCAATTTTCTTTAAAAGGTGTTAGTCCATTCAATGTAACTTGTTACTATTTCTTGTTATGCTTGATCAATTATTTCTTCTAAATTTGTAATGACATATGCTTTTACTACTCTACGATACAATTTTGTTGACCTCTCCTCTAAATTCCTCAGAGGGATTTTCAATTTGTTAGGAGGAAAAAAATATTTTATTCGTAAAGTGTTAGAGCTCCCATTTTAAGACAACTTTGAGTTGGATGAGCCATCGCCAATGGCAGTAAGATGAATTTTTCAGGCTCAAATTGTGATCTATAAACTAATTACAAAAACATATCATATGAACAGTAATAATGAATGTCCTTTCTTAAATAAATCGAGTTTAAATATGAAAACGCAACTTCAAAACACAACTAGTTAGAAATCACTAATCAAGAGACAAGGAGACGATGAATTATACTGGAGAAACCCAAATTGAGAAAAAACTATAGTGGGTGAGTAATTTCCCCCTTCCAATATGCAATTCTTGAAAGAGTTGACGAATCGTATCGGAAACTGTGCACCACAATGAAGTTACACTTAAGTTGAATCGCAATGGCTCCAACGTAATCACAAGGAATAATCAATCAACAACTGAATAACTTACATAATAGAATAAAGCTTGCTCATAAGAAAAAGACAACAGAGTGTCTTGGCATGCTCATAAATGAATAGTGAAAGGGTACATATAGGGTGCTGAGTAACCCTAGTGCATGTCTCAATAGCAAACCCTAAACCTAACCCATGTGAGATGACCCTCCAATATGTGAGGAGGACACATAGGATAACTCACACCAACATCCCCCCTTCATCGAAGTTGGGGGTAGCGGCTATGATGAGTCAGATAGAAAGAGAAGACACTCCTAAACAACTAAGAAAGATGTGTCAATGGGGCCCGACAACTAAAGGCCTAATAAGGTGCCCGTATACAAACACAATCTTCCTAGAAGAAAAGAAGGACTACATAGCCCGAAGAAGATAAGCAGCTGCAGAAGACCTCACCCTAAGAAGAGACCGTACGTGAAGAAAATTCATCTCAAGGAAGGGCTTGGCAAATAAATCTGCAATTTGATCAGCTGTCTAAATGTACTGAATATTGATGATGTCATCATGAATAAGCTCTCATATGAAGTGCATATGGATCTCAATGTGCTTTGTCTGCTAATGCTGAACTGGATTTCTACAAATAGAGATAGTGCTCGTGTTATCACAGTAGATAATGGTAGGCCGCCAAAGGTGGATGCAAAACTCTGTCAGAATACCCTGTAGCCAAATTGCTTCTATGGCAACGTTAACTGCTCCTTTGTATTCTGCCTCTGTAGATGATATCACAAGTACATTCTACTTCTTGCTAGACCAACTAATAGGACCCGAACCAAGAGAGAAATTGTATCCAGAAGTAGATTTCCAATGATCTAAGTCACCGGCCCAATCAGAATCTGTGAACCCAATCAAGTCGATATCTACCCCTCCATGATAGTGAATGCCATCAGTATAAGTGCCATGAACATAATGAAGGATCCATTTAGCTACTTTCCATTATAGCTCATGTGGCTCCTGCATGAATCTGGACACGATCCCAACAACATACGATAAATCCGGTCGATAAAGAGTACCATCAACTAAGGGAGAAAAGCAATCTGAAACCAACTTAATCCTAGAAAGAAAAGGAGTAGGAGAAGTCTTGCAATCAGACATCTGAAAATGAGCTAGCAAATCAAGAGCATACTTAGGTTGTGAAATCAAAATTCCCGAGTCAGATTGTGAAATCTGGATCCCAAGGAAGTAATGAAGCAGACCTAAGTCAGTCATGGAAAACCTGTTGGCCAAGGGAATCTTCACAGAATCAATAATAGAGGAAGAGTTGCCTGTGATAAAAAAGTCATCAACATAGAGAACAAGAATGAGTATGGAATCATCTTGCCATAGAATATAAACATTTAGATAAAAGTGACACCTAGTAAACCCTTATGCAAGTAAAAAGGAGTCCATCTTAGCATACCAAGCCCAAGGGGCTTGTTTAAGGCCATAAAGAGACTTCTTTAACTTACAAACGAGGGAGGGATCTTGGAAATAACCAAGAGGTTGTTCCATATAGATTTTTTCCTCTAAGTCACCATGAAGGAAGGCACTCTTAACGTCCATTTGATGGACTTTCCATCTGTTCGTTGCGGCAATGGCTAGGGTTAGTAAAATAGAAGTCATCTTCGCAACTGGAGCAAAGGTTTCAGTATAATCAACCCTAGTTAGCTGGGAGAAACCCTTAGCTACTAATCACGCTTTAAAATTTTTGACGTCTCCATCTACTCCATAATTTGTTCGGAACACCCACTTACACCGAACGATTTTTCTTCCTTTCAGAAGAGGGGTGAGATCCCAAGTATCGTTCTTTATAAGAGAGGAATACTCCTCATCCATGGCAAAATCCCACTCAAGAATACCAGAAGCCTCCTGAAAAGACCGTGGATCAGAAGCAGAGGTGAAGAAAGAGTGGGGTCCAATGAAATCTGAGCGAGTACGTCTCATATCTGAATTATCTCCAACTAAATCTCGAGCACTATGTAAATTTTTCCTATGCCAAAGAGGACCAGGAGGATCAGGCTCAGAGTCAGAAGATTCTTCACTTGAGTGAGAAGGGACATAGTCCTCATCATCACTACTATCAGAATCAGAAGACTCAGAGGTCTGATGGTCAGGAGGATCAGGAAGAGGAGCATGCTCAACAACATCATCATCTGATGAGTCAGAATCTGAATCAGTGAGCTAAAGAACCTCAATAGGTGGAGAAGTAGAAGTCAAAGAAGACTCGTCAAACTTAACACTTCTCTCGATATATAGCTCATGAGAAGAAGGATTCATCAATCAATAGCCCTTCATGCCATCAGGATACCCTACAAAGATACAAGGTTTGGATTGTGGTTCTAAGGCCTTACGTTTTTTCTTGGGAATCTGAGCGATAGCCTTGGATCTAAAGACTCAAAAGTGCTCAATATCAGGCTTGCGTCCAAACCAGGTTTCAAAGGGTGTCATCCCTCTTACTGCCTTGTGTGGAACACGGTTCTGAATGTAATTTTCATAATTCACTACTTCGGCCCAATACTGCGGAGGAAGAGACTTCGAGTAAGTCATACAAGTGGCAATCTCCTTCAGAGTACAGTTCTTTCTTTCTGTGACTCCATTCTGTGAAGGGCTATAAGCAATTGTATGTTGTAAAGAGATCCCTTCAGAAGTACAAAAATCCATGAACCTATTGTTTACATATTCACCTCCATTGTCGGTTCGAAGAACCTTAATAGACCGTTCCGCCTGTTTCTCAGCAAGAGCCTTAAAGTCCTGAAAATGTTCAAAGACTTCAGACTTAAGCTTAAGAAAATATACCCAAGTATATCGCGAAAAGTCATCAATGAAGGTTAACACATAAAGAGCTCTAGTAAATGAAGGAGAAGGAAATGGACCAAAAATATCGCTGTGAACAAGATCCAAGGGACAAGTAGCTCTCTAGGCTTTTCCTTTGTCAAAGTTCTTTTCAGGATGCTTTCCAAGGGTACAACCCTCACAAAGACCCTTAGAAAACTTGACGTGGGGTAACCCATTGACCATTTTGTTTTGGCTCAATTGTTCAAGGTAGCAATAATTTAGATGTCCGAAACGCTCATGTCATAGCTTACAAACCTCATCGGCATGAGTGAGCAAGGCAGTGGGCATAAAATTAGAAGTAAAGTGGGAAAAAGTATACAATCGTGAATGGGGATCAGCCTTTCCCTCATCCACTATAGTTTTATTGTGAAGCTCACGAATAATCACCAAGTTAGGACCAAATTCTACTCGCATTCCTTCACCAAGGTGAGTAATTTGGTAAACTGATAGGAGATTGGTAGAGAGATCAGGAACACTCAACACTTGGTTAAATGGTCCCCCATCCATCTCTACCGATCCACTATCGGAAACCGACACTGTCGTGTCATTACCCATCGTGATTTGGGACATTCCACAAGGTTCGATGTTGGAAAAGTCAACATGCGAATAACCCATGTGGTGCAAGGCACCAGAATCTATAATCCACGTCTATGAAGGAGCAACTTTGGCTACAAGGGCATTTCCTTTCTTCTTATCATTTTTAGAACCATTTGCAGCAGAAGACTCGGCCTTCAGAGCACTTTGTTTTATGGATTTAGGAACACTTATTTTATTCTTCTCAAGTAAATGAGATAAGTGATCAATCTGTTTCCAAAAATAGTGGTGCTCGTCGTGACCAGAATTCTTGCAATAGGAACACAAAAAATTTCTTTTCTGTGCCTTAGGATCAGAAATCGAAGTGTTTGTGTCATTTTTAGGTTTGGTCTTAGTTTCTTTCTTAGGTCGATCCTTTGTTTATTTCTTCTTTTCAATCTTCTTTCCCTTGCTAGTACTTGCTATAAGGGCATGTGACTTGGACTTGAGAGACCCCATTTGAATGAGTTTGTCATGTTCTCGAATGAGTTGGGACGAAAAACAATCAAAGAAGGGCATATTCCAAGCATTACCCAAAGCAACTTTTATAGCGTAGAAAGTTGACACGAAGATAGAATATTCGGGACCTAGCTTAGAGAGAATCGTCAAGATCAGTTGAGAATCTTTCTTCTCTACTTGACATCCCTTTAACGACAATCTAATGGGGACAAATTTTGAGAAGAAAGCTTGTAGGCTTTCAAAGTCACTAGGATTTAACCCTAGTAGTTCATTTTCCAACTCATGCGCTCTCATGTCATCTAGTTGTCCAAACATCGCATTTAGCATTTTCCACGCAGATTTAGGTGTTTCAGACGCCTCAATGTGGAAGAGTAAATTAGGAGAAACAGACATGCAAAGAAGACCTAAAGCTTCATCACTACGGTTTAACCACTTAGATTTTTCAAGATACTCGTTTGGTTGAATCTCAGTTCCCATGGTGATGCGATATAACCCTTTTCCCCTTAGTTTCATAATCATTTTTTATCTCCATTCAAAGAAGTTGAACGGCGTAAGCAAAGGAATTGAAAGTGCATCCATAGTGAAGAGAGAGAGAAAGAAATGCAGAAAAGAAACACAACCACCCAGGACAATATAACAACCCCCCTGCTTTCGAAACTTTATAGTTTAGTGCGTTGATTACAATCAGGTCCGTGCGTGCGGTTGGAAACACTTGGTAACTCAACTTGCAATTAGCATAATAACGCGCAAGAGAGGAGACCACAACAGTGTTTCGTGGAGCGCAGCAATAAAAAGGACACCGTAAACAAGCACAAAGCAAAAAACAAGGAAGGAGGTGAAAGCAAATCTTGGTTGTGAGAAAAAACGTCTCACGTTGCAAAGAGTACCCCCTTGCTGTAGACTGTGGCAGACGCGCTCACTAGTCGTAAGCAACAATAAGGGTAAAATATAATGTTTTGACGAACTCAAGAGGAGTCCATATGATCTTTAGAATGCCAGAAAGGCACGCGGAAGACAAAGAGGTGCTCAGAGTGTCACTACACACTTGAGCACATGATTAGTAAAAAAAATCGACACTAACGCCTAAAAAAATTATCGTTTAGAAACGTCCAATCTGGCTAATTTTAGAGCTATTGGAGTTTTAAAAAAAGGATAAAAAACGTTAATTAAGAGACGATTTAGAATTATTTACTAAATGTAAATTATAATCGCAAATAAAAAATTAATTTAATGAAGTACGATTATTTAATATCTAATTAAAAAAAAAATTAAATATTATGAATTAATTAAGATTTTTTTTAAAAAAATACTTTCCCTCTTTTTTAAAAAACAATTTTTAAAGAAATAAGTAAATCTAGCTAAAAAAGTTTTTAGAAAGAATTTAATTAAAAAGCTTTTTTTTTGTTTATTTAGAAGGAAGAGTTTTTTTTTTTTTTTTTAAACGTACCATACACTTTTGTTTAATAGTTTTTAATTGGTTTTTTTTAAAGAAGGAAATAATAATTAAAAAAGCAAAAGCTTTTTTTATTTTAAAAAAGGAACGTATGATTTTAAAGGAAAACGTTTTTTGTTTTAAAAACTTTACTAAAAAACAAAAAACGTACCAGATTACCGAACCGGCGAACTTTCCAAAAAACATGCGTGAAAAAAGGGGAACTAACCTCTTTTTTTGCAGATTTTATTTGTTTTGGTGTTGGCCGCTGCAGGTTGGACATGAGGGGTTTGTGGAAAAAGGTGTCCACGCAGCTAGCAAAGGAAACGAAGCAAAGGAATATGCAGCCAGCAAAGGAATGCAGACAGCCTCTCAAAAAATGCGCAGAAAAAAATGGTGAAGACCTCCTCCTCTGCCAGACCACCTCGGTGCGTAGGTCAGAACAGTCACGTGGGCCAGAACAGCCAGCGAACGGATCAATAAAAGACAAAAAAAAGGCAAATAACACTGAATGTGAACCTCCAAGCCACAGAGAACCTGAGAACCCAGAGATCTTAAAAAAAATTCAATTTTAATATAAAAAAAAAGAAAAACCAGAAATTACTCTAGTTTAGCAAAACCGCTAGATTTAGCTGCAGCTAGCTAAATGTAGCTGCAAAACCCCTAAAAAATTCAGGAATACCTGGACATGCACAAAAAAGCACAAAAACGACACAACTTTCTGAGAAAGCTTATTAGATACGTTAGCAAGGAAAAACCAAAAAATAGTGATCGAAAACTTGCTCGAGGAGTTAAAAAAAACAAAAAAACAAGAGTAATCACAACTCAAAAAAAATGAGTGCACGTTTACCCGATCTCAACTCTGATACCATGAAAGAGTTGATGAATCGTATCAAAAACTGTGCACCACAATGAAGTTTCACTCAAGTTGAATCATAATGGCTCCAACGTAATCACAAGGAAGAATCTATCAATAATTGAATAACTTAAATAACAGAATAAAGCTTGCTCATAAGAAAAAGACAGTGGAGTGTCTTGGCATGCTCATAAATGAATAGTGAAAGGGTACATATAGGGTAATGAGTAACCCTAGTGCATCACTCTATAACAAACCCTAAACCTAACCCATGTGAGATGACCCTCCAATATGTGACGAGGACACATAGGATAACTCACATGAACAATTCTCTCAAAAAAGTACAATCCGACTGCCACTGGGTGGTATTCATGAAATGTTCAAACCTCTCTTACTTGCATTTACTTGTTTATAATCCTTAAACTTGGATTCACCCAAAACTAATATTTTCACTTTATCAAGAACATTTTCTCCCACTTGTATTTAATGTTGCTTAGCATGAGAAGGAAGCAAACTGATCCGTTCAGAGAAGTGTAAACATTTACAACCGTTCACATTACTTTTTTTTGTAATTGACACAAAACTGCTACATAACTATCACCAAAACTTCCTTTTTAGAACAAAACTTTTTGGCCTTATCATTAGAAGCTATTCAGATCACCTTCAAATTGACTCAACCAGTTTTACATTATAATTTATACGTAAAAGAGAGGGGACATTACAAGCTGATCTAGAGAACTACATAAATTAGGAACTTCTAGATCCATTTTGTAATTTTGGTAGAGCTTTGCATGAATAATGATACAAAAAAGTTAGACACCATAATAATTCCATTCAATAATATTACACACATATATGGGATGATTTATAGGTTTTAGGTTCCCTATAATCTCTCTCACATACCTATAATATCTCACCAAATTATGAAAGGAACAAAAATAATATTGTTTAAAGTCGTGAAGATCTCATATGATAATAACACACCACATTTGATAAGGTGAAAAGAATTTGCTAGAATAACCTTACAAAATTATTTATAAATAAATATCTAAAACATCATATATGGAAATCCATCATAATGTCATTGATCTCATTACATGAATTAGCTCAATAAGTAAGATGTACATATAGTAGGAGGGAAGTGCAACTACTACCTAGATCAGTGGTGAAGAACTCCCACTAACTGATACTGACAGTTAAGTTAACTCCACAAGACTAGCAAGCTAACTCCACATAACTGGTAAGCTAAATCAACACAACTAGTAAGCTAACCCCACACAACTAGTACACCTAAGCAAGCTAACCCAACAAGTGTAGAGATAACCTAAGTGTAAGAATTATCCTGATAAAAAAATAAAAGGATAAATAATAACCTACACTAACACTCCCCATAAGCATAACTTAGGTGGACAAAAAAATGTGGGTCCCAACAATAAGGACTAATGAGGTACCCACGTACAATAACTGGGAAAAAAAGAGTTAGTATGAATGAAAACATTCACCGTAAGGTACCCAAAAACCAATAACAACAAAGTAGAGAGAAAAAAACCCATTGCAATGCATCCCAATAAGCTCGTATAATGTTGAAGAATTTTAGTGTGCAGTGTGGCATGAATCCACTACACTACTTAATCAAAAAACTCAAAAATAACTGACACTGTGATATGACAGAATAGATCCATATAAGGATATTGTCAATGGAGTGATGCCGCAAGTGTAAAAAATACAAAACATAATTCGATCAACTGCTACAAATAGGTGTGCCACGATCTAAGAACAATACTCAGGCAACAAGGCAAGAACACAAAATCTAAATTAATAGGAGTGTTGCGATCCAAGAATAACCAAGGTAACAAGACAAGGACACAAGACCTGAAGAAGTAGAATCAACACCACACCCTCCCATACTGCTAAATAGGTGGATTGACACTAAAAATTTGTATGAGTTTTCAAAACAACTACTCGAACACTAAAAAACTAACACTAGGGTTCACAAGAATAGCTCCCCACAAGAGAGACTGTCAACATGCCAAAAAAAGTCAAAAATATAGATACAACATCTCTCAACAAACAAGAGAGATATACTACACCTCCAAAAGAAAAATTCTCAAAATAATGAGGATTATAATACAGATGGTATAGAATTGGAGCAAGAAGACGAATGGTGGAAGAAACATGCCTGTAGAGTCCTCTAAATGAATGATTATGTCGTCACCACGAGTGATCAGAAATCCACCCCAAATCAACATGGATGGATGGTGAAGATCCATGTATATGATTCCATGTGAAATGCACAATGGAGTCATGCAAAGGAGCATCATAATATGTGTCAGGTCGATCATATTTGGAAATTAAAATCTTAAGTCTCTCAAGCATAAGTGAAGGTACATAGCTCATGTGTAGCTCACAATCCTCATAAAGAGTCGAACGTTCAAAAATAGGAGATCTATTAATGTGTGATCCCAGTGAAGTGCCTACTTAAAAACCAATGTCGTGGTGAGAATGCCACTTAACAGGTTGAATAGGGGAATCAATATCTTGTGAATGTCTGCCAATATCTCCTCTAGTGAAACCCATAAAATAGAGCATACAAGAACCAAATCCAGTGGTATGCTTCTCAAATGAGTCAGGTATGTCGTTAGAAGGAGATGAAGTGGGATACAACTAGTGTGTTAGTGCAATAGGTATATGTGTGGAAGTAGAACATGCAATAACAAGTGTCATATGATCGGGATAATCAAAAGTATAAATACGGCTCAGAAATAGACAAATAAAGGTCAGTGGGTGTGGGAGCAATATTTGCAAGTGGACTAGGAGAATGGGTATAAGATTCCATAACATTACGAGGATTATTTTGTAAGAGAGAAATTGTTTGTTGTAGGGAGTATATGAGGTCATATTTGTCATGAATGGGAAAATTAAAAAGATTGTTTTACTTCTTAAGTGATTTGTTTTCTTCCAAAAAAATTACTATATCCTCCTGAATACATGATAACAAAGAATACAATAGGACATTGGGCTCAACCGTAAATACGTACGCGTGTGATTAAAACACACCACAAATGTTGGCACTTTATAAATAATGTCTGTAAATCTTACAAGGAATAAAGGATCCCTTTATTAATGAAATATGTGTATAAAAATATCACCAATGCAGAGATCTTGAATTAATACAAAATTTAAAAAAAATCACCTTAATCTGAGCTACAGATCAAAAGTTATGAGCTCCATAAGGTTTTGTTATTAAAAAATAATATTTTATGTTGAGTTTTTTAAGAGCAAGGTACATGTGATGCCTAAATGTCTAGAGGGCAAAGAAGTGTATCTACAGGGTACAGACTTACGACCAAAGGACAAAAGACTGCACCCAAAACCAATATGTCTAGAGGGTAATCACTGCATCCAGAGGGTACACATCTATGTTTTAAGGATAAAATATTGTACCTAGAAGGTATAGATCTATGTCCAATGGATAAAAGACTGTATCTAGAGGATACACGTCCAATGGGTAAAGCACTGCATCTAGAGGGTACATGTTTGTGACTCAAAGATAAAAGAAAGCACCTATAAGGTACAAATATGTGTCCAATGGATAAAATATTGCATCTGAAATGTAAATTTCTAGAGGGTAAAAGAACGCATCCAAAAGGTACATATCGATGTCTGAAGGATAAAAACATGCATCCAAAATGTACAATTGTTGATACAAACTTATACTGCAAATATATCTTTTTCTGGTACCTGTATCAAAAATGGGGAGAAACCTAGAAATTTTCTTGAAAAACCCAGAAATGATATAAATTTTGTATTAAAAAATTGGGTTGTACAGAATTGTACATTTTTTTCAAAAAAGTGCCAAAACCCCTTAAAATGCCCAAATTAGACTATGTCAGAACATGGTCAAGTTTACAGTCAATCCTTAGGTTTTGACACCTTCCAAATTCAATGGTGCACTCCTTTTTGCATAAAAATGCATGCCATAGAAACATAATAAGTATTTCCAAAAAATATGAAAAGTATAAAACCCTCATTTGTAAAAAAACACTTACAAATAGATGTCTACATCATATATCACTCTGATACCATGAAAGGAACGAAAAAAATATTGTTCCAACCTGTGAAGATCTCAGATGATAATAACACATTACATTTGATAAGCTAAGAGGAATTTTCCAAAGTGACCTTATAAAATGATTTATAAACAAAGAGCTAAAATATCATACATAGAAATCCATCATAATACCATTGATCTCATTACATAAATTATCTCAATAAGAAGGATGTACATATAAGAGGAGGGAAGTGCAACTACTACCTCGATCAGGGGTGAAGAACTCCCACTAACTGATATTGACAGTTAAGTTAACTCTATCAGACTAACAAGCTAACTCCACACAACTGATGAACTAACTCAACATAACTAGTAAGCTAACTCTACATAACTAGTACACCTAAGAAAACTAACCCAACAAGTGTAGGGATAACCCAAGTGCAAGAATTATCCTAATAAAAAAATAATGTGATGAATAATAACCTCCACTAACAAATTACCTACGTGAGTTGTGATAACAACTCACTCACTAACTTCGCCCAAACATAACAATATAAGTTGTTTTGTAAGAATTTATTTACAATTAATAATTACTCACACATTATTAACCCATAACGTGAGCACTAAAGTATTCTTAGCATCCCCCTTGGTGTGTACATGGAAGAAAAATAATTGCACTTCTTATGTAGCTTTCCGACCCCACATGCTCATGATCTTGGTTCACTGATGGTTTACAAGGGCTTACAAATAACCTCATTATGAACCCTTTCTCATCCGATATGAACCCATTTTCATCAAATATGGAGCCTTGTTCATCTTCTTCAAGTATCATGATGCTAATTTTTCCTTGGGCTTTCATTTTTCCACTATATTTTCACATCAGGAAAATACATAGGAATATACTTCAGCATAATAGAAATGGAACATTGGTGTTTATGACCCCCCACTATGAAATTTTCATTTATTCATCAATCCACAAAATTGAAATCAAGCACACTGCATAAAATTGAAACAAACTACACACTGGAAATTAAATACTAAACTAAAAAACATGCCACAACCTCATTTTGGGGCCCCATCACTTGTGGCTAACTAACTCAACCCTCCTATGCCTCCATCCTCTAATTTATGTGCTACTAACTCAACCGAAGTTGATCATAAAGCTCAAAACATACCCTCACACAATTTAGACGTCGAGTACAACCGATAATGCATCCAGGAGAAAAGTAGGAAAATTTGTTTTAGGTTTAAAATTTTTGACACTCTTTGCAAGGACATAAATTTGACAATAACTATGACGTAAAAATACTCTTTTAACGCTTAACCCTATTTACAATAAGATGGAGAATGACATTGTCGATAATGACTTAATAAATGCTAACATGATATACAAATGATTATGATTATGACTAGAATCATCTGATAGTCTTATTGATTTTTTTGGGAAAATATAGTATAGACCATATACGTAAATATACTTATAATCCAATTTAAGACTGGATAAATAAAATATACAATTATAACACCCTTCTTAAAATGAATCTAGATATAAAGAATAGATCAATATAACCATACATCAAGATTGACAAAGACCACCAGATCAATCCAAACTCTATTATAAACTAATGATAAAAACAAAAGACGAACTATATCTTTTTATAATTTTTCTTTATTGGCGAAGTAATAGATTGGAAGCGTTGGCTTCAATAATGCATGCATGACATGAGAGTTCAAAGTGGGTGGAAGACGAGATATATACTTATACCATAGAGTAAAAGTTATGTCGGAGTCAAAGAACTACAAGTAGATGCTAATCAATATTGTAATTAGATCCATTGAATTTCCCTCCTTAAATAAAACATTTTGTAAGGCCTTAACCATATTGTGCAATATAGATTTAGAAGAAGTCCCTAATCAAACTATGTATGGCAATCTTTTATAGTTGTAGGCAAAACAATTTGCATGTCGATAGGATATATTCCCATGCAAACCACTAGATCAGCTAAAAGTGGAATTTACATTTGTGTCCATTAATTTTTCCTAACTTAATTGATCCCTTTGTGGCTATGTATGACTTAATGAGGCGGATGTCAGACAAAAACGTTGACAAAACTGTCAAATAAAACAAGAATGCACATACTTTTTTTACTACAATATTGCCATGTCAGAAATCAAGGTGAGAGTGAACATTATAGACAATAAATAAACTACTACAATATATTCATGGATCTAGAATATTAAATATATGTGTGAATATAAAGGGATACCCAAAACACAGATAGGTGGATTGCACACAAAATTTTGTGGAAGAATGATGAAAAAAAAAACAATGGACAAATGGATCATAGATCGTTATATACAGAGCTATGCTTGCGAAAATTATATAACTATTGAGGGAGTGAAAAAGAAACTCATCCACCTGAAAATGAAGGCATATAATATGAAAACGAGCGTACTAGATGAAATCCACACGACTTTTGTCAACATATTATAGACACAAAATTTATGCAATTGGGTACATTTCTAGGTCCTAAAACATACTAATGTATACATGATTCCTAAGCAAGCAAACTAGTGGTTGAAAAATAGTTTTGGCTATTTTCTTGCTTTATCTCTTTCACTTTACTAGCTTTACACATCTCACGGCTGTATCAGCTGTAAACTAGGAAAAATACACTACTAATAAGGAAGTAAAATACCAATAATCATACCTCCTCCTTCGCGTTCCGTAGCAAACCTCAAAATGGGCTAGGAAACTTGGATTGAGCCCTGATTTTGTGATATGTAGGTGCTTTTCTTCAAGACGGAGCAAGACCTTCCTGCAACAATGATCCTCTTACTTTGCGCTAGATGGGAAAAAGGATTATGAAGCTATTTTGGCATTAGGACGAGGCAAAAGGATATTCTTTGCTCAAAGGATGCAAGAACTTAGATATGGCATGCAAGATTATTCTCCATGTGTTTAGAGGGGAGGGGTAAGGTTGTATTTATAGCCTGAGGGAGTGATTAGCTTAGATTAATTTAAGTAATCATGGTTTGAAAAGCAAGATTAAGTGAGTGGTTTGAAAATGTGGACAAGATTAAGTGGGTGGTTTGAAAATGTGGGCAAGATTAGGTGAGTGGTTTGAAAATGTGAGCAAGATTAAGTGGGTGGGGACCACGAAGAATGGGTGAGGATTTGAATTATATTTTTAATTCATAAGTGGAGGATTTTAGGTGAGTGGGGACCACGAAGGGTGGGTGAGGATTTGAATTTGAATTTTTAATTCAATAGTAGAAAAACATGGAGAATAATGACATGTGGTGAGGATTAGGTTATTTTTTGGATTTTGAAATGGATAATTAATCAAGTTATATTTGATTAATTCAAAGTGTATTTTTGTGGGAAATGAGGAAGGGGAATTAATTGATTTAGAATAGATGTGAAATTGGGGTGTCTACATTTGCCCCTCTTTGGAAGGGTACTATGAAAGTAGTGTCCTTTCAAAGAAAGTAGACGATATGGGGGAAGAATTCAATCTACTTTTTAAAAGGTAGAGCGAATAGAAAGTGGTGAGTGACGGATGTCATAGTATCCTCCAAGACAAAAATGTCATGAGAAGATGTGATTATGGATAGATGTGGTGATGCCCCCTCGAGAGGACTGACGAGAATGGAATATACGACAGAACTCTCGAAAAGAAGGGAAATGGATTCGGTGGAGAAGAGGAAGATAATGGAATGGAAGAGACCGGAATGACCGCACGACGCAAATGGAGAAAGGATTTAATCGACCTTGAATGCTAGGTGTGTGGGTGTGTGGGAAAGAGAAACGGGAATGGATAGGATTGGGGGTTGATTATGAGAAAGTAATGGAGATAGGGGAGGGGAAAAAAAGGAATGAAAGAGGTAGAAATAAGAGAGAGGGATGATAGGGGAAGAAGGGAATGATGAAGGACAAACAAGGCAAAAATAAGAAAATGACAGAGTAGAGGGTGAAGGGATGAAATAAAGAGATGTGCAAAATGAAGGAAGCAACAAAGATAGTAAAGAGGGATGCGTGAAAGTGAAAAAAATGATAGAGCTGAGAAAATTAGGAAACGGAAAAGGATAAATAAGAAGGAGAAAACGAGGTGGGAGTAGAGGGTGAAATGGAGGAAAATGGAAAGAGGACGAAAGAAGAAGTAAAACAGAGAAAAAAAAGAAACTATGAGGGGCGAGGAAAGTGTGAAAAAGAGGAGAGAAAGGAAGAGAAATAGATGCAGAATGAATGAAAAGGTAGGAGTGGTAGAAAAAAGGAGAAGTGGTCAGAAGAAATGTGAAAATTAGGGGAGAGGAAAGGAATATAGAACGAATACAAGGAGAAGATTGAAGGAATTGTGTCATTGCGAGGAAGACCAAGGCAAAGAATATGGAACAGACCGTATGGAGATGCATGTGGAGGGTGGTATGATAAAAAATACAGGACAACGCGGAATAGTCAGGTTATCGATGGGGAAGTAAGGAGGAAACGTGATGGAAAAAGGGGAAGAAGATGATACAGGGGAAGGGAAATAAGACGAGGGGTGGGAGAGAGAAGAGGATAACAAAGAAAATGATGGAGAAGGAAGGGAACACAGAAAGGGGGTAATAAGTGGAAAGGAAATGGTATAAAGAATGTTCAAAGAAGAAAGAGGGGAGGAATGACAGCGATTGGAAAAGATGTGGAGATGCATGAAATGAGGATGCTAGGATGACGGGAAAATAGAAAAAAAGATGTATGATGAAGGCAGTAAAGATATTAAAGAGGGCAAAGAGGAGATGGAGAGATGGGTAAAAAGCGACAAGAAAGGGTGGGAGTGAGGGAAAAGAATAAGAGAGAAAAGAGACTGGGGGATAGAAGAGGCAATGCCAATGAGGGGACGTTAGGGAAATCCCCTTGATAATGAGTGGTGGGGAAGGGTGAGAGAAAAAATGAAGAAAATGAGAAAGCGAATGAGGACTGGAAAGGGTAACGCCAACAAAGGGACGTTAGGGAAAACCCTTTAACAATGAGTGGTGGGCTTAGAGGAGGGAAGGAATGAAGGGAAACACTAGAAGGTCCAAGGGAGTGAATGAGGTCATGCAGAATGAGGATTGATAATTTTTAGGGAAAACCCGTTGACAATTATTAGCGCGGGAAGAGAAGATGATGATGAAAGAATGATATAGGAGTGTTAACAATAACGACGAATGTGTGTGTGGGAGAAATGTGGGAGGAATTTGAGAAGATGAAGTGGAAAGAGTGAAGAAGATGGGAGGGATGAGTTGGGACTAAGTGAAAGCGAGGAGAGGATGCGGGTGATGAGGATGAACGAGGTGAGGATGAAGAACCAAGACATGAAAATAATGGGAAGAAACGGTATGAAGGGTGATGGATCAAGAAGGGGAAAATGGGGGAAAAGAATGTGATTGTAGGTGGAAGAGATGAGTTGTATGTTGTAAGAGGATATGTGGAGAAAGGATAATAGTAGGAGGAAAAAGTGGGTAATAGGAGATACCAGGTGGAAGAAGCGATCAACAAAGTGAACGAAGAATGAGGCGGGGGAGAAGTTCATGATGACAAGTTAAGTGTAGATAGGACCCTGACATAAGATTGTCATGTGACGGAAGTGGTTAAGTAAGATTGCCATGTGAGCAAAACTGGAGATGACAAATAGTCAAGCGAGAAGTGGTGTTTGCGAGAATCGAAAAGGAGGTGAAAAGATGTGATAATGGGGAATGCCGAGAAAAAATGAAGGGTGAAGGGTGTGTAGTGATGGAGAAAGGAAAGGAGACAAATCATCCTTAAGAGGGACTCTTAAGTGAGATCGCCATGCCGGGTGAGTGGTTAAATAAGATTGCCAAGCAGAAGAGGGTGATAGTGGTGGTAAAAAGATGTGATGATGGGGAATGAAGAGGAAATATGGATGGTGAGATTGGAGAGTGATAGGAAAGTGTAAGATGACATGTCATGCTTAAGAGAATCACTTAAGTAAGATTGTTATGTTGCTGGAGAGGTTTCATATGATCACCCAACCGACAGGGATGATATGCAAAGAGAAAGACAAAATGTTATTGGGGATAGGGGTGGAATGGTAGGGTGAAGAAGATGATCACGATGAGAGGTGGGAGAAATAAGATGGGGGAAATATGATGGGATGGGGGAAGGCCACAGGGCAGATCAACCTTAAGTGGAAGTCTTAAGTAAGATTGCCATGCAGCTGGAATGGTTAAGTAAGATCGCTAAGCTGAAGAAGAAGAAGAATGATGTTAAAGTTGGTGGGAATAGGGAATGACAAAATGGACTGAAGGGGAACCCTCAAGTGAATTTTTCATACTACGAGAGCGTGTAAGTAGGATGACCAGGCATAAGGTGGATTTGGGGAAGGATGAGAAAAGAGTGAGTGAGGTATGCCTAAGTGGTATATGATATGAGATGAGGTGATAATAAGAAAGAAAGGACACAAAGGAGTGTAACATGAATGGATGAAGGAATATATGTAGTGGAGGGAAGAGAGTGTGAGGGGAATCCTTAATTGGGATGCCCGCGTGGTGAGTGTAATGATGCGAGAATGAGAAGTAGAAGAGGTGGAGTGGGAAGATATGTTTGGTTGTGATGGTTGTGTGATGAGAGGGTAGGTGGTGAAGAAGCTTCTACAGCGGGAAGATCTTAGGGAGAGGGTAAACCTCCATTGAGGATTCCATATAGAAGGGGTTAGTAAGTAAGATTGTCAAGCAGGAAGCAAAAGTGTGAAAGGAAAGAATACCAATGGGTGAGAGGGGACAGGAATGGTGAGAAGGGTAATATGGGTATAAGCGGCGGAGGAGTAAAAATGAGGAGTGAGAATGAATGGATCAAATACATGGTGATCATGGTGGGGGAGAAGGAGCTGATGGATAGTGAATGCTACTTGAGAAAGATCGTCAAGTAGGATTCGCAAACTGCAACGGTGATCAAGTAAGATTCCCAAACTGGAGAATGCATTAGTATGCACGAATGGATGGGGTGCAAAGTAAGATGTTGATCATGTAGGAAGATACTCGTGTGACGAAGAACATCTTAATTTTAATATAGCACATAACATGATGCATCGTGATATAAAAGATCAGGATGACTAGATTGTAATATGCGTGATAGCATAGAAAGGGGCCATAAAAAAGGTTTGATGCCCTGTTACGATATGCAAATGGAAGAGAGCATAAATAGAGACCATCGAGAAAGTATGATGCCCTAGTACGACATGCAATCAGAAAACATAAGAATATTACAGAGAACACCAGGCTACATAAAATCAAGATGCCCCCTGTAATATAACAAGATGCAAGAAAGTAATTAATAATTTACAACTAATAATGCAACACAAGAACCAATCAATATGTCCCTAACGTGTTCCACAGTGAGGATTGATCAGATGTGCCCCCAAGCAGGGGCACGAGGACATAGTAAAATATTGGGTCATTATCCTCAAACAAGGAAGAAATGAGAGCCAGATTTGCCCCAAGCGAGGATTCACGCAAGGAGAAGTGGTTTGAATTTGGTAGTCATAAGGTGATTGGATCATTCGTTGGGGATAATAGTCCAAAGGTTGAATTGTGTTGGTTATTTTAGAGTTTTTGCGATTTTGTGGAGTTTACAATATTTTTATTTTTATTTATTATATATATATATAGATTTTCTAATGTTTTTTAGATTTTTGACGATTTTATAATGTTTTTAGATTTTTGACGATTTTGTGTAATGTTTTTAGGTTTTTGACGAGTGTTTCTAATGTTTTTAGATTTTTGACAGGTTCTAATTTTTTTGTTGGATTTTAGACGATGGTTTCTAATGTTTTTGTTAGATTTTGGATGATTGTTTCTAATGTTTTTAGATTTTTGGATTTTTACATTGTTTTTAGATTTTTGACGATTTTCAAATGTTTTTGGATTGTTAGATTTTTACATTGTTTTTAGATTTTTGACGATTTTCAAATGTTTTTGGATTTTTACATTGTGATTGGCAATTTATGGACCAGAGTGTAGACTTATTTTTGAGAGGCGATAAACATGGATATTATCCATATGTACCATGTTTCGTGTTATAACTTATGCTTAGAATAACACAAATTCTCTTTCCATTGGCAGGATATGGTGGTGATGATATGATGAAAAGAATTCCAGCTCCATTCTTGACTCCACACAACTAGTAAGATGTGTGGGCTCATCACCGAGAATCAAGAAGGATGCAAGAGGTAGATAATGAATATAGAGACAAATGCTAACAACAATCCCTTTGAGAAATTGTGACTCCATTCTTCATAATGGTACTGAACTAGTTTCAAAAATGGCTTTCACTTTATGAGTCACGTGCTAGACTTAGACAATTATGTGGCCTGCTGATTGGTAAAATATGAGGTTAAGGGATAGTTCTCTCTTCACTTAGGCATCTAAATTACGTGTTTGGGGATTCTATAATTTGTAAGCACTGTAAGATTTTGTATATATATATATATATATATATATATATATATATATATATATATATATATATATATATATATATGAAATGACTCCCTATGCCTTGCCCCATGCTACTAGTAAAAAGCAAGGGCTCCTCACCAAAGATAAAATATAGGCGAGTGAATTTCCTTTTATCTTTTTTTATTTTTCTTGAATATTTTGTAATGTTTTTATGCTTGTATGAGAATGACCCTCTACGCTTTGCCCCATGCCACTTGTAAGAGGCAAGGGTTTATCACCGAAGACAAGACGTAGATGAGTAAGCGCACCTTCCTCCATTCCCAGTCTCACACTACTAGTAAGAAGTGTGGGCTCAACACCAAAGACTATGAAGGACGAAAGATGTGACAATGAATTATTCATAAGTTATTGAATTGATGGATTTTTTTACAATAGTGCTTTGTATTTGGGAAGAAATGTTTACCCCCAATCTCAGCCCCACACGACTAGTAAGACGCGAGGGTTCAACACTGAAGACTGAGATGGACGACCAAACGAACTAGGTAACGAAGTTTAGAGCTTTATTATGAAAGAGAGAATGTATTTGAAGGGAATATATTACCATCAGTAAGCTTCTAGGTATGACCATAGAGGAAAGTGAGTGAAAGTGGAAGAAGTATGACGCTCACAAACTTAATAGGATTTATATTAGCACTTGTCTCATGATGATAAATATGAAGATGTAATTTTGATAAAGAAAATATCTACCAATGGAAATGAATAAATTTAAATTATTCAGAAATAAGTAAGACAAAAGGAACAATGTACACGTTGTATCCTGGAATAGTGAACATCTCAAGGATAAAATTTCTTTGGATGAACGGCATTCATTGGTTCATCAAGATCTTGGTCTGTGTCAATGGCCAATTTATAAGCTCCAAACCCAAAATTATCTATGATTTCGTTGGGCTCAAATTTGTCTTGTTTGTCTCGTTCTTTGGGTGTGTTCTTTTGATTTTCTTTGAGAATGAAATGATTGACCTTAAACTTTCTAGGTTTGAATTTTTTATGGTAGCTATGCCATAGCCGATTTTGATATACTTGAAGATGATCTAGGGAATTAAGTCGTTTTTCATCAAGAAGCTCGAGTTCATTAAGGCGTGACTGTTGATAATAATCTTTATTGATTACATCTTTGAAGGATATTACGAAGGATGAAAATTCAACCTTGACATGTAAAATAGCTTCCCAACCATAAATAAAGTAGAAGGGAGTGGCTCCAATAGGTGTGTGATAAGATGTGCGGTAAGCCCAAAGAGTGGGATAGATTTGGTTAAGCCAATAGCTTCCATGTGTGTTGACAATGATGCTTTGTGTTATTTGGTTTTTTGCTTCTATTTGTCTATTAATTGATTGTTTTGATGATACATTCACAATTAAAGATGGAAAAGGTCGTGTAAAGATATTCCTGGGTATAAGTACCTTGTAGAATGGATGCACGTAGAAGTCTTGATAGGTGAGACTAATTAGTGATGAGATGTCTGCAAGATTGATAATTGAAAGCATGATGGACACGACGGGTTGCATTGTCGCAAGTGTCCAAACTCGATGTGGTTGTGTTTCGACAAAAAGGATAGAGATGTTAGGCATAAGAGCCAATATTGGAAGAATAGAATCAAAATTAATGGTACCTGTTGATGGAACCTCGTCTGTAGTGTCTACAGTAATATCAAGGTTTGAAAGGGCGTCTTGAAACGAGATCAAGGTCTCGTTAGATGTTGGAAGAATTTTGTCACTCAAAACAGGTTCAATATATGTTTGGGCTAAAAGAGAGTCTTGAAATAAGTTCAAGTGCTCAGTAGATGTGGGAAGAATGTTGTTGTCCAAAACAGGTTCAATGTATGTTTGGGTTGAAAGAGTGTCTTGAAATAAGTTCAAGTGCTCAGTAGATGTTGGAAGAATGTTGTTGTCCAAAACAAGTTCAATGTATGTTTGGGTTGAAAGAGAGTCTCAAAATAATTTCAAGCGCTCAGTAGATGTTGGAAGAATGTTGTTGTCCAAAACAGGTTCAATGTATGTTTGAACTAATGGAAGGAAATTTCAAGAAGATATGGATTTGTTTGGAATTAGAGAGTCTTGACTGTTGTCGTCATGATCTCGTGGAATTTCAATATATATAGGAGTTTCGACAGTAGTCAGCTCTTCATGGAAAGTTGTGGTATTGAATGTGTCATTGGTTGTAAGAGCATTGTCATCAAGTTCTACAGAGATGACGTCGTCGTCAATTAAGTCTTAGACGTAATTCTTAAATCGCACACATTTATCTGTGTGATGACCATCAATGCGATGAAAGTCACAGTATGTGTTAGGTTTGTACTAGCATGGCTTAGATTCCCCTTTGATAAAGGGTTTTGTAATTGGATATCTTATCAGTTTAGCCTCTTTTAATTGAGGAAAAACACTAAAGAGACTTTCTCCAAGGGGGGTAAACTGTCGTTGGACTTTACGTGAATTGATTTCTTCGTGAGGTTGTATGATCGACTTTTTGGGTGATCGCTCACTGATTTGGGTAGCCATATGAGAGAGTTATGTTGTCATCTTATTAATTTGTTCTAATAGCTCATTGTGTGATGTTTTTCGTGAATTCTTCATGTTTGAAAAAGAGGGAGAACGAAGAAAGGTGCGATGAAGAAATCAACCTATTGATTGTGATTTTTATTTTGGCTCAATCGAGTTTTAACAAGTAAGGCTATAAGGAGAAAGCTTAAAAAAAAGCTACTCGGGATACAAGTGGGATATAACTCAAACAAGTTATGACGAATATCTTGATTGGTTTGGATTAAGCAAGCTTAGCAGACGAAAATATAAGGAGTACACTCAAACCAGATACTCAATACAAGTGAGATATAGCTCAAACAAGCTATGATGAATATGTTGATTGGTTTGACGTAAATAAGCTCTAGAATTTTGATAGGAAGAGTAACTCAAACAAGTGACTCAACACAGTTGCGAACTCAAAATGAGATTTGAAGGGATTTGTGTCAGATGGGATTTTGTTAAACTTGACAGCTGATGAAATAATGAGTGAACTCAAACAAGTCACCCAATGTCATTTTGATATAGCTTGAAATAAGATATAAAGGATGTTCTGACAATTGATGAGATAAGGAGTGAACGCAAGTCACTCAATATCTATTGGATATAGCTGAAAACAAGCTATAGTGGAGTTGTTGGCTGAAGTAGGCTAATGAAATCAGTGTGACGTTTTGATCTTCATTGTGGGATTGCTTGAATGTTTTGCTTGGTATTGAATCGGTCGAGAAATGGTGTTGCGGAACATGATTAGGATTTGAATTTTATAATAAACACATTGATATTAGCCAAGTTTTATGATAAAAACAATGCTAAACTATTTTGTTTTCAAACATCAAGCAATCATGTGGATTTGATTGTTTTGTCTTATGAGGTAACTTCTTCAGGAATGATCATTGTTTCATGCAATCATACAAGTATGCTGTCAAATGGTGGATGCAGGCTCTTATTACTCCAAGAAGATGCGTCCTCCAATATACCCTAGTCCTGATATACCTAATTTTGTACGAGGACAGAATTGGTACGGGGAACCCTTAGAGCACTGGAGGAGACTCACCAATTCTTACTTGCCTATTTCGGAGTGAATCACCACGTCTAGAACAGGTTTGGTTAAAAGGTGGACGGTGATGGAGGGATGAATGTGTATGGTGTCCTTATAACTCCCCGAAAATTTACAGGGACGATGCCCAGGCTTTGTTGTTATAGCTATTTAGGCGTGACTCGCATGCGTTGCACGACAACATTACCTGTAAGTGAAGAGCAGTGGCGAGATAAATACTGAACGCTGTGATGAGACTAGGTCTCAAAGTGCAATGCAGATGCAAATGTTGTTGGTGCATGGTAGTCAAGTCCACATCACCGGTGTAGCTTTGGTGGTGATGAAATCCACCTCGTCTATGTGTAAAAACAATATGAGAAAGTGATTAAACGCATGGTTCTTTCCAACTCGAAATAAATCACTAGCAGAAAATAATTGCATACCTGAGCGTACTTTTTTTTTTGGTTTCAACAATTGTCTTTGAATGGTGGTATTTTTGGGAGATTTTTGTTGTTTTTTTTTGTTTTTGTTTTTGACAATATTCCAGCAACGCAGTTCTACAGAAAACAAATTAGTAGTTATCCTTCAAATGAAATGTTAGAAAAGTGATCGTGGTTATTTTTTATTTGCCAGATCGCTCAAAGGCGCAGGAAAAGAGCATACACAATCAACGACCAAACAAATATTAAGAATATGACAAAGAAAAATAATTATTAAAATGACAGTTGGAAAACAAAGCTAGAGGATCCTGCAATGTTAGAACAAGAAACTAAAAAAATTGTGACCGTTTCTGATTTTCCAGATCGCTCGAAAGCGCAAGAAAAGAGCATACGTGGATACAATTGGAATAGTTTTTTTTTAAATATTAATAATTATTGCAATTAATCATGATTGTGAAATAGCGATAATGATTATTTTCACAAAAAAAAAGAAAAACGATGAAAGAAGATGGTGAAAACGTTACCTAGAAGTGTTGTCGTGGAAAATTGAAATTTAAGGCAAAAAATTAAAAAATTAAAAAAATAAATAAAAATTGTTTGACAGAGCACGAGTGGCCTCACGTTTTTTATTTCCAAGATCACTTTTTGAAGTGCAAGGAAAGAGCATACATGTGAGGTTGTTACGTGAAATAAAATAAAAATAATAATTTTTTTTAAAAAAACTATAATTTTGTTGTTTTTTTGTTAAAAAGACAGTTGTTAGAAGAAATGAAACCAATTTTTTTTTGTAAGTTTAAATCTAAAAATTATTTTTTCATTGCATAAATATTTTCAATACATTTTCGTTAAAAAAAAAATGAAGTCATTCCGAGTTCGGGAGCAAAAGTTATGACGTCCAGAAGATGGGCTACGGTAGCACTCTGAATGAAAATTTTGAACGTGAGAAAAACGTCTCGGGAGCTAGTTTTTTTTATTTTCTGACTTCTGTACTTTACCTGAGAAGCTAAAATTTTGACATCAAGGTTAAAAAAGAACAATAAATAGAAAGAAAGAGTTAGATCGCAAAATGATTGACTAAAATAAAAGAAAAAAAAAATAATTAACTTCCTACAAAGCAGTTATTTTAGCAAAAGTAAATAAATAAATGCATTTTCCAGATTGGTTGTCCCATGACAGTAAAATGATAAACTAATGGCTAGTTCATGTGTTTCTACAGATGACGAGTAAATAGCAAAATCAAAACTAGGAACTAAACACCAAGCACCGAGGAGATCAAAGACAGGATGAGCTTCAGAGTGTCATTGTTGCTATAACCCGCAGATACACCACAAGACACCACACAACAAAAACACTACCCAAAGCGTGAAGGTTAACCAAAAAAGACCATAAAGAACAGAAAATGAAATAATAATGAACAATAATAAACAAAGAACAGATAAAACCACTAATTGGGAAATTAATGGTAACAGATCGAAAGTAACCGGGCGTGCCAGAATGTAAACTAGGAAAAATACACTACTAATAAGGAAGTAAAATACCAATAATCATACCTCCTCCTTCGCGTTCCGTAGCAAACGTCAGAATGGGCTAGGAAACTTGGATTGAGCCCTGATTTTGTGATATGTAGGTGCTTTTCTTCAAGACGGAGCAAGACCTTCCTGCAACAATGATCCTCTTACTTTGCGCTAGATGGGAAAAATGATTATGAAGCTATTTTGGCATTAGGACGAGGCAAAACGATATTCTTTGCTCAAATGATGCAAGAACTTAGATATGGAATGCAAGCTTATTCTCCGTGTGTTTAGAGGGGAGGGGTAAGGTTGTATTTATAGCTTGAGGGAGTGATTAACTTAGATTAATTTAAGTAATCATGGTTTGAAAATGTGGGCAAGATTAAGTGAGTGGTTTGAAAATGTGGGCAAGATTAAGTGGGTGGTTTGAAAATGTGGGCAAGATTAAGTGGGTGGGGACCACGAAGAATGGGTGAGGATTTGAATTATATTTTTAATTCATAAGTGAAGGATTTTAGGTGAGTGGGGACCACGAAGGGTGGGTGAGGATTTGAATTTGAATTTTTAATTCAATAGTAGAAAAACATGGAGAATAATGACATGTGGTGAGGATTAGGTTATTTTTTGGATTTTGAAATGGATAATTAATCAAGTTACATTTGATTAATTCAAAGTGTATTTTTGTGGGAAATGAGGAAGGGAAATTAATTGATTTAGAATAGATGTGAAATTGGGGTGTCTACATCAGCACTTGACTGATTTATCTTTTGATGACCTCATACGCTATCGCCCAACGAGGACAGAAGTGCCCAGGCGCTCCTGTCCCTTATGGGTGCTCCTGAACTTCTTTATCTGCTTCTTACTCTTTTGGGTACTTTCCTCCTCTTAGGAATATTTTTTCATTATGGGTTCGCATTTCAGTTGTCAATTACAAAATTCAAACAAGGGAATCATATATATATTTACCTATTTCTCTCAAATAATGGCCCAAACACTATAAGCATTATTTATCATCACTTAAGCTTGCATAAATGCACAAGGAACATTACAAGGCATTTATCTAGCACACTCATACAACATACAAGGTTCACATTGATCTGCATGCACAACATAGGAGGGAAAGTCCATTTTATTCCATCACATGCATTTGCATACTTGGAGTAATCTAGATCTAGCCCGCTATCATAGTGCAACTTGCACAACGGAAACCTAGGGAATTATTACACACACATACACACAAAACTACATGGAGTCAGAGATGTAGTGCAACACTTGGTCATAAGATCACTACTGGGGTGACTACCAGGATCAATTCAACTCCCCATTCTACATCTTATTTATTAGGTTTGATTTGGTTTATGGAAATGTGCAACTAGTTATCTATTTTACAGGTTACAGGTACGAACGACGACATTTGAGAAAATCCAAAGTGACAAACAAAGATCAACAATAAATCTTTTCCATCCTAGAAAATGACAGAACCTGAGCATCTGAGTAGACACCAGCGCCTAGTTCACTCACTAGCACCCAAGTGCTTATGTCCTCCGATGGGCACTTCTGTCATGTGTAGTTTTGAGTTCCAAAACCCTCGGTGAGCCTTGGTGACACTTTTTCTAGTCTGTTCCAGTAGTTTCTCAATCCAGATCACTCTCAGGTTGAACATAATCAACTAAGTCACCTTCCCTCTCTCATTTTCTTAGGGATTCATATATGGGCATGTTTATTTCTTATGTCTTACTCTAGTCTATCATCATAATATCATTAGTTATAGTAATTACTCTAAAATTAAGATTTAATTCCATTTATATTAAATCACATATAGAAGTCCACGTGAGTAGATAATTGCAAACAAATCTACAACTTCATAACAAATGAAAATGGGTTTGTCGCTCCCTGATTTGGCAGAGATAATTCAATACAGGATGAATCGTGACTGATATCAACCATTCGAGAGGCCCCTGAAAGCATACAAAACCATGTAAGCTACATGTTAGATTGACAATACAACCAAGTCCAGTTGATAACATCTGCACCTAGATAGTAATGTAAAGCCTTAATCGAGCATGAAAGGTTAACATTAATTTACTTGTATCCCCGAGCACGTAGTCTTCAAGAAATCGACATTCATGTGTATAAATGATTTTGATGGTGCAAAGTGGTGAAAAAATCTCTGCATAGTATAAAGCACTACAACGAATACCTTACAAAATATGAAACTATAATATAAGCTCTCCAAAATTTACACTTTCTCTCATATGATAGGAAAACCATAAATAAAAATGATTTTACCCTAGTCAATAGCTCATGACTCCATATTTTATTCAGACACAACCTACTATGATAAAGAAAAGTTATACACCATAATAATTCCATTCAATAATATTGCATAAACATATAGGAGGATTAATAGGTTTTAGGCTCCTAATAATCTCTCTCACATACCTAGAATATCTCACCAAATTACCTATGTGAGTTGTGATAACAACTCACTCATTAACTTCACCCAAACATAACAATATGCGTTGTTTTGTAATAACTCATTTACAATTAATAATTACTCACACATTATTAACCCATAATGTGATCACTAAAGTATTCCTAACACATTTTTGGATCATGCCTCCCCAAATTGAGGCTTTTAATTCCCTAAAAGCTTTACGAACTGATGAGGTGAGGAAATTTCTTCCCCACATCTTCTTTTGAATACCACTTGACCTTGTTTGATAATTTAAATTTTAACCCAATCAACCACCAGTGTCGCACTCCTCGTTGTGTTGTTCTCTTTTTTGTTATAATACCACATCTTCCTCTAATTCTAGATGGCTATCTAAGGAAATATCCTCAATAGATGGCATCAACAACCCGTCTTCTTCATGATCTAGTATATAGGGCTTAAAGAGATGTATTTTTTCAATATTAACAATTGAATATATTCTCATGTAAGGAATAAAATCGAGGTTAAATGAATTCTTGCCCACTTCTTCCAAATTTTAAATGGGCCATATCCAAAAGGTTTGAGTTTTTTATATTTACCTTGGAGTTTCTCTCTACTCAAGTACAACCATACTTTGTCACCAATAGGGAAAAAATACTTAGTTGATGATCATGCCTTACTATGTACTTGGTTGTGACTCCTTCAACCTCTCGTGTAATTGGTGGTATACCTATTGAATCTTCTCAATGAAATTATTAGTTTTTTGGACTTCTCAATCCACTCTCCCATTGTCTCTACTAATAGGAACCAAGAGAGGAATGTATAGGAAAAACCAGATAATTAATCACACATAGAATAATATACTTCACACTATATATTATATTATTATTAATGAGTTATCAAACTCATATAATAATATAATAAATTAATAATGTTTTCAACAATTAATTCCTAACATTCACCCCCTTTGTGTGAACATTATTAATTCCTAATATTCACCCCCTTAATGTGAACACGACAAAGAACCATATTCGAAGAAGATAAACCACCTCCTGAAAGCACTGCTTAGACCAGGTACAGACTCCATAGATTATCTCTTTACCCTCGTAAAGGCGTAGTGTTGAGCCGAATTATGCAAGAATGCTCCTTTCCTCTTTGGGTTCTTGTGGGACTTTCCCTTCCTCCCTGGGCACCCGAATTCTGAATCTCCAAGATCCACAAGCTTCACACTAGTTGGATAACCATCCCTTGAGTCTACCTCGAAATCTTCTCCTGCTCCCCAAAAGTGAGTATTCTAAAAACATGAATCTTCCCCAAAATTTTGGAAAGGGGTTTATTCAACACACCATCACATGACAATCAAGAACACTGAAAAATAAAAACCACACTACACACATGTCACCAGATCAATGTGTGGCCCTGTCATTGGTGACTGACGAGAGGTCACTGAATGACCTCCAACCTCTGTTTGCCTCCATCCTCCAGTGTTATGCTGATGGTCAGCAAATTTGGCTTTGAGGTTCAATAATTACATACCTTACCCGAACATCAGATTCCATCGAAAATGCATTCGTAAAGAATTTTTTTTTTTCAGAATTTGATTGACATACTTTTAACAAAGACTCTTGATGTACTATAATATTGATATATGATGACTAAATAAATCTATGTTTTGATACTAGGCAAGACAATACTTAAACAAACTATTATTAAACAAATAATTTGATAACATTTTTTTTACGACTCTTTAAAAAGTAATTTTTAATTACTTTAATTACTTTTTACATACTACTAGACTATGCTTTACGAAGCTTAAACAATTCAATAAAGTATGACTATGCTAACATGAATGGTGTCAATGACTATTTGGACTATAAAACAAAAAAATGACTCACATACTTTAGAGACTAAAATAACATACTTACATTATAAGTAACATATGACTCAACAATGAACTAAATGTGAACCTACCTACCTAACATTGAAACTCATCTCTGATGTATAAGACCCTTTATAAAAACAAACAATCTTTGACCAAAGAAAAAGGAATAAATACCAAAAAAATGGCATGCAGGAATACTGGAGAAATGAAAGAAAAGTCTATGAAAATAATAAGTCAATTTGAACTCAATGCATGCACGACTAGCTTCCAGCTGAAGAGATTGTTCTAGACACTTTTGTTTTAGATGAACCCATGAAATTGATGAGCTAGAATGCTACCACCGCCAATTATGAGAAAGTCACTGGTTTTCCTCTTAAAGATTCAGTTATGTGGCATACGTGGACTGATTCACATGATAAATAGTCAACCCCAGACTGATGGTGCATATATTGTAAACCATGGGCACACTGATCTGAAATGGTGGACAGGATTCGTTGTTTTGAGTTGGTTTTTGGAGACGTATTTGATGACAAAGGATGATAGTTGTATTTATCTTCTAGTGTGATCAGGACAACGATCCAATGCATGTAACCGTAAGCCGTAATATAATGCAGTCTGCCAAGATTAAATGCAGAAAATAAAATGTAGAAAACTGACTATAGGATGATCTTGATAGTAAGTATGCGTAAGGAAACACACATGAACACATTTATCAGACTGCACATAAAGTATTTGTGCCCAAGAAATGCAAACACATTATGCTTCAAATTGGCACCAGTTCCTAGATTGCGCAGGAGAATTGACTGATTTTCCAGATCTTTGTCAAAGAATATGAACGAAGCTATATAGATTTGCATGTTGAGTAAACTGTGATTTGACAATATAATAATGCACCACCAAGCAATGATAGATCCTCACGAGTTCAAAAATCAATTGATCTAATACTAGCATGCCACCAAAATTATGGAAAACATGAATTCAAGAACTTATTCAATAGGATGTAGATGAACCCATCATAGTCACATTATCTTTATTGACTCTCATGACTATTGGAAAGCTTGTAGTTTATGACATGAATGTTGTAAGATGCACGGACAATACTCTTTGCAGAGAAGCCAAGTTCTCAGGCTCTATCCAAGACTCCAGTCACCATGTCCAGCAATGTGGGAGACCAGCACCAATGTTGTGTGTATAGGAAGAAGTCAACCAATAGAATACTTGATTCTAAAAACAACAAACCTTATTTAAAAAATGAAACCATGTACGGGTAACCATGAATCACAATGGATCTGCTCACATGATGCTCAGGATCTCATAGTCGCTTTGATACCACTGATAGGAACCAGGAGAGGAATGCACAGGAAAAACTAGATAATTAATTGCACACAGAATAATATACTTCACACTATATATCATATTATTATTAATGAGTTATCAAACACATATAATAATATATTGAATTAATAATGTTTACAACAATTAATTCCTAACATCTACATGGTAGTCTCAAAACAACATCAAATACACTCTTAAGAAAATAACCAAAACAAGTCTCAAAAGGAGACTTATTAGTAGAAGCATGAACTACCTTGTTATAAGAATGTTGAATATACACCAAATTCTCATCCCAATTCTTAGGATGTTTCTTATTATGCCCCCACAAGAGTTGACTAATGTTCGATTTACTACTTTGATCTACCCATTGGTTTGTGGGTGAAAAGAGGAAGACCTCTTTAACTTGGTATCCATCTTCTCCCGCAAAGTAGACTAAAAATTCTCAATGAACCATGAGTCCCTATTTGAATAATGGAGTTGGGAAAACCAAAATGAACCCAAACATTAGCAAAAAACAACTCAGCTACAATATTGGCTTTAAGAGTTATCTTGCAAGGAGTAAGAATACACATTTTACTGAACTGGTCCACAACCACAAAAATATTATCATATTCTCTTTTGGAAATAGGTAACCACTCACAAAATCCATGGAGATGCTTTCCCATGGCCTAGATTGATCCAGTAATGACATATATAAACCCAAATTTCTATTATTGGGCTTGTTTGTACTACATAAAACACATCCTATGATAAATTTAACAACTTTTGATTGCATATTTAACAAATAAATGTACCTCTGTACGTGTGCAATAGTCTTCGTAACACTAAAGTGACCAAAAAACTTAAAGTGTGTGTTTCTCTCATTAAATGAACTCTTTCCCTCTTTGGCACATAAAGTGTCTCATTCTTGTAGAGAATCCCATCCTAGAAGTATTATTCTACTTTAAGCTCAAAGCCCTCGCTTGGAGGCTTCCACTGGAATATCTCTCCAAAATTCGGATCCTACTCATAACCTTCCTTATATTTTTCACATACACAAGGTTCAACAAGATTTAACATGCCTATAGATGAAAGAAAAGGAGGACTTGAAAACATACCAATGAATTTTTTAGTCACACTTTTCTTATATTTTATGATAAAATGAAATTGCTACAAGAAACCATCCATTTATAGTGTTTAGCTTGTTGAAGTTTATTTTGAGATTGCAAATATTAAAGAGGTTTATGATCCATGTGTAAGATAGTTTCCTTAACCTTTAGAAAGTGCTTCAATTTCTTGACCTCTTAAACAATATCATACATTTCTTGTATGTACAATAATTTAGAATTGTACCAAAACATTTAGAATAGTAACATATGGGCCTACCTCTTTGAAGTAGGACAACTCCCATCACATAATCACTAGCATTTATTTGTACTTCCAAAATAAGTTACAAGTTAGAAAAATCTAAAATTGGAGCATTACTAATCTTGTATTTAAATGTCTCAAATGCATCTTGTTGCTTCTTACCCCAAACAAAAACTTTTCCACTTGTTATCACAGAATGTAGAGGAGTTAATATAGAGGAGAAGTTATTAATGAATTTCCTCAAATACTGAACTACACCAATGAATATGCTTTTCTCAGTCAAAATAAAAGGTGTAGGAAAATTCAAAATGGCCTCTATCTTAACCATAACAATTCTCAATTCTTTGTACACCAAGAAGACAAGTGAGTGTTGAGAAAAATCACACTTCTTCTTATTCAACACTAATCATTTCTCCTTTAAAATCAAAGAACCACATGGAGAAGTGATAGGATGGATTATACCCTGCTTAATCAAAGTTTGTAACTGTTGTTTTAGCTCACTAACACCTTTCAAGGATTGATTATGCAAACCAAGGTTTGGAAGTAGACTATCGGGTGGAAAATGTATCTCATGCGCAATAGGCATAACCGAGGGAAACCTCATAAGATTTTGGAAGACTTCCTTGAATTGTTGTACCAACTCTTTCATTTGCTTCTACTCTTTGTAAATAAACATGCTACAAGGAGTTTTATATGTAACAACTTTATCTTCCTTAATGTCACTCAAAAGGAGGAAATAAAATTTCCCACTAGCATTAATAAGATTCTTAGCTTCAGAGGCACTTACCAAAGAGATATTTGAATCTCCCTTGTAGTATGAAATGATGTAGCTCTTACCATCCTTCACCAAACAGTATTGGTTATATCTACTTATGAATATGGTATCCGTGATATATAATTATGGGGTGCCAAACACTACACCACACACATCAAGAGGATCAACATCCATAATAACTTCATCGATGAAATGTTTATTAACATTGAACGTGATTTTGCATTGCTTAGTAAGAGTGATGTCTACAACTTCTTCAACCAACCTAATGAGTAACAACTTGGATGATGGTAAGTACCTAGTTTCATCTTATCAACTAACTCTTTACTTATCAAATTTCCTTGTGAACAAGTATAAAAAAGAACACCCACTTTGGGTTTTTCAACTAAATTTTGATATGAAAGAGCTTAAGAAGTTCATTTTCTTAAACAACATTACTACTAAAAAAATACCTCTCTATTGACATAGGTACACCACAATGTCTCACTAACCTCATTACTGCAATTTACTTTTTCCCCTTGGAGGGAAGCCATTGTGTTCTTCTTGTTCTTGAAGGGGTGTAATTATAGGTGGAGCTTCCAACATTTATCCTCAGAACGAGTGTCAACATAAGAATGACCACAATGAACTTTTATATCCTTTTTAAAAATGGAAGTATTATTATTTTTACATTTCCCTTTCCCTTTGTCCTTTTGCTTGTGTCACTTTGTTTATTTGAAGCACTTTGAGAGGTAGAGGAAATATTCTTCTTGTTATCTCTAAGTAGTGAGCTTGAGAGTTAGCCTCATCTACATTCATAGGATTGGCCAAGAGAATTGGTATTCTCAAGTGGCCATGGATTTACCAATGTATTTTATCAAGATATCCTATTCTACTACATATTTTCCCATTTGGACAACTTTCTAAGAGAACTTGTTGGTGTACTCTTACATGCCTCAACCTTGCTTTTGCCTAAGATCGACAAATAAATATACCTTTCTTCCTCATAGAAAATAGGATAGAACTCCATCTTGATTAACGTATTAAATTCATCACACTTAGATATATGAGGAAGCTTCTTAACAACCAAAGTGTGAATATAACTTTCAAACCAACTTAGAGCATGATTGATTAATTTTAACCTTACAAAATAATTCATTAAATCTCATTAATTTGATGCAAAATGAAATATACATCTAATTATGATAGCTAATGGTCTACCTTCTTGGAATTGGCATCTCTGTCTTATGATTGAATCTATATCTTCACCTCATCTTTGAATGGAGGAGGGGCAGGTTTGGCATAAGGTTATTCTTACTCATATTTAGAATCTTCCTCCCTATGATCCTTGGGGACACCAGGATTCTCTATGAGTAGTCCCATCACAGGCTCAAACTTTTCCATAGACAAAGAAATGTTACCAACATTCATTAAAAGGCTTTCCACGTCCACCTCTAGCTTGTAGAAGTATTCTTATTTAGTTCCACATGCATCTTCATCACCACTAAAAGTCATGCTTCATAATCCTTGGTTCCAATTTCTTATGGAAATCTCTATTTCAAAAGGTATAAGGATGCCTTCACCACTTTCACTACTTCTCCAGGTAAGGGGCATATAACTGTAATGTCAACATAACTTAACCACACAAATATAAATTAATTCTTACTACTATGATACCAATTTGATCTATAAACTGATTATAAACAATGATAATGGATTTTATATATAGTGATAATGAGTGTCTTTTCTTGTAGAGTTTTATTTTAAATATAAAAGTACAACTTCAATAAACAATAAACTAGAAATTATTAAACAATAGATAAGGATACAAGTAATTATCATAGAGGCATCCTAGTAGGAAAAAATCCAATAGGCTAGGAGTAGGAATGTCATCATTCTTTCTGAGGAAGGCACACGTTATGACACATATAGTACAATTACTATTTTTGTCTCATCCTCCTTCTATAGTCACTAAATGATGCACTTACTATGTACATCTGGATTCTAAATACTTCATTTGTATACATGATTCCTAAGCAAGAGAACTACTTATTATCACCTCTTTACTTTTCTTTGGAATTGTTTTTATCCTTTTCATATTTATTACTTATTGTTTCTGATTGACGAATTATAGTTTTGCATACCAGTCGACATCCTAGATTTCTCTAATTTAATGTTTGACCTTTTAAGCACCTTGTACATGACCGTCCATTAGGGATAAGAGCACTCAGGTGCTACTATCCCCTCTAGGTGTTTGTGTCTTCTTTATCTGTTGTTTTGGTCTTTCTAATGTTACTTCTTTCTTGTCTTCTTTTATCACTCTTGTTCGACCTTTCACTTGTTAATGAAGAATCTTAAGCAAAGGAATCGCGTGCGCACTCGCGCGCGCGCGCGCGCGTGTGTGTGTGTGTGTGTTTCTTATTTAACCTCATTAGGGGGGCTAGCATTCAAGAGACATATACTATTATAAGGAGCTAATATTTTCTATCTACTGCATCAAGGACTTCATTTTGGTTTGCATGCTTCATTACATAGGAAAGTTTATTCTAAATTCCATACCACACATTTTCATTTAGAATAAATTAGTTGTAGCTCATTATTCCTTTTTGCATCTCGAACTAGGGCATCCTAGCTCAAGGGACACTATTCCAATCATACACACACAAGAACTACATAAAGTCTAAAATGTAGTGCAACGCTCAATGACAATCACATTTGGGTGACCGATGAGGTTAGTCTAACTCAAACATATGAATTATTTTATTCATCAAATGCATGCTTGAGTATTGTCTAGGTGTCTAGGGTTTATTTTATAGCTTACATGTGCAATATAGTGAATTTAATATGACCTACAATGAATAAGGAGTGATACTAACTGACACAGAAAGAACCAGATTCCTAGTTTTTCTGCAGACACTTGTACCCAGAATAGACACTAGCGCCTTGGCAACCCTGTATCCTTCCAGGTGCTCTTGTCCCTAAGAATCTCACTTTCCAGAATCAAACACAAAGCTTTAATACAATCCATAATTTTCCTTTCCAACATGTTCATCAGTTCAAAATCAGCCCAAACCTACAAATACAAGTTGGTTCAATCTCCAAACCATATATATCACTCTTTGTTATATATCCTCTACTTGATATTACTTGAATAATATTGTATCCATTTAATTAGTAGTGTCCTTATCTTAGATTTAATTTTATTAAATTATTTGGTGAACCCGTCCCTTACATGCTATTAATTAGATCTATTCTTCTCAACACCAAACCCTAGTTTCATTAGGGTTCATATCTACATTTTATCTTCAAATCCAAACCTGATTTTCATTTATCACTTGCCTTAAAATCTTATCCTTAGATTTTTTGCCTAAGTTTTCATGCTTCATCCTCCCCTTTGGCTCACTTTCTAGGGATTTCAAATTTTAAATGACCTTTTGTTTCATATTTCGAGAAAAAATGACTCTATTTTAAAATTCCTTTGAGGCTATTTTTCCTTTTTCCATATCTAACAAAAACCTCAAATTTTTCCCACAATTTTGAGCCCAATTTTCAAAAATACAATATTACACTTTTTTACTAATTAAGGCCTGATTTGAAAAAGAAACACTTTTGGCCAAATCCATATGAGGGTTTTCTTTCAATTTATAACATTCACAAAATATTATTTTTATTTTTAAAATTTCAAATTCCATTTTGAGATATGGTCATTTTATTAATTTGATGAAAATTATTTTTTGCTTAACATCACTTTCCATACAAATTTATGTCTGATTAGATTGCTTGTGTAAAATTATTTTATGGCTAACCATATACTCGATGCAAATTATTCCTCATTCTATAATCAAGTTCAAATTCATAATCTACAGAAGTCTTGAAAATACTGGATCTGGAGGGTCTGAGTGGACTGGGGTGCCTAGAACAGGGTTGGAGCACCTACGAGTCCTCTAGAAAGGAATCTAGGCACCTTGGTCTACGAAAAATCTTAGAAGTTGGTCTTTGCAGGGTTAGAAGGTAATCTTAAATTTTGCCTACCAGTCGCGTCAATTGTTCTCTATTGCACCAAATGCTCCGAATATTCCAAGAGGAAAAAATGACGTGCAATAAAACAAAAGGAAGTATCAAAACCATAAAAAAAGATGTAGAATGAATGGGTCAGACTGACATCAACTATCACAACAATGAGCTTACTAAACTGAGTGCTACACTATGTTTCAGACCCGAATGTAGTTCTGGTGTGTGTGTGTGTGTATGTCATTCCCTAGGTGCTCTTACGCTAGTCACACTTTGTGAAATAGCGAGCAATAACTAAATGTAGAAAATTTAATAGTATGTGTGCATGGAATAAAATAAAATCCCTCCCTCTATGAAGTGTGATGTAGATGTCCTAGCTTATGCCTTGATGATAGAGCTATGTGGATGCCAATGCAATAGATGGATGCAACTCTAGATGGAGTGATAGTACTATATGATGTTAGGTCCCTCATTATGGTCTCATAACTTTATATTTATAGGGTTCTCTTTCTCTACTTTTGTAATTAACCTTGAAAAGGCCAACCAAAACAAAGATAATGATGAAAAATGGCTAGAAGAGGTAAAAAAAGTGGCAGAAAAGTGCTAGAAGGATCGGGGCGCCCCCAAGTGGGACCAGGGCATCCATGGGCGCCCCAGTACTAAATTTGGGCACCCCAGTTATGACTAAAAGTATGCGGGATGCGCAAAAATGGCTGGGCATGTGGGTGCAATAGGTCACAAATTATGAAATGAAATAAATAAGATGGTCAAAGGGACGGGGGTTAATTAGTACTTTCTTCACTCAAGAGCCTTCTTAATAGTAGTATGAGACCAAGATAAATAAATGTTTAAAGTGCATGATTTTGTGACTACACCATGACCATTTTCCCCTAGATCATGTTCACATGTGTAGTTCCTTTACATCAACTGATCATGGGCCCTTGCCAAGTACTCTCATTGCATAGATCATTTTTTCAATCACACTCGGGGGCATCCTAATTCCCCCACACCACACGATGACGCACTCTTGTTCTTGGTTCATACTTGACTATAGAGGGTTTCTTCATATGGACCTCACTTTACACACACAACACCAGGGAGATTACTTATTCCTCCCTTCTCGCTGATTTTATTTCACACACACACACACACACACACACACACACACACACACACACACACACACACACACACACACATATTTAAAAATCCAAAAAACATTAGCTTAGATCTTGATTGGATGCATTCTTCCTTGCTTATACTACTCTATGCTACACCTTTGCTTAACATGGTACTACACTTCATAATATGCTTTATCACTTTTTCTTACACACATGCGCGTTCACATGGTATCTTGAGATGAATGCATGTCACTTACAATTTTTTACATGATGTATGATGCTTGGCCCTATCCATTACTAGTCCCACTAAGGCTCCTGTGGGCATCTACCTTTCCTCACTTACTATCAGGTTCTATCTTTGCTATATTTCACATTTTCATTCCTAGATTCACATATCACATTGTCACATACTATTTATATTTCCTAACATGCTAATGGGTGTTTCATGTGTAGAATTTACCTTGTAGGACTCTTTCCAATCATGGTTATTTGGTTTGCTTGTACCTTGTGTGTCATTATTCGCAGGTTATGCCTTGTGTTTACTTAATTTTTTTGTTTGGATAATTATTGATGGCTCTGATTGTCTTGTGACATCCTGAGTGGTGTCCCATATATGTAACCAGTTACAGGCTAGGTCCTTTTTTAATTTTTTCCTATATGTTTTACTAGTTCTTATTTTAGTTGTCATTGTTTATTTATCTCTAACACTTGTAGGCTAGCATTTTCCCCTTATTTTTCTTGTTCCATGGTAGCTACCATGTGTAATCCATATTCCCCCGATAGTATTCCTAAATCATATGTGCACATCAGTTTGAACCTTCCTCGATTGGGATTCATTAGCATTCGTTAATATCACATACCCCAAACAAGTGGGGAAAACATTGGGTGAACCTTTTCACCCTCCCAACAGTTACATAACATAGTTACAAAAACATAGACACCAAGAATAAAACAAAAATCAATTATAGAACTGGGCCATAAACAAACTTGGCCACAAAAAATTAGCATGGATAAAAGTTCTTAGATTAGATAAGAACACTTGTGTGCCAGTGTCCCAAATGAGCGCTCTCATCTTGGGGAAAAACTAGCTACACAATTATTTTAGAAGTTGCCCAGTCACCATTTTATCATATTTTAGTAGTTACACATCCAATTTCATATTACAATAGTCACTAATAAGAACTAACTACTAATCCATGAACTAAAATAGGAACTAAGTAAGGGAAAGACAACCAAAGCATATGCAAGACAACAATATTCCTAATACCTTTGTGTAACCTAAGGTAAGTTACAAATCAGGTTTGTGATCATGTGCAATGACACTTATCATAGGGAAGCGTTAACAATTATCAAGAAAAATAAACCGCTCTCGTAATACACCTTTCCTTAGCAGTAACAAGATGCCTAAATTTGAAGTTTAGCATTGAGATACTCAAATCCTTAGTTTGGTGTCAAGATGCCTAAATCCTTAGTATGATGAAATCAGATCTAGAATTTATCACTCTTGACTCTTCCAACCAGCCACTCAACATCGAATTTACAAGCAAGAACAAATTTCTACCCCTTTCTCTTTCAACACTACAGGTTTACTTTAACCCCTTGGTTTATATTTTCCAATACACATTTCCATTTTTTACTATTTTCTAAGTTTAAGTTAAATTGCATTTACCCAAAGCATTGACTACACTTGTTTTATTTTGTAGGTCCTATCTTATCCCAACGAAGGCAAAATAAACAAGTAACCATGAAGTAAATCTCAATCAAGCTTTGGAAAAGATGACATTCCAAGGAACTACACGCACACATCATTATCACTCCACGCATGTAAAGGTCACCCTTAGGATCCTTATCCTTATCTCTCCTTGTAATTTCATGGTACACATATTGCACTATTCTATTTGGCACGCTACAACACTCATTCAACATGCTATTAGGTATAATCTTCCTTCGACTCTCTAAGGTACACTTTTATGTTCTAATTTATGTTGCCAAATCCTTATTCAATAGAATAAAGTGAGGGAATATGGAGTCACTAAATCACATACTTACTATGTACATCTAGCCTTTAAATACTTCATTTATATGCATGATTCCTAAGCAAAAGAACTACTCATTAACACATCTTTACTTTGCCTTGACATTGATTTTATCCTTTTAATCTTTATTTTTTACTGTTTCTGATTGATAATTTATAGTTTTGCATACCAGTTGATATCCTAACTTACTTTGATTTCACTGTTTGACCTTTAGAGCACGTTATAAAATACTATCTATTAGGGATATGAGAACCTAGGTGTTATTGTTCCCTCGGGGCACCTGTGTCCTCCTTACCTCCTTTTCCGATCTTTCGAATGTTACTTATTTCTTTTCTTCTTTTATCACTCTTTGTCGACCTTTCACTTGTTAATGATGAAGCTTAAGAAAAGGAATCATGTGTTTGTGTGTGTGTGTGTCTTATTTAACCTCATTTGGGGGGAAAAACATTTCAAGAATACATACTACTACAGTGAGCTAATATTTTCTATCTACTACATCAAAGACTACATACTTCACTGCATAGGAGGGTTTATTTTGAATTCCATACCACACATTTTCATTTGGGATATATTAGTTGTAGCCCACTATCTCTTTGTGCGACTAACACTAGGTAATCCTAACTCAAGCGACAATATTCCAATCACACACACGTAAGAACTACATAGACTCTGAAATGTAGTGCAGTTCTCTGTGACAATTATGTTACGGTGACTGTACAATAGGAAAGTGATAGGTGAGCATGAGAATCATCAACAAACATTTCTCCATACCCGACCTCCTGAGATGATGCTGAGACAACTGGTGGAAATGAAATATATGCAAATGTGGACAAATTAGTTGGGCAATCCTATATCCTCGATACGTAATAATGGGATCTACGAGTCTAAAGCAAAGAAGGCTCTTCTAACTTGAACTGGTGTTATGGATCGGTTTAACACTATAACTATTCGGAGACTCCAATCAATGTCGAGCTCTGCCGAGATCCTATCCGTTGGTTGTTGGACTCATGGAAAGTGACCTATGGGTGCTTTGTATATATTTCCAAATAGGGTCATGAAGGTGATAGCGAGAGATGTAGTGGATTTTCAAGGAAACTATGGATGGTTTTCTAGTTTGACCCATAAAGTATTGGCTTGATCGGTTTCTACGTTCAACACAAAAAGTTGTGTGATGATATCCGGCAGGAGTAGTGAGGATCTAAATACCAATGTACATAAACTGGTGTTAATGTTTAATTGGTTTGCAGGCTCGTTGGGTTGTGGGACCTGGGGATCACAACCATGAACTCGTGGCTATTGTGGAGCTTTTATGGTCATGTAAAGAATCAATCCCATCTTTCAACTATCTAGTAGTCATAATCTTTTTCAACCTCTATGTTTAATATCAGGAGTTGTACGATATTCTTGGAATACCTCACGGGTGTCCTAGCAACTTGTATGTGTAAGCCTGTGTCTATGTCAATGAGAATGTCTCGTACATCTGGCTGAGGAACTAATGGATCACAACCGAATTTTTGCTCTCTTTCGGGCTCTTGTATGGTCATATGGACATCCTATCAAGATAATCTATAGTTGGGTTGGTTTGACTAGAATTCATATGCTTTGTTGTCTTCGATGTTTAAGCTTCTCAACTGCTCACTAATTGCTTGCGGGTTTGTTGTTGTTTGGAAGACGTGGATCCTAAGACCTTGATCTATATCCGATAATGCCATGAAGAGATTCGGCTGGGGTATTACTGGCTCGAATATGTAATCCCTGGGCTCTCTTGGTCCCGTAATAGTCATGCAAGAAATAACCAAACTTAACTGAATGAAGTAAACTAATTATGAAAATGAATCTACGCTATGCTTGTTCTTTTTGTATTTTCAGAGATATAAACTTGAATGATTTTAAATAACAACTAATTTAATAAATTCAGATAACAAGTAACTAATCTAAGAATAAAGCTAAAATAAGCAAGGTAGTCAGATGTAGCTATTTTCTTGTGCACTTGTGAGTTGATACAAATATCTAACTAGTTTAATTGAAAGACCTCTGATCTTACCTTAGAAGTGAGGAACAAATCACAGCTTCTTAGAAGTTGTCATTTCCCACAGCTTCCTCGGAAATATTGAAAGCAAGCTTTAACTGAAATGAAATGATTTGCTACTCTATTTGATATACTGTAACTACAACTTTGACAATTTAAACATGGAGTCTGCAGAACAGAGGCAAATCCAGTTGTATCGTAGCTTTTACCCTCAGTGTGATTTCTTCATTCCTTTGTGTACTTGTGAATCTATAAAAGTGAAAATGTGATAGCGGCAGCAAGAGAAGATATTCGAACAATGCCAGCTTGGAGGTAAACCAAACGGAATGTAAGTAGGAGAGAGATAATGCAAGAGAACAGAACTTGGCTATGCGATTCCTAGCAGGATTGTTGCAGGGATACAACAAGACACACCTAAAATTCTAGGACCTATTCTTCCTATGATGAAACAAAACCTATAACTCTAAACAGAGCCAAGTTTCAAATGAACTTAATCTAGAACTGATGATGTATTAGGCTAAGTTAGTTGTTTGGAGAACAATAATGGAAGAAAATTAAACTAGAGAGATCAAGTGATCTCTAAACCAAAAAAATGAAGAGCCTTGAACTGAGTGGCTAAGAACTTATGCTAAGTCTAAACCTGTTGAGACTTATTGAGGAACTTCCAAATACACTAAATAATAAAACACAAAGAGAGAGGGGACATTTGCTTATAGACAAGCTCAGTATTTATAACATTCTTACTCACAAGAAGGCAAGTCCGAATTACCATGCTTTATCATTAAAAATGGAGCACTACTATTACAAAGTGGCTGGAAACTCTAAACAAAGCAGAAGCGACTGAGAGTTGCAAGTGCAACTTGATTTTTCACGTTGTTGAGTGCACCGAAAGGTTATGGAAAATGTAGACATGACCAACATCCTGTGTAGGGCGGCAGTTATAGGACCGCTGCCCAGGTAGGGCGGTGGTCCTATAACTTAAAGACAAAAATGCAAGGAAAAAGGGGGGACTGCCGCCCAAGATAGGGCGGCGGTCCTGTAACTAAAAGACAAAAATACAAGAAAAAAGGGGGCAAAGGTTAAAATGAAGCATGTAAAGGTCGGATAAGGCATTTTAGGATGTAAATGTATACTTGGTGAGATTTTCTAGAATCCGAACACCTTATGAAGAGATCTAAATCATCATTGGGGTTTCCGTGACCTCTTTCCAACAGTACAGTACATATAATTTTGGGTACGTACAGTGATCGCCAAGGTCAGTGTGACTCAAGCATATACATTATTTTATTCATCTAATGTGTGTTTGAGTACTGTGAAAGTGTATAGGATTTATATTGTAGGCTACAAGTGTGACACAACAAATGTGATGTAACCTACAATGGATAAGGAGAAATACTAAGTGACATAGAAAGAACCATATTTTGAGTTTTTTCGTAGACACCAGCACCCATAATAAATGCTAATGCTTGGGTAGCCCTATCCCCTTCTAGGCACTCCCATTCTGAGATCACCACTTTCCATAATTAGAAACAAAGCTAATATAATTTAGAATCTTCCCTTCCAACCTGTTCATCATTCCAAAATCAGTCCAAACCTACAGATACAAACTAAGTCATTCTCAAAACCCTATTTATCACTCTTACTTCAATAATGTTATATCCATTTAATCAACAATGTCCTTATCTTAGATTTAATTTTTGTAAATCACCTTCCTAGTTCCTCATTCTCAAGTCATTTTATTTTAATTTTTGGCTCATGTAAAATTAAAGTTAAAATTTTGTTCTAAGTTGTACTCATGTTTTGTAACTTGTAAGCCTGCTTGTTTGTAAACTATACTACTTTTAGCTATAGTTTTTTTAGGGCTCCATCTAGAAACCTTCCAAGGAGTCATGCCTTAGGAGGCCGTTTGTAATTTGTATGTAATATATGTAACTCAAATGCTTTTGATTTGTAAGGGAGGAACCCCCAATAAAACCCTCATTATTAATTTATTTCTAATAAAAAGAAATACCATTAGGTGTTTAAATTAATTTAATGAAATTTACTATCACCATTTTGTCCCCTATCATAATATTCCATTCAATAATACTCTCCATCTTGTTTAATCAATCTATCAACTCCTCTAGTTTTAAACTTCCCTTGTTTTCTAGAATGGAAATCTTAATTCCATCATTCCTTTTCATTAAGAATTCAACTAGCTTCTCTTTAATCATCATTGGTTCTTATTGTTCTTCTTCTTACTAGATTGTATCTTCTTTCTCTCTTTCTCCATCCATAATTTAACTTTCTTCAATGTCTCTTTCTTCATTAGTCTCATATTATATATACATTTCCCTTACAAGTGCAATAACACCAGTAATTTGTTCTACTTTTCTATGTAACTCTTACATGTTTTTATTCTTCTAAGTGTGTCCTCATCACACTCTTAGAATCTTGGTTAAACCTATTCTCCCAAAAAAAATCTCGAAAATTTTATTTTTCTAATTTAAAAGAAATATGACTTATATTACCTTATTCCTTCCTAGATCTAAACTTACAATGATATTAGATGATGAATCTACAATTGATTAAAAAACTAAAAAATATATCAAAATCAAATAACCATGAAAATTCTAAAAGAGCGAAAGAGACAAATATCCATCTTCATTGATCTAAAAACATAAATAAAAAGATTTATGTATTCCTTTGCAAATCCATGATAATTAAAAATCGCTCTTACATGGAGAGCAAGACAAAAATGAAAATCTAACCTAGGCTACCTACTGCTTGTTCCATAAGAGTGAGTGTAAGACATGCCTTGTTTACAATATATTTTATGAAATTTACACTTCTAAAAATAGAGTGCATGCAACTGATGAGAAGATAAGAAGATAAGAAGAGGATCCCTAATTAACACTTCTACACAATTTATAATATTTGTTGACGTCTATTATGGGAGGCACACAAGTTGTCCTCACACTCTCTAGCCTGGAATTGAATACACTGATCATTATATTCCTATGTATAACTATAATATGGAGTTTGGAGCTTGTACATGTATTAGTATGTGTATCCCACTATAATGGCAAACAAGTTCCCAATTTCCCTTATTTTCAGCTCTGATTCATCAAACAAGCAATTGGCAAGGAACTGACTAAATAAATCATAACAAGGAAAAGCTTTGGACCTCATAACAATTCAATGAAGTCCAAAAATTTTAATTGCCTTCAAATATTCTACATAAATATTTGAATCATCATCACTATCAGATGGAAGGGAACCCTAATTGCTATTTTCAATCCCCCAAAATATGTCACTGTAGTTCTTTAACCTATTTCCTAGGCACTTGGTGTACTGAGTATCACTAATTAGAGAGACCATTTTGACATAGTTTTGCCTTAAAATTTTATTTTTTTATTGTTTCTATTGCCTTTATCATGTTCCTAATTACTTAAATCTTAAACATCAGGAAAATAAAAAACTTGAGAAAATCTTTTATGAATACCTTGTTCAAACTCCTCTTCTCTCTTTTATTTTATGTTGATGGTTTTGTGTTTGAAGTTTTTCATTGCAATGGATCACTTTTAAATATTTGGTTATTTTCTCTCTATTCTTCATGTTCTTGTAAAAAGTAAACCTTTTATTTTGTAACCATGAATATTTAATGGTGTGTAACTGTTGAATCCAACTCATGTTTTGAAAAAAACAAATGGTGGTGCCATAAAAATACCATTGTGCTTCTGCATTTTAATTTTCCCTAAAGTTTGAATACTGATTCATTGACCACACATGTGGCACAATCACGTTCATCCCCATGATCTATACGCTTTGGTAAAAGTGATGTGCTAGCATCTTATTAATCAGGATATTGCCACGTGTTGAAATCTTGTTTCCCCACTCTACATACCTTCGTACATTAAGCCTGAATGGTGAAGTGGAAGTTTTAGTAATGAGATCTTGCCATGTGTCCTCATATTTTTTTCCCGTGTCTCTTGGGTCTATACATTGAGGTTCATCAATGCACCAATAGTCAAACAAATGTGATGAATCCATGTAAGCTACTTATTTTATTCTAGCTTACACATGCTTGGGATACTCGAATATTTGATTAAAACTAGGTGGTGTCCTTAGCAACATTATGATGCTTCCATATATAAATATATATTTCAATCCTGCATGGGGTTCCATTGGATTCCATACACTCATAGTTTACAATCTCAATGGTTTACAAACCTAATCCTCAAATGGATATACAAATACTCGTGGGACTGTTGAATATTGGAAAAGTATGCTTTATTAAATTATTTATAAATTTTCTGCATCATTTGATAAATGAGGATCAATGACATAGGTTTTATTCCGGGATGAAGGTTTGACACACCTTTTCTTCGAATGAAAGTGTCTTGAATAGGCCTACCAAAGTGATAAGTGTCATCCATCAAATGAAAGTTGAGCAAGTGGCTAATTTTGAAATTTATGGTTTGAGTCAAAGTAATGTGTTAGTTAGGTGAAATCCATGATGTGTTGGCTAGATGATCTTAACATTTATTTTAACTTTTAATAATTTCCCTTACTGATGTGAGTTGAAAAACACTAAAAACTAATGACACCCTAAACACCAATGACCACATTTAATTTTTTAAAACTAATGTAACACATTAAAAAATCAAAAGGTGGATATTAGAATTCCACGATGAAATCTTAGAAAGAAGATAATGTGGACAAAAATCTTCAGAATCAATCGAGAACTGTTAGGTTGGTTTACAATAATGGTTGAGATTTATTTGTATAATTTACCTTCTTAATTCCAAGAATAATTGCAAGTGAAACTGTGAGTGTCAAATGTTATAATGCCCATTATGTTCTAGAAGGCATATTACACCTGAAGGCTACATAGAAGTTTTTGACGTGAAAGAGTCAGAATATTCATTTTTTTAGTAAGTGTCATCATGGACATTGATTTATTTTTATAAGTATCATTGTATAAGCCTCTAATTTAAAAAAAATTAATCTTAGGGTTTAGGGTTGAGGGTTTCTAAAATTCCAAGCATGTCTACTTCAAGAAAATCTAAAAATACAACCCCAATACCATACGTCAAACTACTTAAAACCCTTGGTTTTATTCATGAATACCATGATATTTATGATCATGTGATTTACAAAAGAACAACATAGCTTAGATAAATGTCTGAGAATAAGACAAATAATCCTACGAATCCATTATGTTAGACAACATGGGTGGTTGGATTGGGACGCATGATGTTCGATGAGGTTTTCCACTACCCTAAAATTTTCATGCTCAGTTCTTAAAATTATGATGGAAAAAACTAATTATTGCAAATGGTACCGAAGAAGAAATGTTTTCCATCACAGAAGAAAATATGTGTTGTGCGTTGGGGTTTTAAAGTAAAGAATTAGGAATCATCTTCATAAACATAGAAACAAATGCTAACAATTTTCATGCCACCAATTAAACTCCAAAGATAAATTTTTTTTACCAAAAATAACACATACTGGAATGGTACCAAAATGGAGGCGTCCTTACTCAATTGTGATTTTTAAACTGTGGATTAGAGATACCATATCTATGTTAGCATTTTTCCTTGGATTTTATAGTAATGATTAAGTGGATGAAACCCTCCTTTAAATGGTATGCAATATCCATTTCAGTACCCCAACTTGTTCATATAAATTTTTTGAGCACATCGCATAATATAAGCATAGATAAATCTTAATAATCAAATAAGGTTTTGACGTTATGAGCTTTAGCTTCACAACCTACTTTTGTTATTTATTTCTATGGTAGTTTGTAGAATAGTTTGCAAGAAACAAGCTTACAATTAAATCTTATAATGATTTTGACATCCACCCAGAAGTGTTGCTTCCATTAACTGAGTGGATCCCCAAGATAAATACGTTTGATAATAGAAAGGACTATAATCAATTTGTGGACTAGTTATTTGCTCCACTTTATAGGTAATTACAAAAACTATAATGCCTATATTGGTTATGACCTATAGAGATTACATTCAACTAGAATCAAAAATACAATTGCTTGACTAGTGCTTCATGAAGTAATATAGTGTGCTAAGGTTTTATGGATCAAGAGCACAACCTTATAAATTGCCAATACATGTGACAAAGAGATATTTTTCCTTGGAATATATACAACAGATGGAAAACACAGATAAACTGTATTTTTTTACTCTGTAAAAGAAGAGCATATTTTCTTCCAAACCTTTTTTTATGTGGAAAATTCACATTTAAGAGAAAAACATTCAATGCGACACATGAAATTTTACAATATTTTAAGTTTGATGTTGAATCTCACTGGCCATATGACCCATGTGAGGTGATTAAAGTAAGGGTAGTGGTGAACAAGAACTCAGCCACTAACATTCAACATGAAAGTAAACCTGTAATGTCCCCTTTCATGCACCAAAGGCCTAAGGGCCAATTCGATTCCAAGCCTTGGTCATACCCAAGGGGTTGTGGATGTTGGGAGCTATTGGGTATGAATATCTAGTCCATTTTGTTATAATTCTTCATTGACATAAGCAAAAAGAGTTTTGGAGGGACTAGATGTTATGTTTTGTCGTTAGTAAGGGTCCACATGGTACTAGTGTTCTAATTTTGTGTTGGGGGGTCACTTTTGGACCATGGTGACTTAAAAGGGGAAAAGTAACTTAAGTTACTTTTATTTTATTGGCCCTTCCTAGGGAAAAATGCGACTAGGGCTTTTTGGGGCTCTTTTGCCTTGGAAGAAGTTATATAAGGAGTTGGGAGGAAAAAGAAGAGGTCATTCTTGCATACCTAATTATTTTCCGTCATGTGTAACTATTGCTTGCAAATCTATAGCTTGTGGAGTGAAATCCCACAGGAACCCTAGCTTTAGTGGTGAGAGATCCATCCCTAGCTAATAAGGCATTCTTCAGTAGTGAGAGATCTACCCTAGTTTGTCATTTTGGAGTTGTTTTCAAGGCTGATTTATAGAGATATTTTCAAAGGTTTCAGAGGAAGGGTTTTGAGGGTTTTGGATACATTTGGTGAAGATAATCAGAGGGTTTTCAAATAAGATTTATGGCAGCCATTTGAGCAGGGTTTAACATCTCTTTTAAGGCCTTTTCATCAATTTCCAACCCTTTTCCAAGTTAGGCGACTTGTTTGGAATATTGCAGCCTTTATTTGAGGGGTTTCCAGTGGTACGAATTAAGGTATAAAGATTGAAATATCATCTCCTATATTTATAAATGTTATTTCCAAAGTTTCATAATTTCTGCACTCGTATTCAGAGAGTTACGAATTTTAGAAGTTTTCCAGCTGTCTAGGGCACGCTGTAATTTTATGGCAGCATTTTATTATCTGAAAAATTCTAAAAACAGTTTTCTTATGTTCTTTATAATATTAACAAGCTCTCTTTAAATTTTAAAGTTTTTTGGGTGCATATTTTGGGAGATATTAATTTTATTTAGTTCACTGCCCTAACTGTTAAAAATCTGTGAAAATTAGTATTTTATTTGGCTGTAAATTTTCAATATTTTGAGCATTTTTAAGTGGTATCCCACTAGGGATATTTCAGAACCCTTGCTATAAAATTTGAAAAAAAGTACTCTTGGGATGAGGTAATGTATGAAATTTCTATTGAGAAAGGAATTAGTTTTGAAGAGTTATAAATAGAATTTTTTGGATTGCATCCATACATAAGAGACATAAGACAATAATCAAGGCATATGCCATTTTTTATGCAAAAGATGCTAAAATAAGTACTCTTATAAGATTCATGCCAAAACATCTAGTTGTTGATTTGTGAGATGAAAATTGGACAAGGTAAAAAAAATTAACTTTTGTTATATGAGGCGGGACTCCTATGTTATCCAAAAATCTATTTTAGAACATGATTTTATTCTAGAAGATGTAGATTTTTAGTAGATTTTGGAATACAAAGTGCATCCCGCAAAGGAAATTAGTGATGATTAGTCCTAAGGAGGAATTGGAACTGCACGCTATGCCATGCATAGGAGGAGATAACTCGTATAAACCAAGTCTAAATGAAAACAAAAAATAAACATATACTACAAGAGGAATTTATAGCCGAAAAGATATGGGTTTTATTGATGGCAGTTTGGGTTCAATCGAGACAAGTAATTTGGCTTTCCACTAGAGGTACATCCTAGATGAGGTTCCAATATATTAGGTCTTGATGGTTGGGATAAAGTACCAGTACACACAAGAAGTGGTAGTTAAATGTATTTTTCTCTAGTAGTCAAATCCATAGTATACATTACAGACACATGTTAAAGATTCAAGAGGAGGAGATGGAAAAAAATTGTTGCTACTATTGGTGGTGGTAGTGATAGTAATAATAATGGCCAGGAAGTGCCACAATAACAAATTATTCAAAAGAGGCCAATATAAGCAGTTCCTACCACCCAATAAGGACCCAAGAAGAGGGAAAAAACAATGATATTTATATAAACACTCTTATGCAAGGTATCATTTCTTAAAGATAAGTAATTATAGCATGCAATGCAACCCCTCAACAAATTTCTAATCCATAAGGAAATTTACCCAAAACTTCAATTACTCCTTCTCCATTCAAGGAATGGATTGCTCCACAAGCCTTAGGTTTTCATTACTAAACTGAGTTTGCCTAGAAATCATAAAAAGATAAAATAAATAATAAGCAAATGTTACAAGATATTGTATCTTTAGATCCTACCATAATTATGGTATTGCCTACATATAACCAAAGACAAAAATACCATGGACTACATGTATGTTGTTCCCAAAGTTTAAAAACAAAGAATCAAATGGTTTGTAGCGTCAAATGGTTTGTAGTGTCTATAAAGTAACCACCCTTCAAATAGATTTTACCAAAATGAAACCTTGAGGCAAAATAAATGTATCAAAAAGGAACAATGATGTGGTGTACACAACACTACTAAATACAAATAGAGAGAAAAATAAGTTGAATGATAAAAATCAAAAGTTAGAGGCAGACTTGGAAAATGAGAAAGTAAACAAAAAAACAAAAATCGATATGACCAGTCAGTTGGAGAAGAGGATAAAATCATCCACCTCTGTATGTGGTTGTTCTGAATGAACGAGCATAGGTGGAACTAGCAGAAGTGAAGAAAACGTTATAGGAAACCACAAGTAAGTATATTAGTTTGCAAAATATGTTGAGTGAATTGTAAAAGGATGTGAAGGAAGAGAAAGAAAAAGCCAAAAAAAATGGAACAAAACCTAAAAGAAGAGAGAAAACTTGAGGAAAATGAAATGAAATATTACAAAAGGAGTTGGCAAAAACACAAAAGGAATTACAATCTTCTAACACCAAACTATATAAATTTTATAAAAAGATAGTGATTAGTATAAAGGATAACATTTGAGGGAATCAAACCACAAAATTGATTATTTGATTAGATTATTTTAATTCCTGGATGGTATGTAGGGAATCTCTGAAAAAACTACAAATTCGTAACTAATATAAAAAAAGTGATGGCTTTAAGAATAGATACAACAAAGAAATTTTTGTAAACTATCTACAAATTCGATGAAATGAAATTCACATCCGGAGGAATTTGTAACCAGATTATTGCCTCAATAAAGACATCATATATCATTTAGATGTGTGTGATGTTAGGAAAAGCATTGGAATTTGTGAATAAGTGTCAAACAATGTTACAGGAGATGCATGGAAAGGTAAGAGAGCTCACAAATCTTTGTTTACTAATACCTTTTGACAAAACATGCAAATTCATTAAGAAGGATGCATTCCAAAATATTATGAAGGAAATAATGATGTAAGAGAAGAACCAAATTCCAAAGAAGGTAGATGAGGCAATTTTTTTTGGCTTCATCAAACCATTGATAACTTTGTTGGTAAGTTTCCATACAACAATAAAGGAAATCCCCGCTCCCAGTTATGAATTGCTAACAAAGTTACATGTGATTTACTTTGACTTATAAAAAAATACAATTCCAATAGATGGAGAGTGAAACATGTTACAGAGGATGATGTAATTAAGAGTAATTTAATTTTGAAAATTGTTCCATTTGTTGCGACTTTCAAAATTTTTTATGTAGGGCATGTCTCAAGGAAGTTCAAAGAGGAAGTGTTATTTGTTATTTCAATACATAATGGTTCACAAGACAAACCTTTATATTTATGCTTTATAGGTGTATGATAAACATAATGTTTTTTAATCAATGTATTTTTTTTGTGACATGTCTAATTACCGATCATATCATATTTTGTGGACTCTACATGGCAAATTTGAAGTGCTCCAACTCCTATTTTTCACTCAAAAGATTACAAATTAATTAATTACTTCTACTTTTTTTTGAAAAAATATAAATAAGGAAAAATATATTATCTGAACAATGTAATGATTATGTGAATATATTATTTGAACATTTATATCATATATCCATGAATGGAAGCTTACAATGTGATGATGGTAGATCATCTCTATGATTTACTTGACTAGTTATATGACTTTGTTGATATTCAACTGGTGCAATAGATCCATCCCCGTTTCCAAAAGGGCCATCTATTTTATTTGTGGCATTGTTATCATCCCCTGTCCTTTCATTGACCGACTCCCATATTGTTAAAGCCATATCATAGGGAAAGTTATTCACTTTTTATTGCGATGTGTAAAATCTCAAATAGTTTTCCAAATTTTGTCAAGCTTATCTCTTAATTTTGCCTTTATAAAGGAAAACGCATTGAAAACTCTCTCATCTTCAAATAAAACCAAAATCATTATTTGAAATTGATCAACTAATGAAAAAAAAAAGCATGGCTTCTTGTTAAATAATGATTAACACAAAATTTTCCATAGATGAGTTATTTTTCCACACTGTAAGGGATTATCCAAACATTTGAATAGCTCAAACATTGTAGAGAAAAATTCATGGGATTGATAAGTCAAAATGTACTAGTTTAAAATACTTATAATATTCGTTTTATTGATATCAACAGACTTACAAAATGTTGAATCAATGTAATTTTTCTCTTATGGCAGTCTTCCTGCAAAGATATTTTATTCTGGACATTATTCCAATAGGTGGGATTTACTAAAGACATTACTTCAAGTGAATTATCCCTACTAAAATGTTTCCTTATTTCTTCTAGGAGGGAATCTGAAATTTCTCTTAACCTTCATTTTGTTGATGATACAATATTATCAAATAGCATCCCTTTGACATTAACCTTCACAACCTTATCATTTACTAATTAAAAAAAGTACATTGGTAATCATATCCACATATAGAAGAACATACTTCTCCAAATAAATTTAACCTCGTAAATATACTTGGATTTCTATTATTTATTAAATTATTCTAATTCTATAACTTTGGACTTGAAAAATCATTCTTATTGAGAAATAAATATTCTATTGCGAGATAAACATGTTTTCCTGAAAACTAGAAAATCAGCAATATATATAGTTTTTCTTGGGCTCGTTTAATTAAACGATGCATTTCATCCAACATGGGAAGGAAAATGCACAACATCAACAATGTCTCTATATCAATCAAATAATGTATCAAATTGGGAGCCTTGTCCACTTCCATGTGATCCTACCACATTACTCCCAATAAGACCGATACTTGTCATACACCATATGAACCGGTTGATACAATGAGATCCACCTAATGTCAAAATCTTTTAATAACTTATGCCCATTTTTTAGTCCTTCTACAAAGCTTTGGAGTTCCATGAACCTTTCAAGACTACTATAGAAATAAGCATGCACATGCTGAATAAGTTCTTCAACTGTTTCTACAAATTTATTTTTTTGACTATTTTGTATGCTAGATTTATTCTACGAGACATAAAATGAATGATAATCATATATGGGAAATGAGATGTTTAGAGTATTACACATAGTCCATTATGATGACCTTGCATTATAAATGCCCCAACTTCCCCAAAACATACCAACTTTTTTGAAATTTTAGAATTATCCATGCTACCAATCTCCTTCAAACTTCTTATTACCAGTTCATAAAGGATTTTAGCATTCGAGTTCTCTCTCATCTTGTGAATAAAATGTAAGTGAGGTTGTATCACACGAATATAAATAGTATAAACATGTTTATAGACCCAACTAATATTATCTAATGATATAACCTCATCAATAAACAAAGACACATGTCGTGCAGACTTAAGTTTCTCTTTCAAATCTTCTTTCTCTACCATAGCTATGCATTTCACCTAATCTCAACCGCTACTTTCAAACTAGTGAGAATGAGGAAAATGTGGGACATCAAGAAAATACAACATCTTCTTAGGTTCAGGAAAATTTGTTATAGGACAACCTATTTTTAGAAAATGAAAAATACTACCTAGCTAAACTATTTTACCTAAAGATTGTTTCTAAATAACTTGTTAAATTGAGATTTAATTGTCCCTCCATCATGTGCATCTATTCTTTCAGTTCTCTTGTGATCCTCAAATTATTTTTCATACCTAATATGTAAACAATCATCCACAATTTTTCGTCTACCAACATTTTTCACAATTCCATCTACAGTTTGATTTTTCATATATCTTTCCTATATTTTTTTCAATTGTATCTAATTTAAGTTCCATTGTCTTGTCCCTTCCTAATTTCCAACTAAAAATTTTGTATTTAAATTATTTGGGAGGTTCAACTTCAATTTTATTTTCAACGGGTTCAATAAATGGAAACTTAGGAACCCACTCTAACATAAAACTCCTTCCTAAGTCCCATTTTCCTACCTTTTTCTTTCTTCCATAAAGAGGTTTCTCTTGAGTATTTGGCTTGGTGGAATTTAAAAAATTATTAATACAAGAAGTTTCACCTCCAACATTCAATTGGGTAGTTGATGAATTGCTAATACTAGAGTGGAAGTGTAAATCTTCGAGTGATGTTGTTTCAACTTCACTCAATGGGATGTCTTTAAGGGGAGGAATTTCATTGTTGTTCTCATTGACAACATCAATCATCAAATCATCAATGAACTCATTTTTAGTTTCATTTGGAATGCAATCATTATCTCTTGATAATGTTGGAGAATGATGAGATTCCATACATGGTTTCTTAAAATAAGATGCAATTATTTATATGCCAAAACTAGGAGGTGTTGCACTTGCTTTCATTCATGAGGTTCCCTTTTTAGTTGTCTACGATAAGTTGAAAATTTACTAAAGCATTGCAGTGTCGCGCAACATGGAAAAAAAAAATTGTAAGGAGATTTTTGAGTTGCCTACGATGAGATGAAAATTGACTAAGGCATTGTAGTGTCGCACAACATGGAAAAAAATGACACTGGAGATGATGCACATAAATTCCAGGGGTGTCACAAAATTAAAAATTAAAAATTAAAAATAATTAGACATATTTTAACAAATTATAACATTACTTACAACATAACTTACAAAAGTAAATGAATTGTTTAAAGAAGGGCTCACTCTTTTTTGCACCTTTTCTTCAGTTTTTGGTCTCTTTCTTCCCTCACTGCCCTACTTTAGCCTGTTAGCTTAGGTGATTCTACACCTAATCTTATTTGGCTCCTCCCTCTCCATGGGAGCTACTTATGGCATTCTCCCCAAGGCAAAGAGTGTTCCAGTCATCAACATCAAGGATGATGACATCAATACCTCCATTCGTCAACTTTTGGAATGTGCATCAATTTGTAGATTCATGGGGTTTCATCCCAAAGCTCATGATCTACTCAATTGGTTTAAAAAGAATTAGAATATCTCCTCTTAGAACCAGGTAAAGCTTCTCCCTCATGGTTTCTTTCAAGTCACTTTCAATAGTTCTTCGTCCAAGGATGATGTCTTCCACTCTCGCCCATGGTTTATGGGGAGGGAAGACCTTTTCATAAAACCCTGGGTTGAAAATTTTAAAACTAGCCTTGAAAACATGAATAAAGTTCTTGTTTGGACAAGGTTGGATGGGTTCCCTATGGAGCTCTGGAATGAAAACACATTCATCCAAGTTGGCAACACCCTTGGTGATTATATCTATACATGGAAACCAATTGAATCCGGGATCCCATCTTTCTATTCTAGAATTTACATAAATCTTGACATATCTCAACCTCTCCCGAGCTCCATTTGCTTCAAATATGAAACTAGGGAATGGTCTCAAGACCTGGATTATGAAAATTTCCCTTTTCGATTCTAAAAATGTCACAAAAATAAACATTTTGTTTGCCAATGCTTAGAGATGAAGAACATTGAAAATAAGGATGATGAGGGTTTTCCCAAAGAAAAAAAGAAAAAGAGACCAACTACGAAGAAAAATGGAATAATAATGTGCAAAAAGAAAAATTAATGGATTAAAATATCCCTCTGCAAAATGGCTTTGAATCCCTTGAAAACGAAAAAGAAAACCCTAATGAAAAATACCATATACCTGATATCACTAATCAAAATGGTGAAGATGGTAAAAAAGATGGAGAAATTCAAGAATCTGAACCAGAAATTGAGGAAGAACTCCAAATAGACGATCTCTCCCTTGAAAAACTTAAATCACTACTGGATAATCAAGACCATAACAAAATAGAGGAATAAAAAGATTCAATAAAATTAATTAGAATTGGAAAAACAAACCCGGAAGGCCACCTTTTTCCAACTCCCAAAACCTTGAAGCTCAAATCATAATTAGAAAGGGAAACTGTAAGGATATTACTTGTATAAATCAGAACATATACAGTAGAATAACATGAGAGAACACCAAAATATAGATAAATGATGACAATATTCTCTTATAATAGCTTTATCACTTCGAGGGGGCAACCTCCAATACCACTTCGAGGGGGTAACCTCCAAACCATACAATAACACTCCAATACTCAATGTCATGATTAACTACAACCTTCTAACCCCTATATATACCATTCTAACATATGGCAAATACTGAGGCCGACCTCCTAAGCATAATAAATCATAAATGAATCATATAATAAGATAAGGGGATGTGTGCCACATGCCGTCATCTCCATCAATACATATACATCATAACATCCTATGTGAACCCATACATATAACTAAGGGGATGTGTGCCACATGTCGGCATCTCCATCAACCCATATACATTATAATATTATATCCCAAGGTACATAGCATTGCCTCCCTCTTTGACATGTTTCGTCCCCGAAACATAAGAAGAAGCCATATAATGAGTGTGCTTTAAATTATTGCACACTTGTCACCAAGCTTGATCATCCAACCACCCATATGAAATCCTATCCTGTGTAGCAACTTCATCATCAACATCTTCTTCTTCTTCTTCTTCTTCTTCTTCGTCTTCTTCTTCTTTTGTTGCCCATCTGTCCATGAAAACTTGTTCCAATTCCTGAAAAGACCAATTAGACTTTTGCTTTTCTAACTCAGAAAAGCAAATCTGTGCAGTGGCACTAATCCACAACTTGAATAACCAAATATCTGATGGTTTAGAGAATTTATCCCTAAATTTGTTCCACCATTCTCTAGCATCAATCCTGCCATCTCCAAAAAAAGCTACCATCCCCATGATCCAAAGAACTAGGGTTTTAGGAATTCTGAAAATATTTCAGTAGATGGATAAAAACACAAAGAAAAAACCCTAACTGAAATTTCAAGAGCTTTCCAAAAATATAATTTTTGCTAAAAAATACCACAATTTGCTGCTTGAAAAGTGAATTTATGAAAAACCCTAAAACACCAATAACATCCTTAAAACATATCCAATGGAGCTGAAATTTTTAGATATTCTGAATTAGAGTGTTTCCAAATTATGATGAAAAAAATTTGATACCCTCTTCATGATATATTCGAAACAAAAAATTAGGGTTTTTGCCCTAATTTTGGCCGAAATCGATGCTCTGATACCACTTGTAAGGATATTACTTGTATAAATCAGAACATATACAGTAGAATAACATGAGAGAACACCAAAATATAGATAAATGATTACATTATGCTCATATAATAGCTTTGCCACTTCGAGGGGGGCAACCTCCAATACCACTTCAAGGGGGTAACCTCCAAATCATAAAATAACACTCCTATACTCAATATCATGATTAACTACAACCTTCTAACCCCTATATATACCATTCTAACCTATGGCCAATACTGAGGCCAACCTCCTAAGCATAATAAATCATAAATGAATGATATAATAAGATAAGGGGATGTGTGCCACATGTCGGCATCTCCATCAATACATATACATCATAACATCCTATGTGAACCCATACATATAATTAAGGGGATGTGTACCACATGTCGGCATCTCCATCAACCCATATACATTATAATATTATATCCCAAGGTACATAGCAGAAACCAAAAACAAATTCTTGAAATGCTCCATAGGCAATTTGATGCAAAAAAATAAAATCAATCCCCTTTGGATGCAGACAATGAAGAAAAAAGGAAAAAGAAAGAGGGAATTCCACTAGAAAATGGTAAGAAATCCCCAATAAGGCCAAGTACCCGCAGTAACAGTGGGTTGAAACATAATCAATGATTATTACATATTGGAACTTATGATGGATAAATGCCTCACATAAAAAAAGGTTGTTAAAGCTCTGTATAGAAAAGGAAAAACTTGATATCCTTCTTCTTCAGGAAACTAAAATGGATTTGACATCTCTTTCTTTGATTCTCAATTGGATTTCGAGAAACAATAAATATGTTATAAAAAATGCCTCAGGGGCCTCAGGTAGACTTGCCATCATCTGGAACCCTAACAAGTTCTATAGATCTCCTCCTATTGATGATCGCACTAACTGGCGAATTGTGGAATTATTGAATATTGATACCAATCGGTCCTTCCTCTATGTCAATGTCTATGGTCCTAGAACCTATGTTGGGAGAAAAATTTGTTAAATGTCTCTAAAAACTATAAAATCTTCTTTCCCTTGAGAAAAATGGATATTTGGAGTTAATTCAATTATATCACCTCACCTTTTAACCCAATCACCACTTACCTGAAATGTTACTTAATACAATTAATTCCATGGGCTTCACATCTGCCAAGTGCATCTTCCTTAAAGAGTGATGAAATGGTGTCACACGTCCCTTTGGACCATTAATCTTGTACCAATTGGCATCATTTGGTTGGGCCATTGGTCTATTCTTTCCACTGTATCCGCTGACTATGCCTCGCCCTTCCATATGGACCTGAAAGTCTTTAAAATTTGGCTCATTCCAAGGGTTTGAAGTCTGTCAGGGTCCATTGCCTTAAAATGTGAGGGAATATCACCACATGCCCCTTTGGGATCGTTTATATATCACCATTTAGTGCATTTTAACTGAGTCATTTGTCCCGACGTGTTCCACCATGTTTGCCTTCTAACCATCTAGACCCGAAAGATTATGGAGCTTGGTTTATTCTGTGAGTTTAAGGTCCATGGAGCCCAAATACTGTGAAGAATGTCGGAATGGAAACATGTGTCCTTCCTAGCCCATTGGATCTATGTCATGTGTCACTGCCTTCACACGCCATGCGTTCATTGACTAGCCTTGACCTGAACCTAAACCTGACAAATTTATCTATTATGATTGATTCCAGAGCTCTAAGGTCCGTCAAGGTCCATCGCTATGAAAATAGTCATAATGACACCATGTTTCCCACCTCAAGCCATTGATTAGGCACCACGTAGCCTCTACCATACTGGTTTTGAAATTTGATGACCAAATAAACTTACCCGCTAATGAATTAACCTTAGTCTCCAATGGGTTTTCAAATTCCAACGACCAATGTTTTTGAGAGGTGTATTTTGATGACCGTATGGATGTTCCAGTCTTCATTGAAATGGACAAATCTATTTTAACTAGTCCTTCTTAACCAATCCTATAGCCATTTTCTTTATGATAGAGTTGCATGCATTTGAGATTTCATAGCTTCAAACTTTGGGAGAAGTTTTAGTCATTTTGTGTTATTTGCAAGCTCTTTGTGAAAAATTTAAACACAGTCGTGATCACCAGTGAGCCCAAATCTTTTACTTTGATTTACCATTCAATTAAACCAGTCCCTCGATATTTCTTCTGAATCCTTTCACTTTCTATGACAAGGCACAAAAAATTATAACAAATTAACATTTCTCCTTAACTTAGACTGACATTTGAAGCACAAGGAATAACATGAAACACATAGAACATTTTCATTTTCATGGGGTTCATGAAAATGACCAATTTAATTCGAGGAATTAGATTAAGCACCAACATGTGGTATTCAAGATTCACAAGGATTTTTAATTACTTGTGTTTCATATATAATTTGTCTTTGGTTGTACGATTAGTATGTGAGTGTGAATTTAGAGGTCAAATGTTATGAGTTGTGAATGGAAACTTAGAGATATGTGTATATAATCTAGGGAGTGCTTTATATAGATGGAATAACTTTGCCTAATTTACTTTCACACATGAAAAGTGTTAGGGATTAAAGGTATATTGTGAATAGAATCAACATTTTCCCTTATGTATGACCAAGTAAGACTCATCATGCCCTAATTTGTATTAGATTTCATTAGGAATGTTAACCTAGTATTTTCCTAAGTATTGTGGCGAAAAGCATATTCATTAAGTCTATTATTCATTATTGGGATGTTATCCTCCTACCCTATTCATAGGTCTGTCTCTTTTTGGTAATTGTACTATAAATGATATTTTTCTCTTAGGTTATGGATTACTCACATCTTCCTTCTTGTGAAGGGTAGGGCCACTCTCATGTTGTGAGAGGTGAGAGGTGCACATGGATCCATAAGGCTCGTGGTTGGAGGTAAAGTGCTCCTATGATACTCTTCCACTCATTTGCATGGCTTCAACATTGGATGGATATTTAGTATGTCACAACATAGTTGTGATGTATTATATTCATGATATGTATTGTATTGTATTATTATATTGGAGATAAATGGATGTCAACTATTGTGTACTTGTAACTTATTGTAAGTTGAAACACATATCATGATGTAATTGATTTTATGTGATTAAGAAATGGATAGCTATGTATATTGAATCCATGTTAACCATTATGTATTTGAAATTATGTAAAGTGATTCACAAATTATTTTGTACTAAATTGTAATATAAAAATTGAGATGTAAACCTAAGTAATGTTGTAACATGGGGAATTGTGAATGAATGAAATTATCTAATTTTGTATCATTTATCATGGACTTGTAGTTACTGTTGTAAATTTATAAGAAAATAAATGAACTTAATGAAATTATATTTGTAATGATCTTATTTACACTATTGTGATTTACCAAAAAAAATAAATTTTATTAAACCCTAATTACATAGTGACATATGATAATAAATGTTAAAAATATAGATTTTATGCAAGTAATAAGCCAATAAAATATGAAACCCTAAATGCAAGAGAGAGAGGAATGGACTTAGCATATTTACGCATTGTCTAGGGCTAGACTGAGCTGGGAAAACTGCTAAGTCGGAAGTAAAGAGTGTCGTAAATTCTCAGGATAAATTATAGACTATAGTAAAATGCTTGAAAATAGATGCCCATGGTAGGACATGGGAACTTAGGCACTAATGACCTCTACTGGGTGCATGTGATTGTGAAAATGGTCGGAATCTCATCTTCACTGTGTTGCACAAGTGTCACAAATTTTTTTTTTGATCACCCATGTGTTCTATTAGGAAACCCCTATATATGGTGAGGAGCAACCAGCCCCTATATATCTATGATCACCGAGGTACTTGTGACCGACAAAATAAAGATTCACCTGTAAAACCCACAATACCACATCAAATCCAAAAAATAAAGATGCAACAAGGGGAGTGAGATTGACCCCAAAGGTCATCCAAAAAAGTGAGCTTATAACCAAGTGCTACACTACATCTTAGACTCCATTCAATTCTTGTGAGTGTGTGTAAGAAGTGTTCCCTAGGATGCCCTTGTGCAAGTGCACTTGATAGTGAGTTGTAGCTAGATGTAATAGTGTAGATAGATGTATGGATGGAATAAAGATTACTATGTTGTGTATGTATAAAATTTAGTCCATTGTCCCTTGATTGATTACCAAATGGATGTTTTGAAGTGCTTTAGGTGCCTTTTGATTGCAAGCATAGGTGATAGTAATAATTCTTAAAGGTTGGTCCTTTATTCTGGTCACATAATTATGTATTTATATGATTCCCTTGTTTCAATTTCGTAATTGAAAACTGGAAGGCTGAAACATAAGTAGAAAATATGCCCAAAAGATAAAAGAGGTCTAAAAAAGAGTGAGTAAAGTGGAAAAATGTCAGGGGAACCCAAAGAGGATGAGGGTGCTTGGGTGTTGGTGTCTACAGTCATGAAAGATAAATAAACAAAGATCTGATTGGGATGTAGGGTGTGAGAGACCAAATAGAAAATAGGAAACAAATACAAAATACCAAAGACATTCGTCAATTACTAGTTTTCTTGCTTAGGAATCATATGAAGCTAGTATGTGTTTATGGAACTAGAAATGTACTCAAGTGCATAATTTTGTGTCTACATTTTCCCCCACTTTAAGTTATTGAGTGAATTATCGATAATATAAAGTAGATAAGAGATGCATACTTGATAACCATGTAGAATGTGTGATGAGAAGTGTACTGAGTGTATAATTGAAGCGCACAAGGATGCAAAAATGAAGCATGGAAACTAGGAAAGGAAATTGACCCTAGGGGTGTATGCATATGTGTTGCATTGTACTGTGATGTATCATTGTTGTGCTTATTGAATGCTACTTCTTGTTGTGTATTAAGGACAAAATTGAAAAAGAAGAGCGAAGAGGTAGTCAAAGATGTGTATATAAAAAAATTGCATAAATATGTAAAACATATGAAAGTATGTAAAAGTAGTAAATGGAAAGTGTGCACCTAATTTGCAAAGAGTGAAAAGGATAGAAAATGTACAAAAATACTGTAAAAGAGCAAGTTTTTTGGGTGATCTCATGCCAAGAGTGAGTTCTTATTGTGCTATCTCAAGCCAAGAATGAGTTTTTTGGGCGATCTCACGCCAAATGCAAGTATTTTGGGTGATCTCGCACTAAGAGGAAAGTGTTGGGGAGAGAAGTCTAGCATTACTCTCCTTCCATGACTCTGCCTGATATATACTAGTGCAAATGGTGTGATCCTATTTTGTTCATGTTTTCCCTGATTTAGTTCCAAATGTATATGTTTGATCTAATTAAAAATGGATATAGAATGGATTATACTTGTTTGAGGTCTGTGCCTGTACTGTGAAACTACTCTGTAAACTACTGTGAATTGTGTTGATCATGTGAAATTGACTTGTGTACCACTGGGACATTAGCACCTAGGGGAGGACACAGGTTCTTGGGCACTCCCGTCTGAGTGTAGGCACTGGTGTCTGTGTTGTGTTGAGGACCCAAGTTAGATTTTGGGCTATTCTGTGACTGTATAACTGCTTTGTTTCTATATTGTGTAGGTTTGTATTGTAACTCTGAGTTGTTATATGGGGTGTCTGATTCACCCAACATATTCCTCCCTTGTTTAGGGTGCATGCGATGTCGTTTGGAGAATGCAACCCAAAGAGAAGACCTGATGCTGATCTAAAACTATATCCCTACAGGGAGGGAATGTGCATGGTAGAAACCAAGGCACATGCAAACAATATGGATAATAATCATGTGTTAGTAGAAAAAGTAGTAAACATGTCATAGCAAAACAATGTATCAAGCAAGTGTGCATACAAGATGGACCGCGAAAAGTGGGTTTCAGACATGGGACATCACTCACAATGTCACAAGACAATCAGGGACGAAGCAGCCAAAAGCATACAAACAATGATCAAACAAGACATAGGGCATAGCCCGTAAACAATAACATACAAGTAGAAAGTAATGGTAAACAAATGTAATAGACAACCATGGTGGCAAATAGTTCATGCGAGGAAAATTGCACATGAAGCACCCGTTATCATGCTAGAAAGATAAAAATTATGTCAAAGTGTATGTACAAACTGATAGAAAGTAATGTGTTGGGAAGAATAGGAAGTAGTATAGAATTAAACAATAACAACTATGATGTGTGAGAAAGTAGATGCCCCCAAGAGCCTCGAGTGGGACTGGTAAGAGGTAAAGTGCCAAACATCATTACAATGTGTAAGGACATGTAAGAAGTCTGCATTCACAACTAGAGAACAAGTGAACATGCATGTGTATATAGAAAATATATTGACATACTAAGTATCTGTCTAGCATGGGAAACAAAGTGTACATGTAAGTATAAGCAACCAAGAGTAAATGCAACCAAGATATGTAGTATGTAGTGTATGAGTGTGATGGAATGGTATGAAAAGTGTAAATGTGATAGGAGCGGCGTGCTCCCAGTAAATTTGGATGAGTATGAGATGAGGTTAATTTATAAAATACCCCTCAACAATCAAGAATGAACCATAAAACAAGAGTGTGTAATCAGGAAATGGTTTGATAAGGTGCACTAGAAACATAGATCAAGGAAGCATAGAGCGTGAAAAGTGTGAGTGTGGTGAGGTTCATTTTAGATTTAGACCCTCAGAAGTCGAGTATGAACTATGGAACTAGAGTGTGTCATAGTGTAATGAGTGATGAAAATTATGTATCAAAATGTGAAAGATAGATTAGATGCAAAACACGAAGCGTAATGTGTATGTGTCGAGACTAGAAAGAAATAGTAATTATTAAAGGGGGCATAAAGTGTGATGCCCCCCGGTGTGTGATGAAAATTATGTTATCCAATGAGGGTGAAGGGAAAGGGTCCTCCACCTGATGTTTGAGGAGATAAAGGTAGGTGATAATGCTCTAAGATCGGTGGTGTATGAGAAGTAATGATGTGCATGTGAAGGAAGCCTATGTGGTGAAAGAGATGATGAACACCTATGTGAGCAGACCTATGAGAGGGAGGAGAAGATGAGAAATTATGTGAAGAATACCTATGAGGTGAAGGAGGTGATGAGCACCTATGTGAATAATACCTATGAGGTGAAGGAGGTGATGAGCACCTATGTGAAAAATACCTATGCGGTGATGGAAGTGATGCGAACTCTATGTGAAGGACTAGTGGACCTATGAGGATGACAACGTCGTGAAGTAGGATGTGTGTGAATAGGAGAACTAGGTGCTGAATGTGCCTTATATTTGAGAGGCCCCAGAGACCTAGATACTATAGCTAGTGGAAGAATGTCATTAAGAGGAGGTAACGGTAATGGTGTGCATGGTGGAATGCCTTTAAGAGTGATAACTTATTTATTATGTATGAGCTTGAGACACACGTGATTCATGGATGGAATATCTTGAATAATTTGGAGCCAATGGAGACCTAAGAGCATGTTATAGCCTTTGATTGAAGACGCCACAACGAATAACACAAGCATGGTAAGAGTCCCAACAATAATGGGAAGCCGAATGTAACCAAAATATATAGGAATTGGATATGAAATGGCAGAAATTGGACATTTGATAGTCATAATAAGTGCAATAGAGAACACATAAATGAGATCCTCTAGATAGATCATGGTATTATTTCCAATGTATGAACCAATAAAAGTATCGATGTGTAATGAAATAGAAGAAAATGTTGCATGATAGTTGTGATCAGTCAATGTAATGGCATGTGGTGATGCATCAGCAAAAGAGACAAGAAAATCAAGGGGCCCCGATGACACATCGTGATATGTATGATTGGTTGAAGAGTTGGTAACTTGTGTATCATGCTTAGGCAAAGGGTCGATAAATATTTTGAGATTTTTATCATCATTGATTGGTTTAGAAGAAGAAGATAAGTAGAAGATGGAACAGGGGACTCTAATGAATTATTTTCAATGAGATCTTGTATGAGATGTTGAAGCTTGAAGCAGTGATTGGTAGAATGTCCAATACATTGATGATATTCACATTTAGCATTTTCATCGTAGTTATGACCACAAGGGCGAGATGGATCAAGATTGAGAGGTGGTGGAAGAGTGATTAAATTACTTTCAAGAAGTTGAGGAAGTAGAAATCAAGGAGCATATGGTAATATAGTTAATGTATGCTTTGGAGGTTGTTATTGAAGTTTTTCAGGAGGACAGACAACATTGACAATTGACTTTGCTTTAGTAGGTTTAGGAGAAGGTTTGAATGTTGACTTAGACTGAAACCCAGTAGAAGAAGATGAAGAAGAAGAATTTTGATATTTACGTTTTCCCAGAGAGATTAGTTTGACTTCATTCATTTTGAGCATATGACATAATTGGTCAAATGAAGGAGAGGTATTGAATATAACACTATCTTATAGTGGTGGCAAGAGACTTTGAACAAATATATCTTGTAGTTCTGAATCAGCAAGCACATTTGTCATCTTAACTAGTTTGTTCTTATAACGTAATACATAGTCAGCTAGATTTTCATTAGATCATTGTTTTTTTTTTCCAGTTGTGCACAAGATATTTTATTTCTGAAATTGATTGATAAATGAGCAAGAAAAGCATCAGCTAGATGTGTGAAAGAAGTTACCAAATGAACAGGTAGATAGTAAAACTAACGCATCTTAGCTAGTTTGTTCTTATAACGTAATACATAGTCAGCTAGATTTTCATTAGATCGTTGTTTAATTTTTTCTAATTGTGCACAAGATATTTTATTTCCGAAATTGATTGAAAAATGAGCAAGAAAAGCATCGGCTAGATGTGTGAAAGAAGTTACCGAATGAACAGGTAGATCGTAAAACTAACGCATCTCAGCTAGTTTGTTCTTATAACATAATACATAGTTAGCTAGATTTTTATTAGATCATTTTATAATTTTTTTCCAGTTGTGCACAAGATATTTTATTTTCGAAATTAATTGAAAAATGAGAAAAAAAGCATCAACTAGATGTGTGAAAGAAGTTACCGTATGAACAGGTAGATCGTAAAATTAACGCATAAAATAATCTTGAAGAATCCTAGGAAACAGCTTAGCCGATAATGTATGATCATCCACATAATCTAGACATGCCACATGAAAATATTGGAGATGCTCTTGAGGGTCACCATGGCCATTGAAAATGGGCAGCTTAGGGGTGACGAAGTTGAGAGGAAGTGCGAAAGAAGAAATGGCAGGTGTGAAATTAGTGTGAAGGAGTAAAGAGGAGTGAAAATATGGAGAGGAGAGTGAAGAACTTGCTGCAACTGATGGATTTGAACTTGTAGATCCTGATATAAAGAAGTCAAATCATAGGTTTTGGAAGAGAAACAGGGTTATCCATTAAAATGATTGGTGTGGAGGAGAGTAATGGTAGAAATGGGAATGGAAGTAGGAATGTTGAGAGGTTGGGTGGAGGCCATGACAGCCAAAGAAGATCCTACACGAGGTACAAAAGTAGTGTCTCAAGAGCGTTGGGCAACAAGAAAAGCATTGAGAATATGCGGAACATGCGAAGGATTGACATGCAAATCTTGGCAAAAATTAGTGAGCTTGTCTAATTTCTCTTTATCAACATTAATGTCCTCATTGTATGATTTCTCGCTATCAAAGGCTTTAATGTCTTTTAGAGGAAAATTTTGTGAGTTGACAAAGGGGTTATCAGATTCAGCCATTATCCTAAAAAAGTTGTGAATAGATGGAGGAAGCTTAATGTACTCAAAAGAACCAAAATGACCACTATGAGTGACAAGCATAAGAAGAAAACCCTAGAGAGAAGGTGGGATTCAAGTGATGGGTTCACCAAATGATTTAACAAAAATAGAATTTATTAAACCCTAATTACAGAGTCACATATGATAAATAAATACTAAAATATATATTTGACATAAAAATAAGCTAATAAAATATGAAACCCTAAGTGCAAGAGAGAGAGGAATGGACTTAGTTGATTTATGTGATGTCTAGGGCTAGTCTAAGTTGGGAAAATTGTTGAGCTAGAACTGAAGAGTGTCGTAAATGCTCAGGATAAAGTACAGACAACATGAATATGGCTGGACACGGGCACCCACAGCTAGACAGCAACGCATGACCTCTATTGGGCACCTGTGACTGTGAAATTGGTTATAACTTGATCTTCACTGTGTCGCACAAGTGTCACAAATAGTCTCTATTGATCACATGTGTGTCATACTTTGATCATGGAGGTACCTATAACCTGCAAGACAAATATTCACCTACAAAACCCCTAAAACCACATCAAATCCAAAAAAAGAAAGAATCAATATGGGGATTCGAATTGAACTCGACGGTCACACAATAGAGTGAACTTCTAACCGAGCGTTGCACTACATCTCAGACTCCATGTAGTTCTAGTGAGTGTGTGAAAGAATCGTGCCCTAGGATGCCCTTGTGCAAGTGCACTTGATAGGGGCTATAGCTAGATGTACCAATGTAAATGTGTGGATGTGATTAAAAAAATTACCCTTCCTATACAGTGTATGTAGAAAATGTAGTCCTTTATCCCTTAAATGGATGCTAGATGGATGCATTGAAGTGCTTTAGGTGCATTTTGAGTGCAAGCTTAGGTGATAGTAATAATGCTCAAAGCTTGGTCCTTATTTTGATCACATAAATATGTATTTATATGATTCCCTTGTTCGAATTTCGTAACTGACAACTAGAAGGCCGACCCATAAGAAAATAAGAGGCCCAAAAGATAAAAGAGGCCAAAAGAGAGAGAGAGTAAGGTGGAAAGAGATTAGGGGCACCTGGGTGCTTGCGTCCTGGCTAGGCACCGACATTTGAAGTTATGAAAGATAAAGCAATAAATTTTTGACTAAGGTGTAGGGTGTGAAAGACTAGACATACAATGAGAAAAAAAGACAAAAGGCCAAAGATAGTTGTCCATTATTAGTTTTCTTGCTTACGAATCATATGAATGTTAGTATGTGTTTATGGACATAGAAATGTACCCAATTGCATAATTTTGTGTCTAGGTATTGGAATAAAATAGAAAAAATACACTTTCATATACTTAACATGGATTTTGTGATTATCATGTAGCTAATAAACTAAACTAGATGGATGTTTATGTTTAGGTAATTGGATAGACCCAAATAAATGAAATTATAACTTAGAATGTTTTTGTACATATATATGGAATGGAATTGAATGAAATATATAATATATATGCACATGTTAATGGAATTAATTACAATTCCTTAGATTAATTGGATGGACAATTATATGTGAAAATCATATAGGTACTCATACTTAATGTTTTATGCACACTTAATTATCTTATCTTATAATGGAAGCAAACTATACAAGTTAAAATTAATGACACAAAATAATCTACTATGTTAGATAAATCTAATTACTTGTATTAAACTTATATATTGCTTCTTTCATGTGCCAGTTTGATTAAACATAGGACTAGGAAATCGAGAGGCATCAATTTTTTATCCTTGGTTGTGTAGGGGCGATTCAAATTTTTTATTAAAAAAAACAGACATCTTTTACCGTCACCCATCGGGGGGTCGCTACATATAGTTGATTTTTTTTAAATTACTTTGATTACTCTTGGAATCCTAGAGTTTGATATAATTTTGATAGTTATAAGCTTAATCTTAGTTATAATTTGGATTATTGAAAGTCTCGTACTTTGTTTTTTGAAAAATAACTGTCGACCCCTCAATAGTAAGAAGACACAACATGGGGCTTTATTGGCCTATCAATTCCCTTGTGAATAGGATTTTTTATTGACCAATGTGATGGACGAGTATGAGGCAATGAATTAAATACGAGATGAAGTAGAGGAGGAGATAGAGATGTTATATATGGCTTTACAAGAGTTTGATGAACAAAATATGAATAGGAGTATGTTTTTGGATGAGCTAAGAGAGGTGGATTTGGATGATGAAATAAAAGAGGAGATGCATTCTTGAGGTCATATTTTTTATAAATGTATCCTTTGTGTAGTGAAGATGGCTCCATATGTGTATTCAAATAGTTCCTTTTTTCAGTTGATTGCCTTTGTTCTAAAACTCCTTAGGGTGCATTGGATCTAAGATGTGATGGGTTTAGATTACCCTAAAAACTAACTACTATTTTTCATTTGAATTTTTTCCCTTTTTTTTTTCAAACCAAGTCTAGAAATTCTTTGTTATTTCAATTTGGCTAGAGATATAGGGTTTTGATAGTCTTGTTTTGATTCAGGTACTTTGCATGTATGGTTACTTCCATCCATTTGTGAATTTGGTTATGAATATAACATTCAAAGGAGAAGAAAGTGGAAGATTGAAGAGTCCATTGAGTATCCCGAAAGTTATTCTCGGGTTGGATATTGAGAATGATTTAAAGGCCAATAATGATATGATTTAGTAGTTTGTCAAAGGGTTGGAGAAAGAATGGTAAATACTGATAAGGATTTTGGAGCATTGGTTTCCAAGAGCGTTTGAATATATTTTAGTAGTGGTAATCATGATTTTAGATATTGATAAATCTTTTGTAAAATCTATAGGGAGTGATGAGAGGGAGGGGATCAACAAGGGAGATGATGTTAAAGGTGGTTAGAGAAAGAAATACCTAGATAAAGTTATGAATTATTGGGAATTTTGATTTTGGATAGGCATGATTTAGATCTCTTGTTTCCAATTGTGTGTTCTTTTGACATGATTTTATTTTGGTTACGATTTTTTAATCTTATTCGAAAGAAAAATCTTGTTGTAAGATATAGCTCAATTTAACAAGAAGTTGGCTTGGGTATAAATATTGGTGGTGATTCGAACCTAAAATAAAAAATAAATGGGTATTAGTTTAATGTGTTCTTATTTACTTAAGGGTAAAATGGTTAGCAACATGTAATACATGCATAATAAGTAATAAAGATTAATGCATAAATCAATATATACTTTCATTGACAATTTGTAAGATAGAATATGGAAAATGATTTCCATGTGATTGTAAAGGATGGAAAGGATATGGAAATACTATGTTTTCTGATCTAGATGTAACATTGAGCATGTACACAATCATCCAATATGTATGGAATAATTACATGGTTTTATACATGTCAGATGGTTCCATATGGTGATGCATTGGTTCTCTACAGATTATGTTCCCTAGTGAATAATTGTGACACACTTCAATCTAAAACCTTGGGTGATACACATGTAAATCCTTTGTGTGATGCAAAATAGATTAAAAAACCTCAAGATAGGTAAGATACCCTATAAAAATGTTAATTTATGGTTTTAAGTGTAATTTGTACACTTCCTACATTGGCAATAGCATAAAGAGGCCTTAAACCACACATAATTATCAACCTAGTATGTGATATCTACATGGACGTGACTAAATTTGGTGATTTAATCAATTGATAATACAAAAATGGATTAATGTACTTAATTTGACTTGGATTGGCTTAGATGGTTTCCATCTTGGGAAGTGTGACTCTTAAACCTATTTGGGAGTGCTTCAAACCTATGTGAGGGTTGCTCCTAGATTGTGCTTCGAGTGACTTTGTAATGCATGTTTCTAGTGTGCTTTTGAAGGTGTCAAGTGATTGTCAAGTGATGTAAATAGGAAAGTTAGACTTGTTTATATAGGCTTTCATAAGTAATGTTTTTCATTAAGGTAAAACTATAATATATGAATCGACCCATGAAACACATCATATTGAAAAAGTGATTGTTGGGTTGTTGTGGATGAAAGTGTCATCTTCATAACAAATCATTAGATCGTTTGGCCTTAAATAAATGGTCCCATATAGGCAATTTTTGGGATTATGCAAAGTTATGGGAATGATTCATATGAGGAATATAGTGTCTTGAACTGATGTAATTAGTTCTATGAGTGTTTGAGTGTGAATATGGAATAAATTCATGCAAGATAGTTAAGCATGGGTTAATGAGGCTTAAAATATGTGTGAAGTTGGGATCTAAGGATATAATAAAATTTGTCAATGCAAAACGATAAATTGTAAAATTTAGGTGTCTATATGTGGAAACCATAATGATGCTCTTAGATTTATCTTATATGAATATTTGATATTTTTTGCGAATGTTACTAAGCTCATTCCATAAGTTTGTATTAAGACTATAGATTTTGGATTATTTCCATAAAATAATGTATTTTTAATTATTTGTAATAGGAATCCATTAAGCCATTTTATCTTATAGTACACTAGTAAGCAATTAGCCGTGGGAAGTTACTCTTAGCATACCTTGGAGATGGGATAATATGACTATAGATATAATAGAACCCTTCATAGTTAGTGGCTTGGAACATTAGTTTGGTTCACTATCTTATGAACAAAATAAATACATCAAAGAGCTAATAGATCAAAACAACCCTATCTTAGTTATTCAAAAGTAATTTTGGGTACTTTGGTTATATTAACACACATCCTCTATTTTAGGAAATGTTAGGAATCTTAAAAAAATCAAAGTTCTCTGATCAACCTAAAATTATACCAAAATGTCGTTCTCATCTTGTATAACAAATTGTCCTTCGACATGAAGTGTTAATTCAGCTTGTAAACAACAATTTTGGTTCACCTTCTAATTCATGTAAGAACATAATCAATTTGTTTGACTTAAAATTTTACCAAAATGTAGATATAAACCAACACAAAAAACTTTTCTTTTGTTATAGGTGTTGATTTGGCTATTGTATGACATTTTTGGGAATCCTTGAAAACCATGAAAAAAAAATTAGAAGTATTTCATTTGACTTGAAATTTTAGCTCAAGGTATATCCTCGCCTCTATAACAAGATTTTCTTTTGGGTGAAGATCTTATTTGGACTCAAATTGGTAATTTTTAGGATCTCAAAATCAAGCCAAAATATACAAAAAAATATGATTATAAGTAGTTTTGGTTTTTTTTGTTTCATTAATATTTTTATTCTCAAAAAAATTTCCTAGTATATTGTAACTTCAAGACAATGCCTCTACTCTCTCACATTGGAAAAAAATAATCTATAGTCAATAAATGTAATGTTATTTTTTGAATAATGCGCACTTCATGAACACGAGATTAAGTTTGTCTAGGAGAATAGGAAAATTAAGAAGCAAATCTACCAATCACTCTCACTCATTTCTATAAAAGACACTCTCACTCATTCATTTTAGGACATAGTAGAACATTTGAAACATCGTCTTGACATTTTGGATACGCTTTCTATCAGGCTTAGTCCACCTATTGTCATTAATTTTGGACCTTTAGATTTCAATTCACTCAAATTTGAACTACAAGTTATATCTCAAGTACTTATTATTGTAACTATTACAACCCCCGCATCAAATGCATCTAGAGTTATGCTTAGATCATTTGAGAATTCAAATAGTTTTGATTCTTTCATACTCCCTTTCATGGGTCATCTTGGTGGAGGAATTGGTATGCAATTATGTGGTATTAGTTCTCATATCCATCCTATTTGTTGGAATACTCATTATGGAATTGGCTATAAAGCACATATTTCATCACAAGTGGGATCAATTCATGTGAAATCAGATATATTTATTTACTCTTATTTTCATGAGAACAATGAGTAGTGCATTATTTATTCAATGCATTCACATATGTCTGAGAAACTTAAGATTGCACTAGTAAAGCATTATAGATTAGACACACCTTTAGATGATTCTTTGCATACATTATCTATGCACACAACACCAAATAACATCAAATCATCCTCTTCTAGTATTTGAATTCACTTGAAATGTATTTTGAATCATTTGTGGCGGTATTGTCAATATTCTTGGTGTAGACTCTATTAGAATGGTTCTTCTATTGTTCAAATTCATCCATGTACTTATCATGCTACATAACATTACTTCCATGGTATAGAAATTATAACATTTAAGTTGTTATCTTATATGACTTGTGATTTAGTGTTATTTTCTTTGAGTTTTGACACAACGGTCACTTCTATGCGATTATGATTTTGAGTTGTATTCCAATCATCATTTCCATGTCATCATGCCTCTGAATTATGATGTATTGATCACCTTTATGTTGTGGTTTAGTCATCATTTTAAATTCCATTATGTCTTTGAGTTATGATACAATGACCACTTTTATACAATCATGCCTTTAAGTTTTGTACCAATCATCATTTCAATATCATTGTGCCTCTGAGTTGTGGTAAAATCATCAATTCCATTTCACATTTCCTCTAAGTTTTGATATAATGATTATTTCTATGTAGTTATGCCTCTACATTTTTTTCTAATGATAATTTCCTTGTTAATGTGCCTTTGTGTTTTGATAAAGTGATCAATTCTTATGCCTTTGAGTTGTGGTCCAATCATCTTTTCCATGACGTCGTGCTTTAATGTTTTTATATATTGATCGTTAATACATAATAATGCCTCTAAAATTTAATGTTATCCTACATTTATGCACTGCTTCTAGTCATCATTTCTATGCACAATTATATAACTCATTGGTGGTTAGGTTTTTATATAATTTTACAATGTTCATAGTAACTATGGCGTGCACTATGTTGCTAGAGCTAATTTTACATGAGTACCTAACATGGTCTAGTTGTCAAGACCTATATCTACGGATTTGCCTTTCTTGTTCATTTTTCCAAATTTATTTTTAAGGGAGGTGTTGATGTTGTACTTAAGAACACCAATTGGATTCTTAATATTTTGTCAATGTCTTTTCTAAGCTTACATAGGTTAGTGTAGCTTCATTCATCATCTCTTTTTAAAAATTACTTCTTAACGTGTAATGATGGTGTATTTGATACCTCCTACACTTTTGTATGGGTTTAAGATGTACTTGTATTACTTATTTGTAATAAAATTATATGGATAGGCATATGTGTGTGCATAGTTTTCTACATCCTATTAATAAAGAAGAATCTCAACTACGTAATTGACTTCAATTATTAACAAGAAATTATTCTTTAAAGAAGACTTTCTCTACAAGTAATCTACTATTTAAACCTAACATTAGCCTCTGTATTGTTTATATAAGAGAATATAGGTCTAATGACAAAAAACTACATGGATTAGAGTTATGGTTGCAATGTTGACATTTTGTCAAAATTTATTCAATGTAAAGAGGTAGTAATGTTATATGGATAAATCAACGCTCATTTTAAGAAGATCCTTCTGAAAATTACTTTCGAATCATCAGCGAATCTCATAAAATGAATTTTGAATGGTTGGTGAATTTCTGAAAAAATGTTTCCTGGTGAAGGTGATTTCATAGAGCATTGGTCCCTCATTTTTTTGCTTTTTCTGGCTGAGTAGGTTAGATGGGTGGGTTGGATGGGTGGGTTGGACAGGTGGGTTGGAAGAGTGGGTTGGACAGGTGAGTTGGATGGGTGAGTTAGATGAGTGGGTTGGACAAGTGGGTTGCACGGGTGGGTTGGACGTGTGGGATGTTGGTCAAGGGGTTGGATGAGTGAGTTGGACATGAAAGGATTGGATAGGTGTGTTAGATGAGTGGGGTTAGATAGGTGCATTGGTCGCGTGAAGGTTGGATGGGAAGGTGTTGGGTGGGAAAAGGCTAGACATGTGGATTGGATGAATATAGGCTGGACGAGGTAGGAGCTAGATGGGAAGGGATAGACGGGCAATGGTTGGTTGAGTGGGTTGGATGAGTGAGGCTTGGTCAGCTACAATTTGGACAGGTGGTTTGGACGAGTGGGTTGGGAAAACATGGGTTTGGACGGAGTGTTTTGGGTGTTGTTACCAATGTATTTAATGCTCATTAATGATACCTCTGAAATCTATAAATAATGTTTCAAGGTTCATTTTTACACTTTTATCTGTAAATTTCCAGTGCTCTGAGCTCTCTAATTTTACACCCAAATTTCACTTCTCCCTAATTTCAGCAATGGCCAGTACCACATCTATTCCTACACCTAAATTTCAATACAAAAACCTCATGTGCCCACATATTTTAGCTTTACTAAGACTAAAAGATGCTCCAAAGGATTGGCTGGAAAAATCAAAATTTTCTAGGCTTGTGAACATGCCCTAATTTGACACTGATACATTTGTCCTTGATTACCTACTCGCCTCTTACAACAACAAAGATGGAAAATTTTCCGTTCTTGTCATGCATCCAAAACATCGTCAAATTTCTTTTTCTATTGAACCTGAGGATGTGCATCGGCTAACAGGTTTACCTTTCAAAAATAAGCCACCAGTTACTACAAAGGCAGTCCTTACAGACGAAGACAAAAAGTTTTTGGATTCTCATTGCAATGTATAGGTTGATGGTAAGTTTATTATTTTCAAATGCTTTTTTTTAACATTACTCGACCACACAAAGGATCTAATGTTTCCTTTCAGTAATTAGGATGGTAAGTTTATTATTTTCAAATGCTTTTTTTTAACATTACTCGACCACACAAAGGATCTAATGTTTCCTTTCAGTAATTACAGCTCCTCTTAATTGATCATCAAGAGGCCTTCTTCTACAAGGCATTACAAACAAATTCTTTATTGTAGTTGCTTCACTTTTTCAGGTCAGGATTGTATTACGGGGAAGATGTGCAGACATTTCATATTGGGTAGTTCGGTATTTATTACAGACACTAACAGGTCAACAATTTGATTGGTGCATTTATTTGTCCAACTGAATAAAATTAGATATCTCCCATGCCCGCAAAGGCAATCAAACTGATAAATCGAGGATTGTATTTTCTTGTTGCAATTTTATTCTTGCTTTCTATAATGAAGTGTACTGTGAATTGATGCAACATACGATTCCTACTGTAATCAATGATAAGATGATTGGTCTTAGTCTCGAAGAACAACATGTAAAAGTTACATTTACTATTTACTTGTTATAAGGATTTCAATTTGAATATTTAAAATAAAATACTAATTGTATGATTATATTTTGCAGAGAAAAATTATAGCTGCAGCATCTCATAAGGAGGCAATTGCTAGAGGTAAAGCCCCTCCAGAGGTCTCTGTTGATTCTGACATGGATTCAGTAGAATCAACACCAGTAAGACCTCGTCTAAAGTGACCTAGGGGGTTGATATGTGCAACACGTTTACCATCACATTTAACTACATGTATGAATAATGAAGTTATCTTTATATATAAATTACAAATTCAAACAATTAATATAGATTATGTATTCTAATATGTATACTGATCTTTTCTACATGTATTGTATTCAGAAACTACTGAGATGGATGATGAAGATCAAACTCATTCTGTCTTTGGAGATCAAAATATCACGACTGTGTCTCCGTCTATGTGAGGTATATTGTACGGTAGTTTGATTTGCATGTTTTGTTTCCTTACAATTTTTTAGCATTTACAAACACCAACCATTATATTCTAACAATTTGTTGTTTGCTCCATGTAGATAATATGGCTTTAGGTCATATTCCACTTGCAAGGAGGCCATCAATTCCTCTAACACGTCAAGTACAAACACAAAGGAGGAATTCAAGAAAGAATATTAGGTTTCTTGCAGAGTCAACAGGAACAGTTCATCCTGCTACAACAAAATTTCCTGGGTTGTCACTAGGTGAGGTCTTAAGTGTAACATCCACACAACTTTTCAACAACATCGCCCTTGATGAGGAGTATTTAGGCTTCGATAGTGGGGATGTAGCGAAGAGTAACTATTTGACACCCACGACATGATTCAATCTACTCCGCCTCAACAACAAAATGTGCATGGAATACATGGCAGTGACTCTCCTCCTTCCCCAAGGGATACTCCACAAACAGATGATGAAAAAACACACTTTATATTAGAAAATATGATATTAGATAGCATGGGGGCAACAATTCAAGAGGTTGTAATGTCTGATGTGGATTTGGTGTGGTCTTGGGAAAGGAAAGTAAATTTTTTGATAAAATAAATAAATACTAGATACCATAAACATGCTCAAAGACATTCATTGTTCACTACCGTAGAGAGCCAACTAGCATGGTAGGATGTTTTGATAAACAAAGCTCAATCAGGGACAATTTCATATAGTAATGATTACAATGATGAAATTGTAGATATAATGCTAAACAGGTTAGAAAATCTCAGTGCTAAAGCACAGGCTTACTACAACAAATGGTCCAAAACAAGACTAATGTTTTAATAGCATATGTAGAAAAAGACAAAGTTGTTGTAAGTGGGCATTTACTTTTACATGAAAAACTAAATATTATCTAATATTATAACCACTGCAATATATTTTTTCATATTATTTGGTAGACTAAAAATTTAATATTTCTATTTTACAGGAAAAATATGAAAATTTAAAGAAAGAAGCAGTTGTTTTTGAAGCACATTTGAAGAATGCCTGCAAAAGCCTGAATTCTTCTATACAGTTGAAGGAAAAACTCATTGTTATTAATAAACAAAATAATACATTGAGAAGGATAATAAATGAGCATAATATGGATCCAGAAATCTTACTGAAGGAAAAGATGGATGCAGATGCAATACTTTTACCTGTAGGAGATGTAGCGAGGGAGGAGCTGAATATACTGGAAAATATCAACACTGCAACAGGAGATGTTCAGGCATCAGAAGTTATTCCTCCATCTCTTATGCAGGAAAAAGAAAAACTTTCACCTGCATCATAAAATTTGATAAGTTAGTTAAGTTCACCATGTGACAGGTGTGTTGTCACAATTCCAACACTGGCATAGGAATTAAAAAGATAGTGGCTAGCCCTTTTTTAGTTTTTTATTTCGTGTGGCAGACATAAGGACAACTATGATTTTGAATCATAGGCATAAAAGACGATGACCTCATAATGTGTCCTTATATGATAGAACTTGTTCTAGAAGCTTTGAGATGTTATAACAACCCTTTTTTTGAATTGTGTTGGCCGACAATGCTTTATGAATTTGTACTTTTTCATAAAGTAATCCACCACATGAGAAATCAATTTCATATGAACTTTGGAAGTTAGAATTGTATAATGTTACTATATATTAATACAAACTATGTTTATTTTCTATTGTTTACGTAAATGTTGCTTAAATTTATAGTATTTTGTTTCATTACGTTTCTGAATTTTTGCAGATGTAAAATAAATAAATTAACAAATATAAAAGATGAATGTGTTCTTATTTCAGCCTGAATTTGAAAACCAAACATGAAAAAACAAATGGCATAATTGAAACAAATAATGACATTGTTGCAATGACGAAGGATCAAATAATGACAAATATAATATTGCATTTATTGAAAGTTGTAATCATTGAATGAAGTACATAAGTAGTCTCAATAATGTATAGAAGAAATGAAATCTATGTGAATTCGAATAGTCCTGGAGCAACACTTTCATTTGTGTCTTGGAAATCAACTGTAGCATGATTTGTGGATGTGTCTCGATCCCCTGGCTCAAGCAGAATATTACTTACTCCTCTTCTGTCTACTAGTGAATTCCAAAATGTCAAGTGCTCTATCATAAGGAAAAGACTCCACTGAGTAACTCAATACATATAATCTGAGACAGCTTTCTAGATACCTATCCAATCTATTTCAAACTTTTGACTTTAAAAAGGATATTGCAATGAAAACCGTCTCATCTTCCACAAAACCCAGAATCATTGTTTGACAGAGCTCATACAGCTTAATATACTCGCTCAAATATTCACTTAGAATACGACTAGAACAGATATCTTTCCAAATCCTTTTCATGGCACTGTAATTCTGTGGGTTTTGTAGAAGTTGAACTTATCGTATCATTGTATTAGCAAAATCCATTGACTGTGAACTAAGTAGTTTTCTTTCCAAAATTCCTTCTACAAAAACTCCATTTATCTCCACAGTCTTACAGAAATGATCAGTAAGATCACCCATGTTTTTGACAAATAAAGGACTGATAGATGTATAAGGTTTGCCACCAGACAAATTCTAGAACTGCGGATTTACAACTCCCATTGCTTCAAGTATTTTATCATTTTTGAATCTTTCCCATATCTCTTTAGCTAACAATTCAGAGATCTTTCTCAACTTATTCCTAGTTTCGATTCAATACTGCATCATATAAATTTTCGTGTCACTTGTACTTCTTCTATTTCTAAGTTAGCCATATCAATTCTTTTTTGGTACGTATGAAGTGGAATCTCTGTTCCATGTGCTGTTATACATAGATGATCATTTATATTGTACTTTAAGAAGCACCTAGAATTTTTCAAATCTGTCAATGCATTCCAATTTTCAAAAGCGGAACCCTTGAAAAATCCCGTCAGAAATATATAAACTTTTTAGACTCCAACAAACACGTCTTCTGAGTCTTATAAAGTCTGTAATGTAAAAAGACCAATCTTGAGCATGCTTCGTTAAAATATTAAGCTCCCTCAACATGGGCAAAATGCCGCAAAGTGTGAGTAAAGTTTCTATGTTAGTTAGACAGCACAATAGATCTTTAGCTTCATCTACATCCCTGCGGTATTTAAACATAAATCCTGTCAGTGAAGGATATTCATCATATATTCTACAAGCAGGTTCGTACATAGATATCCATCTGGTATCTACATCTTTGAGAAGTTTTTTCCCTCTGTTAGTCCAATAGCAAATTTTTGAAATTCTAAAAATATCTTAGGACTGTAAGAATAATAGGCATGGAGATCACGTATCAATTCCCATTTTAGCTACATTTTCAAATGTGCTCAAAATTTTGGATACGAGATTCATTTTGTGAGCCATGCAGTGGACAACAACCATATACAGAGCAATAGTTGTCTGAAGTCTAACACATAGATCATTTCTGTCTCCCTGCATTACAGCTGCACCATCGGTTCCGACACAAACTAATTTTGTTGCAATGGCAAAGTCATCCATTCCAGCGATATCCTTCAAATTTGATACCACCAATTTATAAATATTCTCAGAATTGCAATTCTCTGTCATTTTATGAATTGCCAAGAGGTGTGGAGTCATCATTTCATTATTAAATGTGTAAACATGAATACATATCCATGAAGTATTATCGACTGCGGTAACCTCATCTAAAGAAAGGGAAATATACTTTGCCTTTTGAACACAAAGTTTCAAATCCTCCTTCTCTACCAGAAATAGACATTTTTTCTCCTAGCCGCTGGTATCTAACCAATGAGATTGTGGAACGTTCTTTAAACCAATAACTTGATACAACATTCTATTTTCCCCAAAATCTGACATTGGTCTTCCCCTTTTCATTATATGAAATACGGTTGCAAATTGAATACCCGTTGCTTGCATTTTTGCCTCCATAGCTTTGCTCAATTTTGCTACTATGGTCCCACCTTTTTCATTTACATATTTGATACGTTTTTGTTCCTTTTCGTACTCTTCTGCATATTTGACATGTAGACAATCTTTTGCATCTTTCCATTTATGTGTTCTGACTATGTTGCCATCCTTGAGCTTTTGGGAAATGTATATTTTCCCACAGTGTTTTTCAATTGTGTCTAGTTTGAGCAGCATCGTGTGATCCTTCCCCCTGTTTCCAACCACATATTTTGCATCGACATTGTGTTGGAACATCATTACAATTTTCAGTGTGCACGGGTTCAATAAAAGGATATTTTGCAACCCATTCGAACTGGAATTTCCTTCCAATTATCCAGTTTTTCATCTTTCTTCTAATATACTTTCTTTTTTTTCCTTGAGATTCAACTTCTACATCTGGGTTGTCAGTAGAATTATTTTGAATCTCATGTCTCCCCTTTCTGGAAATAGACCTTGGAGTAGAAGCTTCCTCTGCTAGTGTATCCTAGGAGTTCGATGAATTTTCATGTACTTCTATTTCATCAAGGGACGGAATGTTTGCCTCAACATATATTGGATCATCAATATCTATAAATTGATTATTCTGTGAAGGAATTTCTAAAAATTTGCAAATAATTTTATAAAATTGTTACTTATATAGTATTAATCTTATCTATAGTTAAATTTTTACAGAGTACAAATGTCAAAGAGTTCCAAGAACAGTATCATAAACATAATTATTAAATTCTGTTAGATAAAATAACCAATAAATAACACTTGCCACATACCAATATTTTCAGCAGAAGCAAAAACCAACTTCGTCTTTTGTGATTTTCCAAAATAGCCAAGTGAAGTATTAGCACCCTTTTTTGAACTTAGTGAATTTGTAATCTTTTTGCCTTGATTTCTAGTATCCATGACTATGTACTGCTTAGGGCCTTACGAGCGGCTTTTATGTTCCAAGGCTCTGAGAATGGACAGTAAAGGGTTGGACGGCTAGGGGTTGGACGACTAGGGGTTGGACGGCTATAGGTAGGGGTTGGATGGCTCATAGTTAGACGGAATAGAGGGGTTGGACATTTCAGCTATTGCAGAGTACGTCGGATCAAGGCTAGATGGCTCAGAGTTGGACACCTTACGGCTCGAATTTCAGACTTCAATGTTGGCACACTGATATGCTTACTTCGGCGAATATGCGCACGATATGATTTGAAATGGTGGCGAATTACATTCATAACCTCTTATATATGTGTAAAATCTAGGCAAAAGGAATAGTATAAGGGACATGTCGGCCGAATTTTTAGGTGAATAAGTCGGCTCTGAACAACAAAATATTCGCCATTTCGAATTTCCATAATCCTCGATTTTCATGAGTTTACGAAAATTCGCCACTAAAATTTTCCCTGGGATAAATCTATGTATTATTTTTCAAAGATTTCATTGAGTTATACTATGCATTCATGTGGAAGTTTGTTTTTATTATTACAATAATCCTATAACTTGTCCACAAATTTTATGTGTATCCCTTGAAATCCATATTTAGCATTTGAACTTAAATATTAGATTAGAGGGGGGTATATGTAGACGTCGAAACTTGGTATAAGCCTTGTTTGCACAATCATTTTGATGTGAGTTTTTCACATATAGGATCTCACTTTATATGAAACACTTATTAGTGCAATTGCCTCAATATTTCACCCTTTGACTTGCTTGATTAAGTCACACATTCCTTTATTATTCTATCTCTTAGTCCTCACCACTTATCATGGAGATCCCTTGTCTTCCAGTTAACTTCTTCACATGTTTGTTTTCTTGGGACACTACTAGTAAATTTGGATAGTGTTAATTTACCCATAGGGTTTGAAGTTTTTAATAGTGTATTTGTAGTATTTTCACTCTTTTATGGTGGTTGGAACTCTTAGTGTTGATTTTATTAAACTTTTTGGGTCTTCTTTATTCAATATTAATGTAATAATAGGTTACCAGTTCAAACTTGATACCAATAAAAAGGCATTTAAGAGAAATCATTCGCTAATAAAAAGAACATCTAGTTTATTTCTGAAGATTACATATGCTTGAACACACATTTCTAATGTTTCCAAAGGCACAAATTTTATTGTGTATTATATTTGCATGCTTGTACTAAAGGAGGGACTGAGTGAAATAAGATTTAGAATTTCTTTTATAAGGCGATTTGGTGTGCACGCAAACATTTGAGAGAACTATAAGGTTTTAATGTATTTTTGAAGTATTGTTGCATAATAAAAACTTGGTTGTTGGGGGTGGTTGGTACATCAACCCAAAATGCTAGCCCTTTATTGTGTAAGTTAATTTTCATTGAAGGAATTTGGTTAAGGATAAAAAATAAGAGAAGGTGTTTCAATTTTTTATGTGTAATGTTCACAAATATTTAAATTTGTATTCCAAAAATGTAGGAGAAATTGAACAAGTGATAGATAACTAGAGGATTATAAGCTAGTAGACAATGTCAGTAAAGTCATACGCTTCCATTTTGTCTCATTGACATGAGGTTATTGGAAGTTTCTAGATGGTCCTAAGTGTCATTTTCACTTCTAGATGAGATTTTTCATATGACACTTTGTATTTTTTGATAATCTAATCATTTCCCAAAATCACATACATGTCATGTGAGTGATTCCTAATATAAAAGAAAGATATGTGAGCTAAGTATCATCCATATAGAGTCTTTTGTATAAACTACTACATTGTTTATTAATTATTTCTTAACAAATTTAGAATATTATGCTTGAATTCCCATATTCTATTGTATGAATTTGATATCAATTTTACATATATTTAATGTATTACATTGTAAAATAAATAAAACACATTCATATTAGCTATCTGATAATGAAATGTGCATACACATCTTTAGCAACAATGTAATCTTAGTGTGTACACCTTGAGGGGTGTTAAACGTGATATGGTGTACTACTTTCCCACCTACACATACTAACCATCTACACTTGCTTATGTCATGAGACAAGATGAGCTTACAAGACCACACAAATGCCTTAGCACATTATGACATTAGCTTGTAAAATAACTAATGTCCATTAGGGGCGTGTGAGTATCATGAGTTCTCTACACTCATTTGAGATATGGATCTATAATTCACACTTGTACCTACACTTGAGACATGTCACTTGCCCTTGTTATCCTGATAGTGTTTAAATGGTATGCACAACACATAATGTGCTTTGGAAAAATTAATTTTGATTATGTAGAACACTACTATACTTCTATTTTTAGAGCCTCATTCATTGGTGTGTTTGATTTACTAATGCATGCTAATAGTAATATTCAGAAAAGAAAAAAAAAAGATCAAAAATAAAAAACCAGGACCTATATATGACTTGCTTTGATGGGAAAACTTAATTACTTTATGTCATTGATATATACATCATGATTTACATATTTACTCCATATGCACATGTTTGTTATGGTATACATAAGGTGGAGGTAGGGTATACATGATATATATGAGATACTGACACAAAGATGTGTGACATTACTCACACACATGGGGGAACCTTTCTACATTTGGGGCATGCCCATATTGGGGTTATCTTAACATGTTTATTGGGTGATATTTATAGACATTCAAATTTGGCAATTCACACTTTGGAAACCCTTGATTTGACTATGCCCTCTTGTTATGATAAATATAACTTCTATGTTCCTTCTTAACACTTATCGATGTCCATTGTTTTGGTTGTTTATCCTTACACACTAACATTTCCACATATTCTTAGAATATAATGTAAAAAATAAATAGAAAAACATTAGCATATCAGATCCAAACTTCATTTGGTATATTGTTTGCTCCCAATCAGGGTTGTATAGATTGATCAGAACCATATATCCAGTCTTGACCTTGTACAGTCTTGGAATGACATGTCTTCCAACTATAATTTTGAATTACTATTTTCATAGGGTCTTATACTTCATCTCGGTCAACCTTACTTAGATAAATCATCTACAAAACCATATATAAGTAAGTAAACATTACCTCATTTACTAACTTATAACTCCTAAGGTAATGCACTAGAACACTCACTTTATACACTTGCAAAGGATATACAAAACTTTGTAAATCTCACAATAACACATTTTGAAGTCATTAAGGCAACACCTACATTAGGTATGAAGCTACAAACTAGGTCAAGAAATCCATATCTCTCATCAACGAGTATTCAAACATCCTTTCTCGGAGTATTTTAGAAAAATTAAAGTAAAAAGAAACATGCTAAAATTAAATCCCAAATCTTATTGATCTATCTAGATATCACATGCTAGGTGGAGAACAACATGTGGTTTGAGGCCTCTTTAGAGTAGTTCCAATAGTAGCAGTATACGGGGGTGCCCATAACCCTTCTAATGTTTATTTTGTAGGACTCTTCATCTATGGCTAGGGTTTGAGATGATTATTAGTCTATTCAGATAACAGTGTTGTATGTATGACAACTAGGGTTTGACAAAAAAATACAAATCAAGGATGACAAACATCATATAAAGTTATAGAATCTAATTCATAAAAGTTCTGAGACTTTACAATTTGTTCATGACCATACGGTACAGTCCTGATAGATTGGTACGGTTCCACCCTAGGGGACTTTATAGTCACAATTCCAATTTCAAAATTCATTTAGATTCAGAACTCCCAGTTTTGTTGTTATACAATCCTATATCTCTCGAGAATTCATTTGTAATCAGCTAAGTGCTCTATATATTTGTTTCATATTTTTAATTGCATGATAGATTGATTGGTCTATGTTATATTCTATCTATCTGATCTGAATTGAAAATTTGAGTTATTATTTCTATTATGACATCTTTGTAAGATCTTAAACTAAACCTCTCTAGTTTACACCTAATTAAAACTACCTAAAATTTAATTGAGGGTTAAACTATATTTTTCTATACTAATCTATTGATTATATTGAGATACTTAAAATGATGATACATGACTTGCTTTTGTTTGTATCTTAGGGTGGTATGGATAGGATATATTATTAGCCTAGATGATGAGATTGACTATACAAACTAACATTGTTTGTTCTATACCTACTTATCATCAATGAAAGTGACATTAATTATGTACTTGTAGATATATTGTGTTCTATGTTTATGTGCATGCTTATTACATTGGTTGTGTGCATGTGCATGTTACATTAGTGTTGTTTTTGTGTGTGTGCTTAAAATTGTGTTGAAGGATCCTTCAATCCTATCTAAGATGCATCATGTCTAGTTCGTGCCATGTCTCATGTGTTTCTTGGTCATAATGCATGGATATGAATTATAAAGTTATGTATGTGTACATATATACACTCTTACGTATGAAACTACTTGAATTTTGGTATGTGTTTTTGCAATTATTAATATGACGTGCAATCCTATTATGACACTATTGAGTGTTAAATTGATATAAATATATGACACTCAAGCTTATTTCTAGTAGATTTACATGATTATATCTTTTTTGCTAATAAAAACAACTTTTAGTGCTTTGAATGACATGTACATACGTGTATATATATATATATATGCATATCTATATATATATATATCTATATATATATATATATATATATATAGATATACATATATGTAGATAGATATATACATATATATATATACATATATATATCTATATCTATCTATATAGATATATGTATATCTATATATGTATATATGTATGTATATCTATATAGTATATATATATATAGATATATATATATAATATATGTATGTATGTATGTATGTATGTATGTATATCTATACCTATATATATATATACATACATTATATAGATAGATATATATATATATATGTATGTATGTATATCTATACATATATATATACATATATATGTATGTATATATATATATGTATAGATATACATACATACATATATATATATATATATATGTGTATATATATATATGTATGTTGTGTATATTATATGTATGTCGTATGTATGTGGTGTATATATATTATGTGTTTGTGGTGTGTATATGTATATATATATATATATATATATATGTATATGTATATGGATTACTATAACATCACACCCCACACACACATATATTACACACACATACATTATACATTATATCTATATATATGTGTGTAGTATGTTGTTATTATTATACATAAATCATTTATACACACACACACACACACACACACACACACACACACATATATATTATATATAACACATTGCACATGTAACTCCCTTTGATATGTATGTATGTATGTATGTATGTACGTACGTACGTATGTATGTATGTATATATATATAATATATGTGTGTGTGTGTGTGTGTGTGTGTGTGTGTGTGTATTAAAAAATGTGGATTGGAGGGGTCGTGCCCCCTCCCTTAAGCCATTGTGTATTTCCTTGCCAACGCATTGTACATATATAGTATAAATCCATGTGTATAGCCACGGACGGGCTCATACGGGCTCTAGTTTTTTGTTTAAACAAAAGAAAATAGATATTGAATAAACATTAGATCTATACATAAATGCATAAATGTATATATCAATATATATGTATGTGCGTATGTATGTATACACACATTATGAGATAGATTATATTATTTAGATAGGTCAAACATGATATTGAGACACATTCATATGAATTTGAAGAATAATTGAAATGTTTAATGATGTATGTATGTATACATACATACATACATACATACATACATACATACATATATCTACATTTTATACATCTAGTTATTGCTCGCTATCAAGTGCAACTTGCACAAGAGCCACCTAAGGCACAATTCTATACACACACACACACAAAACTACATAGAGTCTAAAATATAGTGCAACGTTCTGGTCATAAGTTCACTTATTCGGATGACTACCGGGGGTCAGTTTGACTCCCCATTTGCATCTTTTTCTTTTTAGGATTTGATGTGTTTTGAGGTTTGGAAGTGATCTTTCCTCTTGCAGGTTTCAAGTGATTAATAGCGAGGTACAACAACATACAGGGGACATCCAGCCAATATCTCACGACCCTGTGAAATTTATTTTTGTAGCTTCTGAGAAGTCACAGATGCTTAGAGAAGGTCCCTGGTGCCCTTGACCCTACATAGGCATCTGGTCTCGACATTCCTGATAGCTATGCATTTTTCTGGGGTTTGAGTGCGGTCGTCTTCTTTCCTATTCCATAAATTCTCTAGCTCGACATAACTTCAAATTTATTACAAATCAAAAGCTAAGTATTTTATCCCCTCTCCTGTAACTAGGGTTTCATATTGTCTAGTTTGCTCTGCTTGTGTTAAAAATTTTACTTTATGGCACACACACACACACACACACACACACACACACACATCTGTGCTCATACTTAATTAGAATTTAACATTTACATTTCAATTTTTGTTAAATCATTTGGTCGAACCCATCTCTTTCGAACACTCTTGTATCCTCATTTTTATTCTCTCATGGTTCTTAAGGTTTGTCAAATCTCTTTGCATGAAATTACTTCAAATGCATCCACCTTGCAAAGATGTTCTTTAAAAATCTCTAGACACCATGTATCTTCCTAAAGATATGCCATCCACTCAAGTAAATGCTATCTTTGGTCATCTTTCTGATGACTCTCTTGGTTCTAATTTCAATCAATCTATTTGCAAATCCCTTCAAGCTCTTTATTCTTTCTTTCAAGATAAATTTCAGGATATGGAATCCAAAATTATCTCTTAAATCTAAAATCTAACATCTTAGGGATGCTTCTCAAGCTCATGTTTTATCTCATTCTACATCTTATCATGATTTTATGTCTTCTTCATGTGCTCATATTAGTGAATCTCAAATTGTGTCACTCCCTACACCTCTCAAGTTTGCATTCAATGTTAAACAATAGGATATTCTTCTGCAACTCATAACTCATCAATTAATTAGCTTGTTATCTACTCATTTCTATCTGCCTTATCGACTTGTAAAATATCAAGGTCTTCCATATTGAAATTATCATCGAATCAATGGACATAATGATAATGATTGTTATAGTTTACAATGAAGTATCAAGTATCTTAAGCGTCAAGGTTTTCTCTCATTTACTACAGAACATTCTAATACATGCCTATCTCCAATCACTACATCTCATTGGGTTCCTAAATTTGATTCGTTTATTTCGAATTAGCATCATGCCATCACTTCTAAAGTTTCTTCTTCCGTCACTCAAGCACTACCTATGTAATACACTCAAACTAATCAACCGCCTATCAAAATAAATCTAACACCTCCTCCTCTCGAGTCTTCTACCACATCACCAAGTCAAACTACACAACCACCTATCAAAATCAGTCCTTAACATCTTCTCTTATCAAGTCTTCTATATCATTACTAATTCCAAACGAGTAACCACTCACTACATAATACCAACAAACTATAGATGGCCTCTTTTGAATTCCACCATTCAAGGTCCCTTCACATTCTCCACTACAACAACCAATCATTTGAAGATCATTAGAAAACTATTCCTGTAGCATTGATGGCTTAGACACATTTGACAGGACACTGCCATAGATCTATATCTCATAGGACTTTGGGGCATCATGTTTAATTTCCCCCTTCTAACAGGTCTAATTTGCATGATTCCAATTTTCAAATTCTATGGGGAGGTAAATTAATTGAGCATATGATTATAAACACACTCATATAAAAGGGAGAACTACAAGTAATTTGATCCCCACTTTTGAATATTGGTATTTAGGAAACACTTACCAACAACTTGGGTTGTGATTAAGGTTGTTCAAACCAAAATTCTAACCCATTTTTAAAGGGTCATTGTGGTCTTAGAGGAACATATTCATGCCCAAATTAAATTATGTTATAGGATGCAAATGATGATAAATATAATGCAAGGGTTTGTTACAGAGAATAATTCAGATCTAAAAATTCACAATTAACCATAAATAATTAGAATAATGCATTAATTATTATAACAATGATAAATTATAGTTCAAATACATAAGAGGAGATGAAGAATTAGATGTACGAATAAAAAAGGATATCTAGATGTGCAAAGATGTGAAAAAGATAGATCAAAACTATAAATGCTTAATTATAAATATTGGAACTGGAATTTGAGTTGGTGTAGGACCATCCAAATTTTGTACACTCTATCCCTGGAATTATATGACTATAACTAAAGATGTACAGTCTTAGACCCTCTAGAAATTAGATTTTAAAACTTCTTGTGTGCTTTGATTGCCTATAAATATGATTTATTATATGTTTCTCTTATTCGCATAACCTTCATATGACTTATAATCACATGCAACAAAGTAAACGATTTAACAAATATTGAATTTGTAAAACCTAGAGGTTATTTCAAAGTCACATGCAATAGATAAAAATAGTAAAGTACATATATGACACAATAAACAAATAATTAGAAATTAAAATCCTAAGTATAAGATAGAGGAAAGAAGACTTAGTTGATTCACAATAAATATCAAAGTGTACGGAGCTGCAAAACTAACGAAGCAAGAGTATAGACTATCGTCACCGTGCTAAAAAAATTGTGTGATTTCTGGAATAGGCTGGACCAAGGTGTATGGGATGGTACTGGGGTGCCTAGGCACTAGAGACCATGTTCAGAATCCTGTGACTGCTTAAAATCTCATAAAATGATTTTCACAGTGTCACAAAATGGTCGCTCACCCTTGTTGTTGATCACATGTATGTCGTACTATGTCCACATATATCGCTTGTAACCTGTAAAATAAAAGACCTACAAAACCCCAAAACACATCAAATCTTAAACAGAAAAAGATGTAGATGGGGAGTCATACTGACTGTGACAGTCACCTGACTAAGTGAACTTACGATCCGACTGTTGCAATACATTTCAGACTCCATGTAGTTCTCATGTGTGCATATAAGAATCATGCCCTAGGAGGCTCTTGTGCAAGATACACTTGATAGCAAAAAATAACTAGATGTAACAATGTAAGTAGATGTGTGTATAGAAAAATGAACTTCCCCTCCTATGAAGTGTATGTAGAAGATGAAGTCCCTTGTCCCTTTAATGAATCTATACGGATGCTTTGGTGCTCTTAGTAATGCCTTTAGATGCAACATTAGGTGATGATAATAGATGTTTGGAGCTTGGTCCCTTAATTTGATCACATAACATTGTATTTATACGATTCCCTTATTTGAATTTCATAATTAACTACTAAAAGGCTGACCCATAAGAAATAAAGATGCCTAACAACTAGAAGAGGCCCAAAAGAGGTGAGTAAGATTCAAAGAGGTCAAGGCACCTAGAGGGGACGAGGGTGCCTGGATGCTGGCATCCTGGCTAGGTGCCAGTGTCCAGAGCCAAGAAAGGTGGAGTGACAAAACCTAGACTGGGAAATAGGGTCTGCAAGGTCTGAGAGAGACTAAGAAAGAAAGAAAAGAGGCCAAATACAATGATCAATTAGTACTTTTCTCACTTAGGAATCATATGAATGTAAGTATGTGATTGGGACCTAGAAATGTACCCAAGTGCGTGATTTTGTGTCTACATTTTCCCCCACTTTATGTTGTTAAGTGAATGCTTGATAACATAAATTAGATAAGAGTAACCATACATGATAAATCCTTGGTTGGTCATACGTCGAATGTAAGTCGGTGCCCATGGGGCACCTAGAAATGTACGGCGAAGCGGGTGCATACGTATGGGAGTCGGGTACATTTTCCAGCACTGATGTCGAGCTCAACGTGAAGTGCTGGTGGGGGATGTTATGATCATAAATGTAGATAAGAGATACATACCTGATAACCATGTATATCAATCGTGAAAGCATGATGAGGAGACAAGACAAAGCGTGAAGTAATAACAAATTAAGCATGGAAGCTAAGGAAGAGGAAGTGAACCTAGGGGTGAAGCGTATGTGATGTGTCATGTTATACATGTTGTCATTGTCTTGCTCGATGTTGGACGTGTTTGTTGATGTGACTGTTGCTTCCCATAAGGACGAACCTGCAAAATGAAGAGTTATTAACTAAAATATGAAATTATTCTATCTATCCAGGTTAATCTAAGTACAACAAATATAATAACTGATGTGAACTGAAATATGAATACTAAGTAATTTTATTTCAAATTTAAACTAAATGAAACAATTGAAATAGGATGGATAAGGTACTAACCTAAAAATGACTTACCTCACTGAGATTTGGGGCTAAAAAGGATGATGTGCGGACAGAGCAAAGTATGATGGTAAAACCTAGGCAATTGTAGAAGATGAAGATTTGATCAGACTGGGGCACCTGGAGAAGGATCAAGACACCGATGGGCACCCTAGTCTGCAGTATGGGCGCTCTGGTCTACAGAACAACTCAGGACCTGAATCTGGAAGTGTCACTAGATCTTCACAATGTCTTGATCTTTGTCATGTGATTATCGCAGTAACTTCGTTGATGATGCCATAAACATTCAATGAAGATTCACCTATAAACCCCCATACAAAGCATCAAACCCCTAAAGAAGAAAGATGTATATGAAAAGGGTCGCACTGTCCTTAACAACCATAATGGTGGACTTACAACTAAGCATTGCACTACATTCCAGACCCAATGTATTTATGTGTGCTTTGTGTGTGCAATGATGTGCACATGGTTCCCAAGTGCCAATGATGCAAAGATAGTGGGCAATAGTTGGATGTAATGCAGAATGGTGGATGGAATAGAATAGACTTCCCTTTCCTATGTAGTATGTGTGATGCAATGATGTCCCAAATGCAGTCCCTTGCCTTAGTAGATAGCTATCCCTTGGTGGTAGATATTCCACATATAAGATAGTAAGTATGTTGTGTTTATATAGGAATATTTTGCTCAAATTTCAACACTAATGACCCGATATACCAACTAGTACCTAGGGGAATGAGAGGAAAAATTACAAAGACCTACCTCGAGACTCTAAATTAGATGCAAGTGATGTTGAGACCAGAGTGCCTAAAATAAGGACCGAGGTACCCATGGGTGCCCCAGTTCTACCTTAGGTGCCTTAGTCAAAAACTACAGATGACAAATGACCAAATAACGACACCTGAAACTCCTTGAGAGACAACTAGAACTGTATAAACAACTGACGACTGTGCAAGACAAATGATGAAAACAACTAACTAATTGATGATATGATTAGGGGATGGGTCATTATTGAATACTTTTCTTATGGAAGATCCATTTATAAAACAACATACTTGGTGGTATAATTATAATAGCAAGTGCGTGATTTTGTGACTACATTCAGCCCCACTTTATATTGGTGAGCGAAAATCTCAGTAACATAGAGTAGATAGAGATGCATACCTGAGAGAAATTTGGATAATCCCATGTTGTAGTAGAACAAGCAGATGTGGTAGTAAAAGGGTGCCAAAATAACCATATAGCATGTCGAACCATAGATCAGCGTGTTGATCCATGCAACGTAGTGAAAAGTGTAATGTCATGATGAAGTGTACAAAATTAGAGTGATGATAGAAATGTTAGATGATTGATGATTTTGAATGTTTTATGATGACTATGAGATGGGGTAGGGATTGATCAGTTCCCAACCCGAACGTGTGTATATGAATAATTGACCAGAGGATTTGGGCGCCCTACTGCCAGATGAAGAGTGTAGGGAGAAGAATGTGTTATTCTCCAATCTCTAACTACATCCTCAAGATCTAGCCATTGTAGACGGACTCAAATAAAAAAAGGTTTTTGGATCCAAATAATTTCGATCAAATAGTTGACCTATATAGGAGTGGTATAAGAAAGGCACTCTTTCCCCCACTCCACAAGTGTCGCCACAATGTAATCGCTTTCAAGTTAGGTCATCTGTAAGCAAGCACAAAATGTATGATGACTTCCAAGTTAGGTCACCTGGAAGCAAACGCCAAATGGATAGAATAACTTCCCATGTTAGGTCATCTAGGAAAGTAATGGATGTAATCTCCCAAGTTAGGTCATCTGGGAGGCCGCACGTAACTCCTAAGTTAGGTCATCTGGGAGACTGATTGTGTTGAATTTGTGTTAATTGAATGATATGATTTCGATTGTTAGAGGTTTGAACATGTTGATGGATGGATGGATTGATTAATTAATTTGATTACTCATAGAGATATTTTTACGCTAGTTTCCCCCAGATTAGGTCATTAGGGGGAATCAATAGAAATTTGTGAATGATCACATGGAAATATTTTTTAATCACTTATTGCCCCCAGGTTAGGTCATTAGGGGAAAGTGATGAAATGTCACATAGAAAAATTATATATATTTTGCCCCTACATTAGGTCATTAGGGGAAATTAACAGTGAGATGTCACGCAGTGAATTAGTTAATGTTTGAAAATGATGAGTTGATAGTGTTGATTGATTGCATGGTAATATAAAGGGGATTATAGGATGACCCCAACGATATGCCCCTATTGGCAAAAGGGTAACTGATGAGAATAACAAACGCCAAGCCGAAAGTAAGCACAAAATAGATAAAAAGTGATAGAAATTTCCAAAAAGTGTATAAATTGCATGGAAAATAACATCGAGGAGAGATAATGCATGCCTAATGTGTACGGTGTGGTGGCAAGAGGAATTCTAAAAATAATTCCACAAACGGGGTATAAATTGGAGTAGAAACACTCAAGATATGACAAAAATGGTTTTGGGGTGTATTATTTGTAATAATAAGTGTGAAATAATGACTATAGTAAAGTAGGTGATGAAAAAGTAACTATAAATAGTGAAGTGAAAAAGTGTTTAGTCACTTCATTTTTATGTATGCAATTTTGAGATTGAGCATGAAGTGGATGAAAATGTCACAAGTGAGAGTAGCACGTACTAGTCAATTTGAGAGGGTGATGACTGATGTAATGTCATGCATGACTGCGGAGTTGGTAAGTGCGTTGTTTTTCAAAAAATGTATGGTGTAGTAGTCATTTTTTATTGATTTTTTACAAATTTGAGAATTTTAATTTTCTTGACGTTTTAGACTTGGATAATAGTGGTGAGGGCACTAGTGACGCTTGGGATAGGAGCACCTATAAATGGGTGCTAGTGTCTTGCTCTTGGGCGCCACAATCCTGCATGTGGAGTCTAAAATGTGTGTATTTGGTGTATAATGATGAAAAATCAGATTTTTTATGTAAATGAATGTGACAAGTGTATGTATTTGTACTTGTAAGGTGTTTTAATGCTACGTTTGTTGTCGTTTTGTGGTGTACAGAGGGATATTCAATCGAGGGAGTTCTGCAGTGGTCGTCACATGAATATGTTGCTAGGATTGGGCCTGTCAAATGATGATTGAAATGTTATGGACTGTGTCGGCCTGCGACACATAGCACGGATGTGGGATGTACCGCACAATATGCGCATGTTAATTGCATTATACAAGAACTGGTGTGTGGATACGTGTACATATTGGCTACCTACGGGAGAGATAACTATGACTTTGTAGGATGTGTATCGCATACTACGGTTGGTGGTATTTGGAGAGAGAGTATAGGTTATGCCATTGGAGGATATGGAGAGGCAGATTGGAGAAGATAAATGGTATTTTGCATGGATTTGAGTACCTATCGAGGCCCATATCAATCTGGATGTTATCTTATGGTCTAGGGTTCTGCATTTACGGAAGTTCATAGCCATTGTGATTTCTTCATCTATTGTAGTGGAGGGAGGAGGTGTAGGCATCTTGTATAAGATGCATGATATATGTTGGTGGATAGAGGAGGAGGTTACTAGATACACTTGGGCACGATGTGTGTTGGACCACCTATACACATATTTATAGTGATTTATGCGTAATGAGCATGGTGGTGGGATAGGACCTACTACACTATTACAAGTTTTGGCTTATGAGCATATAATCGTGTTAAGACCAGTTAGAGGTCAACAAGGAGAGTGGGCTAGGTAAGAGACATATGCAAGGAGGTGGATTAATATTCATGGGTGTAGGATGGTCATAGATACCTACAAGGTACTTATAGATAGGATGGGGCTCAAGGCGGTTACATGGAGGCCATATTGCGACTATGGGAGATGGCCCGAGGATGATATAGAGTTACGGTGTATTTGGAGAACTATGTGGCTAGAGGATTGATTTCTAGGCGTGGCTGATCTTTTTCAGGTAGAAATAGTATCACGACAGTTAGGAATGGCTCAAGATGTGCCCCTAGAGCCATATATATGGTTTAGAGCTATCATAGTACCTAGGATGGCTGGAGCTAGGCTAGGGCCTACAATAGAGCAACTAGTACCTCTCAGGCCAGATGAGGTTGACACGTCGATAGAGACGATAAATTCAGACGATGTTGGCTACACAGAGGAGTGATATGCATGGTGGATGACACATCAATATGTATTATTGTTCCCATTATTTGTAGGTCCAACGGGGTTACCACATGGAGGAGGAGGAAAGGGGGAATCCCTTACCCTCAATGATGTGGACGCAGTTGTAGTTGAGCATGAGTATTTGTATAGTTGTGTTTGTGTACTTTGTTGTTTACCTATGTTATAGCGATAGTTATCTAATTTTTTGTGTTATTTTTTTTGTAGGTGATGCGTATTGGTCGCTAATAGTTGACACAGCCATCTACACATTGACACAAAATGTGTCAATGGATGTACTTGGTGGAGGTATACTTGAGCGTGTGGATGATATCATGGGTGATAATGTCTATTTTTTTGAGCATGTGGTCATAACATCAATGACATACACTGTATTTCTAGGTGAGAGGGACGAGGCACCCAAGGAGACTTGACAAACTAGAGAGGTGTTGGGTGTTATTCCTTTAGCACAAGATGTATTTACAAGATACGTGAATTTGCAGTGTCAATTTTTAGATCAGTCAACGGAGAACACCTTATTACGTAGGCAAGTGGAGAGGTATTGAGGCTGTGAACAACAACATAGAGTTAATGGCGAGGCATCTAGCTCTAGGGATCTCGTAGTACCCGAGAGGGATAGTGATGATGAGGCTTGATTAGCACTATTGTATATGATGTGGGGGAGTTTCCCCCCAGTGTTGAAATATTTTACGAATGATGATTGTATTCGATATATATATATATATATAGGTTATTACTATATGATGAGTTGTATATCGGTCTTGCATATTGTTGTAGATTCACACTATAATTTTGATAATGATAGAAAAATGTGTAATGTGAATGATGATAGATAACATATGTAATTTTATTGATGACTTATATGAAATGTTTGTTGAATGCGATTTGTAATTTGTGGTTAGTGTGATAGATAATGTATGATCAAAAAACTAATGTGTCATGATGAATGATAATACAATTGGATAGTAATATGTTACAATGATGAAACTAGGAGGGGGGGAATTAATGACTCCCCCTAGTGTGTGAATGAATAGGTTCATTTAGTTAAGACCCCTCAACAGTCAATAATGATTCACATAAGCAAGAGTGGGTCATCGGGAAATGATTGAGTGTGCTAGATGAATTGACAAAGAGTGTGATGAAAGGTTCTTAAATAAAAACCCTCAACAATTGTGTAAGAACACAAGTGTGTCATCGGGGGGTGAGGCAATAAGAATCACCTACCAGAGACCAAGGCAACGTGAAGTGGTGGAAGCATGTAAGATGGAAGTAGCATGCAAATATGTGCCAAATTGAATGTCATATAGAGTTGTGGTGGTATGCGCGAAGGTGGAGGGTTGTGGAAGCCAATGTGAAGGAACAATGTGATGTAGTAGATAGCATGAATGTGATGGATTAGATGGATGAAGTGAATGTGATGGATGTGATGATGCAATGGTGTATAGATGTGGTGGAGAGAGCACATGAGTAATAAATTGTGGTGGTGGACGTACCATGGCCTAAGCACCAAATGGAGGAGATGACTCAACTGTAGTAGAAACTCTCTGATGAGGTAGAGGAGAGATGGATCAATCACGTGAGCTAGAGCCAAAGGATATGATGTCGTTATCCTCTAATTGTTACAATCTATCATGAAGGACAAGACAATCATTGTCCCTATGGCCATTTATGAAATGATAATTACAATAAGGTTGGTGTTAGCATATGGTTTTCATGCATGAAAATGACATGTAACAGTGTGGGAATGAAGTCCCTCCTCGATGAAGGTGAGGTTGCCTTTATTGAAAACCAAAACTGTATTTACATCTGTACATTCAAAATTGTATGTGGGGGTGCTTTGGAACATCAATGGAAAGAAAAGTGAATGAAGGAGATGGAATGGAATGAAGGAAAGGAGTGGAATGGAATGAATTGAAAGAACATGCAAGAGTTAGGTAAAAACAGAGCCTAATATTACATGAAGAGGAAAGATGAATAACTAACACAAATAAAATTGAGTTTGAGTTAGCTAAACAAAAATGTGTAAAAGGGAACACACGTGAGCAAGTAGATAATCAAAGCTTGATCACTGTGAACTAGAGCAACAAATTAATAACATTGACAATAAGATCAAAGACAATATTTGCATGCAAGATTCAAACACTAACATCTAATGAACATAAGAACATTAAATGCTACAAGAGACAATGAATGGGACACAAAGTTCATATTTCATTAACTCCAAAATGTCTTCTCAAAAGAACACAAAGTTTCTTTCTTTGAAGTAAAGTGTAATGCCATAAAATTTTGCAAACTAAAAGAATGTTTAACTTTCATTTTTTTTTAAAAATAAAGTAGACAACTAAAAAATTATAGTTTTGATGCAACATACATGATCTCACTTTGCAGATTTATACACAACAAGACTTTCAAAATACAACATGTAACTAAAAGAAAACTCATAATTCAATATGATAATATTATAATCTTACAAGTTTCTAGCAACAATAAAATAAAAGTTTCCTTAGTAGAGATTAATGTTTTATCAAATACAATAAGTACAAAAATGGGTATTTACAAAAGTATGACACTTTACAAGCCACATTTATATTTACAAAGTGAAGGCAATGTCCTCCAAAGGTGAGAAAGACCAAGATGGCAAGAGGCTTTACTATCTCCAACTTGAGCTCCAACTCCAATACTCCTACAAGAATCCAACTCCAAGAGAACATGGCTTGTTTACCACCCAACCAATAGGCATCATCACATGCCTTTCCATGGTTGGAAGTCATGCTAGCCTCCCCCAAGCCCATGGGAGAGAGGAACTAGCTTCCATAATGTACACAAGTATAATGGGGTTTAAACACACACAACAAGAAAAAAAGAACATAAGACCAATCAACCACTTAGACCTACTACACAATGAAAACCACAACATGAGGAGAACAAGGTCAACCTCACAAGGGGAAGAGAGGAGGAAGGATGCCCAAATCAAGGTGTCCAACCATAGGAGCACCAATAAATACATATATACAAAACTCCTTATACCTCCTAATCATTCATCATCCTTATTCCTCCTTATGCTATATAAATCCTTCTTGGGAGGATTTTCAAACCCAAAAGGGTTTCCTCACCAAGAATGGGGAAAGGTTTAAGCCATATGAACCTTTCTCCCACCTCAAACCATATGAGGGGATGAGAAGGGACCTTCATGGCTTGACCAACAACCATGAGGTTTGAGAGGGAAATCCCTCTCTCTTCCCCTACATTCCCCAAAAACCATCATTCCAAATGATGGTGGAGAGAAAACAAGAAAATAAATAACAAGAACAAGCAAACAACCACATTCACCATACAACTTCACAACACATCATTTCACACACTATTTTATCGATCAAGCGTAGTTTACAAGATAAACAAAACTAAGAAGGAAAAAGGAAAAAGGTTAAGAACCCTACCTCTATAATGCTTTCCAAAACTCTAAGCTTTTCCCCTTTGTTCAAGCTCCCCTCCAAGCTCCCAAAATTCTCCAAGTGCTCCAAAAAAAATGAACCAAGAAGACCCATTCCTTCCACATGAGGAAGAATAAAAAGAGGAACCCAAAAGTCTCCTCACCAATGAGAAAGTGACAAGTGTCACCTCCTCTCCTCTCAAGAGTCAAAGATTCCAAAAACCAAATAAGTAAGAGTAAACTCACCTTTTATTCATTTTCACCCAAAATACCAAAAACTAAAATAAAACAAAGTGGAGCAACTTTTAACACTTTCACACAACCCAACCATCTTACATGGATGGTGACTAAAGAGGGCTAAATGGGAGGGAAACTCCCTCCAAACCTTGGAAATAGGCCCCCCTACCTATTAGGTAGGGTCCAAGGGCCCATTTTCATGCTAAGGGAACCCCCAAACTCAAAAGGGGTCCCTAAAATTACCCAAAATAACCCAATTTCGGGTTTGGCATGCTTGGGCACAAGGGTGGAGGGTGTGGGGTCCACCCAAGGTTCACATGTGGTCCCCAATCCCTTTTACCAACACACACACACATCCCAAAACCAACACTTAACTTAAGATAAGATCATTAACCCCTAAGCTAGTTTACTTAATAAAACACACCCTAAACCTAATTAATTTTACAAGACATAATTACATTACAAATTGAGGGTTCACCCATGGTGCCCAATTAAATACATCTAATCTAAGACCTCAAACATTTAGCATGGTTAGGACTCAGCCCGTGGGCTGCTTGTGCACAATTGCGTAGCTGCCCTGAAACCCATGCTCTCCTATGCCTGTCACCTGCACACTCATTGCACACATTAACCACAACTGTCCAATATAATAACATCATCTATACATCACAATCTCAATCAAACTTATAATGTCCGAACATAATTTACAATTGCTAGTGCAATGCATACAATTATCCACATAGTTTGCCATGAATCATCCACAAATAAAATTGCAACGAATTACACTTAGGTTAGCATGAAAATTACAATCATTAAATCTAAAACACTATATCATTAATCAAATCAACCACAAGAGACTATCACCTAACCAATAAGTCTATCATATAACCCTGTTAGTGTCATCAACATCATATGAAATATATCAGTATACAAATCTAGTCCGATTGGCGCTACGCGCCCAAAATGCCATAATGTCCATGAGGATAAAATATCATAGTAAAATGTCCAAAGTCTATCAGAGTCTCAATCAAAATATGTCTAGAAATAAAGGAACCAACAGATAACTGGAGCTATAAAAAATGTGGGCACTACATAAAGCTTGCATACAAAAGTATTTTCTTCTCCTCTCTCAAAGTCACTTTTACAAATGAGCCCCTCACTTCCTTTTATAACCCAAAATTTGGTTACAGAGTAGTTAGGGTTTTACATGAACATTAAATAAGGCATTTAAGTGACCTTTGACTTTTTCTAACCAACTTTATTAAAAACAAATAAAAATAGAAATCACTTAAGTTATCCACAGCTTCCTGAAAGCAAATAACAATATCCTTTTCTTAAAAATCCACTTTTTAAAATATACAATAATAATCAGTGCCTTATCCATTGAAATGGGGTCCGCCTATCTCAAACGTATGAGAAATGGACTCTCCAACTTCATTAGATACCAATAAAACTATCTCCCTAAACCACCGATGAAATTAGGATTTGCCACTTTTGCTAGTTGAAAGGATCTAAACCTTCCCAAATTTTCAAACATCTTTTCTTCTTCTAGAGGTTCATTTGGTCGAAGAATAACCTCACAAAATACCTGCAATTCAAGAATCCTACTTGGCATATCATTTAAATTAACAATATTTGATTGAGATTTCTCAAATAAGTTCTTTAATTTGATGCACCGCTCCAATGAAACTGATGAGAAATTATTGGCAGGAGTGTACATGTCCTTAAATAATTGTGAAAATTGCTCTTCCACCTGTTCCGATGAACACCTTTGATTATGTTCATTTACGAGGCTACAAGGGATCTCAGCTATGAATTCTTGAATCAAGGTGAGTGAAGTGAAGGATTCATTGCAGATGCTCTCATAATGGTTCATAAAATCCTTGAGAAACGTCTTCCTTGATTTGAGATGCAAACACCAAAGAAAACCTATCCCTCGATGTTCAAATTTGAGAATTCCTTCAATGGCTAAAACTGAGGATTCCATTCTCATCATCTCATGCAGAATGGGAAATATCTCATCCAAATTTGATATATTAGAAACAAAAGTTTCCTTGAAAGAAATAATTGGATCAAGATACGTATTGACATCTTCATGGAGCTTAACCGCTGTTTTGATTATCCCTTGGCTTAAAATGAAAATCTCTGAAAGCCAAGTTTTAGTGACATGGCCCAATGTGTTTATTTATTTTGACAAATTGAGAGTTTCTTCATCAAAGGCAGTCACTGCATCAGGTACTGAGAAAGTGGATGATATAGGATTTATCAGATGTTGAACATATTCTACCAATTGATTCTTTTCAGCTTTGAGCTGAGAGTTATGAGACTTATATTTCTCAAGTCTCTTTAGCACGATATCAATTGAATCTCAAGCCTTCACCATGTCACTTTCCAATATGGACCTCCCAATTCCAAGTCTGGAAACTTCATAATCAGCAGGTGTCATGGCATCACGCTCCTTATCAACTTGTGGGATGGCAAGATCTGTAAATTTGTTTCCGTCATTATCCACCATTATCCAAGAAAGCACCTTAGGCTTCTTAGGAATGACGTCATTTAAAAGTTTAAAAAGGGCATCAAAATCAATTTCAATTGCCTTGATAACCATCTTCCTTTTCTTAACCTCGGAATCAACCCAGGAAGGAGCATCATTCACTATTTCCGCAAACAAAATCCTAGAGCTCAAAGCAATATTCTCATTGTTCTCGACATCATGAGATCCTACAAGAATCCTTTCCACGACCTTGATTTGAGGAGAACTAACCTCAATATCCACCTCTTGATCATTCGGGAGATTTTGGGAAATCTCTTCATGAACTGTAGGTTCTGAAGTGTTCGATATTTGGACTACCTATACCTGAGTGGACGCTTGTGCAAGGCATGGCTGAGGATCGTTTGTCATGAGCTTTTGAGAACTATTAACAATGTGAGTAGAAGAATCTTGACTTGAAGTAGAAAATCCTGATACACACTCTCTTCCTTCACTGGGGCTAGGGCCTTTAAATTTTTCTCCTTGTGGCACATTATTCGACGAAGTGGATTTTGGCGACCACTCCTTTCTTTCTTGTTGTGTATGATTGGATGGTACGGAGGTTGATCAAGAAGGGGATTTGGTTGAATTGAGACCTTCTCAAGTTGGAAATTTTTGTGATCCTGAAGTATGATCTTGAATTGATTATAACTTGGCAAGTTCTCTGTTGTACCAAGATATGCTTCTTTCAAGAATTAGTCGATTCTTGCTATCAAGAGAAAATTCATCTCTCTTGATCTAGTCAATTCGAGGTGACGGGGTAAAAGCAACTGCATCATATGAAGGATCAATAACATCTTCATCATCATTTATGAACTAATCAGGAGGGTTCTTGATGCGAAAGGCCTTGATCTGAGCAAGTGTTAGGCGAGAAAACTCTCATCTTCTTAATTCATGCTCTTCCGAACAGGTAGCCCAAAAATCTTCCATGGTAGGGTTATGTTGATACTTTGCTCCAAGAATCTTCTACATATATCCATTGATATCAAACTGGGCTCTCTTCACATATGGATGAATTGTGATGAGGGTGAACTCTTTTTCCATGAGTTGTGCACTAAAAATATTTGGACATTGGTATTCCCTGATTTGGATTGGGAAATGAATTCCTGAATGATGCTTGCCACTGAGAAGACAGTAAACTTAGAATATTTGTTGCGCAAGCTCCATTAATGCCCATCTGTCACTGATGTACTTAGGAAGCTTCCATGGAGTACCAACAAAGCCACTCATGCAAATGTAGGAAAACGGTGAAAATTGAAAAAACCAAGTTCCCCATTGGGAAATGACATTCATGGTTTCTTTAGAAAATATTTCCTCTGTATTTCGATTTAGGTTCTGAATCACACAGAAGGTGAATGTATCATTAACTCTTCTAAAATGGTGAGAGCTAATTTTGAAACTTAGTTGCAAATATTAATGGAAGACACTATTTGATGGACCCATCACTCCTCTTGTTTCGAGTCCAAAAATAACTTTCTTCTTGCTACTACATAAGTTAGATATGTATCATGTAGAAGCATCCAGTCATCTTAACTTCTATCAATTGTTTATGAAGGGTATTACTGATAATGGTGGCCCAATCCACAAAATCTTTCTTGGAAAGGATGATACAAATAAACTTATACATCCATGGGTGGAAAATCCTACCAGAGGGTAAACTGAAAACTCGACTTCGGAGAGTAATCACGTCCTCGATTTCTTCCATGAACTCAACGCAGTACAGTTCTTTGGGAAGCTGGTCAATTCAAGGCCTCTTGGTCACTAACCAGTTGTTATTAACCATCTTGCTCCACCTAAGGGGTTCTTCATCCCAAAATTCTCATGCTGACTAGTGAGTGATATCCACATTCTCAGGAAAGGTATGCCAAGAAATTCCTCAATGTGCTCTGGTGTGTTTAAGAGGAAAGGCTCGTGATTATCCTTAAAAAATTTCTCATCTCTCAGGATCATAATGCTTCGCGCAAGTGATAACCAGCTCTAGATACTGCACCAAGACAATAAATGTTGATGCTTGGGGTAGACCACTATGGTAAAGCCTATCCGAGAATATGGTTTTACCTTCAATTTTCACCCTTTCACATAATTGTTGCACATTGATGTGACCCAGATTTGTATCGGTGATATTGTCATATGCTAACTTGATGGAACTGGGAGGAATGATTCCTTAGAATTCATAATTTAGAGCACACTTATTTGATTTCTCCATTGACTTCTTCAATCTTCCTGCAGATCTGTTAGATTTTTCAGCCATTATGAATTTCACAGAAAAATTACTCAGGCACACAAAACAATGCAAGCGGGGTCGGGTCTCAGTCTCTGAAACCCCCGTCAGTGCAAGAACAATATGACTTGTTTAATTATTACTATTATTCTTTAAAAAATAATAATAATAACTAGTCCCAGTTACAATTTTTTTTAATACATCAGACCGAGACTAGGTTTGAATTCCGACTCGGGTGACAACATTTTTTTTAATTTTAAATAAACGAAATCACCCGATTTCAATTTCTTGATTTTTATTTAATTTGCCAGAGCAAATTATCCTTGCTATGCATAAAAATCACCTGATTCTAATTATCCCACAATTTGATATTTACTTCTTCGATGTGATCCTCTGATCGATGCATGAATACACCTGCTTAATTATTTTGTAAATGCGTGAACACTTCTAGACTGCCCTTTTTTTAATATTTTACTCCCTAGGTGTTGAAAACTGGACTGTTCTTTTTAGCTGCGTGGAAGAATGTATTTCTTTTGCAGCTGCATAGAGATCTTCTTGTTTGGGTTGTTTCTTTCTTCTTTCTCCCATGTGGTCTCCTCCAAACAAAAGAAAATAAACAAAAATAAATTTTAATGAGTTGTAGTTTAGTGTTTTCCAAGGTTCTTGTTTCCTCCAAAGAGCAATGCGTGGAGCTTCAATGAAGATGGAACTTTCTCAATAAATCAAACTAAATTCCTATTTGATGTTTTCATTGGCTTTTTACCAAGGCATGGAGTGTTGGAAGACTATTTTTGTCTTGTATTTGACCAATGCGTTGAAACTTCTTCCTGTGTATTTCCTTTCCTTCTGGCTATGCATGAAAAGTTGTGTTCTTTTTGTTGTTTTCTATTGATCTGATTTTGGACCATTCCTTACCCCACATGGTCTTTTAGACAAAATACAAGCTTTATTTATCTTATCCAATCCCTGCAAATACATTAAAACAAACTTACTCCTCCTTGTTTACGTGGACTGACCTGGAGAATGCGTGGAAAAGCTTTGCGGAAGATTGCGTGAAGATTCTTTATTGAGTTTTTTTTTACTTTCCTTCTGAAAAATGCATGGTTTCTACCTTTCTCTTCTACAACTTGGTTAGAACTGTTTTTTGTGGACTGTGTTTTACCTCTTGGGCTACTCTTGCCTACTCCTGCGTTGGATTCTAACCCTCTTTGCCTTATTCTTGTGCAAATTTTCCTTGGGATGTCTTTGTAAATTTATGTGGAGTGCATGGGAATCTCCTTTGCCGCTGTCTTGGACTATTCTCCCTCTCAAACTGCTAACTATTCCTCCCTCCACATTAGTCTTCTTCTTGTTATGTATACATGCACATGAAACAACCTTGGCATGGAAACTTGTTCCTTCTGTTGCCTATGCGTAGATTTCTTTGGACTTTCGTTGTATGGAATTTTTTTTTTAGGGATGTGATAAAATATTACTCTTGAGAAGAAAAAAGAAGCAATTGGAAAGCTTCGCACGACTTCTTCGAACGAGTTTGACGGAAGGATTTAGGAAGCTTCTTCACAACCATTTTTTATTCCTCCCGTTAAAACAACTTCCCTCTTTCCCAGATAGTGGTATTAATGGCCAGGGGGACGTGGGAAAATGAACAACCATTTGCCAACGGAAATGGCAAGGTGGGCTGGCAATTCCCATTTTATTTCCCCATATGGGAGATTGGGAGATTTTTTGCCCATTCGCCAATTCATTGATTTGGCAATCGAGGGAAGAAATCCCACAAGCGGGGATTTAAAACAAATTTGTTAAGAAAGGGGAAATACGGGCCCGGGAAGCCAATTTGGCACCCCCGACAATGGGAAGCGGAAGCTTATTTTTCCCCCGGCAATTAAAATAAAACTTGTTGAATGAATTTTAATTAATATTTATTTAATTAAAAACCCCAAAGTTACCAAAAATTAATTTTATCAAACAAAGAGTAATTAATTAATTAGATATTGGAGATTACACGTGAGTAACTAACACAGTTTAAAACCTGACGGGAGGAGTTCTTGCCTGAAATGGACGAAACGAAGACTAGAACAATCACAAAAATGAGACGGTCGTGATGAGAGTGATAAACCACGCAAAGTAACACTTTTGAAAAATTTCAAAATTTCCATTTTTTAAATTAATTTTGCGACTTGTCAAAATTAGTTGATAATAGTTGGTCACATTGATGATGTAGCCTGTGTTGTGGATGATGCTAGTTGGATGGTAAGTGAATTAAGCACTTTTAAAGTAACAAAAATCACACATCATGAGGTCTAGCATGATGGGAGAAATGTAATGGCCCACATGACATAGATGGAGTGGAAGGAGAAGTGGCATGTCATGGAGGAGGAGGAGTATGTTGTGGTGGTGGAGTAGGTTGAGCTTGTTTGCTTTGCTTGTGAGGCAAAGGTGGAGATGTTGTAGGATGCTCAACCAATTTTGATGTAGGAGGACTATATGAGATAATAGAAATAGATGTATCTAGAGGCTCAATGATATTTATTGAAATAAGATCTTGCTCTGTCTAGGACTTTGTAGCATAGAATAATGAATAACTCACATGTATCATACTATAATCTTTGTTTGAACACAAGAATCAAATGATGACAAATAATGAATTGCTTCTGAAGGTATATAGGGTGGAATACTAACTAATGCATACAAGCATTAAATCGTAAGATATAATCCCTAATAGATTGTGATGAGCCTTGATGTAAAGTAGGTAGATGGTCGTAAGTAACCCTAGGGTCATTGTTAAGGATGAAACAATGGAGGGAAGTGTCCTCCATGTCATAATAAGTATTAATGGACCCAAAGGGAAGAAGGGTGTACCATTGCAACACCTCATTAGTAAGACTGTATCGAAAGGCCTTAAGCAATAATCTATCATTATAATAAGAGGTCATAGCCATGCGGTAATGTAGAAGATGAGCATGAGGGTCACCAGTACCATAAAAACATGTGAAAGTAGGCATGATAAAGTCCTTAGGAAATGCATAATTATGAATCTTCATGGGAATATGTTACCATGTAATGAGTTATTATTAATAATGGCATAGTAAGTCCTACTTTCTAGAGTAAGAAATTGAACCTGAGATTGTAATTGAATTATGACATGTATGAGAGAGGTGATATCCTCTGGAGAAATAGTGGAATATGGCAATAATGTATTAAGAGGTTGTAATTTTCCATTGTGAGTGTTCATAGGAATATATAGAGATGACAAAGGATAATCTGATGCTAAAGGCACACTAGTAGTAGGTGCCAAAGAATTTATAACATCTGATGTAGATGGAATATCCATAGTAGTGGTAGGACTAGAATCAAAAATATCCCTAATAGGTGAGGTGACCGATGAAGATACATCTATATGAGAAGACGAATGAATGGGTGTAGATGATGTAATAAGAGGAGATGAAATAGTAGGAGAAGAAGTGATAAATGGAGGTTGTTCATGCATAGTGCTAAATGCAATCTTAGGAGAAGGTAATGATGGAATAGGAGATTCACATTCGGCCGTATGAAAATAAGGAGAACCATGGCTATCAATTGCCTCATCGACATCAAATAAAGACTTAGAAATGAGAATGTCACTAAGGATACTATCAATAGGATCATCAACATAGTATAAAAGAGGATGAAAACTAGTATGAGATGTATCATGAGAAGCAATATCAGAAGTAGGAGAGTCGTGAGATGAAACTATAGAGGTGTTCTAAGTAGAAGAAGAATCAACATGCGCATGTGAATGATGATCAATACTAAGCATATAATCAATAAGAGAATCATCTAAAATTTCCTTAGAAAGATTAGAAGGAGGATCACTAGTAGTCGTATAACATGGTGTACAATGAGTGAAGGCTATTGGATCCTCAACAATGTTAATGCCAATGGACGAGTCTTCAAAGCTAGTAGGCACATATTATTAACCATCTAGAAGTTGTTATTTGATATGAGTTGGTATAGGAGTAGGATTACCATAGAGAGACGTGAGCTTAGTGATAGCATCCTCATCATAGATAGGGTTAGCACCGAAATGAGACATGATGGGTGAAGAAGATGAACTATCCTTAACCATTAGGGTTTGAAACAGATCATAGGGAAAAATATTCTAAAGTACTGGTTCACCAAAATGATTAACTAAAATATGAAATTATTCTATATATCTAAGTGAATCTACGCAAGTAAAATAAATATAATAATTGATGTGAAATGAAATATGAATACTAAGTAATTTTATTTGATATTTAAATGAAATGAAACAATTGAAATAGGAGGGACAAGGTACCAACCTGAAAATGACTTCCCTCGCTGAGATTTGGGGTTGAACAAGATGATGTGTAGATAGAGAAAAGTATGATGGTACAACCCAGGAAATTGTAGCAGATGAAGATTTGATCAGACTAAGGCACTTGGAGAAGGATCATGGCACCTTTGGGTGCCCTAGTCTGCAATATGGGCACTCTTGTCTGCAGAACAACTCAGGACCTAAATTTGGAAGTGTCACTAGATCTTCGCAATGTCCTGATCTTTTTCGTGTGATTGTCACAGTAAATTCGTTGATGACGCCATAAACCTGTAATGAAGATTCACCTACAAAACCCCATACAAAGCATTAGACCCCTAAAAAAGAAAGATGCATATAAAAGGGGTCAGACTATCCTTATTAGCCATAATGGTGAAATTACAACTAAGCATTGCACTACATTCCAGACCCAATGTAGTTATGTGTGCTTTGTGTGTGCAATGATGTGCTTAGGGTGTCATAGCACCAACGATGCAAATATAGTGGGAAATAACTAGATGTAATGCAAAATGGTGGATAAAATAGAATATAATTCCCTTTCCTATGGAGTGTGTGTGATGTAATGATGTCCCAAATGCAGTCCCTTGCCTTAGTAGATAGCTAGCCCTTGGTGGTAGATAGTCTGTGCATAAGATAGTATGTATGTTGTGTTTATATAGGGATCTCTTGCCAAATTTGGCACTAATGACCCAACATGCCAACTAGTACCTAGGGGAATGAGAGGAAAAATTACAAAGACCGACCTCGAGACTCTAAATTAGACACAAGTGTTGTCAGGACTAGGGCGCCTAAAATAAGGACCGGGGCACCCATGGGCTCCCCAGTTCTACCCTAAGTGCCCTAGTCAAAGACTAGAGACGAAAAATGACCAAATAATGACACCTGAGACTCCTTGAGAGATGACCAGAATTGTATAAACAACTAACGGTTGTGTAAGAAAAATGATGACAACAACTGGCTAAATGACAATAGGACTAGGGGATGGGTCATTAGTGAATACCTTTCTTACGCAAGATCTATATATAAAAAAACATACATGGCAGTATAATTATAATAGCAAGTGCATGATTTTGTGACTACAAAGAGCAAAAAAGTAGTCAAATATACATGTGTATATGTAAAATTTCATCCAAGTATGTAAAAAGTGTGTAAAAATGTGAAAAAATAGTAAAAGAAACATGTGCACCTGATTCGTGATGAGTGGATAAAATAGAAAGTGGATAAAATAGAAGGGCAATTTTTTCGAGTGATCTCATACCAAAAGTGAGTTTTTGGGGTGATCTCACACCATGATAGAAGAAGTATTGGGGATAAAATTATAGTGTTATTCTCCATCCCTGACTACTTCTTGAAATTTATACACTATTGTAGATGGTGTGATCCCGCTTTGTTCCAGCTCGATCCAATTTGATACAAGTAGAAAAGAGAAGATATTATGCATTCAGATTGTTGGAGGACTATGCCTATACTATGAAAATTATTGTTTAAACTATTGATAATTGTGCTAGTATTGAGAAAATAACTGTAACTGCCCCCTAGTCATAGGCACCCAAGAAAGGTCAAGAGCACCCAGGTGATCATATATGTGTTGTGCTGAGGAACCAATTCAAATTTTGGGTCATACTATGATTAAAGAGTGTGTTGTTCTTGTATTGTGCAAGGTTGAACTATGACTATGTACTGTTGAATGGGGTGATTGATTCACTGAATGTATGCCCCCTCGTTTGGGGTGCATGCGATGTCACTAGGATAAAGCGGGCCAATGGAGAGGACCGTATGATGATCTGAAATGGATACCCTACAGGGGGAGGGAATGTAATTTGTAGAAACTAAGGTACATGCAAACAAAGTGGTTGGAAACATGTGTTATTACAAATAAGACAAACATGTATATAGAATACAATATGTAATCTAATAAATAAGAAGAAAATGTAAACCACGAAAAGTAGGTTACAAACACGGGACATCACTCACAATGTCACAAGACAATGTTGGTCGAAACAGCCAAAAGCATACAAGTAATGAATAAGTAAGGCATAGGGAAAAGCCCATAAACATTGGAATACAATGGAACACAATGGCAAAAGTGACACACAAAGTATCAGACAACCATGGTAACATGTTAGAAAGATAAAAAAGTATGTCAACACGTGTGTATATCGATAGAGTAGTTTGCTAAGAATATTATGAAGTAGTACAAAATGAAACAATAACAATTGTAGTGTGTATGAATGTAGATGACCCCAGGAGCCTCCATATGAATAATAAGAGGTATAATGCCAAACATCCATGTTGTGTGTAAAGATATGTGTAAAGTTTGCATTCACAACTAGAAGGCAAGTGAACGTGCATATGTATATAGAAAAGATAATGACATATAGAATATTTGATTAGCATAGTAAGAAAAATGTACATATGAGCATAAGCAAGCAAGAGTAAATGCAAACAAGATATGCAGTATGCTTTGAGTGAGTAGAATGAATTAGAATGCAAGATGAATGTGATAGGAGCAATGTGCCCCCCAAGCGAATGTGTATGCATAAGTGAGATGAGGTTCATTTATAAAAGACCCCTCAAAAGTCAAGAATGAACCATTGAGAAAGACTGTGTCATTGGGAAATGGTTTGAATTATGCACTAGAAATATAGATTAACGATGTATAAAGCATGAATAGTGTAGAATGAGGTGAGGTTCAATTCAGATTTAGACCCTCAACAATCAAGTATGAACCATGGAACTAGAGTGTGTCATCGGGAAGTTTTTTGTGTGTGAATGTGATGCTAGAAATATGTATCGTGAATGCACCGAGTGTACAAGTATGTATTGTGTGACATTCATGTCTATAATATGCCCTCAACAATCAAGTGTGAACCATGTCACAAGAGTGCATCATTGGGTAATGATGATACAAGTGCATGAAGTGGTTTGTATTGATGTTTAGGAGATATTAGACATTAAGCACAAAGCATCAAGTACATGGAATGATAAGACATTAGATAACAATGCAATGGGTGAGAAGCTATGATTCCCCCCAATTATGTATGTGATGGAGATCCTATTGATGATGCTCATGGGATATATGTAAGGAGTAGTTTCCTTCACAAATTGATTAGACGCTGAAGTGGTGATGGTGAAGGGGCCTTGAGCAGTGGAATTTGAAAGAGGCTAGCTAAATTTTGTTGGTCTTGCATAGTGGGTGGTTGCTTATTTGGAATTAGTAACGCGGTAGAATATTTGAGAGGTGGAAGAGTTGTATCGATATTTAGATGAGATTGCTTAGTTTGGCTCGGTAATGTTGTATATGACTTATTAGGAGGAGGTGATGGAAGACGAACCTTGAGAGGTGATTGCTTAGTTGGAATGGGTTGAATAGGTGATGCTTGACTGACCGAAGAAGGCACATTAGAAGTGGTGGCATGATGCTCACTAGACATAGAAGGAGCAGATTCAGGAGCCCATTTGGATGTAGCATTTGTAGATGGACATGCAACAAAATGTTGTGCAACGAATGAGATATAGCCTTGATGTTCAAGATGTTTAATTCTTCATTGTAAAACATAACATTTATTGTCATTATGTCCATTGATTTGATGATAATTACAATGTGGACGACGTTGATATTTTGCAAAACGATAAGGAGGATAGCCATGAGTAGATGGAAAAGTGATCAATTGATGACTAAGGAGCTCAGTAAGAATATCATATTGCTTAGCATTGTGATCAAACATGGGAGGCTCCGATAATGGCAAGACTTGAGGCTCACTAATATGAGCGCACGTAGAAAACATAAAATGAGGACGAGAAGAAGAACTAACATGAACCTGAGAAGCGTCCTTAAGATGTTGGATTTGATTTTTAAGAGATGTACTTGTGGATTCCATAGCCTGAAATTTGTCTTGAAATAAAGAATGTAAATCTTGAATTGACTCCAAGATGGGTTGATTGGATAGAGTATCACGAAGGCTAGGGTTGTCAGATAGACAACAAAATATAAATCTCACTTGATGTGGTGGCGTATCTCTAGGGAGATATATGGTATCCAGGGATTTTTCTGAACAACCTTGCAATTTGGATGCATTTGAACTAAATCATACAAAAAAATTTGAGGAATTTTATGAACCATGAGAGAAGAAAAAATGAGAATCCAAGAGTGCTCGAATGAGACGAGATCACCAAATGATTTAACAAATATTGAATTTGTGAAACTAGAGGCTATTTTAGAGTCACATACAATAGATAAAAAAGTAAAGTACATGTATGACATAAGTAATAAGCAAGTAGAAATTGAAACCCTAAGTATAAAAGGGAGGAAAGAAGACTAAATTGATTCACAATAAATCTCAAAGTGTACGGAGCTGGAAAACTTATGAAACAGGAGTACAGACTATCGTCACTGGGATCAAGAAATTGTGCGATTACCATAATAGGCTGGACTTGGGTGCTAGAGACCCTGTCTAGGTGCCCGTGATTTCTCAAAAGCTCAAAAACTGATTTTCGCAGTGTTGCAAGATGGTCACTCACCCTCATCGTTGATCACATGTGTGTCTCACTATGTCCACAGATGTCACTTGTAACCTAAAAAACAAATTACCTCTTACAAAACCACAAAACACATCAAATAGTAAAAAGAAAAAGATGCAAATGGGGAGTCAGACTAACCCTGACGGCCACCCAATTGAGTGAACTCATGATCTAGGTGTTGCACTACATTTCAAACTCCATGTAGTTCTCGTATATGTGCAAGAATTGTGTGATAGGAGGCTCTTGTTCAAGATGCACTTAATAACAAGCAATAACTAGATGTAACACTGTAAGTATATGTGTGTATGGAAAAATGAACTTCCCCTCCTATGAAGTGTATGTCAAAGATGTAGTCCCCTTATCCATGAATGAAGTTAGATGGATGTTTTGATGCTCTTATTAATGAATTTGGTTGCAACCTTAGGTGATGATAATAGATGCTTGAAGCTTAGTCCTTTAATTTGATCACTTAACATTGCATTTATACGATTCCCTTATTTGCATTTCATAATTAACCACTAAAAGGATGACCCATAAGAAATTAAGATGCCCAACATCTAGAAGAGGCCCAAAAGAGGTGAGTAAGATACAAAGAGGTCAGGGGCACCTGGACGCTTGTGTCCAAAGCCAAGAAAGGTGGAGTAACGAAAGTCAAACTAGACAATATGGTGTGCAAGGCCAGAGAGAGAGTAAGAAAGAAAGCAAAGAGGCAAAAAACAATGATAAATTAGTACTTTTCTCGCTTAGGAATCATATGAATGCAAGTATGTGATTAAGACCTAGAAATGTACCCAAGTGCATGATTTTGTGTCTACAGTAAAAACCTATAAATATGGAATACCCTTCATCAAATAATTTGATAACAAAAAGGAAAAATCACATGTGTGGTGAGGTTTGAATACCATTTCCATTTGACCCTACCAAACCAATCCAAGAGTTGCACTACATTCCCTTATGCAGGATCAAGTCTCTTGTGGTTTACCTAGGTGTTTGTGCAAGTGTGAGTGTGATCCAATTGAACCCCTTATGATTTCAACCTTGTCTCTTGACACAAAGATAGAGGATAGTAATGGAATAAAGTATGTACCTAATGTGGTAGTAGTGTTCTTCATTTTTGTGGCCTAAATTTTGTCCCTTGAAACATTTTGACAATACTTAGAGTGAATTTTATCTTGCTAAGACATGGATCTATGATCGTTTTATGTTTGGAAATGGAAGAATTTAGACTCTTTGAACTTGTTGAGTGCTACATGTCTATATTAGTGGCTTATCTTAATGATGTGCAACTAATTTATGAATCTCCAGGAGATCCTTGAGTGCTTTTGGAGGGGTATTTATGGTAGTAGCTTGTAAGAGTTTCGTGTGAGTTATAAAATGATGTTGAATTACTTATATAACCTTAAGAAGATGAAAGGACACAATAAAGATCTAAAAATTGAAATTATAATTAGAAGATAAGAAGGTCCATGACCATACTAGTTAGACAAGACTGTATAACACGTCTTGATCAAACTATATGGTCCAAAACAAGAAGTATGTGATGTAAAATAGAATATTATAGAATGATGCTTAGGGATAATTTACTGTTTTGAATTATTAATATTTGCCAAGTTTATGATAGATTAAAGCGCAAAGATGAGTAATTAAGGAAAGAGTTAGCGAGATGTACCGATTAGATTTATAATGTGAGCATTTGTCTCAAAAAAAGGAACATAACCAAACTTGTCATTTCTGAAGGATAGGTTACCAAATTTGAGTGTCCACATTCACTCCCATTTAAGTATGTAATTGAAAATTGTGTTCTTCAAGGAAAAATATACCTAACATTGCACACAAACTTTCTCTTCATTCGATAGTTGTCTTTTTATGTGTTGTTATTGGCGTACTCCATGGTGAAACCTACAACACAATGTGTAGTCAATGTCTATGATAGAAACTTAACTATAACTAAAATTATAAATAACACTTGTAACTTTGAATTTACATAAAGTAAACTAAAGTAAAAGAGATGCAAAAATATGAAGGAATGTATCTTTTCTTTCTGCATATGGAGGATCTCCTATTCTTGTTCTACTTTGGAAGTTTAGAATTGTTGCTGAGATGCCAAAATATCAGGGGTGATTAGTCCCTAATTATATTAAAAGATAAATTGGATTGTTGAACACGTGTAACCTAACACATAAGGAGAAGGAGGACTTGACGTACTTGGTTAAGAGAGAATACTTATATATTAGAATGTTTAATAACCATGATATCTTCCCTTTTAAAAACTTTAGAGGAGATGAAGGACAACCTATAAAGAACTTATCCACTTTGATACCTTCCACGACCTCGTGGACCACACCCTACAAACGGATCTAGGTCCAATTTTATAACTTTTAAAATTGTATTTCAAGTAAGATAAAACTACATAATTAAAACTAGACGACTATACCATGCCCCTAGCATGTGTTGTACTATTGATACTGAGTGTATAAATTTTGGAATTACATAAAGGAGAATATAGCCCATGCCCCTAAACCTTGTTCTTGCAACTATATCTGAGTTGTGTAGAGGAGAAGGAATGAAGTGCCCATGTCATTTGTATAGTAATTTGAATTGAGTAATATATGTATAAACTTGTATAAGAAACTTGTGAATAGTCGATAGAATCAGAGACTATTTGATTTTTTTAGAACCTTCCCTCTATTTGGAATGTATAGTGTGGTGAATGTTATACTACGATCTTGACTATAGTGTATGGTTTTAACCTATATTGAATTTTTCCACTTTTTTAGTATTTGTACTTGTTTATGAGGATTTGAAATATGTACAAATCTATTTTTGTATCCTTTAATATGCATGTAGATGTAGAATATCTCTAAATGAATTCCCCCTCTTTTGGGGCATGTGTGATAAAATATTTGAGCACATCACTCAAACGAGAATATCTATAACCATAAGTAAAAAAATTGATAATCTACGTAGGATAACATAGAATACTAGAATGGTGGACATTGTTGGAAAATTTTACCTACAAAAGAGGTTGCACGTAATGGAGTCCATGACACAGAGAAATCAACATGAAACATCCAACAAGTAATTGTACACGTATATAAAAATGGTTATAACAATGTAGAAAGAGTCATCATGTCACAAGCAAGAGTAAAAATAGTATATGTGTGTAGAAGTAACAACAATGTAGATAGAGTAAACATATCATAAGTAAGAGTAAAAATAGTAGTGTCAAGAGAGTTAATCAATAATATAGAAACATCGTCACATGGAGGCACAAATCCATAAACATGGGACACCCAAAATGTCACAAGATAATCACAATAACAAGCATTGTAGGCCACATACAAAGAAACAAGTACACAAATGCAAGTAGGCATAAAGCCAAAAAACATGGGACACACGTGGTGTCACAAGAAAATATTTGCACTCAGATCATATAGAGTAAGAAATTGTGGAATTTAGTAATCACACAAGTAAATAACCAATCATAAACAAGGAAGCAAATCACATATAATTCAAATAAGTAGTTAAAGCAATTTGTTAAGCAAGTATCCCAAACAATGATAGTAAAAACATATATAACAAGATAGGGTAGTGTTTCACAAGACACAAGTTAGTCTTGTTAGCTAAAATGATAACATAGATACTATGTATATAAGTAACCACAAGGAGGAAGCATAAAGTAACTATAATGAAACAAAAACACCTAAATAGTGTAGGAGATGTAGATAAAGAAAAAAGTCAATAGGAAGGAATTGTGCCAACCCCTGTCATCATGTATCAGCCTATGTGTGTCCTACATGAATTTCAAAATACCTCGTGAATGCATGTGTGTAAAGAGTATATATAAAATATATGTTATCCATCAAACTGACATGATAAACAATATGTACAAAGTAACAAACTATCCAATCAAACCATAAACATGTTTTAGTTTTCCATTTTTTTACAATATGTCAATGATTTTGAATTGTTTTGAAAATAGATATGTATCCAAAAGGAGATTGCACAAGAGTTACCCAATAAGAGTCTCATCGGGGGGCGAGACAAAACCCAGATTATGGAGTTGTAGGCCTAAAAAATGTTATAATAAAGTGAGAATAATTCTATATAAGCCATGTAGAGACCATAATATACATCATAAGGGACTTACAAAAGAAAGACACGCGAGGAGTAATGCATGAAATAGAAAAGAAAATAGAGGTAAACCCATAAAAAGTAACGAGATTAGAAGATCGTGGATTGAGATTCATGATCAGATAAGTGGGTCACATTTGATAGATAATGATTGTGATTTTTTGCATGACATTCATTATGATTAAATTAATGTGATATAGTTTGTGATGAGTAAGGATAACATCAAGAGTATTAAATAAAATATTAGAATTATTACCCCGACCGAAGTACATGGGATCATATGAGGAAACTTATTCTAAGGAACGAGGAAGGGAGTTCCTCATATGCTCCCAAGTATTCGTGGAGGGATTATTTGTTAGTGAGTATTTAGTGACCATTAATAGAGTAATAAGACAAATCCACTAGATAAAGAACCTCTAAAACAAGCACGTGTCATAGAATTATAAGAGCAACGCCATATTTATGTTATGAATTTGTTTGTTTTGGTAAAATCGTAGCTAGTAATAGCCATAATTTTTGAATGATCAATCAAGTAAGCCCCCGGGACGTTAAGGATAAACTAGGAAGTATTAATATCGAAGAGAGAAATAATCACTTCACCCAAAGGCTCATTTGGTAATCAACCTATTCATCAACAATGGCATCAATATTATATTTAGATCCTTTGGTGGGATTAAAATCTAACGTGCACAAATGTCTATATGACATATCAAAATCCTCAATATCATTGTCAGAGTAACTTGTATTAGAGTTATTACATTCTTTGGATTGGACTAGTAATGGTAAATCAATATTATTCATGAAGTGTTTCTCCATGTAACCACCATTGAGTGCCTATGCACGCTCCATTTGCTTTCGAACACTGTGTACGTCTCTCACTCAAGCTTGTGTTGTTCACATTGTTTCCTATGCAACATGTCTTGTGCCCTCTTCTATTATGCGACACATATTATTTCTCTTTCTATTAGAACAATAACATGGTGTAACTCTTACACTCTGATTGATTTTTCTGAAAGGTGTATGAATTTTATATATCCAAATTTGTATCATTCAATATCATATTATGATCATCTAACATAGTTATTGTTGTTTTAGGTAACCAATTAGACTTATGAGCTTGCTATGATTGGATAAGAGATTGATCATAATATTGTGTTTTGAAGGAAATAAAACCCTTATGCTTAAGTTGTTTGATTGTTCATTGTAAAGCATGACAATCATTGTCATGATGCTCATTAACTCCATGATAATTGAAAAATGGTTAGGCTTTGGTTTTGTCAAGCCTATAGAGGGAATAATAATGGTTAGACAACCAATTTATTAATCACTTATCAAGTAATTCATTAAGAAGATCATGTTGTCTAACATTATTGTCAAACCAAAGAGGCGATTTTTGATGTGGTTTAATATTGCTTGGAATATACAATTTGTTGTCTCTATGTTGGACTTTCACTCCACTTTAATGAGCACATGTGTCATGCATATCATTTGTATCACATTACTTTCCTTTAGCCTTAGAACTAGATTTATCATGATGCATAGAAACATAATTGACGTGGGTGTGTTGAGAATTCTTTAGATGTACTATCTCATCCATAGGGGATTCAATCTCGGTACTTATCGATTTAATTTGTACTTGAAAATCATGTTGTAGTTTGTGAATATGCTCTAGCATAACGTTATGAAATATGTCACAATTATGATCATCTGTGTGGTGTCAAAATAAGCATACTGCTCTATTTTTAACAAATAATTTTAATTGTAAGGTCATGGAGGTTAAGGAGTTTATTCTTGATGTTTAGAACCCCATTATCTTCAAAATTTGTCAAAATAGCTTTCCCACCATTGATCAAAGCTCATATAGTCCAGATCCAAAATATAGAAGTGAAAACCAGTTTGTTTTGGTCGTTATACGTTCAAAAAAAATTAAAAATGGCCAAGTCCTTCAATTTTATTTTAAGGCTAGCTCGCCAAACTTAATCAAAAAAATTAAAACAAATGGCATCTTACAACATCTACTTGGCTTTTATTTGGTTGAATTTGGTGCTTAGAATGATGATTGATAATTGGTCTCAATCAATCTTCCCATACTCCGCAAACACTTAAGGTTTCTCTCAGCCTCGATTAAAGTTTTGCATCTAATAAGCCTCTAATGAATGATAGGTAGAAAAGGTAGCAAGTGGTGACCATTAGATTTTAGGAAATTCATAGAGTAAGGATCAAGTTAAGACCCCCTGCCTCAAAACTTTACAAAGCATCAATGATAAACGTGTGGTATATGGGAAGACACATGATGAAGATAAAAAAGAAGGCCTGTCCTCAACCTTGGTTAAACCGTTGAATTCTGTAGCATGTCAATTTGATACACATAGGGCCGAATTAAGGTTTCAGAACGCCCTAGGCAGTTCTTGAAGCATACACCCCCTCCCTCTCCCTGCGTGACCAACCACCCACTTTCCTGCTCATGTTTTTAAAACAATTATAATATAAATTTTAACACATTTAATTAAAGTTATAAAGGCTATTTTTTTGAGTTGCTCTATATCTCAAATAATAATCTGCATGGCCACATTCCGCAACAACTTGGTGGTCTTCTTAGGTTGATGATTTGGTCCTTACATTAGAATCTGTTGGAAGGCCCCATTCCACATGAGTTAGGTTTTCTCACAAACATAAAAAACTCTTTTCTTAGGACAGAACAATATAACAAGTGTTATTCCTTCCTCTTTGGGCAACATCTCAACATTGGCACTCATAGATTTGCATAATAATGAGCTAGGAGGGTCAATTCCTAAGAAACTTGGTATCCTACCTCAGTTTATTTTATTGAATGTTAACATTAATAAATTTTCAGGCACCATTCCCTCAACTCTGCATAATCTTTTAGCCGTAATATTCTTGAGTTTGAGTGATAGTATATTCCAAGGCTCACTTCCCAAACAACTAGGTATGCTCACTAAGTTACATTACAACATACAACATCTCCATCTTGCTAGAAACCAGGTTGACGGAGATATACCTACCTCCCTCTCAAATTTTTGTTCTCTTTTATTTTTGGGTTTGGGGCAAAATAAATTCTCAGGACACATTCTATCATTTTTTGGTACAAACCTAATCCTTCTAGAAAGTCTTGATATCTTTGTGAACAACTTTATAGGAGAAATACCTCCTTCCATCTCCACACAATTTTTTAACGTATATTTTCAATAGGAAAATCTTTGATCATTGAAGCTGTCATTTGGAACTTGGTGGCAGTTACAATGAACAAACAGTGTTATAATCTGGTTCAGTAATTTTTAGGGATATACATATTTTATTCGTAGGAGAGTTGTACCCTAGGGATCTGGATGATGATAGCATAACTATATTGGTTCATGTTTATAAAATTTACTTAATTGATAAAGCCACAAAATTAAACAGTTTCATGATGGAGTAAATTTAGTTTGATCTTTAACTTCGTTGGCAAAGCATACATAATACAATGAATCATTGATACTGTCTCCTCTAGAGAAACTTGTACGTACTTGTTTAGTAATTTGAATACTAAGATTGTCAAGATGTGGTGTTAATACCATTTACTATTAACAAAAAAATAATTTGATAGGAATAAGCTATTGTATTTGCCAACAAAAGGTCATCTAAGCGAGAGTGAAAATCCCATCAAGATTGACGACCATCAAGAACGTAAACTTAATATTCAAATGCATCTTCCTCGCACGGAATTTGGAAACCCATGTCGTAGTTGAATCCGAAGTTGTGCTCCGCCTTTGATAACAATGGGTGGAACAACACATGATTTAAATATGTTGCAGGTAGATTAATGACAGTTACTAATGTTATATATAAATGTTAATGGTGCCGACAGTTACATGGGAGAGCCAACTACCTGGAAATAGTGAAAAGCCAACCTTTGAAAAATATTTATGGCACCCCTTTCCGTTATGCACCCCAGGCAACTGCCTAGGTTGCCTAGGGTATGAAATGCCTCTGGATACACATGTCCTATGGGGGCACATGACGGCCATCAAATTTCCCGAGTATCTCAAATTTCCCTTATCTTTAAAGAATTGTTTGTTAGTCTTAAGGTGCATTGATAAAGAACACATCAACATATGAAAAATAGGTGTCAACAATCGGCTCAATTGTGCCCTTCACACACCTTGAGACTGTCAATGAGGGATGCGTAAGGTAGAACACATGTGGCAAAGATCCATGAGGCCAAAGATTTGTTGTCATAGCTATTCACGAGCTTAAATTTGATGGTCTAACCTAATGTAAATTAGAGCTCGGGGACGTCACATAACAACACAAATGGAGTATTTTTTTGGCTTATATCTTTTGACCCAGGGCTCCATTTCACCTGTGATGCGGGAACATAACTTCCAGAGACCATAACTTTTGATCCGATCACTGGATCGTCTCAAAATTTTCCAAGGTGATAGCTCTTGATTTTTATTATGCCATGACCAACATTTCTAGATAGGTTGGGTGACTTTACAACATATTTTTTTGGGCTCAAATTCCTTCGTCCAGTGGTCTAAAATTGACTCGAAACATTTATTTGGTCTTTTCTAGAACTTAGAATTTTAATATCTTTTGCTATGTTTTATGTAATATGCCAAGATTTGGTGTATGCCTTAATTTATGAAGGCATATTTTGTACGAAAAATTAGGGGTCCATCTGAGGTGTTTTACTTTTTAGGGTGTTTTATGTTTTAGGGTCTTTTCACATTTTAGCATTTTCTTAGAGATTGTGGGAAATAAAAGGAAGATTGCAATGTTGTAAAAGATTAAGTTGGATTCAGGAACGAGAAGATAACTATTTTAAAGCTTATGGAGTTTTGCAAAATTGTGTGTTTGTGTTTTGGAGGCATTTCGACCTCTTGCAGCTAGATCCACATCAATTGGTATCATAGCAATAAAATGTGTGATAATGCCTACAAGGTGGAACTACTTGACAACATTGATATTTCACCCATTTTTAATGTTTCTGAATTCTATAAGTTTCTAGGTCATGAGGAAAATGTTGAGGAGGAAAAAATAATATGGGAGCAATAGATCCTGAAGAAGAAAACAAAGAGGGTAATGCATGTATTGAACTAAAAGACAAGCACTACTAGGCAATGAAACTACAAAAAATATTTGGTACAATTTAAGAAGGTTTGGAACAAGAAGAAAATACTTGGATTCCTAAGTGGGAGTTATTGATAATGGAAAATTGGGTGAATTCCAACAACTAAATTTGCAGGAGCATAATTATTTTCAGCCAGGGGAGAATGATGCAGGAGTATAACTTTCGGAGACCATAACTTTTGCTCTGACCTTTGGAGTGTAAAGAAGAGCAAGTCGATAAAGAGTTAGAGAGATATATTGATTGATCTTAGAATGTGAGCATTTTCTTAACAAGGGAACATAACCAAAGTTGTTGTTGCTGAAAGATAAGTTACCAAATTTGAGTGTCTACATAACAATTGAGGTTTGGATGAATAAAAAAATCTACCATTGCACATAATCGAAGAGCTCATAGATATCCCAAATATAGGTTACAAATAGAGGTAAAAGATTCGCAAAAGTTACAGACCTAAAAACATCTCCCACACTCTATTGGTTAATTCTGATGCTTCTAGTATATTGTAGGGGTCTAAGTTTGGTAATGTTGTCCAAACAATCTCACAACGTTGTTGTCATTATGAGTACTTGATGAAGCAGTTCCATATCATTTCCAAATATTAAGACACCTTTATTGATTGAAAAACATCGATAATCGACTAACTCGTCTTTCTATTGTGCGATCAATTCTAAATCGAGTAATTGCAACATCTAATTGCCTTTTCAGAGTATTGCGCTCTTAACAAATTCAGAGTATTGTGTTTCTTACCCAAATTATGTAGTTTGAATTTATCATGCATTAATTTAATTGTATGCCATTGTATGCAAATTAATAAATACAAATACTATTATTGTTTTTTCCTCAAAATCTGCTAGTGAATGATCATATAATATACTTATTGTAAACATGAAAAAATCATTCAACTAAATTTGAAAATCTCTTCTTGCAGGGCTTCACATGATGTGCTTAAGTTAATGTCCAAGATACTGCAGAGGTAGCATGAGAAGTAAATAATGCTAACATTGGTAAGGAGCCCATACCCAAGGGTGATTGCTCGTTAGTAGTGGTTGAAGCAAACCATATGACCATGATCTACATTTTATTGTTAGCCCCCTTGATTTGGAAACTTGGTTTCATATTGTTTTTATAACGTCATGTTGAATTGATATTTGGTCATTTGTGGATAACGTTCTTTTAACTCTTTTTGTGCCTTTGCTTCATAAGCCTTTATGTGCCTAGAGTGTTTGACCTTTTTAGTTTAATGAATATATTTTTAATAATAATTAAAAAACACGAGGATAGGCACAACGAGATCTTTAAATCAACTCCCTTCATTTACCAACCAAAAAGGGAATAACTTCTAAAAAGAGCGAGTATCACAATAGCTCTTCTAAAAAAAATAAAAATTTCAATTAATGATATGAGGGGTTAAACTTATAGCGATCTATTCAAAAACAATTTTTACGTGATAATAATTTATCCAATATTACCTTTTAAAAATGTAAAACAATATTATCCATACATTACTAATTAAATATATAAAAACAACTTTAAGTGTATTTAACTATTTTTGATATAATTATATAAATCTATATAAAAAATAACTGTAACATTTACAATTTGAAGTCATAAGAGAGGGTGATTTCAAATATTTTATGTTTAAAATTATGGAAAACGTCTAAAAAGACGTCAAATTTAACAAATGAACGACACTTTTGTTCAGTAATTTTATTTTAATTTAATGTTTTAGCTGTTTTTTTTTTGTTTTAACGGGAGATAAAAAGGACTGCGCAGAATGGCTAAGGTTTTGAGGTTTAAGTTGTCAAGCTCCAGAAGTGTTGAACGAGCGGAAAAGAATGGAGAAGGAACTTCCCAGGTCTTGAGTTTGAGTTCTGACTCTGTTTAAACTGTGGAAAGTAAAAAAGATCCTAGAGGCCATGGACATCTCAGTTATTCAGGTAGCAGATTGAATGATATTTTTCCGGTTTTCACATTAGGTTACTTCATATTGATTATTTTGTCAAGAGCTTTCACATATTTACCTTCTCCCAGGCCATTAATAATTTTGTCTTCCATGCATATATTTTCCTTCCACCAGAGACACAATAAGGATAAATTTTATGTTGAATACTTTTTAGAGTAAAATCCACACGCTACCTCTCAAACTATCCACAATTAGTTCGAGGCGGAGTCAATTCCGACCGGCTGCCACTATAAACCCTAGGTCTGGCGCAGCGGTTCCTCACTGCCCGGACACGTCAAATCTACATAAAGACTTAATTGTTGCCAGTAGCAACGTGAATGTTTCTCATATAGGGATATTTCTTGTGTTTAATTGTGTCTATTGACGCAAACTGAATAGAATATGACAACGTTTGGGGTGACTGTCTTAGTGGTTGCACATGTTGTCATTGGAGTTTATTGCCACTTCAATGTAAGAGCTTTCCCTGAAATTTACATCTATAATGAATTTTCCCCGATTTTTGTGGGTTATGATTATTGTTCTGTTTTGTAACGTAAATATACTCTGGGCTTGCAGAATTTGAAATGCGAAAATGTTACAGTAGGGTGACTATAATGCAAAAGTTTGTAAGGATTGTTGCGTTACCATTCAATGTTTGGGACGCACATTAGCTAGCAAGAACTCAATATGCTCGCCTTTGAATTAGGTTCCTGGAAGGCTGCATACATTGAACTAACAGCCCTATTTTTTAGCGAGGGAAGCTTATAAAGCATGCAGACAAAGAATGAACTGTGGTAATGTGGGCGAAGAATGAAAAAGTTATTAGGTCTAATGACAGGAGGATCATTTACTTAAGTGGTTGTTGTTGTTTAGTAAATTATAGATTCGGTTCTTAAAAGAGTTTATTTGGGTGCCAAACATTAAAAGGAATGCCAATGGGTGTGGATGAAGTCTAACTAATATTACAGTGTTGTTTAACGGGTTTTTAATTAGTCCCTCAAGAGATTTGTGGTAAGCTTTTAAACTTCAGGTCACATTAGTTGTTTTTTAAAAGTTGTCAATCATTTATGATGATACAGAAAAGGATTTCTGGAAAAATATTTTTAGCAGTTTTCAGCAGCTGTTAATATTTTGCATTTCTGGGGGTTTTCAGAGCATATCTTGGCTTCGGACTGTACGATGATAGGTGAAGTGCTATGGTTGTAGCGATGTTTTTCAAGTTCGTTCTGTCATCTTTCCAATCAATCTTGCGGTTTGTCAAACGGTTCAACGCGTTAGGAGATATAACCCGAACAAGTAGCAGTAAATAAAATAATAGTAATAATAGGATAGATTTCCAATTTTTCGAGTTTTTAATACTGCAGATATTACATCTAGGAAGAGATGGAGTTTCCAGACATCAATACTCTCGAAGAGGCCTACCAATATGCAGTCAAGATTGAAGAAAGGTCCAAACATATGAGAAATAAAGATGCTTCATATTCCATGTATGGCTGGTTACAAAGGCTCCATGATGACCATAACCAAGGGGATAACTCTCATTTCTCTCATGGATAGGTACAAACTTTGCATTGAATTTCTTGTTTCAGCTGAGATAGAATTTGTTCTTAGGATGCAATGGATTCAGTTTTTGGGAGTTTTTTCTTTTTTGTTGGAGAAGTCAGTCGAAAAATCATAATATCATGGCCATATGGGGGAATTTGGAGCCTATTTTTTTCCCAAGATTTTTTTTTTCAAGCCTGACATAGTGGTGTAGCTAGATTGATGCCATTTGTCACTAAGCAGTGGGAAATTAACCGAGAAGGTAGCGGAATTAATAATCAACATTGTTTGTGATTAATCTAACATAAGAACCTTCAGATTGATATCTCTCAGCATATTTCACATAGATGTATTTAAGATATCTTTACTATTAATAATAGTTATAACTAAATCGAGGGATCCAAATTGTGCTTGCGTGCTTGTGTTTGCTGTAAAAACTAGGGTTTTACAATTTTTTATTGTGTTTTTCAAAACCCATTTTGTAGGGGTTGATTTGTTGGATTTCTAACTTTGTGCAACCAGAAGGGGTTTGTGAGGCGATTACTTTTAATATTTTGTCTTACGATTTTCCATTTGGACTGAAATAATCTATTCATTGATTTGTGCCCCTAGTTAATCATACAAAAATTTCAAAATGTTTTCACTGCGGTTGATTGGTAAAACATTGTGTTATCCTCAAATGACACTGTTATCCAAAATTACACCCCGGGTTATTTTGGCTTTAACAAGCTTTAAAATGGACTTAGCCTTTTTTACAGGTCTATGACGGTTAAACGACCGTCAAACTGCACTTCCCAAATGCACCGGCTGTTGGCATTTGAAAACCCGCATAATGCTAAGGTTTAATTCATTGGCGGGTTATATGTTTAAAAGCCGTGGAATAAAAGAGCATCGGTCTAAGACTTAGGCGCGTTTTGCTTAAACCTGTGGGACATTTAAAAGTCGTGGTACAAAGTCAGTAAGCAAAGGGGACAACTGGCACAATTCAAAGCCAAAAAGTTTCCAAGTCCTCGGGACTTAGAAGTTGCGATGCGAAGAGCTATGTGACGCCGTCACATTTGCTCTCACTTCGTAGTTTGACAAATGCGAAGGCCCATCCAATCAGAGACAAACACGAAGGAGGCAATCTGACAGGTCCTAACACAGGGGTGACGTGGAGCTTCCCTATTCGATCGCACTTTGTAGTTGTCAGTCGAGGGTTTGCACAGGACTGACACGTTTGAAACGTGGAACGACCTCATTGGTCAGAATTTTGCAGTTGCCAGTGGAGCTAGAAGAAAAGACTGACAACGCAAAGTGCGTGGAGCTTTCTTAATGGCTCGTTCTTAGCAATTGTCAGATGGGACTATTAAATGTCTGATAGCATGTTAAGGCGTGGAATGATCCCATTGGCTCACATTTCTGACAGTCTGACACCCTGAAGACACGTGGCAAAAGCTTATTGGTCCATATTTTTTAATATTGCAGATATTTTTTAAAGCAAAAGCAAAAGGACAGATAGTGGGACAGGAAAGAAAGAGAAACCAAGCCTGATATTGCGAACCAGTGAAAGAATGACACTTTGCAAAGGCGAAGCAAGCACACGTTGGCAGAGCCCAATCTCTGAGCCAATCAAGAGCTGCCACGTGTCAAATTCCTTTGCCTCCCAACTGATAAAACTTCAAATGGCCATATATTTTGATCCCGAGCTCCAAATCAGACAAAATTTATATTGTTGGAAAGCTCTCTTTGAGCACTTCAACTTAACATCATCAAAATCTGATTTTGGTGGCTTTTGGTGGGTCAAACTGGCAAACACGACTTTTGGAGGCAAGAGAAGACTTTTTTGGCATGCAATCCATCAAATCAAGTAGCTCAACCACCATACTTGATGAGGCATGGCTTCATTTGCTTTTGTAGGATGAAATTAACATAGTAATGGCTTTGCAGAGTGCCCATGTGCTTTGTAGAAGAGTTTAATGCAGACTGTTGGTGGTTGAATGTTGAAAAACCGTTCCTTCTCCTCTTTTCCCTATTCTCTTTCTTCCTTCTCTCTCATCCTAGCTATATATTGTAAAACCTTTCATTTCAAAAGGGATCAACATTCAAAAACTATAATGGATCTCTGTCAAATTTGTTCTAGAATAGCTGTGAGCCGTTGAACCTCCATTTTTGGACTTGGCATGTGTTCTTGTGCCTTCTTTTGCAACTGTAATGGTCTGCGAATACTTTTATTGCAATAAAACTTGTTTTGTGACACATTTGTCTGTCCCAACTCATTTTAGCTGCAACCTTGCCCTTCTTTTACTTATTGCATTGTGTTGTGCATGTATTTCTCCTTACAAGTTCATTTTTGTTGTGTTTCATGTGAGAATAAATGGTAAATGGAGCTTTGGGTCTGTGTCACTTATGTCTGGCCTCTCCCTTCTCCATTTCTTTCTCTTTCTCCCTCACTAGAGTGTCTCTTACCCCTTTTTTGGTGTTATCACCGCCTTTTATCTTAGGATTTCATTTTCATGCATCTTTCTAACCCTCCCTCTCTCTCTCCCTGGTCCCTTGGCATGGTTAGATTAGGATTAGTCAGCTGCATTTTCCCTTCTAGGGTAGTTTAGCACTAGATTTAGGTAGATAGATAGATAAGATAATTATATTAAATGTCCAACAAGTGACCACAAAGATAAGTCAATGGGACTGCACTATACAAAGCAAAGCAGAAACAATAGGGAAAACCCAAGAAGGTCTTTGAAAACAACAAAAGAAGAAGAAGAAGAAGAAGAAGAGAGCACAAGGGTTGAGAAAGAGGTGGAGGGAAAGGCCTCGACACCAACCCTCACGACTGTCACCCAAGGTCAGCTGAAAAGAAATTGGTGATGTGTTGATGTCTGGTGTCAGGGACTGGAAACTGTTGGAGATGCCCATGTTTTGTGGAATGTCGAGCTCTCTAGGTGGACCTAGTGGTCTGTCGTCTAAAAGAGGGGGCTCTTAGCTGTGCACGAATCTGGAAATCTCTGGTCAAGGAAGAAGCTACTCTAATCCTAACAGATCTAGCTAGAAGATCTCCACTAGGATCATGCCCCCGCTTAGTGCCCCTAACACCCGGGAGCATGCCCCTAACACCCGGGAGCAAATCAAAGAAAGATGTGATCTGTCGAGTAGTAGCCTCCCTGGAAGGTGGATGGAGGGCCTTGTCACGGAGCTTAATAGTTTCTTGTAAATAGAGAGTGAGACACCTTTGATCATAATACCTGAAGATAAGATAATGTTATTAATGTCCAACACATGACCACAAAAGTAGGTCAATGGGTTTGAAGATGACCCCATCACAGATCTCGAGAAAGTGTGTTGCGTAGAATGACATCTTTGGACGCAACCCCCCGGGGGGTTGGTCCATGTGTGCTGGATGAACTGTCTGTAGATATCATCTCTGATTAGCCTATGAAGATCATGTTGGTTGGGTAGCAGGTGGTTTGGAGCATCCAGAGAATAACTGAAGGGTGGGAGACGATCCATCTGGAAGAGACAACGTAGGATGTTAACGGAAGAGACAATGAAACCTCCCTCTGATCTCATAATAGATGGAGCATCAGAAGATGAAATGTTCCTTTGTCTCAACCTTCTGGAGGGAGCAAAGTTGGTAGATCCTCTCGGAACGAACCAAATGGTGATCACTCTCGACTCGAAGCCTGTGGGATCCCACTCTTAATTGGCCCAAAGGTATGCGAAGAGCATGCATCCAATGACGGGAGATATAGGTAGGCCGAGTGATGAGTTCATTGCTGACTTCTAGGAAGTGATTGGCGTAGAAGGCCATTTTCGGGCGTAGCTCCTCTCGGGAGTTGGTCCATGTAACCTGGGTGAATAGTCTGTATATGTCGTCTCTGATAATTCTGTGCAAATCTTGCGTGCTCGGAAGGAGGTGAGTAGGAGCATCCATGGAGTACCTAAAAGGGGGGAGACGGTCCATGTTGATCCGAAGAGATCCAAGAAGACGCGAGGTCTCGGCATACCAGCACCGAACATGACCACTACAATTGGAGAGAGTAATGGCCTCAAAAGAATAGTAAGCAAGGTAGATGTATCTATCCTTGCTAGTGGAGGAGTCCGAAAGTCCCTGGATGCGGTGCAAGAGTGAGATGAGACCAAAGATGACCTCTAGTCTGAAAGGGCGAGCCCCAAACTTGGCAAGGATGATATGATGAGAAACAGTCCCTTTGCATCTGATGATCCGTCTGAGCAAAAGGATCTGAACCTGCTCAATAGAGGCCCAATCCGGCTCGAGCAGGGAGGGGTCCCAAACCTTAGAACCATAAAGAATAGTGGGTCTCACAAGAGAGTCCGAGAGAGACATCTTGGACAACGTGTCCTGAAAGTGATGGCGGAAGCAGTGTCTCTCCAAGCTCGCGAGGGAACCATACCACTTGTTGATGCGGGGTTGAATTGTCGGACGTAAATTGAACCGAGGTCCAGAGAAGAGAACCCCCAGATAGGTGTAGGAGTTGGTGATCTCCAACTCCCCCCCCCTTAGAAGAAATGGAAATCAGAGGTCTTGAACACATTGAAAACCATAACATTGGTTTTATCCATGTTGATTGTAATCTGTCTATGATCGCAGAAGAGGGCTAAAGCATCAAGTTGTCTCTGTAACCCCTCCGCTGAAGAAGCCAAAAAGACCACATCATCTGCGAAGAGAAGAATGTAGATCAGAACCTTGTGGAGAAGACAACCGTCCCCGTCCTGTATGTGGTCTCTAAGAAAATCCTCCAGCTCATCAATATAGATACCAAACAAAGTAAGAGAGAGGGCAGCCTTGTTTGACCCCGATGGTGCTCCTAATGAAATCGGAAAGCCCAACAGCAGTGTGAAGACGACCCAAAACCTCCCCATACAGCCGGGTAATGGCAACAAGAAGGGTTTCAGAAATACCAATGTCTCTAAGTCTGTAGAAAAGGGCTTCCCGCGGAACAGAGTCAAAGGCTTTCCGAAAGTCCACAAAGCAACATAAGACCTTGCACGAACGGTGACGTGCTTCCTCGATGATAGCACGGAGGGTAAGAATGTGATCAGTAGTCTGGTATCCTGTCCTGAAGCTAGCCTGTCCTTTGGCTCTGCATTGGTATTGCTCAAGAAACGCCGAAAGCTGCAAATGAAGAACAGTGGCGTACAACTTAGAGAAGGTGACCCACCATAATTGCCATATAATTATTAGGATCAGAAGTAGGATCAGATTTGTGAATAGGGTGGATAATGCGGTGGGACCAAGATTGCGGGAAGCAAGTACACACCACCTGATTGAAGAGGTCTACCAAATAACTAATGATGGTGTTGATCCCATGCTTGAAAAATTCTGCCTGGAAGCCTTCTTCATCTGCTGCTTTGTTGCAATTCATCACCGATATGGCCTTCTTGACATTTGTGTGGGTGAAAATGTGGCAGGTGGGGGGTGGGGATATAACTTGGGTCTCGAGCTGAGCAGGGATGTCATAAAGGGTGGACGTGTTAGTGAACATAGTATGGGGATCAAGGTCTAGGGGTAAGGGAGAGCGTCGGGGAATGATGGTACGCCAAAAGCGTTTGGCGTAATGCCAAAGTGAGGTGCAGAGATCCCTTCTTTTGTGGGCAATAAAGGTGCATTTCTTGTGGCGGAGAAGATTACGATAGGCAATTTTAAGGGGGGGAAGGATGGGAGGTCATGGGTAAAGGCCATGCAGAGCTGACAGTGGAGGTTTTTGCAATCTTCATCATACCATTGGTTCATGGGGCATGTCCGTGCACTACGGGGCTTGGAAGTAGAATGGGGGTAAGAAAGCAGGGCAACCTCATGGATAGTAGTGGCAAGAAGGTTGTACATCCTGTCAGTGGGGTACATAGTGAATTGGGGCAAGGGGGGAGAAGCTGGCAAAGATGAAAGGAGAAGGTTATGGGGTCACCCTTAGCAAGTCTCAGAGTGGTGTGTGGAGGGCAGTGAGAAGGGCTAGGGGTTTGGGGGGAGTAGTTTCTAAGGAGAATGAAAGGGCTACATGATCGGCGAGGGGAATGGGGGAGATGGAAAGGTGCTGAATAAAGGGAAGAAAGTCGAGGGTAGTCATGATGTAATCAACAACACTAGCGCCACCACCGTGAGGTCTGCAGGTGAAGAATTCGGAATCTGGGAAACACAATATGCCATTAAGGATCAATACGTCACGAGCTTCCCCCAACTGTAAAAGGTGTTAGCCGTATGTCGTCAAGGGCCCTGCCACATCATTTGACTCCCTCTGAAAGCCAAGAGAAACCGGGTCCACCTCCGAAGTACAAAGAGCATCAACAGTCCTGTCATGACAGGAAATTTGGATGTTTTTGGTTTGAGCATTGAAATCACCCAAAAGGATGACCTCACCAACTGTTGAGAACTGAGAAATGCTAGCAGAAAGGTCAAAGTAGGGATCCCCAACTAGGCCATTCTCAATGGCAAAAGGAGAATAGGTAGGGGGAAGTAACAAACTGCAATATAAATGTCTCGGGTAAGGTGTGGGGTCCGCCTAACCTTGATCCATAGAAAACGTGCAAACTCGTCTTTGGTTGCCATAAAGATCCTGCCCCGAAGAGTGTCTCTGACCAAACAAGCAACACTGCCAGAACCCCTAACTCCACTGGAACTCCTAGTCTCTTACCTGCAAACAGAGAGCCAATAGTACCCCCTAAGGTCCGAGAGAGGACGAACGGGGCTCTCATGGGTTTCTGTAACAAAAAGGAGATCGGAGTGACCAAATGCATCCTGTAGGAGACTTGGTGAAGACCAGTATGACCCATTACCATTCCAACATGAAATGGCAATGCCCCTGTTACGCTGCTTGACTTGGCGAGACCGTCATTTGGACCCGGGAGCCCAACCAGGAGGAAAAGTGTGTCAAATCATCGGTCTGAGGTTCCGAATCACTGCCCATTTTCCTGCCTTCCTGGCTGCCATGACCATCTCTTGGGATTGTTTGAGTTCTGCCACCTGTGCTCTAGTGAGATCTTCATCAAGGAAGATCTTATCCGGAAGTGAGAAAAGTCGCCGTTTAGTCCTGAGAGCCCGAAGTCTGTCTTCAGCTGATTTGAAGCGAAGGAATAGGGTAGAGTCCAGACCAAGCCACGCTTTGTTAATTTGTACCTCCAATAGCACTAACTTGTTTGTGATGAAGTCAGAAGCAATGACTAGAGGATTAGAAGAAGGAATAGGTGTGGGTAGACCTCTAACCCTGAGATTGAGCTCTCTTGTCCTTCTGTTTCTTTCTTCTATAAGTTTGGCTTGCACAACTTCTTCCACGGCTGTGTAGAGTATGCTGAAGAGGATGAGTTGACAAACATTGTGGGAGGATCAGTGGGTAGCTAGGGCCAAGGGCAGTAGCTATTCGTTCCACAAGAAGAGTTCCAGTGGGCAGCTAGGGCTAGGGCCAAGGGCAACTAGAGGAAGCCGGCCTTCTCTGAAGGTTCATCTCAAGTATGCAAGTCCCACAACTTGAGAGATGGTCCCATGTTAGCAAAAAGTAGGGATCTGTCATCATTTAATCCTAGGGTGCTATTTTTAGTGATAACAGGCATTGCTATAGTTGGATCTTTGCCACAGTTCCTTGGACGATTCTTCTTTTGAAGCCTCTATTTTTGAAGAGGTAGTATGACCAGGAAGTTTTATGCATTATGTATATGTTTATGAACAATTGAACCAATTATTTCAACATTCTATTCTTAAAATCTTCACCTCGCAAATGCGTTTCCCTTCCTGCAACTTTCACCACAAATTTATGTCTTTCAACTCTTAACAAAAACATTAAAGGTGCCTCTCCTTATGGTAAAATATCAGAACATTTTAATGCTTTTGCATGGATCCACCAAAGCCATAATTTGTTGATGCAATGGTGAGTTCGTTGATGATCTGCATAACTTTAAGGACTAATTTCATTCTTCAAAATATCAAATATTTGAGTTCTCAATTTTTCTTTCCTCTTAAAAAAATCAGCAATCTTTAAGAGTTGTCAAATTTTCTTTCCTGATCCTCTAAAATCAAATCAGCAATCTATAAGTCAATTGCCATTAACCCTTTTGTATCAAACCTGAATTCGTCTTCTTTCTTGGTAAAACATAAGCAGGCCCTGGTGGCTATGTGGCTCTTGTTATTATTAGGGCAAGTACTATAGTGGTCATTCCCATTTTTCGTCTGAATAGTTTTCTATCAAAATCTGTTTTCCAATGTTTTGAAATTTTAAAATTCTTGAGAATAAGGTAGCCGTCCCATGGAAGGGGAACTTATATTTTTGTAGCTGCTTCTTTAGCAATTTGTATTCAAATGGTTTCCCTGGCACATTGATTTGGAGCGCCCACTGCAAATATTCAAGAGATAATATTCAAAATTCTTATTTTTGTTTAAAGAGAAATATCAAAGAAAGTTGTATACATTTTTCCTTAAAAAAGGAGCGTGCGTGGGAAACTTCCAGCCCCTCATTTTTTCCTACCTGCAAAATCTTTCCAGTGTAAAATTTGCCTCCTAAAATTTTTAGGACCAAAATTTACTGTTACCATTATTTACATTCTTCATGGGGCCACCGGCTCAATGTTAATTGAAAATAGGAGTTGTATCCCCCTGCATAGGACCCCTTTCCGAATTAGTAATAGGATGTGTTGCGGAGGTAAAGGTTCTGTACTAGTGTGGCATCACTAACAATCTGACACATTTTGACAGAAATGCATGTATTAACAACGGTGAGTATTTTTTTTGAGTGTTATGTTTTTTTATTAAACTAATTTACCGGTAAGGGCTTGGATTCCAATAAAGACAATCACATCCTGCATTGAAATTCCAATAAAGACAATCGCATTCTGTGCTACAATTCCTCTGAATGTACCGTACCATCACAGTCATTTTTCCATCGGAGGAAATGTTCAGGTAATTTTTTTTATGCATTAGGGCATGCTTTTGTTTATAACTCCAGTTGTTGTTTCTGCCATGTTTTGTTTTCTATTTTGATAGGTTCAATTTGTTTTGAGACATTTTGCTTGTTTTGGTTGGATCTGTTTCTGGCTTCGGATCCTGCTCAAGAGATTCTTCTTTGCAGCTGGCAACAATTTGGATCAAACTGTTTGTTGTTCCTAATTATGTTTTGATATGGTGTATTTTCAATGGTGAGTATTATAAAATTCTAGATTTTATGCTAGAGAATTCAAATCTTACCCTATATCACCAATTGATGGAGAGGAAATCAACTTTTACTATGCTTGATTGAGAATTAATGTTAGGTGTAATATCCCTGAAAAAGAAACTTCTAGCAAATCTGGATATTTTTATTAATCCCTAGGGGAACAATATTAGGAATATGATTTCTATAACAACACTAATTTGATTTAAAAAAAATAAAAACAACAAACCATAATGCATAAAAACAATATTTTATACAGTGACTATGAACCAACTACAATAAAGATACCAACCAGTGTTTGAATACTGCAACCCCTGAATGGGATTGCCAAGCTCAAATTTGGGGGTTTATGTCCCCAAACCTATATGCAAATGAGGATTTGCGTCCTCCATTGCTATTGCAGAAACTTAAGCCACTTGCAGACAAAAAATATAATTGATAAATTTTCAAGATGTGTTACAATGAACCCCCAAGTCTGCCTTTATAACTTCCCGACACTCTAAAGTGGTCACTTTCGTTTTTAAACTTACATGCACAAGCTTGGAATTATTAAAAATAATAAATTCCTCCTCCATGTTGGCGCCCGATCCAAAAATAGGATTAAACGCTTTTAAATAATCTTTTATTCACCTCCATGTTGGCGCCCCCATCCTAAGAATAGGATTAACGTATTTAAATAATACTTTTGTCATCCCTTATCCTATAATTAGGAGTTAGAACAACATGCAACTCTTATCTTCAAATTTGGCGCCCCCCTTTATTTATTTATTAATTCTAACTAAGAGCCCAATAATAGAAGTCAACCTTATATTATTATTCTATTATAACAATGCTTTTTGAATTAAAAATATAATTTAAGCGTCCTTTACCAATTAAAATATAAAATATCTTTGGACCACTTAAATTTATTTATTTTCCTCTTTTAATTTCCCCATAGCCTACAAAAAGTAGTAAAAATAGGCTTCAGGTATCCAAAAGTAATTAATTCCGAAAAGAGGACATTACAATCCACCCTTCCCAAAATTGCTTGCCCTCAAGCAATTGCATGCTGGGATGTTTAAGAATTTCAGCACCCTCCCAAGTAGCATCTTCTGCAGGTAAATCCTTCCATCGTACAGGATATCAGTGATAACCTTGTTCCTTAATTTCTTCTCCCTGAAATCCAAAATTACTTCAGGAACCAACAAAAGTTTGCCTTCATCATCCAAAGGAGGCAACTCAATAGGAGGAACAATATGTTTTCCTAAAGCCTTTTTTAGGCATGAGACATGGAAAACACTATGTATCTTACTTTGCTCTGGTAAATCCAAGTCATAGGCAACCTCTCCTATCCTCTACTTGATTCTGTACGGTTCTTAGAAACGGGGTTTGAGCTTTTCAGCTCCACTCTCCTTCAAAGAAGACTGTCTATAGGGCTGCAACCTTAGGAAAACCATGTCACCAACCTCAAAATTCCTCTCTATGCGGTGCTTATCTGTATAAAAAATCTATTGGTTTTGTGCATGCTGGATATTCTCTTTGAGCATTCTTAAGATATCTTGACTTTGTGCAACTGAGTCATTTGCCCTCGGAACTCTACTATCTGCAAATACTAAATCCATAAAGGAAAGAGCATCATAACCATACTAAGCTCTGAAAGGTGTCATACCTATGGACACGTGATGAGTGGTGTTATAGCAATTCTCACCCATATAGAGCCATTTGACCCAAGCTGACTGCTGTCCTGCCAAATAATTGCGTAAATATCCTTCAATCTACTTGTTCACAATATTTATTTGCCCATTTGTTTGTGGATGATAGCTGGTACTTAGAGTTAACTCCGTTACTGTCAAGCGGAAGAACTCCTGCCAAAATAAGCGAAGGAACCTGCTATCTCTGTCACTCACAAAATTTTTAGGCAATCCATGTAGCGTAAATACCTCTCTGAAAAATAAATCAGTGACTTGTGGATGGAGCCTTAAATTTACTAGGAATAGCAAAAATGTGAGCATATTTAGTGAGTCTATCAACCGCAGCAAAAATACATTTCTTACCTTGAACATTGTGAAGACCTGTGATGAAATCCATTGATATACTTTCCCATTTTTGGTTGGGAATAGGTAAAGGCTGCAATAAATCTGCTGGAAAAGAATGCTCCGCCTTGTTTTGTTGGCACACAATACACTCTCTGATGTATTGGAGGACCTCTACCTCGAGTCCCTTCCAAGAGAATTGATCTCTGATCTGCTTGTATGTCTTAAGATACCTTGGATGACCAACCAATGGTGTATCTTGGACAACCGTCAAGAACTTACTTTTTACCTTGGATTCCAATATCAAGTAGATTCTATTCTTGTAGAGGATATGATCATCAACCACTCGGTACCTATTGTCTTGTATTTTGCCTTGAAGGATCTCATTAGTGTAATCCATAGTTACGCGGGGACGTGTCCCCCCTATTTTTGACACGTCCGGTACGTCCCATACGTCTTGGGGACGTGGGGAGGTGGGGGAAATGTTTCCCCCACGTTTCCCACTATGCATGCTTGATGGGAAACGTCCCGGGGACGTCTAAAGTGATTGGGAAACGTCTTGAGGACGTGGGGGACGTGGGGGCACGTCTGTTTCCACTGTTTTGAAAGCACTCATTTTCTTGCATTTCCAGAACTATATGGTGGCACTTTTGACAGATGCAAGTTGGTTGAATCGTGGCTCGTTTCTTCTGGTTCGTGGCCCCTTTCTTACGATTCGTGGCTCGCTTTTGCTGTTCGTGGCTTGAGTTTGTGACTACAGTTTTTGGTCAAGCGTTTTGCTTTACGGTTTTTGCTGGTTCGTGGCCCACGATCTTCACAGGGCTTTCTCTGTTGAAGGAGCTCTCAATTCCTACAGTCGAGGCCCTTAAATTCGTGATCTACAGTCGAAATCGTGGCTCGTATTCATTTGACCACGACTTTCAAAGGTTTAACTCAATAACCTTCACGAATTCGTGGGCTCCTGTTTCGTGGTTCACATAAACTCGTGTTTGGTCGTGGTCGTGGTCCTGCACTGTATTGTACTGTACCATGGTCGTGGCTCCCTGGGAGTGATTCCGTGCTTTGCACCTTACACAGAACACGTCTTCTGACTGTATTTCCCTTCATTTCATGAATGCCCTTCATGGAATTTCGTGTTTCCTTCTGGTTCGTTGCATAGACTCCTTGCTCGTGTTTCCTTCTGGTTAATTTGCAAAGGCTTTGTAGCTTCGTGGCTCTACTCTGCTGAACACTAGAGGGCACAGTCAAAGACCACTTGCTAAAAAATCGTGGCTCCTCCTCTCACTCTTGGGCTCGAAGTATGCCTCGATCTCTCATCATGACTCTGTTAAATAACTTGCTAAGAGACTTGTTAAATAAGGGCAACACATGGATATATTTCAGCTTATTTATATAATTTAGTCACTATATCTTTATATTTTAAATATTTATATATTTTTTAATTAGCCGTCCCCCCGCCATCCCCAAAATTTAGAATTTTTTTGCCGTCCCGGTAACCCCGTCCCGGTAACCCCGTCCCGCCGTCCCGCCGTCTCAAGTAACTATGGTGTAATCATTCTTCACGTACTCCGCAATTAGCTTTCCAATCAGTAGAGATTTCGAAATAGAACATGGAAAAGGTTTTCTAGATGGAGCATCAGCTACAACATTATTCTTTCCTTTAACATACTCTACGCAGAAATTATAAGCTTGGAGCTTACTCACCCACTTTTGTTGCCTGTCATTCAAGTCCTTTTGGCCAAGAAAGAACTTCAAACTGTTGTTATCAGTTTTGACCACAAACCTACCACAAACCAGATATTATTGGAATTTTGCCAGAGTATGCATGATGGCCAACATCTCTTTGTCATGGATAGAGTATCCACGCTCTACCTCACTAAGTTTCCGACTTTCAAAGGCTATTGGATGCCCCTTTTGCATTAAAATAGTCCCTACTCCTTCCCCTGACGCATCACATTCTAACAGAAAAGGAATAAAAAAATCAGGAACAACCAATACTGGACAAGAACTCATTACCTTTTTAAGTTTTTCAAAGGCTGTTTCGGCTGTTTTAGACCAAGTGAAAGCCCCTTTCTTTGTCAAATCAGTCAAATCGGACATCAAGTTGTGAAAACCCTCTCACAAAGTGCTTATAGTAACTGCAAAGACCAAAGAATACCCTCAACTGTGTCAAAGTGGTAGGTGGAGGCCAATCCAACATTGCTCGGATCTTTTCTTGATCAGCCTTTACTATTTGGGCATTGATGACATGTCCCAAGTACAAAATTTCAGTCATTCCAAATTCACACTTGGATTCTTTTGCAAAAAGAGCTTGCTGTTCCAAAATTTCCAACACTGTATCCAAGTGTTTTAAGTGCTCCTCCCAAGGTTTACTGTACACCAAAATGTCATCAAAGAATACTAGAACAAATTTCCTCAAGTGTTCCCTAAAAACATGGTTCATACATGATTGGAAAGTAGTAGGAGCATTGGTTAAACTGTAAGGCATTACCAAGAATTCAAAATGTGCCAAAATGACAACGAAAAGCTGTTTTGTATACATCTTCATCCCTTACCTTGATTTGGTGATAACCAGATCTCAAGTCAATTTTGGAAAAATACAACAATCCATGTAACTCATCTATCAATTCATTGATCCTGGGTATTGGGTACCTATTTTTGATAGTCTTCTTATTCAAAGCACGGTAATCAATGCACATCCTCATTGTCCCATCCTCCTTCGCCAAAACAATAGAAGAAGCAAAAGGGCTAGAACTAGGCTTGATATGCTCCATCTTCAAGAGCTCTTTGATTGCCTTCTCAGTTTCCTCTTTGTAAACTCTAGGATGGCGGTAAGGAGTAATCATAACAGGTTTAGAACATGTTTCCAACTCTATGATATGTTGGAATCCCCTATCCGGTGGCAATCCTGAAGTTACATCACTAACTATTGTACTATGCTTGTCCAAAATAGATTGTATGTCCACATGATAATGTCTATCATCACTACTAGAAGTGGCAATACTTACTAAACAATGGGCTACTCAAGTTACTTGCCCCTTACAAAAGCTCTTTCCATCCGCTTTGCTGTGATAATCCTAGGTGCTCCATTGGCCATACTATGAAGTACAACTTCTCCTCGGTTTTGAATTTCAATTCCATAGTTTGATAGTTCTGTGTGATTTCTCCAAGTGAATGTAGCCATTGCACCCGCAAAACCACATTGGTTTCTCCTATGTCCATTAAGTAAAATTCATCACAAACCTTGTGTTTTCCGAGAGTAATTTCCAACCCCTTCACCCATTTGGTGCATGGAATAATAAAACTATCTATTACCGTAACATTAAAACCTTGGAATTCCTCTGTTTTCAAACCTCTTCGAGTTACCAAACTCTCATCAATAAAGTTGTGGGTTGCCCCACTATCAATCAAAATAGTCACCTTATGTCCATGTCGTACTCCATGTACTCTGAAAGGGTGATACCTGGGTTCACCTAAAAGTGCAACAAGAGTGCCATCTAGAGTTTTTTTTTTCACCTTCATTTTCAACCACTGGTTCTTCCGTTTCTTTGTCCATTTCTGTTTCCTATTCCTCTCCTTCATCATCATATATTACCTCTATGTAATGTACCTGTCCCTTGAGAAGACATCTGTGACCGGGTCCCCACGGATCTCTAAAAGTGAAACACAATTTCTTGCTTCTAAGTTCATTTCTTGTTTCTATCTCTTTGTTGGTTTTAGGTAGCTCCTTTTGTTGAAAACCACCCAGCTGAAATGGCCTTTTCTGTTGCCCATATGGTACTGGTTTTCGATGTACTGTAGGCTCTCCTATAGGCTGATATCTCCCTTTAGGAGTTGAAGTTTCCAAATCCAAAGCCTTTTTGATGGCTCCTTGTAGAGAAGTAGGGCTGAAAGCTTTCACTAAACCCCTAAGAAATTCAGTTAAACCTTCCATGAACAAAACAACCAATCTCCTCTCTATTACATCGGGTACCATGACAGAAAGCGTATAAAATTCAGCTAACCGAATGTAATTGTTTTAGTTGAGCTAATTCCCAAAAATGGATTTCTCGATTCACTTTGTCAAATTTCCCTATTAACCCATCACTAAAATCAACATATGAGTGAATGAGATTGTGTCTCTGTGCGATTAGCCCGTGGTACCACCACTCATGTGCAAATTTGATGGCTTCCTCTTCCATCATTGGCCTGAGGGATAAGAAGCTATCCAACTTTTGTATCCATGCACGAGGGGTACTCTTGCCAAATCCGTCAAAAGTAGAGAGTGATAACTTCTCTAGTGCCTGTTGCAAGTCTCTTTGAGTAGCTTGTGGTCTCGGATCACTCTTGGTGCACTCCTATTTTTCTTCAAATTGATGAAATTAGTGAGTGATACAACTTCTCTAATCTCACCTGGAAATACCCTGTATTCCCCATACCTAGCAGCAATATCATCTGCAATCGATGGCCAAGTATCAACCTCTGAACTGGTTTCTCCTTGCGAAGGAATTTAGGCTGGAAGGGCCTAACAATAAATCTCGTGTTCATTGTTTGAGTGTGTTGGTTATTGTTTCCCCCTGAAGAACTTCCCTCACTGTTGGGAGCCCTTTGCACATTCGTGCCCTGCATAACTTGGATCAATTGACCCATCATATCAGTTAACCTGTCCTGTCCCTGAACAAGCCTATCAAAACGAGCCTCTTCTGGGTCTTGGTTTTCCATGACTCTTGGCTGTTCTGAAGCTTTCTTCTTTTCCATTTGCTGGTACCTGACTTCTTTGTCACTAACTTGCATTAAGTTCAAAGCTGCAATTTTTTTTCTCGTCGTCCGTTTTTTTATTCCCTTCCACAAGCTGGGAGGAAATTCACTTTGATACCACTGTAATATCCCTAAACAATAAACTTCTAGCAAATTTGGATATTTTTGTTAATCCCTAGGGCAGCAAAATTAGAAATCTGATTTCTATAACAGCAGCACTAATCTGATTTAAAAAAAAAAATAGCAGACCATAATGCGTAAAAACAATATTTTATATAGTGAATATGAACCAACTACAATAAAGATACCAGTGTTTGAATATTTCAACCCTTGAATGGGATTGCCAAGCTCAGACGTGGGGGTTTACGTCCCCAAACCTGTATGTAAATGAGGGTTTGCGTCCTCTATTGCTATTGCAGAAACTGAAGCCACTTGCAAACAAGGAATATAATCTATAAATTTCAAAGATGTGTTACAATGAACCCTCAAGTCTGCCTTTATAAATTTCAGCCACTCTAAAGTGGGCGCTTCCCTTTTTAAACTCACATGCACAAGCTTGGAATTATTAAAAATAATAAATCCCTCCTCCATGTTGGTGCCCGATCCAAAAATAGGATTAAAGACTTTTAAATAATCTTTTATTCACCTCCATGTTGGCGCCCTAACCTAAGAATAAGATTAACGTATTTAAATAATACTTTTGTCATCCCTTATCCTATAATTGGGAGTTACAACAGCATGCAGCTCTCTCTTCAACTTTGGTGCCCCCCCTTTAATTATTTATTAATTCTAACTAAGAGCCCAATAATAGAATTCAATCATCTACTATTATTCTATTCTAACAATGCTTTTTGAATTAAAAATATAATATAAGTGTCCTTTTCCAATTAAAATATAAAGTATCTTTGGACCACTTAAATTAATTTATTTTCCTTGTTTAATTTCCCCTTAGCCTATGGAAAATCTAAAAAATAGGCTTCAGGCATCCAAAAGTAAATAATTCCGAAAAGGGACATTACATTAGGGGTGTAATGGATCTTTGTAGCTGATGGACTAGAATTGATAGATAAAACAATTCGAAGATGATGTGCAGCACGAGACACTGATTGTTTATGGTTTCTAGTGCTTCAGTCCCATAGAAGGGGAGCACGTATATTTTTGTAGCTGCTTCTCTAGCAATTTGTATTCGAAGGGTTTTCCCTGGTACATTTGATTTGGAGGGCCCACTGCCAATATTCAGGAGATAATACTCAGAATTCTTATTTTTGTTTACAGAGAAATATCAAAGAAAGTTGTATATATTTTTCCTTAAAAAAGGAGCATGCGTGGGAAACTTCCAGCCCCTCATTTTTTCCGACCTGCAAAATCTTTCCAGTGTAAAATTTGCCTCACAAAATTTTCAGGACCAAAATTTACTTTTACCATTATTACTTTCGTCATGGGGCCACCGGCTCAATTCTAATTGAAAATAGGAGTTGTATCCCCCTGCATAGGACCCCTTTCCGAATTAGTAATAGGATGTGTTGCGGAGGTAAAGTTTCTGCACTAGTGTGGCATCACTAACAGTCTGACACATTTTGACAGAAATGCATGTATTAACAACGGTGAGTATTTTTTTTGAGTGTTATGTTTTCTATTAAACTAGTTTACCGGTAAGGGCTTGGATTCCAATAAAGACAATCACATCCTGCATTGAAATTCCAATAAAGACATAATCACATTGTGTGCTCCAATTCCTCTGAATGTACTGTACCATCAGAGTCATTTTTCTGTTGGAGGAAATGTTCAGGTAAATTTTTTAGGTATGAGGGCATGCTTTTGTTTCTAACTCTGTTCGTTGGTTATGCCATGTTTTGTTTTCTTTTTGATAGGTTCAATTCGTTTTGAGACATTTTGCTTGTTTTGGTTGGATCTGTTTCTGGCTTCGTACCCTGCTCAAGAGATTCTTCTCTGCAGATGGCAACAAGTTAGATCAAACTGTTTGTTGTTCCTAATTATGTTTTGATATGGTGTATTTTCAATGGTGATTATTATAAAATTCTAGATTTTATGCCAGAGAATTCAAATCTTACCCTATATCACCAATTGATGGGGAGGAAATACACTTTTACTATGCTTGATTGAAAATTAATGTTAGGGGTGTAATGGATCTTTGTAGCTGATGGACTAGAATTGGTAGATAAAACAATTTAAAGATGATGTGCAGCACGAGACACTGATTGTTTATGGTTTCTAGTGCCTTAACGTATTTACATCCAAAATTAGCAGATAATACATAGACCTAAATTTATTGTTAACCAGAGTCATAGTCAGTTTCAACTTTCTATCATAAATACCTTGATAATTGTTATAAAAAGAGTCGAGCAATATCAACAGGAGCCTGCCTAGAATGCAATCAGCATAAGAAGCATTAACATATTATGTGGGTAATGCAAATACATATCAATATTTTAAAATCAAGATCTGCAAACTTTCATTTCTTTGTAAGACCCAGTGGATTTCAGAACTCACTGGTTTCCTTGGTTTTGGTTCCTGAGCGTTTGCAACTGATTTATTCATCACACATGTGCAACCTAAACGATACAAGAATTTATTGTAGTTAAGATGCATGCATTGTGTGTTCTATTTTTGAAATAAGCTTTTTAGACTCTAGATGATACTTTCTTATTAAATATTCTTATGAAATGTTGTAGGGGCCAATTGAAATTAGAAATTGAACATTTCTTCTCTGGCTGTAGAAAGCATTTGTCATTTGACATTTTTTGCCTTAAGGAATTCAGATTTTCAACTTTGAGCTTTATTAAATCATAGAAGAAAGGATAACACCCTAATTTATGGTGCTTGTAAATTTGTAATCATTGAATGTTTATGTCCAGTATCACAGTGTCCAGTAATAATTTCAAATAAATATGTGGGAAATAAATTTTACTTTTTCAATTCTGTTGCAGACTATATAGTACTTCCAATTTTGAAAATGACAATTGCTGTTTCAATGCATTCTTTGGAGTTGCGGTGCATGTCCAAACAAGCCATTCCACAACCGGACTTACAAGGTAGGCTTGCGCAAGTGTTCATTTATTATTTCTTCGGTCTTATTTTTTTCGTTTGTTTTGTCTAGATAAGCTACTTAAAATAAATTCAAATGTCAGGTTTTACGAAAATCGCCATCAACTTCCTTTGCATCTAGCAATAGGTGTTTTTAAAAAAAGAATTTGTGCTTTTACATGAAACTCACCACAATAATGCATGGCCAGACATTTTAAAGCATACAGAAGCAATATTTTGTTCTTTACTAAAAACACAACTATCCTTTTGGCATTCATTTGTCCGTCAAAGGGTTGAATTTCTATTGTAGCTTCTACTTTAAAGTTTAGTTGGCTAGTGCTCTTTGGTTTTCTTAGCTTTCCCTTTGTCCTTTTTGGGCTACTCATCGTCTTCAAACTCAGCTTTACCTCTTCTTCTTGCTGATTGGGGGGCGGGGGAATGTGGATTTGATGCATGTCCAGCTTGTTTAGAGCTGCCACCAATGCCTTAATATCTTGGGCTGTGAATTACCTCTTAACTTCCAATTTGGAAAACCTTTCTGTACTATCTCTCGTGTCTTCCATTCTCCTGAAGGCTCTTACTTGTGGAAACCTCTGATTGGTAGGGCTGCAATTCCTTTTTCTTGGACTCGGTTTCTGTCATACAGCAACACAAATACCAAATTTCCAACTGAAAACTATTCTCTGATAGCAATTTGATTTGCAATTCCCTAAGGTATGTTTATGGCGATTTCATTAAACAGATATTTGTTTTTAATTCTACCTCAAATGAGAACAGGCTGTTGTGCTTGAAGCTATTTTATTCAAAATTGCATATTTGGAACTAGTGTGCTCTGCAAAATATAATTAAAGTGAAACCAATTTGCAGGAATGTAAAAAATAATTGAGAAACAAATATATTAACACATATGAACGCCATATTTCCTCTGGAAAACCTGCATGGAATAGGCTATGTATGGTTACCATGGTTTCAGTTCTGGTTCAAATTAGCACTGTATAAAGGGACAAGCCTCCCATTTTGAGCAAAAAACCATAGTGGTAACACAGTTGTCTTACCACAGAGTTATTTCCTCTTTCCTTCTGATGAAATACTGACTACCATGTTTTTAAAACTCATACTCGGCAGCCCAGTGTTTTTGCAACATTGACATACATACATAAAATAAACTTAATTGACATGTACAACATTGTTAAATGAAATGAGACATGAATGTAGAGAATGCATGTTTGTGCATTTTCTATTAATTTTCGACCAAAAAATAGTAGTGCTTGGTTCTAGATCAAAATAGAAGATAAAATACAAACTACAATACTTATAGAGTCTTAGACTATTGTTGCCATTGCAACAAACCGTCAAATGCACAAAATCACCTTAGCATAGAAGAAAGAGAGAAAAACCTGCTTTTGGTTAAAAACAATTTATTTTGGCGGGATGTTATTGTGTAATAATTGCTGATTTTTCATCATGTACTCCCAAGTTTTGTCAAGTCATCGCGAGTAATTACTCATGAAAACTTGCGAGTTTCTGGTAGATATTTGGCTCACAAGTTTTGAACCAGTTTCTCTGCTGTAGGGCGAGTGGAGAGTTCTCACGAGTAATCGTCGAGTTTTGCCGAGTTTTAAAACAGAGCTCACTTCATTGCCCTCCTACCTTTCTGCATACACACGTGCCGTCTAATTCCTCTAATCCATCTATTTATTCTTGAATTAGATGTTCCTTTATAGTTTATACACCTAGGGTTCCCAAAGGTTGCTGTAGGTGAAAAGGCACCAACTATTTTTTTGAGTTTGGGAGGTTAGCAGTCATGCTTTTAGATGTTCAGCCTTAAAGGTGTGATCTTTCGAGTGTCTTTTTTTTTGTTTTGATTTTTTAATTATAAATTTAATATGGATTTTTTTTTTTGGGTGGTATTTGCTCCCCAAAAGTACACTTCTTTGAAAGGTGAGGATTCTTTTGAATGCTATTTTTTGGCTTTGGTTGGTGTTTTTCCTTCAAGCCCAACCTGCCAATTTTCTTGCCCTCCTCTTCTTATGCTTCTCAATTCATCTGCAGCATCATGTCCTCCTCCAACTGTGTGCATCGAAGAAAAAGTCTTCTATTCATTCCTTCTGTGATTGAACTTTCATGAGCTTTAAATTAACCATTCGAGGCTTATTGCATCATGCGATGCTCATACGGGTGAAGCAGTAAGATTGAAATTTGCAAAATGCAAAAATTCTATAGCTCTAGCATGTGCAATTAGACATTTGACGATATGTAATAGAGATAGTGGTTCAGCCAGGGGATGATGTGGCGGCTTTTGTCTGACTATTTACAATTTGATAACTCCATCATATTTAATTCCAGAATAATTGTACCTTTGAGTGTTGATATGGAGGAAAATTAGAATGGGTGAAGACCTAGGGCTATGTTCATTCCACGGGGAAATCAATTCCTTGAGAAAATCTGATTTCAACAAGAAAGGATGTGTTTCTTATGATATTTTGCTGAAGTGATGCTAAAGAAACGAAATAATTTTGTGTTTTTCCTTTTTATGTATGTAAAAGATTGCAATACTATAATTTTCTGCTGTGTTTTCTGCCGGTTTCCACTATACACTAATACATAATTGTGTTGGGTGCCTGATAACAATGAGCAATGTTCAAACAGGCTTCTATTTTCATGGCAGGCAATGCAACAGGGGCAGTGTACGGTTCAGTCGAGTAGTATCTTTAAGAAGCAACATCAATAACTCATACAAGAGTCACAATTTTTTTGTTAAAAGTAAAGGATTTTGCAAAATGTTTACTCGAACCCCAAAGGGAATAATCCCGTTTTGTACAGTGTCTTCATCTTTGTCATCAATAGGAAACTCGGACAAAAGATCAAATGATAAGTCAGAAGACTATATTAGCAGACTTTTAAGAGAGACACCAAGTCTGGCTGAGCCAAAGTTTCTTATAGGAGGCAAGTTATACACACAAACTGAAAGAGAGGAAAATAATTTATTCTCTGGAAAGCGATTCAGTAAAGCAATAAATGAACTTTTCAGCAAGTTATCCCCAAACGATGCCAAAGAGATGCAGCAAACAGAAGACAAACAAGGAGGATCCACTGCAGACAATAGTAAAGAGGCTCCATCAAGGCCTGTGTACCTCCAAGACCTCCTGAGGCAATACAAAGGTCAACTGTATGTTCCAGAAGAGGCATTTGATATCCAGACATCTGAGATAGACGAGTTCAACAAAAGCTTGAAGACTTTGCCAGAAATGCGCTTTGAGGACTTCATTAAGTGGATGAGGGCGAATCAAATTGAGATGTTGACATCAAGGGCTTACAAAAGTTATTGGGGAGATTATAAATATGTAGACTTTATTGTTGATTTAAAAGATATCCCTGGAGTTGTGAGCGCAGAAACAAAGAAGTGGTAATTTCAAAGATAGTAAGACCTAGTTATTTGGGATTCCCATTTTAATTCAATTTCATTATCTTTTCTGTGCCCTAAATCTTGGATGGTGGCTTTGGGTAACATAAATGTATAGTGGCAGCTGATCTTGTTTCATTTCTTGTATAGGGTGATGCATTTGTCAAATGAAGAAGCACAAGCTGTTTTAGGAGAGTACTCTGGGCCACAGCGTGAAGTTGCTAGGATATTAACTGTATGAGTTTCAATTAAATGTGTTTTTCTTTCATGTTTTTAAATTAAAATTTAATCCAGTTATGATGATTCCATTTTCTCCATTGTTTCCTTTCTTATAGGAGGGAAGTCTCTACTGCACACATTTTAAAATTTTATTCATTTTCAAATTACTCTTTCAAAAGATCAAGATTTTAATCGCTGTAGTTAGTAACTTAGTTACCTATACAGTCACGAATCATACTTTGGAAATATACTGATCTGTACAAGCAGAAGTAAAACTTGAAATAGAAACAGAGCCTATACCTACCAACTCCTGCAGATAATTACTGCAAATACCGAATTAGAGAGAAAAGATGTAGACCACTAGCTGCCATGAACCCCCTCTTTGTCAATGCCCTCTCCATCCTCACACCATGCCTGACCTTCCATCCCTACCAGCAAGCTCATACTCCAACCAGCTATGGGGTGAGTGTAGCAAGGACTGTCTCCCTCGGGGAAGATCATAGCCTACTGATAGAGCCCACATCCTCAGTCTTTGAGCTCAAACTTGAAAACAAGTATTTCAAATGAAATGAATCAGATCTGTAAGGAGATATTCTCCAATTAATACAGCATCATGCTCAGAGAACAATCACTAGGCCTAATTTCCCCACTGAGAATGCCAATGACTGTAACACAAGAATGAGACCCCATCTTGCCCCCCATAGATGAAATGGCAAACAAACAATGGCTGTTCAAAGAGAAAGCCCTGATCTGTAGATTCATGTGAACTTTCCTATGGCACAGGACTCATGTAATGTCCCTTTCTAGGGCGTAAACAGAAAATAAGGGTTTGGCCACAAACCCTAAGAATCAGATCTGAAAATACATCAACACCCAACTGAAAATAATCTGATTTTTCTAACAGCAGATGCAACAATATTAGAAACCCTAGCAGGGAACTGGAAATTACACTTTTAAGGTATCAAAATCAGCTTAGAACATTGATTAATATCCCTCTAGGGCATCAAACTGTACCAGCACTTAAGAACACTCATTCACATGCAATATGGACTGAAAATTAACATAGAAATATCCCAAATACTCAATAAATCCAGCAAGATGAAATACGAAGAAAATATGTATTTCGTAAATTTATTTCTTAGTGCAAATACAACTGAAACTTCAAAAATTCGTAACTCCATCAACACTCGGAGTTTCAATACAAACCAATGCTCAAAATGATCTCGAAGAGACCAGCTATCAAATGAAAGTGAAATCACAATTTTTCAACTATGGAAATCCTCTCAAAATTGATCCCGAACTGCCTAGGTTGGTCACTCCAAAAAAGGAAGGGTGCCAACACCCTAGAAAGTGCCCTAGCTGAAGTAGGAGTTCCCTAAGCACGGATAAATACCTTGCTGTTTCAGAAATCTGCCAATTAAGTCCACTTGTCACTCCTGCATGAAGCCACCAATGCAACAAATGAGGGTTTTTGCCCCCAAGTGTTGTGACTATTGAGGGTTGTCCCCAATAGGATCCAATGAGGGTTTTTGTCCTAAGAGTTAAGCCACACCAAAGGTCTTCGTCTTCAGTGGAGAGTAGGGCACGCTGTGCACAAACCCAAGATATCAATCTTTGAAATAAACATGCATAACCTTTCTTAGGCCATTCGATCCACCTTTATATCCCCCTTTTTTAGCGCCAAGGATGAATTAGAAGCCCAAAGCACTTTTTAATCTTCCCTTAACAAGACCGACCTCATAAGAGTATTTAAAGATACTTTTTATTTTATAATGATAATATGAAGTTGTCGCAAAATAAGAATTGGTTGGGCCCAACTTAAAATATTATTAATCATTTTTAATTTAGAAAAGGGGACATTACGACTCGGAATCTAGGTTCAAGAAAACTGAAATCCTGCTGGATTAGTAGACATACTTATGATGCCCAAGGGCTATTCTATGACCATTTCTTCTCCAAGCATGAGAAAGAGCAAGCCCTCATGGGAGGCCCTTGGTTTATGAGAAAAACTGGTTTATGCATGAAATCTTGGTCCCCTACCCTGAATCCAAGTTAGGAATCATCAATTACTATGCCCATTTGGTTTTGTCTCCCACTATTATGAAGTGAACGTTGACAAAGTACTCATTTAAAAGAGCCCATTAGAGAATGTATATCTGCATTTTAATTCACAAAACAGAGAATTAACGCCAAAATCTGTGAAACATAGAATTAGAGAATCCTCTACTAAACATAATATTGTTGGATATGGGAGGAATATTGTGGGGACCTCTCATAGATTATAGAGATAGGCCTATCTGGTCTAGCATTTGTTATGAATATGGCCACCATGCTAGGGGATGACCCAGGCAAAAGAGGGGGGGAAGGGAGGGAGGTTAAAGCACCAATGAGGTGAGTCCTCGAGGGCACGATTTCGAGACACAAACTTCCTTAGATAAGTGTAGTAGATGATACTCTTTACAAGCTCTTTTTCTAGGTCACTAGTGCATAGACGAGTACAAAAACAACTTTTATGTTTGTTTATGAGGATGGTGGAGAAACATGGAAATTTTCAAGTACGGGTGATGGGTGTCTCATGCTGGATATTAATGTCCACAATTTTAAATGTATACTCCTAAATGAAGTTTGAATATTTTTTGATACAAGTTGGTGCGTCATTATGAGGAGCACAAATTTTAGACGGATGTATACATGACAAAGCTCGGTCCATGTGTATGATGAGCCTATGGTGAATGGGACCCTCCACACCACAATTGACTAGTTTGCTTTTGAATACTTTCATTCTAGAGGGCATTTGGTCATATGGATCATAACAATGAAGAGAAACAAATGTGTATGGAGGCAGGAATGATGTAATGAGAATGCAAAAGCCTTGAATGATATAGAAAAAAGAAAATAAAGAAATTGAATTAATGCCCACATATGACGAAAAGTAGGTCAACGGGGCTCGAGAATACTACTGATTATGCTAGGGTAAAAGGACCCTAGGATAAATAATGTAGTTAATGTACCAATACAAGTAGCCATGTTAAAGGGGTGGGGGCAAGACCCCCCAAAGAGCACGGGCTAATGAAAGATGAAAAAGAATAGAAACTAGTCCCATCATACATCACTGTCAAGGTCTAAGCCATAAGAATCATTCCTACCATTGTCTATCATTGAGAAAAGGCCAATGCAAAATTCGATAATACTTACTGCATAGTGTTAGGGCTGAGCTTGTAAATTGGGTAGCCCTTTGAGGAACCAAAGCACTTCCACTAAAACCTCTTTTAGCATCCGTAGCTGAAATTTTAGTGGCAGCAAAAAAACCCATCATTTGTCCTTGTCCTTTCCTCCTAAGAAGCAGTGAAGGAAGAGTAGATGCATGACGCTAGAGATAATGTGTTGGGACACACTAGTAGTGGTGTGCAAAGAAGTGCGCTACCTCATTGACCTGCCCCAATTTGTGTGTGAGGCAATTGCATCTAAAGGCCGCACCAACCTCTGTGATAGGTTGAAAGAAATATGCGATAACTTGGGAGCTCTAGTGGCACCCTACAAGGACCTGCGGTGAAGGGTGACAACCCGCTGAAGAAATAGAGCCAAGCACCGTTGGTTCGGGTACTAAAAGCAAGTGGGTAGACAATTGCTCATGTCTTTGTAAAGATAGTGGTATTACCCTTATCGTATAATAGACGGGCCATTTGAAAAATGAAATGCTCTTCAATTTCCATTCCCTGGGGGATCAAGGACGACAAATTCAGTTCCCATGTGGAATATGATGATTAGTCTCAACCCGCAATTAGTGGGAGCACACCCTCAATTAGTCGAGGGGAAACCTCAAGCCATTTGACCAATGGAGCTGGAGATAGTGAGGCTGACGAATGACACTATCCATCACATGTAAAAAGCACTCAATTTAGAAGGCAAGCTTGGGGAAGAGCAACTGTGGAGGAGAGGTCTAATTGATTTGAATGTACTGCTAGGAGATATTCTCTCAGATAACTCTCATGATGAACTTATTTAAGGGAAGAAGCTAACAAGGGGTGTCCAAGATAGAAAGGGAGGCGTATATCCCTTGCAAAGGCACTACTAGGAGGCAAGCTTCTTTACTAAAAGATGATATAGAGAATTGGACCCCCAAGTGAGTGTAGGCTGATGTGGTCTCCTAAGATTCCCCTTTATAGAGGAACTAGGACCGTGAAAGAGAATCTTAGATGTGTTGAATGTCATGAACTTAGTTTGTTAAGGTTGATCACCCATAGGTGAATCGCATAAAAACATGCAAGGGCATCTAGTTGTCTCTTTAAAGCATCGACAACGTGAGCGAGAAGTACATCAATGACAAAAAGAAGTATGGATATCACCACATCATGCAAAATCCAACCATTATCATCATGGGCATGTTTTTGAAGAGGATTGGCGATTGAGGGAACCCATGGTTGACCCCTATGACACTCTTCATAAATCCATATTGATCGTGATAATTACAAAATTGTCTGACGATTGTTTCATAGAGACATTAGGTGACAATAATTGAGATAATATGGCATGCTGACATCAAGTAGCTTTTCAAAACGTTGATGTCTCAGAATTGAGTCAAAGGCCTTCTTGAAGTTTACAAAACAAAAACAAACTTTGGAGGATTAATGGTGAGCTTCCTTGAAGATAGTCAAGAGTGTAAAGATATAACTAATAGTCTGGTATTCTCTCTTGAAGTTGGCTTGCGCCCATGCTCTACAATTACCTCTCTCCAAGTGATGTGGAAACTACATGTAGAACATTGTGTCATACTTAACTAGCAAACAATAGATACGTGCTTCTTACTTGTAGTGGAAAATCAAAGTTTGAGCACCCAGGTTGCAAAATTATCAAATCGACGGTTGACTAGGAAACCGAGCTTGGCTTAAGGAGCCTAGTTTGAACACATTGGAATAAGTCAAAAAGGATAATGATAGGTATGAGGTGACATCGAGGAAAAATTCCTAGTTAGAGTTCTAGTTGGCCAAATAAAGAAGCAAATTGGGGAAAACAAAGTTAGACTGGTATTCTTTCTTGAAGTTGGCTTGGACCCACACTCTATGATCACATCTCTAGGAGTGCTCAGAAAACTACATGTTTGACACTTTGGCATACTTAACAAATAAACAATAGATTCTTGCTTCTGACTCATAGAATACACTTGGACAATTGAAGTTTGAGCACCAAGGTTGCAAAATTAGGAAATTAAATGGTTGACTAGGAAATCAAGCTTATGTCAAGGAGCTTGGATTGAATAGGTGGGAATAAATCACAAAAGCCAACGATAGGTATGAGACAATTTCAAGGAAAACGTCCTAGTTAGAGTTAGAGTTTGGCCAAATAAAGAAGCACATTGGGGAAAACAAAGTATTCCCTCTTATATGCTGGTATTCTCTCTTGAAGCAGTTTGAGTCCATTTGGTATTCTCTCTGGAAGTTGCCCTGCACCCGTGCTGTGCGATAACCTCTCTCCAAATGCTTAGAAAACTACATGTCTAACACTGGCATACTTAACAATCAAACAATATATACATGCTTTCGACTTATAATGGACAATCAAAGTTTGAGCACCAAAGTTGCAAAATTAGCAAAACAAATGGTTGACTAGGAAACCAAGCTTGCCTCAACGAGCTTGGATTGAACAAATGAGAATACGTCGAAAAGGCCAATGATAGGTATGAGGTGGCATCACGAAAAATTTCCGAGTTTGTCATGCCCCCTTTTAGAATTAAATTAATTGGAGGACCTGTAGTCTATTCCTTATTTTCCTTAGTCTAAGGAATAAAGTTAGAGAAATAATTTAATAATAATATTTTAACTGGTCTTAAGTCACTTTTATTTCAAAACATAAAAATGAAACTTATGTATTATTATTACTAAAGAGGGCCAAAAAGTGATTATTATTAAGTGGATGAAAAGTAATATTTTATTAAAAGTATTGTTTAATACTTTTAGGGTAAAATTGGAAAAGGGAAGTTATAAAAGGGGGAGTTGGGCTTAAAAGAATCACTATTCATTATTCATATTTAACAATTAAACCCTAAGGTAGAGCTTTTTTTTAGATAGATAAATGCTTTTGACCGGAGCTATGAACCGGAGGGTTGATGGGACTCCACCCTACAATTTGCAACGGATGACAACGTGAAGGAACAATCAAAACAATAGACCCCAAAGACAAAGGGCCGAAATCAGTCGAAGGCTAGACGAGGATGAGAACCTTGAGGCCGACAAAAAACCACATAACAAAAAGAAGGAAACGAGAACAAAGATAATCGGTCAGAGATTTCGAGAATCTCCACCTCCTCCTTCACTTGGACAAGATCCGAGAATTTGCAATCGCGAAATTGATCAGCAGAGCTGAGCAACACCACCTTTTTGAGAAAAGCAAAAGCCGAACCTTTTGAGGCCTGCAATTCCACCACTCTTTATGGCGGAGGCGCAATGTGGGCGGCGAGATCAGGCATTCAAAGAAGGAACCTTGGAAACGGAAGCTCCATGAGAACAGCAAATTTGATGAACGGATTCCGCGAATTGGAGGACACTATTCTTGCGCTCCAGCTTATCACAGACCCTTCTGTCCACCCAAAGAGGGGATGGAGAGGGGCCGACTGCCGAAAACAGGGTAGGAAAGCACACATTAACCACTGCTTCATCCAAACCGACACGGTAACCCTAATGTAGAGCTTGAGCCCATTGTGTTTAATCTTATCATTTGAGGATGAAAACCCTCAGATATACAGGTGTGGAGGATGAAAACCCTCTAACCATTGAGGTGATTGCATTTAGGGATCATATTTATGATAAAGATTGAGATATTATTCTATTTTCAGTTTGCTGTACCACTGCTACAGTGATCGGTACACTACCATCTACTGTATTTATGTTCAGATGTTCAATGCAGATTTGCTAAGTTACCGAAACGTTTTGGATACGGGAGCGGGAGCGGGGTATCCGATACGCGGAAACGGCAAAAATTTTTTTGACCCCGGATACGGCGTAGGATATGGCAGTACAAAAACTATATAAAAATTAAAAAATATATAAATCTCAACCTTCTAAATAGGAATTTAATTATAAACCACATATGTATATGAAAAACAAGATAAAAGACAAGTTATACTATTAACTATAAATTTATAATAATGTACAGTATATACAAAACGAATAAAATTAAATTCAGAAGATTCTTTCAGAAGATTGCAAGAAGTTGCTTGGTCCAAAAAGGTGCAAAAATGGATTTTATGAAAATAAGAAAAATATCGCCATCAATGCATAGAGCTGGAGAAAATATACACTTTTAGAGAAAACGACACCTGCAACGGAGCCACAGAATGAAAGTTATGGCTCATCCAAGTTTTTGCTGCTACATCTTCCCGGACCCTTTCCAAAAATGGCAAATTTTTTTCCATACTTGCGTTTTTTTTCACCGAAAATCCAAAAACGGAAAAAATTGCCAAAATAGGAAAAAAACGAAATCGCGCCCAAAAAGGAAAAAAACATGGAAAAAATTAAAAAACGCGTGGCCCGCTCCCTGGCCGCTCCCTCGCGCGCTCCCGCTCCCGCTCCCGCTCCCGGATAAACCGGCGTTTCCGGTAACGTAGCAGATTTGTAATGAGTGTTTACTATTGTGTGTCCACTGTAAACTTGGATTGTACTCTACATATTACATAACTAGCTGTGTTGCGTGGTCTTCCCTTCCAATTGGATTGTTGTGTTGGGGTTTCATGTACAACTGGGGCTATTGTGTTGGTTTATGTGACTAGCTGAGTTTAATTTGTGTAAATCGAAGTGGCTGTTGTTGCCTTTACTTCCAGCTGTAACCTTACTTTAAGCTTCATTCAGATTGTGATCCCTATGTCGCTGTTTGGTTCTCATTGCTGTATGTAATTATTTTACAACGGTTTATCCAAGCAAGAGTTTTTTCTTTTGGCCTGGTGATGCATAATAAATGTGGGATGTTTTAGTATTTGTTTAATATCCAATATTGAAAAGAAATCACAAAAAACTTTAGAGTTGATACATTATCCAGAAAGGGACATTACAGTAGTATAAGAGCAATAATCCCGTCAACGGGTAAGAGATAGAACAGTGATGTAGCTAGCCTGTGAATTGTGGTGGAAACTCAGATAGATCATTTTATGGATTTGATAGAACAAAGACTAGATAGAATGAACAAGCATTTGGAAGAATCAGAATAGTATGCAAGATCTAGTGGCATCAATAAAAATACAGCTGGTTAAAAAAGAGTTGAAGAAGCAAGAGTCAGAAGAAGAACAATGGCAGCAACAACTCAGAATTGATTATGAGGTCAAAAGATTGCTAAGAAGGAGATCAAGGAGCAAGAACCCAAGAAGGAAGAAGAAAAGCTAGGACCAAATCTAAAAGAAAGTGAATAGACCAGTGGGCCACTAGCATATAAGACTGAATTTCAGAATAATCTTGTTGATAGGCATGCAATTAAAGAAACTGTTTTAGTTGATTCTAATGCTGAAATAAATCTATCAAAATCTCCTACTTCAGTCAAAGAAGGTACGCACTCTTATAATTTCAGCTCAAGATATGGGAATGTTAACACATATCTATTTCAGTTTTGCCATCATTCTATAAAGGGTAAAGGAGTGACGATAGATAAGGTGCAAAGCATTTTTGTCATGCGTGCTGCTAGAAGAGTTTCTCCTCCACTTGGCCATTGTTCTCAGCAATAGGGGAGTTCACCTTAAGGCCTTCATATAGTTGAGTGGAGTACAACAGTTTCCACCAGGAGTATCGCAGGATCGGTATTGCCGAAGCTATCACTAGTTGGTTTTTGTCGTTCTGTCCCTTTAGCAAGGGGGAGCTATGGAGACCAAGTCCCTCAAGTGAATGCTCTACCAAGCTTAAACCTGGAGTCGAGGGTTGATCCCCAAAGACAACACTTGCCCCTGAGCCGGCCTGAATGGGACTCTTACAATTCAAGAAAATCAGGAAACAGATCCTTGGCACAAAATTGTTTGTGCATAATGGTGTGGAATCTATGTGATATTTTGAGATCTATAAAGGGTAGAGTTATCATTATCCCATACAAATGGATAAGAAAAAATCTGAATTGACCTTGTTGGTGTGTGTTATTTTCCACATCATTAGGTTGAGTCAACTCACTTAGGTGAGATCGTAGGTCCATGTGTCATTTAGGGGTCATTATGAGATTCTCTTATGCGTCAGTGCGTCAACGTGTTAGTCCGTCAGTGCATCAGTGCGGCATATGCGTCATTGGGAGTTACACTTCTATTCTGGGAATGTAACTCCCCCTCTCTACTCGAGTTGTCATGATTGTAGCACTGGGGGTTACTCAACACCTCCTATATGTACACCCCATTTGATCTATGAGATAGAGGAGAGTTTTATGGCTTAACCAGGTTCTTCCCGTGTTTCAAATCTTTGCATGCACATTTGGTTGATGCTCGCTCCTCCCGAGATCTCTTCACGTTGCCATTCGCACGTTCGTTGATGTGCACGTCATCCCTCGTGATCCTCGCTTGCGGGTTTTAAACCCTCTTTCATGGTATCAGAGCGGATCTTGTGGATCCATGCACTCCTCGGTGTTGCTCGTGCGTTTTCTGGCTTCTGGCATGATATTCAGATTCTCGTTGCATGTGTCATAATGGTTATTTCGATTCGTGCTCTTCTTGCATTGATTTCGGGCATGTTTATACCTCTTGCTTGGGTTGTTCGTGTTGTTTGAGGTGGTGGTGTTCAAGTTTTTGGTGTTTTTTCAAGTTTAGTTTCTTTGACGCTTTGTTCAGTTTGGGGTTTGCATGAGTCTTTGGAGGTGTTTTTTGAGGGTATTTTTAGGAGTTGGTTATGAGCCCATCTCAGCCTTGTGGCTCATTATACTTTTGCATTTTGTACCCTTCATCCATGTTCATTGTAACTTTTTTGGTTTGGACTCTCGTGTTTTTTTTGCATTACTTTTTTGATGCTTAGCTGGGTCTTGACTCGACTGTATTCCTGCACTATTCTCCTTGGACGTTCTTTTTTTGCATTGATACAGGCATTTTCTCGCTGCTCATGGTTCTGCGTTGACAGTGTTTTCCCTAGCTGGCAGTCTTGTTTAAACTCAATCTACCCATGTGTTCCCATGGTCTCCTCCTGGATTGGATGTGTGCATTCCCAGTATTGGCTGTTTTCTGTGGAAAAACATTTTGTCTTGGCTCAGATGCAACCTACCTCTGCATCCCTGCATCTCCAACTCAGGATACTTCGACCACTCAAACTCGTTGTGTTCGTGGTTTGGTCCCACTCCCTCCATTGGTTGGGAAATGTGCAGTTGGTTTGGTGTTTTCCGTTGCTGGTTGTTTCTAAACGTTGAGTTTTACACAGTCAAACTTCCAACCCTGTGCACGGATGATTTTCAACGCTGGTGAAAAACATTCATGAGAATCTACAGTTCAGTGGTGATATCAACAACTTCCATCTAACACGCAGCTCCACAAATGCTTCCTAATTTTTCTGAATCACTTGGTTACCAGCACATGGCCGCCAAAATCATGTGAATTCCTTGTGTTTGACTCTGCAACCTTGGACGGTTACCCCTCTGCCGCTTGGATGTCTTTTGCATGCAGCGATTCTGCAACTTTTCCAACTTGGCACCTGCTCCATCTTCCACGTCAGCTCACACATGGTGACTGTTCTCACTGTTACTAGTTACAAAATCTGGTTCCTAACCTGCACTTGGACTGAAAGTTTCCTGCTTGACAACGTCTCCTTCGTTCCAACACAACCCAGCATGTTTTTGACCCTCCAACTTGGGATGTGACAACTCGCCACATGGTCATAGAAGTAAATGTGGGCCCACCACATTCCTTTTTTGAATTTGTTTGTAGGTTAAAACAATCTTTTTTAATGTTTTAAGGTGATTAAAACATTTCATTGTAATTGGCATTGTAAAATTTGGCTATTTTTTGCTTGTATTATGCCCTTCCTACGAGCTTGTCGAAGACGGAGGGTGAGGTCCGGGGTTGGCAGGAGGCTAATCCCCCCTCGCAAGTCAAAACAAACCCCTATGCCTAAAATTTGATGCCGTTTCCAACGGGTACCCACACGATACCCTTTGCACCCATTTTGGGAACTTTTTTAATGCGTTTGCAGCATTTAGTGACATTTTTCCATCAGTTGCGGGAATTGTTTTAATGCTATAACTTTTGACTCGCTGCTCATTTTTTAGCACTTCTTTAGTCAAAGTTGCATGATTTTTTCACACATTACATGATGACATTGTAAGTTTTGTAAACGACACTACTTTATAAAGTGCCACATTCTGGGGGGGTTGACTGTACTCTTGGGCTTTCACACGCAGATGCATTATCAGCCGAGTCTGACGTCTTGCTTTTGTGCATCTTGCATTTTTCATCATGGAGAGTGCTCTTTCCAGACTTGAGCGTCGTAGGATCACTTTACAGCCTCCGCCACTTCTCATCGGGAGAGGGAACTATTCAGCTTGGCGTGCTTCCATGGAACGTTACTTCACCCACGAGGGTCTTTTACCCTTCTTGCTTGGGCCAGTTCCTGCACCCACTGATCATCGTCATCTAGAGGAATTTCTTGACACTTGTGACCACATATTTGGTCACATGATGATGCATGTCTCTTGTTCTCCTTGGTTTCACGTGGCAGACTCAGATCCACCTCACCGTGTCTGGAGCATTCTTTAGTCCCTCTATGGAGACCCTTCACATATTGCCACCATTGTTGTTGCTGCTGATTCAATTGTCTCCTCTTCTTCGTGTGATGGCAGTTCCACTGACATAGACTCACTTGATTCTACTTCTGATGATGAGGATTGTGCACCCAATTCTGATGTCGAGAGTACTACAGAGGACTCTTCTCCTCTTTCTCTCACTATTCCAGAGAGTGTTGACACATCCCACATCTCATCAGATATCGAGCAGTCTCCTACTCAATCTCACACCGTCATCACACCCGCCTCCTTTCCACTTCCAGTGTGCGAGGCCCCTTCCACTCCTCTACCTTCATTGGATGACTCATACCTATCTGACATCGCTCTTCTGTTTGTTGAGCCCCCTCATTGGGACGAGTATTTGCCTGACCTTAGTCATCTTTTCGTAGAGTCCACTTGTGATGCTCTACAAGTCCCTCATCCATCTACAGGTATTTCAGAGGAGTTCATCATCTCTGTTGTTGGGAGTGCCCCTTCCGGGAATCATGTCACTTCCACATTTCCAGAGACCTTCATTGATCCACCCTCAGCTGTGGATCCCTTTTCTGTTGTGGAGGATGTTTTGTTCCCTTCACATCACTTGGACATCCTTTCTATGGGTGTTCCTCTTTTTCACTCTGATATTTCTACACACGTGGAATTACCTTCAGTTCCTTGGCACTCACTCGCTAGACCTATGTCACACTTCCATGCACCAGACTCAGAGTTCTTCAAGTTACTACCTTAGTTTCCTTTGTGGAGTGGGCGGACTTCCAGCATGTCATTTCTGTCCTTCCTAAGGGTAGGCACACAGTTCGTTGTGGGTGGCTCTTCTTCAGTCTAGAGGTAGAGGATCTCGTCATTGACATTCTTCTGGGAGACCTCCTAGAGCTACAGAGTTCAGATCTGTCCATGGCATCTTCTGCATTCCTCTCATCTCCCTCTCCTCTTCTCTTCTTCTTCTTTCCGAGAGATTACCTCTTTGTACATGGGTACCTTTTCAGGCTCGTCTATGGCCGGGACCCATATTTGGCATCTTTCTTAGATTAGAGAGTGTGTTTTTCTCTTGTGGTGGATGTTTTTCCCACTGGGTTTTCCTTCACTGCTTGGGATCTTTTTCTTGTACGTGGGTACCTCATCAGGCTTTGTGCCGGGACCCATTTCTCATTTCTGACTTGCCGCCTCATCCTAAGTTACGATGAAGGGGGGGTGTTGGTGTGTGTTATTTTCCACATCATTAGGTGAGTCATCTCACTTAGGTGAGATCATAGGTCCATGTGTCATTTAGGGGTCATTATGAGATTCTCTTACGCATCAGTGCATCAACACGTGGTGCGTCAGTGCGTTAGTGTGTTAGTACGTCAGTGCGTCATATGCATCATTGGGAGTTACACTTCTATTATGGGAATGTAACTCCCCCTCTCTACTCAAGTTTTCATGATTGTAGCACTGGGGGTTACTCAACACCTCCTATATGTACACCCCATTTGATCTATGAGATAGAGGAGAGTTTTATGGCTTAACCAGGTTCTGCCCATGTTTCAAATCTTTGCATGCACATTCAGTTGATGCTCGCTCCTCCTGAGATCTCTTCATGCTTCCGTTCGCACGTCCATTGATGTGCATGTCATCCCTCGTGATCCTCGCTTGTGGGTTTTAATTCATAATTCGATAAATAGATTAACATATAATATTGCACATGCCTGTGGCCATCATAGGAAACATTTTGATATGCGCAGGCACATAGATCTTTTTGCCCAAAGCAGCCTACACATCCTAATGTGTTTTATAACAAAATGGCATCATGGCTTTCAAAATTCTTAATTTCCAAGGTTATTTATAAGTTAAGGCCTTTTCAAAATGTTGCCATTCATCATGTCGAAGGAATTTTAATTAGGAAGCTGACATTTTGGTCAAACAAGCCAGCCATTCAGGTTTAAAAGAGGAAGGGCATCGGTTACAAAAATTATAAATGTCACTACTCCAAGATCAAATAAACTAGTCATCCTTCGTGGGCGATTCCATTGCCTGTTCTGCGAGCTTCCTTCACAACTTTCTTCAGATACTATGATCAGAGATGTCTTGCCCTCTACCTTCAGGAGGCCATCAGGCTCCGGGACAGGCTCCTCCATCCTCCCCCCCAACGGATGGCTACTAGGCTGATCAATGAAAAGAGGTCCTTGTGTTTTATTGTATTGATCTCATAAGTATCATATGTGAGTCATCTTATTTGGACCCTCAGCCTATGGTCCGTACGGGTCCACGTGACCCGTCCGTAGATGCCAAACTAAGCGCTTGGCTCCTGGCCTAAGGCATGTCTTTTTGAAAAAAAAAATGTGACAGTAATTCTTCGGGCTTTCTCCTGATAAACCGCCTTCCCTCCCGATCGTCAAGAATCCCCAGGCATTCCACAGTCTCTAGTTTATTTTACAAATGGTGCACTGTGAGTTACTCTCATCCGGCCTCAAGTGATTTGGTGATACCAATCTGGGGATGTTGGACCTTCTTCCGCTCCAATCCCCACACTGTCATCTCTCTCTTCTTCATTTCTGGCCTCTGTTGTTTCCTTCTCCTCCTCTCCTTCTCTCATTGTATTTCGGGTGACCCGTTTGGGTCCTCTTGCTGGGTTTGCTTGCTTTGTACTCTTCAGTCCCATTGACCTACTTTTGTGGTCATGTGTTGGACATTAATAACATTATCTTATCTTATCTAATCTTAAAGACATTATGTTTGAATTTTGAGGGTAGATTACACAAAATAACTTTCTTTTTTCAAGAACCTGCACTGCTTTTCTCACTGAGGTTGCTCAAAAATGCGACTTCTAAGTCAACGGGCAAGAAAAACCAGAACTATTCTTGGAGGCATTGCCAGAGTCGAAACTGTCACAGAGCAGAACAAAGATAAGAATTATAGGAGAAAAGGTGCAAGAATTCAAAGTACTGTATCAACAAGAGACAGCAGTTTCATGAGAGGATTGAAAAATTAGAAGGAAAACCCAATAAAAAACTGGTTCAAGTTTCAAATGAAGGCAAAATCAAGGGTAGAAATAAGGGCAAGCGCATTGTCTAATCTAAAGAATCCAAGGGCAAAGAACCCTTTCAATCCTGTGTATCTTCTGTGCTAAATTTATGCAACAAGGGTGAGCCGAACCTGCTTGATCTTTACTTTGGGTTCAACTTAAAAACTATGTTACATGAAGTTCACATAAATGGGGCATGTGGGAATGTGTTCCTACAGTGTTTATACAAGTTTAGGAACATTGGGGGGATGTACACCTGCAATGTCTAGAACATTTTGGGAACATTTATTTATTTTTACTGATAAAATAGTGAAAGATAGAAGAAACACGGTGTTATCATAAAAATAAAATATAGTAAAATAAAAATACAATGGATTTGAGTTCCAACTTTTTAATCTCATCATTTGACATTAATTGATGACCTGAATCTAAACAAAAAATTAAAACTAATAATCATATCACTTATAAGATTTAATGTTCATGAGACTAAATGATGATACTTGTACCAATAAATTCAAATTGAATTGGCAAGTCTGAAGATTGATATCATACATGTCCAATAAACTCATAAATATTAAAAGATAGTTCAAGTCACAAACATAAAAAATAGTATACCACGAGATAATTATTTAATAGACAAAGGTATATCTGCCAATAACCAAATAAACATGGAGCAAGCCTGACTAATGGCTCATGTGCGCTACTGCTAGCACTCTTTTGTCAGCTTCCATGCACTTGAAACTTGCCTCAAGGCGTAACATTATACATGGCAATATTATTAACGATTTTGGGATCCTCTGGCTGGTCAGACATGGTGAGGGGAACCCCAGCTAATCCATATTGAAGATCTACACTCTCCTCGTCACTGTATGTGTAATCCTTAACATCAACATCCCAATATGTGGTAGTCGCTTCAATTACTTTGTAGTTTTCTAGACTTAAGATGCAAGCTGCAAACTGCAATGTAATTCAGCATGTTTCTTCTCTCCTAGGTGCAAATTGGTTTTTCTTGATAGTGTGGCTGAAGCTATAAGTAGAGTGCTTATAGCTACTAACGGACTATCAGTTTGGGAGAGCAACTGAAAAGAAAACTAAGATTTAGGGTTTTGTTGTCATGCATTGGTTTCCTTCGTGCCAACCGAACTTAGTCTTTAGCTGCATTGGTTTGTTAAATGGAATGCAGTTCTACAAATTGAAGAAATTGCTGTAGAAGCTTGATGGCCTCCTCAATATACTTTTTCTTCATGGCAGTACAATTTTCTTGATTTACCTCATCATCATGAATCAGAGCTATTATTCTAGGCCTATCTATACACCTTTTTGTAGGTTTCCATGTGCAAGTGCGTGTTCATACAATCCCACCTATGTTGCTTGATTGGTCTCTACTCCATTTGATTTTGCCAATGTAAGGAGTAGTCGGTTAAAGATTACACCAATGAGTTCAATGACTACAGTGTGCGTCTGTTGCAGGGCTTGACAAAGCAACATATGGTGTTGAAGTATGTAAGCTAATGCTCACCTGATATTCGTGTGAAGATTGAGTTCTTGGCTTCCAACATGTTGGGGCAAACATATGGTAATGCTGCCAAGATGGAAGCCAAGGCAAGGACGCAACAAAAGTTTTCCTTTTTACCTGGTACTATACGTGAGAACCAACCTGTGCATAGTACCCTCCCTGGACAAAGAAGAGCCCTTTGTGCAAAGAAGAAAAACCTAAGAAGGCTGCACATCACTAGTAGGCTCCAATGCCTTCATCTTGGGACAAAAGAAAGACGAACCAAGGTGACAAGTGGTGTTACCAACTTTTGCACAAGCTAATGCAATGATGATGAATGCCACACTCAACAATCCTTGCTTGTGGAATCTAGATTTGGTCTTGAATAAGTAGATGATGCCGGTTTAGATGCTAGTTGTTTGAACCATAGTTACCAAATCCGGCCGGATCTACACAAAATTCGGCCGAATCCGGATTTTTCAGCTGACGTGGATAAATTTTGTCCGGGTCGGCCATATTAAAATTTTTCTATAGGTTTCTGGAAAAAACAGTCAACTATCAACCTTATATATTAAAAATATAACATTTTACATTACACTATTAAATTTTTTCATTGTATTTGTCAAATTTTCATATATATAAAATTCAACTCTTATATTTCGGACCGGATTTTTCCAAACTTTTTCAAGAATTCCAGATTTCAGATTTTTTTGCCTTCCCAAACTGATTGGGATTTCTGGACCTGGTAACTATGGTTCGAGTGCAAACATTTCTACCATTGATGCTTCAAAGGAATTAGAATGACTCATTCTGATGAAATGTCGTGTCAAGGGTCAACCTCTCCATGTCATCATCGATAATGAGAGCCAGAAGGACGTCCTTACACAAGATGCCGTCCAATGCTTAGGCCTTAACATTGAAGCACATCCTTGAGCATGCTTTGTTGGATGACTTTAGCAAGGGAATAATACCCAGGGTTGGTATAATGCACTTATGTGTATGTAATCAAACCCCCAATGGGAAAAATGACTTACGATGTTGCACCACTAGAGGTTTGTGACATTTTGCTTGGAAGATTGTGTGTATGACTGTAATGCTACTTATTAAGCCAAGTTGTAGCACTGGATGATCCATTTTAAAGATGCCAAACAATGTCTCAAGCTCATCTTGCACACAAAAAAGTTTGTGCTATCCGTATTACTTTCCAAAGCCAAGTCGTGCAATCATCGTTGTAGCAACAACTCGACCAGTTACTACAATAATATGGAGACATCTTTGTAGAATGGAAATTCCTTCCAACACATTGCGCGGTAAGAACTTCAAATTGATTTGGTTCCTTGTTATGTCCCCTTTTCTGGGACATTCCTAAAAGCCATCTATTGGTCTAGTTTGCATTGTAACCCCTTGGCATGCCTTGCGCTACAAAGGGGAGTTGTCTCTAGTTATGTGCACATAGTTTAATTAATTTCCTAATATTAAATTAGGAAAAAATAAGTAAAGTGCACATAGTTTTAGTAGTAAATATTTTAATTATGTTTTAATGTGAGTTTATGTTTTCCCTCCAAAAAGGGATAGGTCGGTCATTGAATGTTGCACCCCTTAAATCTATAAAAGGTGGTTGCATGACCTTTAGTGGGCATGTTGGATTGATTATTTGATTTTACTCCATGCTTGGAGAAAAGGGATGTATGCGCTAGGTTGTTGATGCTCTTGTTGAAGAATCTCATTTTGCAAGTCTATTAAAGCTGGTTTGAAGATCTCATTGAAGTTATCTTGCTGCAATATATTTATGAGTTTGTGCATTAAATTAATATCTCTTGGCAACGAACTGTTAAGGGATTATTCTTCATATTAGTAATTGATTTTATGCCTAACCCTAGCGACTTCATTGGGGATTTGTTGTTGTTTGAGTGGCCCTTTGGCCTCTAGAAATCCTGATTTCTATTTTTATTTGCTGCTGCTATTTGGATAATAAAATCTGCTGAGTTTTGTGCCCAAATTCCATGTGCTAGGGTTTCATCTACACAGTTTTAGAATTTGTGGGTTGTTTTGCATGCCTTCTATTTATTGAGAAATTATGTTCTATAGCTTGTTGGAAAACTAAAAATATGAAGAATCTTTTGGCTTTGGTTTGATAGAAAAATATTCAGTATAGAAGAAGTTATTAATTTTTGAAGTTCAGCTGTTTTGGGTGCCATTTTTATTTTATAATTGCTGCTAAAAAATCTGAACTAAAAAAGATTGTGATTATAATTTGTTCTCCCATCTAACTCACCACCTTGGCTAATTCCAACCCCATTTTGGGTTGTAATTAAGTGGACATTGGGTTATTTGTAATTAAAAGGATCTCATTCTTCTTAGTTCGATTTGGGTTAAGAGTGTTGCAGATTTCCATTTATCCCTAAAAGGGATATTACATTCCTTGATCCCTTTTTCTGAACAATCCACTATATTGCATGCCCATTTGGGAGAATGATGAAGACTAACACCAAATACAAGAGCTTCTTGATCAAGCCAAGATAAGGCCAAACTCTTGTCCTTGTGGTAACGCGATGGTCCTTAGACCAAAGAAATATGACACATCGTTGTTTTGTGGTGACTATCGTGTGCTCAACAAGGTAATGGTGAAAAATTAGTGTTCACTGTTGTGCATTGACGACCTTGATCAAGCCAAGATAAGGCCAAACTCTTGTCCTTGTGGCTATGTGATGTTCCATAGACCAAAGAAATATGGCACATCGTCCTTTTGTAGTGACTATCGTGTGCTCGACAAGGTAATGGTTAAAAATTAGTATTCATTGTTGTGCATTAACAATCTCTTAGAACATCTTTGAGGTGCACAATACTTCACCAAGATTGGCTTGAACTCTAGTGTCTAGTGGCCTTTAGGTACTAGTTGATAAGGACGACATTGAAAACAACTTTCAAAACCAAGGAAGGATCATATTAGTGGTTGGCTATGACTTTCGGCTTGACAAATGTGCGAAAAATATTAATTTCCCTGGTGAATGACATACTTTGGCCTTTAACCATTCCTTTTTCATCGCATAATTGGATTACATCTTCATCTACAACAAGACTTTGGAGGAGCACGTGGAGCATGTCTTGTGCATTTTAGACACATTACACAAACTCAAATTGCAAGCTAACTTAGCGAAGTGTACATGTGGCATCAGGTAGATTCAAAACTTGGGCTGCATTATTGATTGCACATGCATTCATGATTTAGTGAAGAGCAAAGTGATCCAAGATTGGTCTACTCTGTGCAATCGTACTGAGTTGTGAAGTTTTCTTAAGCTTGATTACTTCTACTATAGGTTCGACCTTGGTTTCTAACACATATCTTGGCCACTCATTCACATCTTGTGCACTAGAGCAATCATGCACTGAGCATTTGTGAAACAACATGCCTTCAAGGAGCTCAAGCAATGCCTTTACACATGACCTGTTTTGAAAGTGTCCAACATTATTCAACCCTTCGAGATTCAAACTGTTGCATCCAACTATGTACTCAACACAATACTCACAAGATTGATAGCCGATTGCATATCATTCCAAGACATTTAGTGATGCACTTCAACGTTGCGACTATGAAAAAGAGTTGTATGCCATTGTGTAAGTAGCTAAACAATGATGTCACTGCATCTTGGTTAAGGAGACAATCATCCATTTTAATCATAAGTTGATTCAATTCTTGCTCACATAAAACAAGTTGGAGGACGCGCGCCACATGAAGTGGATGACTTGTAGGAGTTACATCTAGTGATCAGGCACACGAAAGATAAAGACATTAAAGTTTTATATTGCATTTGTCACACTCCAATACAAGTGCTCATCAGAGTGGTTGATATGCATGACCATGATTTCTTCAACATGATATCTATCTACTTAGCAAACCAAGACTTCGAAGAAGCCTACACCACCCTCGCCAAGTAAACAAGTTCACAAACTCCACACATTTGACATGCTTCTCTGCAAGCTTTGACATCTGCATGTTCTTGAAGGCATACTGCATACCTCGGCAAAGGCTCATTTTGCAGGCACACTATGCCAAGACATTAGGACACATTGGCATTCACACGACAATGACAGTTCTACATCGACACTTGTACTGGCGTGACATGCACACTGACATTGAGCGCCACATTAAGTCTTTTATTCCTTGTTACATTCCCAAGCCTAGAAATAGGAAACTGAGACTTTACATACCTTTGGTGGTACCATCTAGGCCACGGGAATCTATTGTTATGGATTTCTTGATTGAATGATCTACAACAAGCACAAGGATAATTTTGTGTTCATTGCAGTGCATAGGTTTTCGATAATGGCCATCATGGTTGGCTGTAAGCAAAGTATCTATGGATAGAATACCACATACTCATTATTAAGTTGTGGTTAACGTACACTTTGAACTCCCAACATCCATTGTGTTGGATTGTGAATCAGGCTTTATCAATCACTTCTAGCAAGCATCATGGGAAATGATGGATACAAGATTAGACCTATCTACAACATTTCATCTCAGGCAGATGAGCAAAAAAAAGTTGTTTACCACACACTTGGTTCATTTGTTGCATATGTACGACTCACATTGCACAGCTTGGGTGGAAATTTGCTTTACATCTAAACATGCTTAAAATAGAGCTTTGCACAATTCTTTGGGCATTGTCCAATCCAGAAATGTCTCGAGTTCAAACCAGTGACACCCCTAGAAATATCCTACCGTGCAATCCAATAGAGAATTGGATGCACAAGAAAAGGAAGTCGACAAGGCACACAGTTATCTGCAACACATCCAAGTTGTTCACCAATAGGTTCAGCAACTACTCTTGCACCAATTGCTGAACTACAAAGAGTGCCATGACGTGCATCACTTACCTCATGAGTTCAAGGTTGGTGAATATGTTGGTTGCATCTTCAGAAAGAACGCTGCAAGGGTCCACACTGAAAGATCAAGCCTGTGCGCCATGGTCCTGAACACCTTTGTTCTTGATTTGGCACTATAGTTTGGCCTACATCTAGTATTCAATGTGGAATTCCTTAAGCCATTCTTTCCACCTTTGCTTGAGCCAACAACAACTTAACATCCTTTAGATTTGGATCCAAAACACTTGTGCTCAACACCAAAGGATCAGATCATTGAAGTGACTCTCGTATAGATATAGTCTACTGAGAGATTAGACAAGCAGTAATAGCATACGTAGAATAGAAATTCTACATACATACCATAACAACTTATGAAACAATAGCAACTTTGTATTCCTCAAGATCACTTCTACTAAAATCTTTCTTCGTTCAGTGAGGACTTGATAAAGTGCTCTTATCAGTTCCAATGGTTGCCAGTTCATATATGCGTTACAAACGTCGTACAAAGTCTTATTAATCTTCTAACCAAAATGCTGACAAAACTCTTGCAAAACATTTTGGTCACATCTGTTTTTTATTAACCTTTTAAACCTTTTATATTATCCCCCTTTAGATTAGTTGGACTCCATTCCGACTATACAATAAAAACGTTCAAAAAAAAAAGGAGGGGAAGAGTTCCTGGATGATGAGGTATGGGTTGACCCACTTGAACGCTTGAAAGAGCAGCTTTTGACTGATGCATTTGAGTTCTCAAGGTATAGATTTTGTCTGTTTGTTGAAGTTGCTTGGCTGCTACGAGCTCTCATTCCGATGCATGCTTTACCATACAATCTGCTTCTTGCATCATGCTTTTCTCATTGAGGATGTCTTGTTTAGTTATCTGTAATTTAGTTTTTACCTGGCTTAGTTCTAGCGCGAAATTTTCCACTTTCCTACTTTGTGCCTATGTGACTTGCGCCTGTTGGGATAGTTGCAACTGAGAGCAACCCTGTTGGTCCCCTATTTTCTGTCTCAGGTCTGCCACTTCACTAATCAAACCACCCTTCTCACCATGCACCTGTTGTTGGTTGCACGTAGAAACCTGGAGCAGCAAGTATTGGTACTTAAAGTTACATTCTATGTTTCATAAAACTTTGAGAACTTTCTGGACAGGAGAGGTAATTGCACTAGCAGCCTGTGTAGGCATCCACTGATCATGCATGCGAGAAAGATTATGTGCAGGCCACTTCTCCTAGTTGAAGATGCTTAGAGTAGGTTCTTTGCATTTTTCCAGTGGTTTTTAATTACCTTGTGTTCTTTTTAGAGGGTAAAATATATTGATAACCAAAAAAATATTACACAATGAAAATTGCTCAACAATAGAGAAGCTCAAGAGTGCTACAAAATGTCAGAGAGAGACAGTTTTAGAGAGACCAGATAAAACAAAGATCCAGGTGCTGAGAGGATATGAACACTATAAACATTCCACCAACCTCTGTTTCTTTGAAAACACTGGTTTCTGGGGACTACCTTGTACTCCTTAATTATCCACATGCATACTTGAAGCCTCATTGTCCTCTACCTGGATGGGATGCAGCCGTTTGTTCATCATAACTGCAGACTGCCTAGGGGGATGCTGTGCTGCTGGGTTAGGCCTGGATCTTATCATGCTTTCAGTTTTTGTTATATGCACACTTGGCTCCCTTGGGCTGGACTGTGTTGTGGCTGAAACCGAGCTTGTTAACCAGACTGGTCCTGGGGTTGCCATACACACATTTAATCTTATCTTCGTCATCCTTTAATTTTTTAACTTAGTTTTCCGCAATCAAGGCCATATTGGCATCCTCTAATCTGGCATATGCTCAAAGTGAATGATGAATACTTTTAGGATCTAAATGTTTTGATAGATAATGGATGAAAGATAGTCTCTTATGTTGTTTTCTACCTGGTTTCCATCAAATACCTCAATTTAATGCTCTATTATGATTTGCAGCCTTATGTAGCACCTCCTCCTGCCTGGCCTCATCCTGTGGCATCTTCTATATCAAGCAGAGTTTTGATCGAGCTCAGTATGTTAACAAGTGTGATATCTGCCATCCCCTTTGCAGTGGGAAGCCTTCTATCACAAATGGTTTTTACAGTCATAATTCTCGTGGCGTTTCTTATAATTACTATAGTATATCCAATTGCATATTATTTAGCAGTGTTGGTTGCCAATCTGTTCCGAAGATATGTGCCATCACTATTACTCATTTTGACTGGAGGACTCAAAAACCTGTTTGCCATCATGAAATACTTTATAACAGATGATTTTAAGGCATTGGTGCAGACAGCAGGTATTATGGTATTTGTTATTGCATGCATGACTGCTCTCATAAGATTCACTCTTATTAGGAAACCGAAAGACATGAGGAATTGGGTAAGCTTGGCCATTTTTATTTCTAAATATATGTAGAGGCTAATAAGTGTATGCTATTTTGGTGAACCTTTGAATCTCATTGTCAAGATTTTGTCAATATGCAAACAAGTAATTAATGGTAAACTGTTGGCGTCTTGCAGGATATATGGACAGCTCTTGAGTTTGCACAATCCAAACCTCAAGCCCGAGTAGAGGCAAGTTCTCATGTTTCATTTGTCCCATAGGCTGTTTTTGGTAGCCTCGTGGACATTAAAATATCTTCTTCTTCGTCTTATTTTTTTGGGATAAGGCATCTCTGCTATTGATTCCTCATCGAATAAGGCATCTAAGCTAGATAGATATGTTAATTGGTTTCATATATTTAAGATTGGTTTTCCAGGGAACAACTGGGGTTACATTTAGTGATGTTGCAGGCATGGATGATGCAGTGTCACAGTTGCAAGAAGTACGTTTCTATCTTGCTTCTTGTTTCGGAATTTTTTGGCTTTTTTAATGATATGGTAATGAAGCAAAATTATAAAAGTTTACCATTTTCTACGGAGTATGTGTTTTAGTCATTCTTTGAATAAAATTTATAGTTTTCCAATTTGAAGTATTTATTATCATGAGTAACAAAAGGTCATGTTTTAGTTAATTATTCCAATTGTAGTTAATTAGGAATTAGAACGATTCATGTGAGGTAAGCAAGCCAATAGGATTCAAGGGACTCACCCTGCCAATCAGGTGTGGTTGTGAGGTCATCTGGCCATTTAGATCATTTCTCGGTTTCCTAAGGGTCATCTATAAATAATTCCATCTCCGTCAGCCATGTCACCCTTATGAGAACTCTGAGAGCATTCATGAAAGACACGACGCTTGCGGGTAAGCTCCTTGTGTGCTTGAGAGGAACCGAGGCACCTTGCATGCTACATTAAAGAACTTCTGAAAAATATAATTAAAGATTTCATTTTCGTTGCTTATACATGCTTATTGTGTTCATTTGAGCTTCTTGTTCATCTCCTTTGATTGGAGAATATATAGGAAAGATCCTGGCTTGTTTTCTGTTGATTTTGCTCAAGTTTGTGTGATTAAGGAACTCCATATGGTATTCAGAGTTTTCTAATTACTCCTCATGGCAATACAGCAAATTTCTTACAATCTATTGCAATTTTTGAGGATAAATTTCTATCACTTGTGTGAACTCCTACCTCTTCTCTCCCCCTTTCTTCAGCAACTATGTTTTTTGTTACTTTTAGTTACTCTTCATGGCAATCTAAAAAATTTCTTGCAATCTATAACAAATTTTGAGGAGAAATTTCTATCTCTTGTGTGAACACCTTCCTCACCTCTCCCCCTTTTTGAGCAAACATGTTTTTTTGTCAAAAGTAATAGATTAGATGTATTGTCCCCCTTTTCAAATTAGCACCAATTGAAGACTCCTTGCCATTTTTCTTCCCGTGACCAAGAAGGAATTGCACAAGGGAAGTCCTTAAGTTTCATTTTCTTTCATTGTTATTAATATTTTTCTTTTGTATTTTCCTCCCTAAGGCAGTTCGGCTGGGTTTTGTGCTCCCAACATGAAATTAAAGGATAAAGTAGGCTCCTTAAGAGGTCAACAAGGTTGGAGAGTTTCCAACATGGAAATGTAAGATAAAACAAGCTTAAGAGGTCGGTATAATATCCCCTTCCTAGTCGAAGACACTTAGCCCAATTTTTTTTCCTGATGGCTAAGGGGTGATAAAAAAGGAGAACTATAGTCTTAATAAATTATTATAAAGTTCATAAAAAGAAACTTTATGAAAAACACTTATATTAATTTATTAATGACTTAATAAAAATAAAAGAGAAAAGATGAAGTGAAATTAGAAAAGAAAAAGAAAAGAAGTCACTTTATATTTTTATTTTTGGTAGGGGAAAAATGAGACCCATGTTGGGGATGAGATAAATGCTAAAAAAGAAGTAAATGTGAGAAAATGCATTTGATTGGTGGTTGTGGGTGGCTACTAAGCCAAGATTGCTTATAAAAGCAAGTGTACTTGGCTTTGTAAAACATCTCTTTTATTTTATACAAATTTTGAATTTTGTCCGAGCTTTGTAAGCTTTGCAAATCACTTTAAATGACAAAAACCTCTTGAAGTCATCTATGTTGGGGTGATAATGTCAAGTGGGATATCTACCACTACTGTACACTCCATATTATTTTAAAGTTTATGTTTTAAACTTTATTATGATGGTGCTCCACATTTAAGAGTGAAGCGGCTCGACCAATTCACCCACGCATATTGATTTGGGTGATCCCTCTCGAGATTGGCTATCAACAATGTTTACTTTTGTATAGATTGATGTTAAGACTGAGATCAGATTGGAAGATCATTCGATGGTCATTGCATTAAATGATTGAGAAATATAGCTCTGTAATCATCCTGTGAAACCAAGGTGTGAAGTGGAAGTGTTGGTTAAAGTCTTGACAATTCTTAATACAGACAATGCTTTATTACAGTGGGGTTTTTCCTTAGGTTTTCCCCACTTAAATATGGTGTTCTCTGTCTTTGTCTTTGTTATTTGCTTTCAACTCTTGTTATTACATTCTGTAATCTGGACAACATAATCTATAATCTTTGACATTTATTATGGATTTATAATTAGTGTATTATTCATTCCTTATAAATCCTGACATGGTATTAGAGCTGGTGATTGTCCGTGTGCATGATTGATCTAGAAGCTTTTAATTTGTTGGACTGAAGAAGCTTGAAGTCTATTTACGGATCTTTGAAGCCCAAATAGTTCCGCAATTGTCTTCAAGCTAACCAGGGAGAGGATAAAGTAATTTTTTATTGTTTGTTGAGCATGCATCTAACTCCAAAAGGGGACAACTTTGGAGAAGGCCTTAGAAGTTATAAAAGCAGTTTTGGGGTTTATTATTTCAGGATCTTCGAAATTTAGCAACTACTTCATTGTCTGCAAGTAGCTTCTGCTTTTGCATCAGCAATAGAGGACTAAAGCCCTCATTTACACTCAGATTTGAGGACGGAAACCATCATATCTAAGGGTGGCAATTCTATTCAGGGGTTGCAGTGATCATTTAGGGTACAAGTATTCATCTAGTTCAACGAGTGCATCATATTCAGGGCTGTCTTAGCATCTGGCACAAGTATGGATAACCCCCTATGAGAATGAATTTCAGTACTGGCGTCACATTTGGATGCAATTTTCAGTCATAGCAGTATGCATGTTCTTATCTTCTGTGAGAAAAATTGTATTCAGACATTCTTGTGTTTTTTATTAAAGCTGATTTGAAATAAATAAATGAAGTCTGTTTTTTCCTACATATTGCGGTAGTTGTTTTTAATTAAAAAAAATCAGATTATTGCAGCTTTCATAGAAGTGAGTATTTTATATTGCTTCCCTAGGGTTTCATGTAAATATCAAGATTTATTTAAAATTATTTGACAGGGATATTACAATGATATCAGAGCAAATTTCCTCCCAGCTTGCGGAAGAGGAAAAAAGGAAAGAAAAATTGCGGTTTTGAACTTCATGTAGGGTAGTGATAGAGAAGTCAAGTACTAATAAAGGGAGAAAAATAAAGCTTTAGAACAATAAGAGGAATTATTAAAGCAACAAGTTCTAGAGGCTGTTTTTGAGGAAAAGACGGAAGCTATAGGTAAGAATAACAGTGATTTAAATGAGGCCCGTATTGACAGGATTTTGTAAGGACAGGAATGGTTAGGTGACATAATGGCTCAGTCAATCCACACCATGCAAAACATAAATGTGCAAAGAGCTCCAAATGGGGAGGGAATTTCTTCATGGGTGAACAATAACCAATGCACTTAGAGGACAGTCACCGGTTCTATTGCTAGGCCCTTCCAGCGTGATTTCTTTAGTAGGGAGGAAGCAGTTCCAGATGTAGAAATTCAACTATCTATAACAGATGATATTGCTGCCAACTATGAGGAGTACAGGGTACTTCCAGGTGAGATTAGAGAGGCTATATCAGTCACCAATTTCATCAATTTAAAGAAAAGTAGGGGTGGACCAAGAGCTGAACCTAGACCACAAACTAATAAGAGGGACCTGCAACAGTCATTAAAGAAGTTGTCACTCCCTACTTTTTACGGCTCTCGTAAGAGTGTAACTTGTACATGGATACAAAAGTTAGTACCTTCTTATCACTCAGTCCAATGATGGAAGAGAAGGCCATCAACTTTGCAACCCTTCATCTAGAAGGTATATATCACATGAGTGGTGGAACTATGGGGTAATCACACAAGGACACAATCACATCTACTCATATGGTGAATTCAGTGATAGGTTGATAGAAAGATTTGGTAGAGTTATCCAAAAATACATTTTGGGGAATTAGCTCAACTCAAACAACTGCCTTTAGTGACATTGTAGATGAATTTTAGAAGCTTTTTGTGATGGTACCTGATGTAACATAGAGGAGATCGTTTTGTTCATGGAAGCTTTAACCGAATCTCTTAGGAGTTAAGTGAAAGCTTTCAGCCCTACCTCTCTACAAAGAGCCATAAAAAAGGCTTTGGCTTTGGAGACTTTAGCCCCGAAAGGGAGATATTAGTGTTTAGGACAACCTACATCATATCCAAAATCAACACATTATGGGCAACAGATAAAACCGTTACAGCAAGGGTGGTTTTCAATAGAGAAAGCTACCTAAAACGAGCAAGGAGATAGAAACAAGAAATGAACTCATAAGGAATAAATTGTGTTTCACTTGCAGAGATCCATGGGGACCAGGTCATAGATGTTTTTGCAAAGGACAAGTGCACTATATAGAGGTGATATAAGATGATGAAGGGGAAAAAGAGGATCCAAAAGTGGACAAAGAAGAGGAAGAATCGATAGCTAAAAATAAAGGATTAGAAGGGACTCCAAATGGTATTCTTGCTACACTTTCAGATGCTCCTAGGTAGCATCCTTTTAGAGTTTGTGGAGTACTACATGGGCATTAGGTAATTATTTTGATTGATAGGTGGGGCAACTCATAACTTTATTGATGAGGGTTTGGTCGACCAAAGGGTTTGAAATCAAAGGATTTTTTAGGGTTTTAATTTTACTGTAACAAATGGTTTATTATTCCATGCACTAAGAGGGTGAAGGGATTGGAAATTACTCTTGATAAGCACAAAGTTTGTGATGATTTGTACATGGTGGGCACAGTAGAAACCAATGTGGTTTTGCGAGTGCAATGGTTGCATTCACTTGGAGAATTCACATAGAATTATTAAACTATGGAGCTAAAATTCAAAATCAATGGAGAAGAGGTTGTACTTCATGGTATGGCCAATGGAGCACCTAAGGCTATCTTAGCAAAGCAGATGGAGAGAGCTTTCTGTAAGGGATTAGAAATTACTCTTGATAAGCACAAAGTTTGTGATGATTTGTACGTGGTGGGCATAGTAGAAACCAATGTGGTTTTGCGAGTGCAATGGTTGCATTCACTTGGAGAATTCACATAGAATTATTAAACTATGGAGCTAAAATTCAAAATCAATGGAGAAGAGGTTGTACTTCATGTTATGGCCAATGGAGCACCTAAGGCTATCATAGCAAAGCAGATGAAGAGAGATTTCTGTAAGGGACAAGTAACATGGGCAGCCCATTGTTTAGTAAGTATTTTCACTTTTAGTATTGATGATAGATCCTATCATGTGGATATGCAATCTATTTTGGACAGACATGGTACAATATTCAGTGATTTACCATTAGAATTGCTATTAGATAGAGGATTCCAACACATCATAGAGCTGGAAATAGGTTCTAAACTTGTCATGATTACTCCTTACCACCGTCCTAGAGTTTACAAAGAGGAGATTGAGAAGACAATTAAAGATGTTTTAAAGATGGGGCATATCCGGCCTAGTTCTAGCCCTTTTGCTTCTTCTGTTGTTTGGTGATGAAGGATGGAACAACGAGGATGTGCATTGATTACCGTGCTTTGGATAAGAAGACTATCAAAAATAGCTACTCAATACCAAAGATAGACAAATTGATAGATGAATTGCATGGAGAGGTGTTTTTTCCAAAATTGATTTGAGGTCTGGCTATCACGAAATCAAGGTAAGAGATGAAGTTGTGCACAAAACAACTTTTTGTTGTCATTTTGGGCTTTTTGAATTCTTGGTAATGCCTTTTGGTTTAACGAATGCTTCAACTACTTCCCAGTCATGCATGAACCATGTTTTTTAGTGAAGACTTGAGGAATTTGTTCTAGTATTCTTTGATGACATTTTAGTGTACAGTAAGACCTGGGAAGAACACCTAAAACTCTTGGATACAATGTCAAAATTTTTGGAACAACAAGCTCTTTTTGCAAAAGAATCCAAATGCGAGTTTGAGATTATTGAAATTTTATTTATGGGACCTGTCATTAGTGCCCAAGGAGTATAAGTTGATTAAGAGAAGATCCAAGCAATATTGGATTGGCCTCCACCCACCACTTTGACACAGTTGGGATTCTTTGGTATTTGTAGTTACTACAGGCGGTTTATGAGAAGGTTTTCACAACTTGCTGTTCCATTGACTGATGTAATAAAGAAAGTAGCTTTGAGTTGGTCCGAAACAACCCAAATAACCTTTGACAAACTCAAAGAGGTAACGTGTTCTTGCCTAGTATTGGCTGTTCCTAATATTTCTATTCCTTTTGTGTTAGAATGTGATACAAAAGGGACATCCCATAGCCTTTGAGAGCTGAAAACTTGGTGAAGTGAAGCTTGGATTCTCTATTTATGACAAAGAGATGTTGGCCATCGTGCATGCATTGGCAAAATTCCGACTATATTGGTTTGTGGTCAAAACTGATCACTATCGTTTGAAGTTCTTTCTTGGCTAGGACTTGAATGACAGGCAACAAAAGTGGGTAAGTAAGCTCCAAGCTTATAATTCTGACATAGAGTATGTAAAAGGGAAGAATAATGTTATAACAAAGCTTTATCTAGAAAACCTTTTCTATTTTCTATATCTGAAATCTCTGCAAATTGGAAAGTTTTAATCATAGTGGAGTATGTAAAGAATGGCTACACTAATGAGATCCTTAAAGGCAAAATACAAAATAACAGGTATAGGGTGGTTGACGGTCTTATCCTCTACAAGAATATAATCTATTTGGTACCTAAATACAAGGTAAAAAAAATCTATTCGATGGACCATACATGATTAACTAGAGGATAGGAGAGGTTGCCTATGAGTTGGATTTACTAGAGCAGAGTAAGATACATAATGTTTTCCATGTCTCATACTTAAAATAGGCTTCGGGACAACATATTGTTCCTTCCATTGATTGCCTCCTTTGGGTGATGAAGGCAAACTTGTTTTGGTTCCCGAAGTAATTCTGGATTTCAGAAAAAGAAGTTAAAGGAATGAGATCATCACAAAGTATCTGGTACGTTGGAAGGCTTTACCTGTAGAGGATGCTACTTGGGAGGGTGTTGAAATTCTTAAGTATCCCAACTTGCAATTGTTTGAGGGCAAGAAATTCTGGGAAGGGCGGATTGTAATGTCCCCTTTTTAGAATTAGTTGATTTTGGATACCCGAAGCCTATTCTTATTATTTTCTGTAAGCTAAGGGGAAATTAAAGAGGTAAATAAATTAATTTAAACGGTCAAAGTGTACTTTTATATTTTAATTGGAAAAATTGCACTTACTATATTTTTAATAAGTGGGGGCCAAAAAGAAAAAATAGAATGAAATAATAATAGAACAATGAACTTCCATTATGGGGCGCTTGAAATGTACCACTTCTTAGGATAGTTGTGATAAATACCCTTAGCCTATTTTGTTTGTTGGTGCTCGATTTGATCTCGCCCCTTTTGTTCTAGAAATTTCCCAATCTACCTGGTTCATCGTATTTTCTATCTCCTCGAATGGATGCGTACAAGTTTTATCTTTACTAGGATGTTATTGTAAATCCTTCTCTATGGTCGTGGATTGCTGTCGCGCCATGAATTATTTGCAAATTCTGTCCTTGAAGGAAGATTCAATTTTGGGCGCAAATGGTGAAGTTCCCCTGCATCTTACTGCTCGACGGGCGTGTTTTCCCTGTCAAATTATATCTCAGCATCTTCAGCTACGTGGTCTCTTTTGATTGGATGAGGCATGTCGGGTTTATTTTATAACTTTTAACTTTTTGCTATGTTTGCAAAAGGATCAATTTGGCCCCGCACCTTCGATAGTTTCTGATTGGTTATTCAACAAGTATGAAGCGGCAGGGAAAAAGTCTTACTTTGACCCGAAGGACACGTGGCAACTTTTCAAGTTACAAGCGGGGAAGCGGGTCGGTGGGTCTTTTTGGTGAAATTTGCCACTTTGGTCACATTTGTAAAAAATACCAAATTAGCCCGCGGCCCCGATAGTCTCTGATTGGCTATTCAACAAGTATGAAGCGGCAGGGAAAAAGTCTTACTTTGACCCCGAAGGACACGTGGCAGCTTTTCAAGTTACAAGCGGGGAAGCGGGTCGGCAGGTCTTTTTGGTGAAATTCGCCACTTTGGTCACATTTGTAAAAAATACCAAATTAGCTCCGCAGCCCCGATAGTCTTTGATTGGCTATTCAACAAGTATGAAGCGGTAGGGAAAAAGTCTTACTTTGACCAAGTCACAAGCGGGATGGCGGGTCGGCAGAACATTTTGAAATTTTTTGGTTCAACATTGAAAAGTCAAAGTGGGGAGGCGGGTTGTCGGAAGTAAATTGGAAATTTTGCCTTTTTGTTAAAAAGGGTAAAATTGTAGAAATGAGTTGTGACTCCATCAAAGGCCCAGATTAAGCCACGTGTCAACCCTGTATTTCAAAGGCGGAGGGGCGAGGCAAAATGTGAAAATTGCGCATTTTCTCCAAAAGTCATAAAATGCAAAAGGCAACCCCAGTCCCGCTTCAAATTAGATTTTTCCATGTGGATGACTCTAATCTAAAGTTGAGAAAGGGCAAAATCAACGGTTGCTCTGCATTGCATATGATTTTGTCGCCATTTTTGCTCCAAGACTTCTGGAGATGCGAATACGCATTGTTTTTCATCGTTTTTTGATGAAATTCCTTGTCTTTTTTGTCTGCAAAGTGTAATTGAATGGATTTAGAGCTTAATTTGTGAGTCCAAGGAATGTAAAGTTTGATATTTTGAAGTTGGAATTGCTCGGGTACTTGCAAAAATGCGAATTACTAGAGAAGCTAGATGCAGAGCAAAGTTGCAGAGGAAAGAATGGGAAAATGATAAAATGATGGAGGTTGCATGCACGAAGGATGAAAACGTGCTCCCAGTTAAAACAATGATGGAGATATTTGCAATGATTCACCATTTTGAACAACTGGCAACTTTTTGTTGCAAACCTGTTAAACGCCATGTTGTGGAAAACATGATCAAACATTTAACAAACAAAGGTTCCTCAAATATTCTTTTCTTGGGGGGAAAGCTTGGATGTAAATTGAGTGTTATAAAAAGCATGCTTTAGTCATGCAAATGGTTGGGGGTTGAATTCTTATCAGAAAAGTTGAGAAAGCCCATCTTCCTGAGAGACCATCTGAGAAACCTGTTAATCTCTTATGTTTTAGATTTGATCATGTCAAGTTGGTTGCAAGTCTACAACCATTGACAAGCTCTGAGATTGTTCAAGAAACCGTCCCCTTCGAACTAATCTGTGTTAATCTTGGGCAAATTTGTGTCTGCTTTATTTCAGTATGTCTGCAAATAATATTTCTTGTTCCTATTGCAATCTTGTGTTAAAATCCCTCCGAATCACACATGATTTCGTCCCTGTGATAGTTTAGTGGCACTTGCAATTTTATTACGAGAAGAGCCTTCATCTTGTAATGAGATAAACAATTTAAAATCACTTTATTGTCATTTTGTTGATAAAGATTGTCTGTAAGCCTTCGAGTGTATCTTAGGCGTCAGGAACCAGGGGTCTTTAATGTTTAATTGAGTCTTTAGCTCGAGCCTTCATATTAAATTCTTGGAGATTGTGTGAAACCGTGCAAATCTGGGCCTCCATTGATGCACACCTTCTGAAGCATTTTGTTGAAGGAATATTTTAGCTATTCTGAAGCATTTTGTCATTTAGTTTTCCAATTGTTGTGAAGGTTCTCAAAGATCTGGCAAAATCAAGTTTATCCTGCTTAATCTCCCACCAAAAATTATTCAGAAACAATGAATCCTACGTGAACTACCCTTGTTTGCCTTGTATGTCTACAAATGAATAAATTCTACTGCCAAAATATGCAAAAGCAATTAGGATTCCATAATGTCTTTAGAAACCTTAACCTTATTTAGAAAATATCACAACTCGTGAGAGTTAAATTGTGGTGCATTGATCATATTTTCTCAAGGTTTCCTTTCAAATTTGTGCAAAGAAGGATATCTTCATTCTTCTTCACCAACAAAGGTTACAAAATGGGTCCTCTCACTCTGGTTGAAAGACACAACCTAAAGTAGTGAGGATGGATCAAATCCTTTTCAAGGTGCTATCCATTTCTCCAACATCTGAGTGACCAAGAGCTAGCTGAATTGCCTCCCCGGCTACAAAACGACATACATGATGATTTATCTGTCTCTAGGCTTCTTGTTAAATCTGTGATGCTGCTCAGCTTGCAAAGAAGAATTTTAAAAGGGAGACTTAAATCTAATATTTTATTATTAAGTGCAAAAAATAAAATAAAACATTATAAAAAGCACTTATAATAAATTATTAAGGACTTAATGATAAAATAAACATAGAAAAAGCAAAGAAGAGAAAAACACTTATTAAAATTGTTTATTCTTATGGAAAAGTGCGACTACTTAAGAAGCAATAAAAAATGGTAAAAAAAGGCAAAAACATATGGGCAAAGTTATCCACACTAGAAAAATGCGACTTGCATAAGGAAGGCCTTTTGGGTGAAAAAAGAATTAAATATTCAACTATGCTGATTGGTTGTTTGGGAGGTCACTTTTGGGTCACTTCCTTCTTTAAAAGAGGCAAGCTGACTTGCATTAGGGGCTATCTATGATCTTCTAAAAATCTGAAAAGTATTTGCAGTTGTAATTTCTGAGGACGAAAAACCCTCAGGAAAAGTGGAAGGAAGAACAAAAACTCTTCCGTTGGATTCATCTTTTTGGTATGTTGAATACTGAAGAGAAATCTGATTGTTGAATCATTATATTTGCCAGTTGGAGTGACCAGTTGGGGACGGTTTTTGCATTGATAAAGGATATAGAAATCAGTTTTGGCATCTGCTGTGTAGAATCTATCTTCAAAATATTATTCTACTAATTATGGAGCTTTTTGTTGGGGTCTAAACCCTCATTTCCACTGCTGTACTTTCAGATCAGATGTGCAGCTTATTATTAAATAAAAATCAGATCTTGGGAGCTCATTTTTGGGTACATTTCTCTTACATTGTCCTCATAAAATTTATTGCTGTTATAAAATCAGAGATAGGTTGTGTTTTGAGTATTTTATCTTGCACTTCCTTCTTGGGTACAAGTCACATTTCTCCATAATAAATTAAGATTTCCATTAGATAAATTAATTATAAGGGCACATTGTTATATGTTTTACAGGAATACCCTAGTCGCCATTTATAGAGGAAATTGCAGACCTGCACATTTAGTTGGACGTATCTTTTACTAATTTGTACTTTGAGTGTTGGGTTTGCCTAAAATCCACTAGGGGTTCAAAGTGTCCCAATTGGGGACATTACAACGCCAAAGATAGAATAATAATTAAACAACAAATTCTATTATGGAGGCGCCAAAGATGGAATGGGTTGCATGACCATCAAGATCCTATTTTTAGGATGGGGCGCCAACATGGGAGAGATAAGATAAGATAAGATATATTAATGTCCAACAAACAACCACAAAAGTAGGTCAATGGGACTGCAGCCCAAACAATATACAAAGTGCGAGCGGGGAAAACTCAAAACGAGTTCCCAAAAACAAAAGAAAATGAAAGAACCAAAACAAACAAGAACCCCAATGCCAAACCCCCATAGGCAAGGGCAGTGAAACAAATGAGGGAGAAAGAAGGGCAGAGAAGGGAATGGTGGGGGCAAATAAGGACCGGTAGTCTACTTAGAAATGGTAGCCACATCCCTCTTAACGTTCGAGGCTGATGAAAAGAAGCTCCTGATGAAATGGCAATCCGAAGCCCCTGCTGAGATTTGAGATTAAAGCAATGGCCAAAGAGACAGGTGGAGTCGGGATTCCCTCTGGTACGAGTGTGCGGACGAGCCTGCTGGTGGTGACCGAGGGAGATGTGAAGGTCCAACTAGGGACGAACTGATCTATGCACTGTATCTGGATCAAAATGACATTGTCGATTAGTTCCACCAATTGCGGGTAGAATTGGAAAGAAGCTTGTAATCCATCTCGTGGGAATGACACTCGGAGGGGGATGAAGAATCTGGTCCCAGAGCAACAGAGACTCACGGATGTAGAGGGCAAGACACCGCTGGTCAATATATTTGAAGATAAAGTAATTTTTTATTGTTTGTTGAGCATGCATATAACTCCAAAAGGGGCACCAACTTTGGAGAAGGCCTTAGAAATTTTAAAAGCAGATTTGGGATTTATTATTACAGGATCTTGGAAATTTATCTAAGCATGGAAATTCCATTCAGGGGTTGCAGTGATGAGTCAGGGTACATGTATTCATCCAATTAAGCTAGGGTGTCGTATTCAGGGCTGTTTTAGCATCCAGAACAAGTACAACTAGAACGTCTCCCTTTGAGAACGAATTTTAGTACTAGCAGCACATTTGGAAGCAATTTTCAGTCATAGCAATTTGTATGTAATATCCCCTTCTCGAAAGCAGCTGGTCGAAAACCCTTAGCTCATTCATTTCCTGACAGCTAAGGAATAGAAAAAGGAAAACATAGTCATAATACATTAATTTTAAAGTGCAAAATAAAACTTTTTTATAAACACTTAAATTAATTTATTAGTGACAAAATAAAATTAGAAAAAGAAAAGTCACTTTATTTTATTTCTCCCTAGTTGAAAAAGGCAATCCATATGGGAATAGAAAGCAAAGGGAAAATATTAAATAAAGTGATGGAAAATATTAAATAAAGTGAAGATAGCTGATTGGTCCTTTGTGTGGCTAAAGGTCCAAGGGAAAGTTATAAAAGCAAGTTGTCATGCATGGAGAAGGCATCACTTTTTATCATATTTTCATATCTAAAATTAGGTTGAGCTTTCCATTTTTACCTCAAAGGATGAAAACCCTTTGAAGTGTTGCATTAGAGGACGAAAACCTTCTATTGCCAAGGATTGAAGAACAAAAACTCTTCATCCTTTATGAAAGAGAGCTCTATTCAAGGGTTTCCATTGAGTTTCAAGGATAATTTTGAAGTTCTAGCATTGTTGAAGGTCCTAATTTGCATATTTCTGTTATATCCAGCTAGAGTTTGAAGAAGAAGAGTGTAGCTGATTTTTGGCATGCATTTCCAGCCAGATCTAGGGTTATCTACACCCTTGTGAGTGGAGTCTGTCACATTCTAGGGTACGAATGATCCGAATCTCATCTCCATCTTCATTGCCATATTTTTAGAGTTTTTCAGCTTGTATGCATCTGATTAGGGCTTTGGAAACATTTTTTCCAGCTTTGTTTGTAAGTTGATTTTCTGTAGACTTTAATAAATTTTATAGCTTTTCTTGATCTGGAAAATTATATTTTTGGTTTTCTTGCATCTATAATAAAATATGAATTGTGGGGTTAAAGATTTGGATGATTTTCAATCAGTTTTGAGAATAAATCATCTCCAAGGCAAGTCACATTTCCTTGTAGAAATTCAGATCTGCTTTAATTTTGTCAAGTTTACCTTCTATAAATTGCTGTTATAGATCGAATTTGCAGTTGTTCCATTTGGGGTTAGAAATTATCCCATTGGGGACATTACATTGTATGTTTTTTTTTTTGTGAGAAAATTTGTATTCAACCATTCTCGTGTTTTTATTATAGCTGATTTAAAATAAAGAAATAGTTTGTTTTTTCCTACATATTGTAGATGCTGTTTTTAATTAAAAAAATCACATTATTGCAGTTGTCATAGAAGTTAGTATATCATATTACTGCCCCAGGGTTGTGTGTAAATATCTAGCTTTATGTAAAGTTATTTGACAAGGATGTTACACCTAAATTTCATTGGGACGTCCTAAAAAAATTGCAGGCATTGGGAATGCTGTAATGTCCTTGGGTGGTTGAAGGACATTTTGTTGATGTCCCCACTGTTTGTTTCATCAAAACAACAAGAAAATGCTTTTAAAGCAAAATAATTATTAAAAAAAGAAACCTATGACCATAAAAGTGCGCTGAAGACTTAAAAAAAGGCCCTAAACTACCATCGATCACACTTGTATGAAATGAAGAAGAATAGAGGAGAAGAGGAGAGGAGAGGAGAGGAGAAAGCATGAGTGCTTTCGGTTTTGAGCAAGAGCAAGAGGGTTCGATTTCTCTCATTCTACACTTACAGGTGTGTACATTGATTTCCATTTCTATGTTTTTAATTTAAAACTCGCATTATGCTGTTTTGTTTACAAACTATCAAATTCATTCAAGGACCAAGGTTGCATTTTTATTTTATTTTTCCTTTTCAAACTTGCAAAGCCATTTGGCTCATGTCCCTTGCTTGTTTTTAAAAATTGTTTATTCTTTATTTAAAATTTTGTCTTTTGTTTATTGAATAATTTTGCTGTTTTAAAATTCTTTTGCAGTCCGAAAATGAGTTCTAATTGTGATAATGAAGCTAACTCGCAAATGGACCATGGGATGGGTCGTGGCCATAGTGGGGGTGTGAAGGAGAAAAGGAAGAGACAACAAAATGTCAAAAACTAGAAGTTTAGTTACAAGTGCTGAAAATTTTATTTGTCCCTCTATGGTGCTGACCTTGAAAACTTTATTGGCTGGTCATCCGGGCTATCTCAAGACACACGAAAAGGTGAGAGGAAGGTTCTTTTGGAAAGGTCTTAAAAAGGAGGTGCTTCAATACATATGGAAATGTTTGGTTTTCCAACAAAACAAGGCAGAGCATGAATTTCCAGCTGAACTATTGCAGCCTTTCCTATTCCCACTCAAAAATGGGGAAGCATTTCTATAGTCTTCATCACCGGGCTGCCCTTGGTTCAAGGTCAGGGTTGTTTATATGTTGTGATTGATAGAATCACAAAATATGCCCATTTTTGTCCACTTTCAGCCAAGTATAATGTCAGAGTGACACAACATAAGCATGGTGGAGCTACTTCATGGTTGAATATTCATGTAAGAGATCACCAACAAGATATGTGGGTGGTTAATAGTGATAGAAGGAATGTACCTTGGAGAACTATAGCTCAAAATTTCAGACTTGGTGTTGTTGTCATTATTCATATCATCCACCACATGATTTCATTTGCGTACATACAAGTGGGTAGGCAAGTAGTTTTAGTCAAGGGATGAAACATTTTTGATTGATGAATGATTGGAAAAAATTTTCAGCCCTTAGAGAGGTGTTTTCAATTATTGCAATGCTCACATTTCCTAATTTTGCAAAGAGGTTTCAGTTTTGTAGCTGTTGTTCCATTTTTAAATTGTTGGCTTTGATAAAATCAGATTATGAGTTGTTGTTTTCACACTTTAACAACTGCAAGAGTGATGATTATGAGGTCATTAAATCATTGGAAAATGGCGGTAGATGGTTTCGATTGAAGAAGACAACTACTTCAACCTTCATAGCTCCAAATTGGGTGAAAACTCAGGTGATTCATGATTGTAATACTTTGTTTCCAGCCTACATAATTGTCGGAAATATTGTCATTGATGTCAATGGAGAATGCACAACGATCAAAAGAAAAATAATAGTGATAAGCTTTATGTGTTACAATGATAAAATTTAATAACAGTGAATGTAATAATTATATACCAAAATGTGCAGCATTTATTCATGAAGGGACGACATTTATTTAATGGGCCAGCTGATCTCCATTAAAATTAAATAATTTGTTTTTATGTGCTCAACCTCCCTTGAAAAAGGCCGACCCTATTGTTTGAAGAGTCTTGACCATTCAAAAGGGAATTTTTGGGCTATAAAAGGAAGATTTGTTGGATGGAGGAAGGGACTATTTTGAGCGAATATCATTCAGAAGAAGAGCAGAATTTAATGTGTGAAATAAGAGTTAAATCTTGAGAAGACAAACAAATTTGTGAAGAGGAAATAAATGTCTCCATCATTTGTTGAAACGGTAACACTACGAAGGTGGTATCGTCATTTGTTTGGAGGTTGGTGCCTCATAAAAAGAATAGATTGGTGTCTCTTGCCGAGTTGGTGCTTGACAGAAAAGATTGGTGTTTGGATTGCTAAGTTGGTGCTTGGCATTTGGTATTAGTGTCTCTAGTAGGTTGGTGCCTACACGAATTATATATATAAGTAAATAATTTGCCGTGGTATTTTCTCGAAAGGTTTTTCACGTAAATATTGTGTTCCTCGTGTTGCATAATTTTTAGATCTTGTGAGATTGCTGCTGTTATTACTATTGAAGTCTTGAATTATTTTATACTGATTCGCCACCCACTCTCAGTATAAGCGTGTGTTTAACAATGAAATATCCCTTTCAAGGGCTAAAACTGAAATTTTGGAATTTAGCATCCAATAATGCAGCATAAGCCTTCTTTCCTAAAGAAATTGAGTGAAAGATAATGGCAGATTGACGGAGGAAGAACTCGATCCTACTAGCTCCACGAAGGATTTTCGACACTGAAAGGGTTTTCGTTTTTTCGTTTCAGTGTATTTGCAATCTGCTCGGTCTTTGAGGAATCCCTCTTTGATTTCTTTCCCATATCTCAACCCTTAGGGGTCGGGATTGAGTATCGATCTGCTGCTGCTTTGACGTGTTTTCCTTGTGTTAAGGTTCATTTTCTTCTCACGACCCGACATCAATCCTTTTTTCTTTGACTACCTATCTAGATAGGCCTATCGTGGCTTCTTGGGCACGTTTGACTTTGAGTGAGGTCCCTGTGTTCGTAGTCTCTTTATTCTTCCCTTGCGTGTAGAGTTTCTTGTGCAGCCCATTCCTGTGTTTACTCTCTTTGGGGTTTTTGGGTTGTAATGGCTAAACTCAACATCGATACTGCCGGAAAAGAATCTCTGGGTGCTATTGACATATTTCAAACAACATTTAAGGAGATTTATTGTGGCCCCACAAGGAATAATTCTAATGGTAAAAATTTTCAAAAAATTCCTTTGAGGATGCCTAAACTTGATCCTAGGAAAAATGAAAATGGATGTATGCTAGCAGCGAATGGAACATCAGTCATGCAACTTCAGCAAACTGAGGTCCAAAGCAGTATCATTGAACTGGAAAATCAGGGTTTGATTGTTGGATTCCTTGGCTTCCGACCTTCGCTAGGAGACTTCAAGGAATGGGCCAAAAAGGTATGGAACACAAAAGGTGAGTATTCAATTTCGGTTTATTGAAATGGATATTTCTTGATCTTTTTTGCTTCAGTACCAGATCGGAAACTCATATTTCAAGGAGGACCTTGGATCATGGGAAGGGCGGGGCTATTTATGAAACCATCACACCCCATGTTTAAGCCGAATGAAGAACTTCCCTTAGTAGCCCCTATATGGGTTAGACTCTTTGGGCTTCCTGCTGAGTTATGGAATCAGATTATTTTTATGGCAATTGGTAATACGCTGGGCACATTTATGATGACCGCAGATGCTTCTCTGTAGTTGGAACAAATGGTATATGCATGAATCTGTGTTCTAATGGAGCTAAGTAAGCCACTGCCCACAAAAATTTCTCTAGTCATTGAAGAAAAAAAATGGGTCCAAGTTGTAGACTATGAAAATATCCCCTTCATATGTCAATTATGACATGAGTATGGTCATCTCATAAGAGATTTTAAGTACAAAGCTCCAGAACAATAGGAGGAAGAAAAACCCAAAGAGCAATTTATTATGCCGAAGAAGAAACATATAGCCAGAAAGAATGGTAAGGAAAAGCTGGAAACTAGCAACAATAACAGATTTGTTACCCTACAGGAACAAGAAGAAGAGGAAGCAGATGCATTTACAGAATCACAAGTACTAGAAACACAAATGGAGAAGCAACAACAAATAACAGCTCAACAGGATGCTGGAAATTAGACTCATATGGTGATATTCCAAGCCCAACCAAATAAGTCTGCAAGCGAAAAAGTGGTTAAAAGTTATCATTGGAAAAATAAATACCACGAGCAATTTTAAGAACAACTCCGGCCAACAAAAGAGTTTGAGGATGGATAAGGCCCTTGTGATTAGAGGCTCTAATATATCAAATCAAATGGAGTCTTTTTTATGTATGGATCAAGACAAAAATAAAAAATAAAAAATGGATACCAATATAAAGGTTGGTAGAAAGTCAAATCAGGTTAAACTTAAGAACGAGGGTCAAAATATGAGTAAAATGGGAACAATGCGGTACTTATCTAAATTTTCCACATCTCTTCCAAATCAAGTTCATAACTTGGAATATAAGGGGCTTGAAGGGTTCTCCCTCAAAAGTTCAAGAACTCAGAAGAATGTTAAATAATGAGCATCCTAAGATGCTTTGCATCCAAAAAACCAAAGCCTCCATCGATCTTACGAATGTGCTAGCTAACAATCTTTGGCCTAGAGCTAAACACCAATCTATAAGCTCTCAGTGAGCTAAGGAGGTCTAGTCTCTTGTTGGGATCCTAGAGTGATTACTATATTACAATCTTGTGCGAGTAAAGGTGTATTATGTTTACATGTCTATTCCAAATCAGATGACTAGGAGTTTTTATATTTAAATGTTTATGCCCCTTCAATGATGGAAGAAAAAAGACAACAATGACAAGCTAGGACTACTATTATTCGTTCCCTTCCTCACTTACCAATCATGTTAGGAGGGGATTTTAGTACTATATTAAATATCCCAGAGAAACACATAGGTAATTCCGACATCGATGCTAGTTCGGGGCTCATGATTCATTTCATTCACACTCATTAGTTGGTGGATGTGCCTACTGCTAATAGCACAATGACATGGTCTAAAAGAAAAGGTAGGGTTAGGAGTGTATCTTGGAGAGATTAGATTGATTTCTGCTATCAGAAGATTGGTGGGCGAAGGATTATACTCCTAAGACAATGATTCTTAATAAAGTGGCTCTGACCATTGGCCGATTTGTTTGGAAATAGGTGGAACCTTACCATGCTAAGCTCCTTTTAGATTTCAACTTATGTGGCTGCGTCTTAAGGATATTGATAAACTTGTTCAACAATTGTGAATGGAAGGAAGACCCAGGTGCGACACTCAAATGTTCATGTTTGTTAAATCATTGTTTACTTCAGTTGGGGTTTGTGTTATTTTATTGTTTTTTAGTTTCAGCCCTAGCAAGGGACATTACAGAATAGAAGTCTTGGCCTAGTCAAATGAGTATACTATTTGAGGCAGGAGAAGATAGGCTCATCAAAGCTATGTCAAAGATTTGAAGAGGGAGAATGATGAAGGTTACAAGCTTCTTTGCAACTTTCAATCACGAAGATTGGATTGAATGCCTAACTGAGATGGAAGGGCATTTTGAAGTTGATTAAGTTGTGTGGAAAGTGAAGGTAGCTATGACCAAGCTCAAGGGGCATCCAACCCTATGACGGAGAGAGATGTAGATTGAGGGGAACAAGATAGGTAACACAAATTACCTGTTGCAAAATGATGGTTGCCAAGTTGGAAGGAAAATTCTTGCTTGTAGACTACCTATTGGAATTGTTGAAGATGCTACAAGATTTTTAGGAAAAGGGAGCTTAGCGAAAAAGACTACATGGAGGAGTTTGTAATGTCCCCTTTTCTAAATTTAAAAAAAAAATGTTTTAATTTTGGCCCAATCAATTCTTCATTTTAGGAGAACTTAATAATATTATTATTAAATTAAAAGGTATTTTTAAATACTAAAGTAGAAAAAAAACCCTTAGTCTAGTTTCATTATTTTTAGTCGGCTAAAAGGGAGAGTTCATCCCTCTTTAAAAGGGAAAAATAAATATCAAAAAAAGAAATAAAGAGGCCCAAATGGAATTCCCCACAAAGAAAGGAAAGTAAAGGCTATAAAAGCAAATGTTGGAGCCCATTGTAATCATCGTCTTATGAATTATATACCTCTATTTTAGAAATTGGAGCAGTGAGTTCTCATTTTCAACCTTTGAGGATGAAAACCCTCATTGGATCCTATTGAGGACAAAAACTCTCAATAATCAGAACCCTTGGGGATGAAATCCATCCTTTGTTGTATTAGTGGCTTCATCCGAGAGTCACATTTGGGCTTCAAAATTCAGAATTTGTAATGTACCTTTTTTTGAATTAGTCCCATTTGAAGACTTGCCCATTTTTGTTCCCGTGGCCAAGGAGAAATTGAACAAGGGATGTCCTTGGGTTTCATTCTGGTTTCTTTCATTACTATTAATGTTTTCTTTTGTATTTTCCTCTCTAAGGCAGGTCGACTAGCTTGGAGAGTTCCCAAAGTGAAAATAGAAAATAAAACAAGCTTCCAAAGAGGTTGGTCTTGGGGTAATTCATCCCTTAGACCTTTGGCGACACCAAAAGGGTATAAGAGGAATCACATAGGCTCATTTGCACCATCAATTTTGGCATATACACTTTTATACTTGGTTCTAGGGCTGATTGCTCTAATTCCATTATACTAAGGGGTGAAATCTCGTTAGTTTTGGCATCCATGGATTTTATGTACTAACCCTTTGTATGTGTTCTACTGGATAACGAAAACTCTTTCATATCCTTGTGTTGCTTAAGGCAATTATCCCCTACTATCTTAGCTTTATCCTTAGCTTCTCAGGGCATTACCGAACACTCGTCTTTTACCCAGGGTTATCCTTGACTATTTTTCCTTGTTAGTTCAAATTATTCTAGGGTCCCAACTAGCACCCCACAGCATCTTGGGTGCCTTATAGGACATGTTAGTTCAATCAATTCATTTCCCGACTAACACCTCATTTACCCTAAGTTATAAGGTTAGGTATCTTCCATATTGGTTGCCATTGTCCCAGCTCGCAGACCTCATAACCCTTTTAGTCATTTCTTACAGGACTGTTAATCGGTTGAGAAATTGTCCCAACTAGCACCACATGACCCTCTCTCTTTTTACAGACTATTAGTATTTGGTTGAGTTTCATGGTCCCAACTACAACCTCACATACTCTTAAAGTCTTTACATGACTGTTAGTTCATGTTTTCGTTTGATCATACCAGCAGCTCACAGCATCGCTTCATATCTTTGCAAGCTACTTTACCACCTACCTCTTGATTGGTGTTGACTGCATGTTCCTCAAGTTTTAATTGGCTGGTATAAAAGTACTGACTTTTACTTTACACCTCAGGGTTTGTGTGAGTTCCTTGCTTGTGTGTTTCAGCCCTAGAAACGAATATTACATATTTTTTGAATGGCCAGGGTTTCCATTAGTGCTTCGGCAGCACATTCCTCAGCAAGGGCACTCATCTACTATGATTTCTTGACCTGTCACCTTCAGGCTTGACCTACCCATTGGAGATTTCTAGATCATCTTTTTAAAAGGGTTAGCGATGGGTCGAAAGATCTTATTTTAGTTTTACGGGGTAAACTCATATTTTTGTGGTCATCTTGTAGTCTATCTACTTGCATCTCATCTCCACAGTATTTACCCTCTTATTGTAATTTTGAAGTCTCAAATGTTGTATGAGCATCAATTAATCCCAGCAGTCCTTTATATGCCATTGTTAGGAGCATTTATTTTGCACGAATTCATCAAGTATTTCATGTTGTCTGACCTCTTATACCACACACCTTATGTGTGGGACAGGGCTAATGTCGATCTTGAGATAGTACTACCTTCCGGTGCAAGCTTAGGAGTATCTAAGTGGATCGTGATTTGTAGGTCGCTGCCCTAATTATCGCAGCTGAGGTGTAAGCTCTGCTACGAGTAAGCATCTTTTATACCCATGTGGTTGGCATCAGCCTTCAGCAATCTTCTATTAGGGATTTGGGGAATTGTCCAAAGTCCTCAAATGTTGAGCCTGAAAAGAAAAATCACAGTAAAAAGACAATCATTACAATCAAAAGCTAAATCACAATGACATGAACGAAGACAAGATATCACTTTGCGTAACACCAACTGCGGATAAACATTTAGGATAGGTGGTCACAAATCCATCATGTCCCTCTTTTCGAATAGATCTCATTGAAGACCTTTGGTCCTTTTTGTCTACCCGACAGCCAAAGGATGTGTCAAGGGTGACTAAGTTTTATTATTTTATTATATTGTGCAAATATTAAAATAAAATATTATAAGTTGCACATATAATAAATAATAAGCTTATTAATAAAATAAAAGAGTCAAATGTAAAAATACAATTATTTTTAATTGTATTTACCATAGGGAGGTACAACTTGTCCATGTAATGGGAAAATAGGGAAATGTGACATTAGCTTCCTTAGAAAAATGCAACTTGGACAAAGGAGGAAGAATGGAGTTTTAAAAGAATAAAAATTATTACTCCTCCCAAGAAAATGCGACTTGGTCCAAGGAAAATTTGGGGCACATGTCTAGAAGAAATCACTTGTTGTGATTGGTTGAGTTGGAGGTCCCTTTGGGCCAATTTTCCCTTTAAAATGAAGGGTCGACTTAGAGGAGGGACATCATATGATCATTTTATCAATCCAGATTTTTATTATCAAATTTTGCATTGTTAAGAGCTCTTGCTTTTATCAGAAATTCCAGGGACGAAAACCCTTGTGAATTCTACTCTTGTGGACGAAAACCCCAAGGGATTGAGAGGGGATTTCACTCAGAAATTTCCAGCAGTTTAATTCTGATTTTCCAATCAAATTCCAGCAATGTTTTGGTGATCTTTTTGGTAGCATATTGCAGCAGTTGGATCGACCCAGTTTGGGGCTATTTGGGTATGATTCTAGAGGTATTTACTTCTGAAAAATATTGCCATATATCTCTGAATTTTTATAAATAAAGGAGCTGCAATTTCATAATTTTTTGAGCAAGTTTGGAGGGTTTTTCAAGCAATTTGTAATCAGATTTAGATCTGAATTTTCTGAACTATCTGGCTGCAAATAAATCTGATTTTTATTATATTTTGGGGTTTAAAATTGCTGGCAATCATTTGGGATAGAGTATAATTTTTTTGGTATCATTTGCATGGAGATCCATTAAAAACCCTAGTCGCATTTGCTGTAATAAATTCAGCTTTGCCCTAGGTTGTTTGCCGAGGGTTTCAAAACTAGTTTTTATCATTTGCCATTCATTAAAAATTTGATTTAGAGTAAGAGATCTATTGGGGATCTTTCAGTGGTATCAGAGCAGCAATCCTCCCACCTGGAGGGTTTTGTTTAATGCAGCCTAGAGAAGTTAGGCCACACAGTTATTATACAAGGAGTCAGGCACGTATTCTCACAGATTTAGATACAAGAAGCAGTGCTGGAATCATGGACAGAAGAGATGGATCACACAGTCCCCCACGATGTGAGCGAGTTGACCCAGATATTCTTTTCAGCGGTATGATCGATTCCCATCAGGAAATGATTCAAACCATGAGACAGCTGATGGAGAATCTGACTATGGATAGGACAAGAAATCAACATGATAGAAGGGAAAGATCTGCATCCATAGCCAGCAGCCACAGAAGGCACAGCAGGGCACCAACAGAGGTGGGTAGCGTGAGAGGTTCCCCTCCACGTGATAGGAGACCTACAGAGGAAAGGAGACCCACGAGGATAGCGGATAGGCCTTTGCAGCCTAGATTCCTACAAAGGGAGGAGCCACCATTAGTTGAGGACCCATTTGAGGGCACAGTCTTTCAGGATATTGTGATGGCAGTGCATGATGAGTGGAGAGCTCTACCACAGGAGGTATGGAATGCCTTTCCCCTCCACCAGTATTGTGTTCAAAGGAGGGAAAGCTTGAGAGCTAGACAGGTACAGAGGCCTAGAGAACAGCAGAACAGGGAGTTGAAGCAGGCCACCAACAAGGTGACCCTTTCCACATTTGATGGTAAGTGGAAAGATTAGTGCCAGAGCATGGATTCACAAGCTCGACACATATCTCACTCTCAAACCTATGCAGGAGCAGGAGGCTATCCAATTTGCCACGTTGCACCTTGAGGGAGTAGCGTATGATTGGTGGCACCATGGGCTAGTCACACAGAATCATGATCTTCTGCAATCATACAGGGAGTTTAGTGAGAAGTTGATTGTGAGATTTGATCGCAAGGATGTAGAGCTTTACTATAGAGACTTGGCACAACTTCGACAGAGTGGACACATTGATGCATACATCAACGAATTTCAGCGTATAGCAGTGACGGTGCCAGAGATGCCCGAGAGGCGAGTGGTGATGTTGTTCATTGAAGGACTTCATGACAGGCTTAGGGGATTGGTCAAGGCTCTTAAGCCTACGACTTTGCATAAGGCTATTCGGACATCCTTGGACTTAGACACTACTCCAATGCAGCCCCAAAGGAAGAACGTCAAGGAGGAAAAATTAGAACAACAAGAGCAGCCCACTTCTTCGAAGGTTGAGTTTACACCCAAGATGGAGACTGTTTCAAAGAATGAGCTTCGTTGGAAAAATTTATGCTTTCATTGCAATGATCCGTGGGAACCGGGGCATAGGTGTCTTGGGAAAGGCAAAATACATCTCATAAAGGTTGAGGATGAAGAGTCCGAGGATGAACGGGAGCAGCCAACACCGGGCATTGCAAATGAGGGTAGAATCACCTATTTTTCGGGAGCACCCAAGTATAATCCATTCATGTTTGAAGGCACAATGTTTGGGTGTAGGATCATGGCACTTCTGGATAGTGGATCAACACATAACTTCCTAGATGCAGGTTTGGTAGACCAAAAAGGTTTGCAATGTGATAACTTTGAAGGCTTGGATGTGACTGTAGCAGGAGGTCTCACTCTCCCGTGCAAGAAAAAGGTCAATCAAGTTAGCATTTTATTTGGTGAGTATACACTTTGTGATGACTTCTATGTCATGGATTTGAAAGATAACAATGTTGTGCTTGGCATGCAATGGCTTCATTCATTGGGAAGAGTCACCCAAGATGTGGAAACTATGGAGCTGAGTTTCCAACACAAAGGGAAACAAGTCACGTTGAGAGCACTCAAGTACACGTTGCCCCATCGAATGGCAGCTAAGTCTATGATAGTTTGGGATAAGGAAACATCTCGTGAGGACATCCACGAAGATTTTTCACTGCATATCAGCACGGACCAGCAAGGATGTGATGAAGAGTGCGGCAAATTTGAAGCATACATGAGGAGGTTGGTTTCACTAGTGACAAGTAAGTTGCATAAGATTTTTTTTTGCAGTGTTTTGAGCAGCTTTGTATAGTGCATATGAAGCTATTAAAAAAGCTTCGGCTGATCTGGGATCCAGGAACTGATAAGAATGCAGAATTGCAATTTATGATTGCTTAGGGGCAAGCAATCCCGGGAAGGGAGGACTGTAATGTCCCTCTTTTCGAATAGATCTCATTGAAGACCTCTGGTCCTTTTTGTCTACCCGACGGCCAAAGGATGTGTCAAGGGTGACTAAGTTTTATTATTTTATTATATTGTGCAAATATTAAAATAAAATATTATAAGTTGCACATATAATAAATAATAAGCTTATTAATAAAATAAAAGAGTCAAATGTAAAAATACAATTATTTTTAATTGTATTTACCATAGGGAGGTACAACTTGTCCATGTAATGGGAAAATAGGGAAATGTGACATTAGCTTCCTTAGAAAAATGCGACTTGGACAAAGGAGGAAGAATGGAGTTTCGAAAGAATAAAAATTATTACTCCTCCCAAGAAAATGCGACCTAGTCTAAGGAAAATTTGGGGCACATGTCTAGAAGAAATCACTTATTGTGATTGGTTGAGTTGGAGGTCCCTTTGGGCCAATTTTGCTTTTAAAAGGAAGGGTCGACTTAGAGGAGGGACATCATATGATCATTTTATCATTCTAGATTTTTATTATCAGCTTTTTGCATTGTTAAGAGCTCTTGCTTTTATCAGTGATTCCAAGGACGAAAACCCTTGTGGATTTCATCTCTTGCGGACGAAAACCCCAAGGGATTGAGAGGGGATTTCACTCAGAAATTTCCAGTGGTTTAATTCTGATTTTCTAGTCAAATTCCAGCAGTGTTTTGGTGATCTTTTTGGTAGCATATTGCAGCAGTTGGATCGACCCAGTTTGGGGCTATTTGGGTATGATTCTAGAGGTATTTACTTCTGAAAAATATTGCCATATATCTCTGAATTTTTATAAATAAAGGAGCTGCAATTTCATAATTTTCTGAGCAAGTTTGGAGGGTTTTTCAGGCAGTTTGTAATCAGATTTAGATCTGAATTTTCTGAATTATCTGGCTGCAAATAAATCTGATTTTTATCATATTTTGGGTTTTAAAATTGCTGGCAATCATTTGGGATAGAGTTTATAATTTTTTGGTATCATTTGCATGGAGATCCATTAAAAACCCTAGTCGCATTTGCTGTAATAAATTCAGCTTTTCCCTAGGTTGTTTGCTGAGGGTTTCAAAACTGTTTTTAATCATTTGCCATTCATTAAAAATTTGATTTAGGGTAAGAGATCTATTGGGGATCTTTTAGAAATCAACATGATGAGGTCACATAAGATGTAAGATATGTACCTATATGCTTTAAGGGTGGAGAAATAGTTGTCAAGAAGATAACAAAGTGCAGTAGCAAGAAGAGGAATGTTCAGCGGTGGTAGAGATCAACCTTCCCGTGAAAATAATAAGCAATGGAATGAATAAGGCTCAAGCACTTCTCAAGTGCCAAAGCAACAAACAAGAAGAGTACTACCTTGGGAAGAGGGAGAGGTAGCTACAAAAGAGAAGAGGAAGATCATCCACTTGAATGTGCTTCAAATGTGAAGAAATTGGTCACCATGCTTATGAATGCCCCAACAGATACAATGATAGTGAAGGAAGAAGAAATGCAGGTAGTGCACAAATTCTACAAGTAAATGCAGACTCTATAACATCACACAAACATATGCAGTAACCTGAGCAAGGAAAGAATTTTCTAGCAAGGAGGAATTTTCTTGAAGGTTAATGCCACCATCTCAATGTTTCTTTATTGCTCATTAGGTTGGAGTAAGATGATCCTTTGTTGCATGGTAGCATTACTTGGCAAAAGAACATGCGAAATTGTGAGTAATCACGAGTCAACAATTTTTCAATGATGTACAATTCAGTGGTAAAACCTAGGATTCACCTTGTTAAACTTATGATTTTTCGAATAAAACCGTCTAATTCAAAAAAGATGTCTTAAACACATGCAAATTAAAAATCACTATTTGCTCGAAAAGTTTTTTGAAATTGGTGTTTGAATTTTTGATGGTGTCAAAAATTGAAATGTTTTGAGCCTTTAGACATATTTAACAACATTTCCATCATAGTTGATACAAGTTTCCTGTTTGATGCTTGTTACATTTTTATTTTGATATTTGCAGTCCCTATATATCTGCTATTTTTTGAATATTATATTGTTTTTAGAATTTCCCCATTTTTCCCATTTCAACCCATGTAATTTAAAAACACTTACATTCAGGCCACACTTTGTCATTGATGTGTAAATGGAATGCTACCATGCTTGTTCAAATTGATGATGCAGGCTGTATTGTTGTCAATTGCTTCCAGTATTATCTCATTATTGTCATTTTGTGTTTTTATTGATTTAGAAGAAGCATGTATTTCTAGAATCTTTGCACTATGCAAGTGGATTATTGTAGATTGTGTATTCAAATTCGCACTGAAACCAAATTCAGTGTATATCATGGAAGTCCCGGTAAAACATTATCATGCACCTGTTCATTTATATACATATCTATCTATTTGTCTTTATATTTGTCTATCACATATGTTTATATACAGACACACACAGTCACTGCAAATAATTGCTCAATAAATATTTTGTAATTAAATGCATTTAGAATTTTAGTTTCCATTAACTGGATTTGGTCAGTTTTAATGTTATTTTTATGTTTTTTCTTCCTACTTGAAGTGGCTTAGTCATATTCTATTCTTTATATCCAAATGATTTTTTTTGGTTCATTGATGTTGCTCAGTTGAAATAAGTTGATATATTATCTTCAGCTGGACTTTAGTTTATAATCAATTTCACCTCTATTTTTGTTGTAATGTTTTTTCTTTTAATTTGTTCTGTTGTTATTTATCAGCTAGTGCATTATTTGAAGAATCCAGAATTGTTCGGTAAACAAGGGATCAAACCTCCTCATGGGGTACTCCTGGAAGGTCCTCCTGGCTGTGGCAAGGTATAGGTGTGCCTATTTTTATTATCCTAGACACTGATATTAAGCTGCATGATGTTTCAATCTTGATCATCCTGGAGGTTTTGTACTATATGCTAAGCTGTGAGCCCAGTGAGGGCTTTTTGTACTTTACAGACTTTGTTGGCGAAGGCAATAGCTGGCGAAGCCGGTGTACCTTTTTATGAAATGGCTGGATCTGAGTTTACTGAAATTCTTGTTGGTGTGGGTGCAGCTCGTGTTCGTGACCTCTTTAAAAGGGCAAAGGTGATTTTCTTTTTCTTGCTTTGTACATGGTTTGGCTAGATATTGTTGGTTGCTTCTCAAGCTGTCTTTTTATTCTGAGTGTAAGCGGATTGGAAAGGTTTGATTTATTCCTTAGCTGTCATGAGGTTGAAACCTAGCTGTACCAAATTGAACAGTATATAAGGCAAATGAAAATAAGTTTCTATGTGGGATTGTAAGGTGGGGTCTCATTGGAAAAATTTTCATTGAACTTGACTGAGATTTCAAAATCAATCTTTATCTTTATATGGTATTGCAGCTTCTTGTTGTTAAATATCTATTATCATTGTGATTAATGTTTCCTATCATGGCCTTTTGCGGTGGGCATTCATCATGAATAATGTAAAAGCTGCTGGAGAAAAACCTGTGTACAAGATTAATCTTGCAAAGATGTGTTTTCCAGAAGTTTTCATGGACAATGGAAGCCTCAAATTACTCATCATGAATGCTTTTCTGTATTGGAGTCGTGAATCTAAAAGTATTTTTTGCTGCAGATCAACAAACCATCAGTGGTGTTTATCGACGAAATTGATGCTTTAGGAACTTCGTGAGTACTGAAACCTTGAATTGTATTTCTATTTGATCATTTGAACTTTGGTAGAAATTTCGTCTTATTTAAAATTTATTGCTTTGCTACTTCGATATAAAAGTAAAGAGATTTTGTGCAATGTTTGCAAAATTAATGTCATGCCCCATTTGTTTTTTGCACGTGTTTTGTCCTGCAAAGTATTGTGTTGAGTGAGAGAGACTGACAGAGATAGAGATTTTTTGTGTTATTCTGCATTTAAATCTCCTATTGAACATTGGTTCGACTCTCGGCCTACCGGCATGCCAAGAAGAGCTCTCCCGAGATGAAGAGAACCCCCTTAGTGTTCTGTTTTGCTCCTCATTCATTGACCTCCGTTGGATGTGTGTTGCTCACCCGAGAGGCATATCGGTTTCCAGTATTGACATGGAAAGGTGCGAATACTCTCTCATGCCACTAGGCCGAGGCCTTTTGTAGAGAATAAAACCCCCCTAGAGAGGATGACTGCTTGAGGGACAACTTAGAAGACTGAACCAGGACGTTCAATAAGATACTAATTTTCTTCTTCAACCAAGTTAGGCAGCTATGACTTTTGCATGCATTTGTGTTGCCCTCCATTTCATTACTATAGTGAGTAGTTGGCAGGTGACTATTGATTTGGCTGGCTATATAGCTATCACGAAGGGGTTCACTGCCTATGCCTACTCATTCTGGGTCAGCTCAGTATAAAAAATAGAATGGGTGAATACAAAAAGTGAGAAAGATGACCACCAAAATGCCAACTACCCTTTAGTTTCAAGGTTAACCTATTGGAACTACCCTTCAAAATGGAGAGTTAAAGTTTTGTTGTGTTGTCTCTTGTTTGAATATCAAGGAGACCAACTGAAAGCCAACTACCACTACCTTTTAGCTACAATGTTAATCAATGGAGCCTCCCTTCATGCTAACTTTTGTAAAGCACAATGTTATGTTTTCTTATTGTGCTTTTATTTCCTATATCAACGTACTCTTATAATACTAAATACTTAAATTACATTTATGATCATTAGACTAAATATTCTATTCTAACACCCTTTCTTAATGGCATATATGAAAACATGAAATGTTCATCCATCAATTTAATAAACTTTTCAATATACAAAGGTTTGGTAAATTTATTTTGCTAAGCACAAGATAATACTGAGGGGGGGGGGGGTGATTCAGTATTATGATATTCTTTTAAATTTAACACTTAATCTCAGATTTGTAATCACAATTAATTAGTTTCATAGTGAATATATCAAAGCCATCAATGAATGCAAAGCAAACCAACACACTGCAAATAGACACAAATTTACGTGGAAACCCTTTTGGGAGAAAACCACGGAGAAAATCTTCTTTATTATATTTCTCAAATGTTTGTAGGCACCAACCTACGGGAGACACCAATCCCCAAGTTACAATTTTGTAAGCACCAACCTATAGGAGCACCAACCCCTTTTTGCTAAGCACCAACTCAGCAAGAGACACCAATCTCTTCAAATATGAAGGCACCAACCTTCCTTACGAAAAACAAACTCTTTCCTATCTTTTATGTTGCTGCTGCTTCAACAGATGATAGAACAAAAATGCTGCTAAGAATATTCCTCTGATTTATTTCAGTCCCTTCACATATATAAATCGCTGCAACTTTTCATTAAAAATAAATCTGCCCTTCACTCCTTTTTATATTTCATATTCTGCTCTTCTTCTTCTCTCCCTTAAACTTGAATGAAGCACTCAAATTGCTTGCCTAAACCAAATGATTCCATCTCCTTATATATCCTTCTTACATCCTTTCGAAAAGACACGTCGTTCCAACCGACACAACCTTTCCATTAACACAACTTAATTAAGTGCATTAGTTGGCTAAAACCAAAAAATAATTAATGCAGCCCATAATTATTAAATGCACATTAAACAATGCAATTAACCACTTGATAGGAGCGCTGCCCCTCCTTAGACAAATCACTGTTATCATTAAATCGCTGCCAACCATCATTAAATCTTCTTTTTCACCATAAAACATGGCATATGAACACCTTAAAAATGCTGATATCTCTCTCTTATGTACAGCTGTGTATATCTCGCTTATACCATGATAATCCTTATACAAAAACGCTTCTTTTCATGTATTTAAACTTTCATTTTTTACCCTTCTATACTGCTGGTTATGTCCGTTACTTTCTACCATTTCTGTCAAAATCCGTCAACAGTCCCATCAGCTTCCGTTACACGATTCTGTTAACCACATACATCAATGATTTAGCCTTTGACATCAATGACAATATTTCCACCATATTTGTTGCATGCTCTTGAGTTGAATAAACTAAACAGAGCACAAAATCATAGTTATGTGCTTAATTTCTCACTACAACATAGGTTTATTTATACATTCTAGTTTCCCAAAATAGCTGCTATATAATACACTATCAATAAAGTCTAACTTTTATTCTACGGATGCTTAGTTCTCTAATTTGATTAGTGTCCCAACAAACCCAATCATCTAGTCTACGTGGTTTTAACACTCCAAGAAACCCACTAAGTTTAGTTTTCAGTGTTCACAAATATGAAAACTAATAGTGGTTTACTACTATGATGTAATTTACATAGTTTTGGATGGTGTGAATGATGCATTTTTGAAGAATTATTTCATTCTCCTTGCTGTTATAAAGAATCAGACTGCTGTTAATTGCTCTCATAATTTTTAGTTGACTGTTATAAAATTCAGTTTACTATCTATTGGGGTTTGCCCTATTTTCCTTTGTTTTCAATAAGATCTGTAAAGGGGACATTGCATCGATCAACTTCAAACTTTAGGTTGTGTTCGGGCAATTGCCTCCCAGAGAACATTTTTTTTGCTAGTCCTAGAACATGTAGGATTTATGTGTTTTTACATGGATGATTGTCGATTTGCAAGAAAACAGTACCTATTCCTTGGACATGGTAAGATGAATCATCACCCAAAGGCACCTAGCAGGAGTAAGAAGTATAATCTAGATTGGTGAACCAATCTCTTAGCCCACTCGCATGCTGAGTCGCTTTGGCGTGCACATGCCAGACGGAATTCTAAGGAGGGAATCTCCTCACTAGTTTGTGTAGCATAAACATAATCCTCATCACAAGGATTGTTATATTTGGGAATGTTGTCGTGTTTTTGCTGTTTGGATGGCTTCTTCCAATTTGACGTGGGTTGAGGCTTCTTCTTCGGTCGTTGCGGCGATAGTTGCATTGCCAGCTTCTTTTTGCTAAATGATCCATTGGTGAATGCATTATACCAACAATTTTTGAGTTCATGCCTAGTCTCCCCACAAATGCGGCATGTCTTCTGGGAACAAGAGTTACTCCGGTGGTGTTGTGGTTGATTAGAAGGATTATTGGAAGACCTTGTGGGCTTCTTGCTTCTTTGATGTATTGCCAAGACATGATGCTCCTCTATGCCAGCTTCTCCGTGCATAGACTCTTCTTGCTGCAGCATGTCAACCAACTTCTCAAAAGTTGGTTTCCGATTTTAGAAGTTCAATGATGTCATGAGAATCTTATATGCGGAGGGAAGTGCTCTCAGGACAATGCTAAGGAGGATGATGAATAAGCAATGTAAAAAAATGCTAAGGGAGTTCTCTCCTTCCGGGGAAAGCATCTTGGTAGGCTGGCAGGCCAAACCTTGGATCAATGTTCAATAAGAGATTTAAATGAAGAATAACATATCAAAACTTTCTTTCTCCATGTGTGAGTTTTTTTCCCTCTCTAGTAGTCTCTCTCAACTCAACAAGCTGTTGTAGAGGTTGAAAATGTAAACAATCTTCTATGTATTGGTTTGTGCATGGAACATTGAATGTTCGATCTGTTTGACCACAACATGATCATCACAAAATATACATGTAGGCTTCTTTCAATGTATTCTAATTTAGCCAAGATCTATCTCAGTGAAATCAGCTTACATTCAGCTGAAACAATAGCCTCGTACTATTCTCCTTTTGAAGAAAAAGCCACAATATTTTATTTCATGTTTATCCACAGTATTACACCTGTTCCAAGACTGAAGATGTAACCATTTATTGTCTTCCTGTCATTAACTTATCCAACCAAATCCAACTCTGTCTAATCAGTTAGTGAAAATCATCAAAAATACCAAACCAAATTCTCAAATCCAATGTTTCTTCGACATACATCAAGATCCTCTTTGCTGTGCTCCCACGATCAGCATTTGGTTTTACTAAGAAATTTGCTAGCATAGCTAACAAAAAAGGAAATATTAGGGCTAGTGGAAAAACGATATTACAAGCTACTTACCAATTTTCGATACAATGATTCATCAACCTACTTAACAGGACCACCTAAGGCTGCTAGTTTCAAGATAATTTCCATAGTGGTCAGCATTGACTTACTATCAGCCGTCTTGAATCTATCGAGTGGTCGTCTTGCATACTTCAGGTGAGTAATAAACACCAATTTTAGTTTGCAAGAATTTAATACCTAAACAATAGCGTACAAGACCTAGGTTTGTCATGTTAAAAGTAGAGAAGAGATCTGGTTTTACTCTCTTGATCTAACCTATGGATGGTGAGATAATGGATACCTTGTTATAGTTATGATTGAAAGGATGAGCCATTCAAAGTCTAGATAGGCGCCCACCCATTAGATCTAGTTATGCGCCACTCTCACCCCATGTAGTGATAGCGATAGACATAAAGATTATGGAATTGACAAAAGAGAAAAGAATTTCAATTTCAAGTACATACGCATAGGTGGGAACAAGAAAAAGGGGCGATTCTTTCTTGTTCATCCCTAGATATAGAGGGGACCAAAAGGGATAGGATGTTTGGCAATCATAAATGCCCTCAGGACCTATCAATTGAGTGAAATCCTTGACCGACTAGATCTACTCAACCTCTAATATGACAAACTATTACTCGACTGTTGCTATATATATCTAGTTGCTCAACCTTGAATACGATATGGTGACAACACTTCATACTCAGCTTGATCTTGGTAAGCTATATATATATATATATATATATATATATATATACATAGGGCACCATGACATGAGTGCAATGGATCTACTTGACCCCGTTATGCTATTTGCTCTCCCTATTGAGAGGTGGCCTATAGATACAAGGTCCAATTGATAGGTCGAGGAGGACCAATCAATAGGTAGGTTGGCTGGGTTGCAGTTAATTAGTTATTTAGTTGGTTGGTTAGCTGCTCCTATTCTCTCGACCTAGCAAGTCGGGTGGGTTAGCTGTTCCCACTAGTTCGTTCTAGCATTTTGATTATGTTAGTTGTCCCCATGAGTTTGTTAGCTGGATTGTAATATCCCCTTAGGGCATAAAATATGAAATTCCCAAAAACCCTTACACAAACATATACCAACAATCTGATTTTTTTATTTAAAAACCCTTACAAAAAACATCAAACTGAAATCTTTAATTATTCCTCAAATATCATAAAATGGGGAATACCCACAAGGGGCAAAGCGTCTAGAAATACTATAGGAACATGAAAATGCAAACAAATAATTTTTCCCACCGAAGTTTTAATTTATTTTTTAATTTTTTGCAACTGGAAATACAACAGTAGAACAACTGACCGTATGTTGCTAGAACTGAAGGAAGAAAGTCTGTCCTAGGATAGATTAAGACCTTTTGCAAGCTCTAACACTGAATGCTTGGCCTGAAATATCAGCAATAGTCCTCACAAGGGGCGGCCACATTCCAAAAATGGCCCAAAACCGCTGCTGTTACACCTCCCAATGCTGCTCACAGTAGTAGATGGATGCCCTAGATGGAATAGGACTGAAAATCTGCTCTTTGGTGTGTGCCCTAGTTGTTAAACCCCTGAAAACAGTGTTGAATCTGTTCCCTAACTCTGTAAAACTGATTGTTAGCTCAAATAGGACCTCTGGATGAGATCACCAATGAGAACTTGAGGGTTTCCGTTCCCAAATTTTGAATACCAATGAGGGTTTTCGTCCTCACTAACTGTAATATTGAAGCACAAGCTTAACACCCAAAAATCTGAAATGATATGATAAAAAGTGACCACAATGACCCCCCAAACTGCCTTTTATAATTTTCCATTTGCGTTTTCCAAGTTGGGCACTCCACTTTGGGCCTTTTCTTTATTTTTAATAAAGTAACGCATATATTTCTATTTTAGCGTTGACTTTATTAAAATTCACCGTTTTTAATTAAATAATAATAAAATGTAAGTTTCCTCTTAATATAACATAAAGTTACCTTTTTTGGCTAACTTAGTCATATTATTATTTTACTTTTAAGTATTGAAAAATGCTTTTCATTTTAATAATAATAATATTATTAAGTTGCCCGAAATATTAGAAATGATAGGGCCCAATCAATAGGTAGTTTGGCCAGGTTGTAGTTAACCAATTATTTAGTTGGTTAGTTAGCCGCTCCTATACTCTTGACCTAGCAAGTCGGGTTAGTTAGTTGTCCCGACTAGTTCATTCTAGCATTTTGATTTTGTTAGCTGTCCTCACGAGTTTGTTAGATGGACATTCCCATTTCATAGCCATATATATATATATATATATATATATATATATATAAGGCATTAGCATTGATGTGCCCCATGCATAATCGCATTAACGTTTATGCACCCTTATCTAAGTTTCCTCATCCGCCTATGTCTAAAGACCCTAATTTGCTAGGGTCCCCAACCTCAAAGAAATATTTTTTATTTGATTGCTCCAAGATGAAGTGCCCCCGAAAAACGACGTGAAGTCGACCTAACATATATATGAGAGGTCGAGGCCCACCTTTCAATGCCCACTCTAGATATATAAGTTGTTGCACTAAGTTACCCGCAGTGGTGCACATACGGTCTAAGAATATTTTGGGGCACCAATTAGCTGCTCCGCTATCTATATATGGCATCTATGCCGCTCGACCTAACCACTATCTAGAACGAAAAACTAGGCCCTTAACTAACTATTGGGTCGGGTGGTTAAAGATAAAGATGTGCTAACCCCTCACCCTCCAAATATCTATATAGAAGATCTTATTAGCTATAGAGGGCGTTGACCCTATTGTCTCTAACTATATATAGGAACTAGAGATAACCACCCTCACGCCAATGAGACTATCTTGTCTATCTAATCTATAGTTGTACCTGAATGCTTGACTTGACGATATGCTATGGCCTATATAAATGGCTGGTACTCGATCAACAATTAATATCTACGGGATTAGACAATACATTCTTGAAACTCTAGTTAGTAGATTGGGTTATGTGGGTGATCGAGCAGGCCACATAGATTTAAGGTTGGGTGGCTGACTAACCCTCCACTTAAGATAACATGGGGAGATGCCCATTGACTCTCTCTCTGTATGGGATTCCTCAACCTCCCTATCCATTCTAAATTAGAAAAAGGGGTGGGGGAGTTGGTGCCCTCCCCCCTATATAGATAGGGTCGTGTTATATCTAGCCCCATTGCTAGAATGGGGATGGATGCCTCCCCTAGATAGATCTGTAAGATAGATGGATTTGTGTTGATGGATAGGGCCAGTCTCCCATCCCATCCCATCCCATCCCATCACATTATTGGATGGGGGATCACTAGTCTTGCTTTATGTGATGATTAAGTCATCCAAATAAACAATAGGAATGCCTATATCATTTACCGAGCTTTTGACATAAATAGTGTAATCAGAAGGACTCTCAAGCTCTAAACTAAATTTTAATTAAAAAATGCTCAATTTTAAGGAGTCTTGGAGCTTGCTTCAGCATATAGAGTGCCTTAATCAACCAAATATTTTTTTTCCTTGCTAGCAACAATAAAGCCTTTTAGTTGCATGTTGTACACCATCAAATCACCATTCAAAAAGGCACTTTTAAGTTTTAACACCCACTTGAAACATTTTCCGATGAAACCACTAGACAATGGTAGTCACTAGCTTGATTGTTTTCATCTTGGTTGTAGGGGAAAATGTCTCGACATAGTCTATCCCCTCCTGCTGTGAAAACCCCTTCACTACAAGCCTTGCTTTATGATCGTCCAGTGAATCATCCATCTTAAATTTGGTTTTATGAGTTTATTTACAGCTGATTTCCTTGTTACCTAGTGGCAAATTAGCGAGTACCCAAGCGTTTTGTATCAAAGCATCATACTCAACGTTCATGTGTGCCTCCTGCTCCGATGTAATGTCCCTTTTAGGACATCAACCTGAAAATAAGGGTTCGGGCTCAAACCCCAACCAATCAATTCTGATGTTTATGACAGCCACCAAAAAATTGCTTCAAACCCTAATGGAATCAAACTGAAAATGCAATTAGCAACAAGAAGAAATCTGAGTTTTTTATGACAGCAACTGAAATGTGATGACAGCCAACAATGATTCCACACAAAACCTAGTTGTGAACCAGTATTTATTCTCCTAGGGAAGTGAACTGTAATGGCACTTCAATGGCATCAATTCGCAAGCAACACAAGCTGAAAATGACATAGAATGCTTCTAAATATTTTTTTCAATGATGGATATATTTATGCAGCCAATACACTCCAAAATAAATGAGAAATAAGGAGATAAATCACAGCTGTAATTAATTTCTTAACAGCAGAAGAACAGCCAACACATGGTTGGAAATAATGATTAACAGATCCCAAAAATCACTCCAGAGTGTAGATCCAACCTCATCAATTATGAGGAACAATTACATCAACTCGAAATGCCGAGATGTGCCCTATATAAGGCACCAAACACAATACCCAAGCAAGTCGCCTAGGGCTGGAAATGAAGGAATTGTACGAGAAATCTCCTTAGTAGCTCACTTGTGATCTTCTTCTGAGATCACCCCAAGATGAATGAGGGTTTTCGTCCTCAAACAAGACCAAGAAAGGGTTTCGTCTTTCAAGGAAAGAGAGAGAAGCTTCACAAGCTCCAACTTCAAGGCAATATCAATGATGAATGATGCAAGATCCTTTTGAAGTCAAATGATCTCCGTATATATCTTGTGTGTGGCGCCAACTTCAATGCATGCTCTTTGTTAGAGGACAAACCTCCTTGGGAGGGTTATTATTTCTCCTTTATCTTCAACATATGTTTTCCACAAGACCTACCTCATTATGAAGGAAAAGAGCACTTTTTATCACCAGCGTAGGCCTCCAAGATGGCCAACCTCAATGTAGGAACAAAGTACTTCTTTCTATCTCCAAAGATGACCGACCTCTTGAAGACAAAAATAGAAGCTCTTCTTGCTTTCTTTGTCAAGTCATCCTTCACAATTATGGCAATGTTTCACCTCCCTTGCTTCCCTCCCTAAGGCCCACGGGAAGTAGAATGGGCCCAAGGTCTTTGTAGTCAACTAACTTGGAAAAGGGGAAATTACATCCGATTTTCCTTGTGCTTCCTTATAAGAATAAGGCTCACTCATACTATTAGCAACAAAAGTAGAATCACTACCAAAATCAGATGAGAGATATATACCTTATTGACATTTTTTTTGGTCTTGAAGCAGGGTTAGATATGTCCCACTCATCTTGCTTTAAATCGCTTTTAGTAGTATGATGCTACTTTGGTCTCCTTATTGGCACAACCTGCTCAATTGAATCAGGTCTAATCAAATTTAAATGAGCATAATCTCCAACCTGTTCAAGAGGAAAATCAGCCTCCAAATCGGCTTATCTAGCAGGCATTTCAGTCCCTCTATTAGTGCCCAAAATGACTTGAACCTCCTGCAATATTCAGATACTATTTGAAGCCGTGACTTTAGGATTCAAAATAGTTGGACATTTTGTTTTTGCTGCTGGCTGACCCTGAAAGTCAGAACCGAAAAGACATCAAAATCAACATCACTACTGATAGTCACCTTTTTGGTAGATATGTGCATGACATTGTATTGTTTTGATTGCCCACCATGATAAACAAAAACGCATTTCTCGGAGTTATCCAATTTAGTATGAATCTGACTCGGAACATGAACATTTAGAATACAACCAAAGATTTAAAATAAATCTCCGTTTGGATTTTTGCTTGATCAAGCCTCCTGTGGTATGATACCTCATGATGCCTTAGATGGGCCTCTTTTATAAATATAGACAGCTGTGTGTATAGCTTATGTGCAAAACACCATGTGTATACTCTTGTCTGTAGCATATGTTGAGTCATTTCCATAATTGCTGGATTCTCCTCTCAGCAACTCCATTTTGCTGCAGCGCATAAGGGGCTTAGAATTGTCTTTGCATTCCTGCACAAAAAATAGCAAATACTATGCTACAAAACTCAACATCATTATTTGTACGTAGAAACATAATTTTAAACCTCTACAAAAACTTTAAATTGCTCGAGTTTATCGATAATACCACTCTTGTCTGAGAAAATACAACCTAAAGGTTTTAAAGAAATTTAGCTTTTGTTTCTGGCTTGACCAAGCGTCCTATGATGAGATCCCTTGCAGCCTATTAGATGGGCTTCTATTAAGAATATAGATAGGGGTGCTTACCTCTTCCACTAAAAACTCCATATGCGTACTCTTACGCCTTAGCATACATTTGAGTTATGTCCATCACCACTCAATTGCTCCTCTCAACAACTCCATTTTTGCTATGGCATATAAGGGGCATAAAATTGTCTTTGCAGATGTTTTGCAGAAAAATTAGGAATGCTTTGCTACAAAACTCACCATCATGATCAGTAAGCAAAAACTTAATTTTCAACCTCTACAACTACTTTAAATTACTTGAATTTATTGAGCACCCCACTCTTGTATTTGGGAAATTACACCCTCTCTTGCTTTCAGGAAATTACACCCACACTAATGGTTGGTTTTGAGCAGTATCGCCGGTTGCGAGTGCATTGACTAAAAGTGTGGTAGATCAATTTAAAGAAAAGTTGAAACTGTACTTAACCACAAAAATGATAGCTAAATTGCACAAGAACTCTCAGAAAGAGGACAACAAAGAACCTTGAAAGCCAAACCACAGTTTTCTAGGCAAGGGACATGGGGAAGTATTGTTAGATGAAGACCCAAGAAAGAGTTACATACAATAGAGCCTCCAAAGGTCAAGGAAGAAATTGTGTTAGTGACACATGAGAAAGAAGAGAAATCCGAGTTGCAAGAAATTGAAAGGAAGATAACCATGGAGGAATTGTTCTCAACCAGAAATTGTACCCTGATAGAGATGCTATGTGTACTCTCTCTTCTGTTGAAAAAATTGGAACATCTCAAGGCTGTGGGTAACCAATGTCTAAGGTGAACCTCTAGAGAGGGCTCGTTCCCTTGTGAATCACCTAAAAAGCAAAAACTTTGACAAGGAAAAAGGGAGAAGGAATGTGGGAAATGGTAAATAAGGGTGATACACCAATAATTTAACACATGCATGTAACTCTGCACACAGAGAAATCAAAGATCCACACACCTACACAACTCTTAGCTATTTTGCATAATAAAGTCAAGAGTTTGGGAGAAAAGAACAGCGGTAGAGGGAATAAATTCCACACTAAGGCAATACGACATCCTATGAAACACAATGAATAATTTGAAAACAATAGTATGAAAGGGCAAAATAGAGTTTTTTTATTCAGAGGTGCAAGTACAAGGCTAGAATTGCCAGAGCAAATCAGCTCAAGCGGTGTGTAATCATTTTACAATAAAAAATCTGCCTATATAGACTGTTGCGTCCAAAATAGCCTGATGTCTGCATGTTTTATTTATTTATTTTCTAACCCCTTTGGCGCATGGGACGACAACATGCCTCTTCTATTAATTTATTTCCTTCATACTGCATGCTTAGTTTTAATTAAATCCATCTTTATCCATCCTTGGAGCCACATATGTGACAATAGTTGATTTATCTATAGAAAATCCTTATATCTTTGGCGCCAGTTCTATTTTTGGAACTACAACGTTGTCTAATTTTATCCCTTCAACTCTTTCATCTTTGGCGCATTAGCAAGATTCTAAAAATAGAACTACAGTTCACTTTTCTAATTATTCATTCATGCATCTTTATCCAAACTCCTAAAGATAGAACATGAACTCTTATTTTGATCTCTTTCATGCATCTCTTTTCCTTGTGCCAAAAATAGGAAGTTCTTTTACTTATTTTCTATTTCCATGCACCTCTCCCTTTTGGCTCCAACTCCAAAATTAGAACAACAACATGCTAATTTTATTTTATTCATCCATGCACTTCTCCCTTCTGGCGCCAACTATAGAACTGTCTTTTATTTATTTTATTCATCCACCTCCATGCACATTTACCCCTTTGGCGCAAATCCTTGGTGCATGAATTATGGTAACAGGAGCATGCACCATCCTTTGAATTTCCAAAAGGTGAGGTCCTTGTTGGCAGTCTAAGGTATGGAAATGATGATACTTTTCCTACTTTGGATGCTGAATTATCTTTTGATAATCCGAGATTGGTGATTAATGTTGAGATATCTTCTAATTCTAGTAACACAATTTGTGACAATAACAAGGTATGGGATCCAGGTAAAGTGCTTAGACATGAAACAATTGTTTTATCAGACAATAAACTTGATATCCAACTTGTTGAAATTTTCAATTCAGGATCTCAGCTTGAAGAAGTTACAAGCATGCATAGGAGATCTCTTGATGAAAAACATAAGAATAACAAGGAAGCACTGCATCATCATGATAAAGATTATTTTCAGCTAAGTTGGCGAGTGCTTTCAGGTAAAGGAAGGAATAAATTTTCAGTGAGTGATTGGAAGGAAAGGAATTTCTGAATTTACAAATATCATCTTAGTGTTACTACCATCCAATTTGCAGATTCTTGATTTCGGGAGAATGAGAGTGTACGTTATGGTTTTCAGTTTTATAAGCTGTAATTTTACAAAAAATTGTGATCCAGGATTTTATTTGATGGATGGATTGCTTCATAGAAAAACAAAGAATGACAAGTTTGAAAATTTTAGTTGTATCAGAGTGGTGTAGCGAAAACATGGTGGAGCATTCTTCAAATTTATTTGGGATCCTGGTATTGGCATACAAGGTCAACATTGCTTGAGGACAAGGAATTTTTGGGAAGGGAGGATTGTAATGTCCTCTCTTTAACACGAGATCACCATGAGACCCTTTCTGCCCTAAATGATTTCTCGTGGGCATAAAGGGAAATGCAAGGGAAGTAGTTTATCATTATATTTTAAAGTTGCTTTATTAAGAATTGTAATATTTATAGAAAAAATAACTTTAAGTCATAACGATTAATTAGAAGGGGGACTTTTTATTATTAAAGTGACTTTATGATAAAGTGTATTAATAAAGATAAAATAGAAATGAAGAAGCCACTTTATAAAATAAAAATCACTTTTAGTTCCACATGGAGCACCCAACTTGGAAAAAGTTTAGGAAAAGTTATAAAAGGAGGTAAGAGTATTCATTTGAGATCATCTTTTGCCAATCTATTCTCTATCATTCCAAGTTAAGCTATTTGCTTGCATCAAATCTTCTACGGTCGTAAACCCTTAGGGAAAAGGAGCTTTGGGGATGAAAATCTCTAAGGTTTGAAGGTTGGGGAGTGAAAATTTCCCAGTTTTGTGAGATGGATCCACCCGGGATTCACTATTGTGATACAATTTGAAAGTTCAGTTTTCGAAAGGTTGTTTTCTAGATCTAGAGCATGTTTTGGTGTTGTTTTCAGATTTATTACAGCCAGGCTAGACTTCCTAAAAATGTCCCTGCCCCTCTTGTACTAGGTCCAATACGTACCTGGTACAAGTATGGTGCAAGTATGTTGTGGGTACGTATCGACAGGTCCCAGGTACGTCTTGGGTAAGGATATCCGTTCCTGGGACCTGATCGTACTCACGGTTTTTTTGTAAGTGTAATTGCTTTGACTTGAATTGAGCGAGAAATTTGCGAACATTCGTCGTCTGGACTGTAACCTGCCGCCACTCGCTGCTATACACCACCATTCATGCCATTTTGAGGAGCCCGCTACAGAGATGTAGAGCCAAATTTTTTGGAAATATTCGATTAGGTTTAAAAAAATCCTAATGTCTTTGATTTATTCAGTTTGTAAAATCAAATATTTTCCACGTCTATTGCTTTTTTAAGTTTTTTATTTTAATAAAGTAATTAAACAATAAAATGTTTAGTTATTTACTTTTTAACTTTTTAATTATTGAGTTTTTAACTATTTAGTTTTTACTTTTTTAATGTTTAATTATTTAGTTTATAACTTGTTTTAGTATTTAAAAATTATTTTTATTTAACATTTATAAATTATAAAATTTAAAACATTAAATACAAAATTAAATTTATATTTTAAGAACATATTAATGGTATATAATATTATAATATAGCAGTTTTCTTTAAATTTTAATATATACTTATATTTTTTATTTTTATGAATATATATTGTACGAATGTACCCACAACGTATTGTGCCCAAGGTTTTTAAAAATTTACCGTTTCAGCATACTGTACCTGTACCCGTACCGAAACAGTCTAGCAGCCAGGGCATCATTCGCAGGTCTGATTTTTAGGGTTTTTTTTTGTGTTGGGTCACCCAACAATCAGTTGAGATTCACTTGTGACAGTTTTCGGCTATATTTGACATCCATTTTCATGACTTTCACATTCATTTCCAGCTTGATCTAGGCATTTTGAGATTTTGGGATCACTTTACAGTGGGCTTCCATGGTTGGAAAATTGTGATTTCACTTTCATTGGGTAGCTGGTCTCTTCAAGATCATTTTGAGCATTGGTTTGTGTTGAACTCCAAGTATTTCGGGAGATATTGAACTTTGAAGTTTCAGCTATTTCCATGTCTGAAATAAATTAAAATAAATTCATATCATTGTTATAAAAATTAATTTCTTGCATGTTGATGTTATTAGAGGTCTCCTAGATGTTTTAAGCCTTCTGGGTATTGTGGGCTTTGGGTATTTTGATAACTAATGTGAAATTTCGGATTTTTGTATTTTTTTGGTAAGATTTTTAAATAAAAATCAAACTGCTGTCATTTTTTTATAAGGGCTCTCTAGGAAATCCAGATTTCTTTATTTTATGCCCTAGGGGGACATTACAGTAGCAACATCAACTCTCTCATAAGGTGTCGCTGACCCTTGGGGCAAGGTAATGCACCAATGGTGTCTTTAAGCAAGTAAGTACCTTTATGTCATTTCAGATTTGAATGCTTGTTTGATGTGGTCATGCATAGCTTACAGTAGGGTAGTATATTTTGTATATATTGCATTGTTTATATATCAGCACTTACCTTACAATCCCATTTTTGGCCTTACAACCTTATACAACCTATCAATCTTTGCAACCCTAGTATTTGCATCATCATCTTACTATAATCTTATTCCAATCTGATTACAACCTGATCACAGCATTATTATCATCATTACTATCGGGAGCTAGTTAGATGACACTACGCTATCCTATATTTAGGTTTTGGAACCTTACAACTCCTATAGAGTGTGGATTATCATTTTCCTAGTTCCACATCTCTAGCAACTTACAACCTCAAGGTGTGCATTTTTAGTATGGTCACCCTCATTATCCATGTCTAAATTAGTGATTATAGAGAGACAGGATATTTTATTAAGCCATTCTTTATTTGCATACCATTGGAACCCAACCCTTTTTTTGAATTTTGTAGTCGTCTCATTGAAAAAGGCCTGTGAAGCACTATTGTGTTGGGGTTGGTTGATAGGAGTCAAAGCTGACCATGGTAGGAAAAAGAATCTAACATTTGTGGAAACCAAAGCCTTGACAATGTGATTGATGTAAGGAATTACGTAGTTAGCGAGGAAGGAACCTTATTATACTCATCAAATTCAAATTCTAAAGTAGAACGCTTGGTGGGTGGGAACCGAGGTACGATGGAGCCAAATGATGAGGGTCTTGGAGTTATAGTCATTCTTTGAAGAGGAGACAAACACCCTCAACAGTATGTTCCATTGACATACGGAAAACTAAGGAGGTTTTTAGCTCTATTGCAATAGCACTGAGATTATGGAGATTGAAGAAGGCCAAAGTTTGCAGTGAGACGATCAAAAGCAGATGTTGGTGATCTCAAGCCCTTATGATTCATTGACATCACATTTGGCTTATCCACTAAAGTTCAAAAAATATGTCAAGGGTGCAAAGTTCAACGATAAGTATGCTTACCAGTTGGAATGGGTAGCTGATATGATGTCCAAAGAGCCAATTTCAGTGAGTATGAAAATGGGTTCTAATGACAATTTTAATAAAAGTTGAACTATGACCTATTTTTAAGTATGGTTGGATACAATGGATATGTTGGACTTGGATGAAGTGAGAGTCTTGAGAGATTTACTGGTTGAGGCTATGTTGAAGGAGAGGAAGTGTTGTTGTGACCAATACTTGCTTCACATGAACTTTAAATTAAGGGCACTTGTTAAAAAGACGACAAAACTACTAGGATGATAAAACCTTCGACGAATGAATTACCAAATAGGAGCTTTAGTGCTTAAATACAACAGGAGGCAAGAAGTCAAATTTGGGGATGATTAAAATAATTAGGCTTGGGCCATTTAAAATCTTAGAGATTTTCAAGAATGGCACTGTTAAGTTAGGGTCCAGGGAGCTTCGATGGATCGCTAGTCAAAGACATGGGAAATGGTTCTGAATTAAAATTGGATCAAGTAAGGACCGAAAATGTCAATATGATTGACTTAGGAATTCTATATATGAAAGCACAACTCACCAACAAAGAAGTAAGTACCGGAAAAAGCAAAAATAGATTGTACAACCAACACAAAGGGAAAGCATTAGACCCGAATGATCAAGCCTGGGAAATTGAACCTTCATACAATCAAGGGAAGTCAAATATCAAAACAAACTCGCTCCATGCATAAAACCGCATGATTCGTATCAAGAGCAAACCAAACTTTATGTGTGTGACCAGGTCTGTTCGACCATAACTTGATCCTGTACAATCATTTGTGTGACCTTCGTCAACCACAATACGACCTGCTAATTGTATGACCTATTGTGCCCACTTTCGTATGGCCACTTGCTGCTGACATTTTATGACCTGCATCACTATGACCCACTGCTTCTGCTGCCACCAAATTAGTAAGTCCTGGTGCAGTACCACCCCAAACACAGTATGGACAAAAAATACAAATGTACAGTGAATACAAATGTAAGACCTAAAGAGTCTAAATCATGCAAAATGTTCAACACGTTCAACTGTTGCAGCTACAGAAATTTGTATGTCAACCACTCCATCTAGAATCTCTTCTGTCTTCTTGCTTCATTTTAATTTTTATTGTCTTATCTATGAATTGTGTCGGAAGGGACTCTGACTTGTTTAAGAAGGGGAGGGATATCAGTATCTTCATGATTATGAGCGTAATTATATATTTTCGTAGCCGACATTATTATGAGGTTAATGGTTGTATTGTCGGCCTTGTGCGGTAATGACTCATTAGTATGTCTCATTGTGTTAACTGATAAGTCATTGGGTCTTCTTGTCATATAAATACATTGGGAGATGGGGGTTTGTATCAGGTCCTACCTATACTGTACAGCTTTTATTAAACACCCCATATGAATGAAGCATTGACTCTTATAAAAATTTTCAGTGCTGTAATGTGGCATGTATTTACTAGTCTGTATCTGATGTTCTTGTTAGCATAGCTTCTCTACAAACAAAATGAAACTCACCAGTCTATGCTGCATTAGTTTTTGAAAATAATTAAAAAAAATTCTGTCAGTATAATTTGTAAGATCCGTTCATACAGTTTGTAAGATCTGTTCAATCTTGTGAAAACCTGTCCTTGGAAACTGTGCCTGCAATACCACACAAACACTTGAAATTCTGCCTTAAAACACTATGAAATGCTTCGTGCTGATTTTTATTTTATTAGAATTCTAGGGTTTATATATTAATTTCAGGTCTGTTCCTTGAGATTTTGATCCTGCATTTTTCCCTCCTAATATTCGCAAAATCCTCATTCGTGTATAGCTCTGATGCCATGAGAGAGACATACAGAGGTAGGAGGAAAAATCAGAAATGAAAAGTTATAGTTCTTCTGTGCTATTCCTTATTCATAGCAGAAATGGAATGAGTGATCACATAAAGTGAGAAAGTTGACCAACCGACTGCCAACTACTACCACCATATATTTACAAGGTTAATTAATGCACCCTCCCTTATTGCTAACTTTTATAAGGGATAATAAAACATCACGTCCTTGTTTGAAACGTTTTTTGAATAAATTCATTTATTTTTTTGTTTATGAGGAAACTTTCTCATTATTACTTAGCACTTTCAGCATTTCACCTGTAACAAGTTATCATTAACTTCTAAAACACTTCAATCTTTTTCTGTTACCTGGATTTTTTTAATATTGTATGTCATATTTTTCGTGACCAGACTGATTTATGGTAGCTTGTCATGTCGCATATTCTTTGGAGCATTTTTCTTAATTTCTTTATATAGAGTTGGTCACGGAATTTTTCGTCATTCTGCACCGATCACATTACTAACAGTTTCTTCACATTCCACATTATTACTCAAACAGGATCTCTATCAAGAACAGTTATTTTTAACTGTTTTAGTGATTAAGCATAGTGTGATTTAAATGCAAGCAGGCGCCAGAAACATGATGAGGAAAGTGCAAAGGATACTTACGATGCAAGTACAATGGAAAGGGACACAACACTGAACCAACTTTTGATAGAGCTTGATGGATTTGATACAGGCAAGGGTGTCATATTTTTGGGTGCAACTAATCGGAAGGATCTTCTAGATCCTGCACTTCTACGACCTGGCCGTTTTGATCGAAAGGTCATTCTTGAATCTCTGTCTGTCATTTGTGACCTTTGATTTTATTTGTATTGCTAATCCTTAGTAAATAACTAGTAACGACTAAGCAATTTCTCATTTTCAGTGGTTTTGCTGCTTTCTGAATAAGTTGTTTTTGCTCAGACAAATGTGTTTTTGTCATGTTCTCATTGTTTCCCCCTTATGTATTCTTCTTTTTTGACCATTCCATTCCCTTAGTAAATGGATTAAAGTTAGTGTGCATTCTACTCTGCAGAAAGAAAATGCTTCAAGACTAATTAATTACTTATTTTGGCAGATTTTTATTCGACCTCCTGGGCCAAAAGGGCGCTTGGACGTTCTTAAAGTCCATTTTACAAAAGTGAAGATGTCTTCTTCAGTTGATCTTTCTGTTTATGCCAAAATCTTGCAAGGTGCCTATGGGAACCTAATCTGAAGTGAGAATATTAATCTGAATTGGGAATATGTTTTTTGAAGGATGGCCAATAATAGATGTACAGGAATTCTAATCATTGTACAGATGAACTAGAATTGAAATAATCAACATTCTTTTCCCTTGGCTTTATAAACTTATGACTTGAATTTTCTTTTGAGGAGAATATGCAAAGCATTCTAAATTTTTCAGTGCGTAATTTTTTTTCTTGTGAGTTCTATAATAATTCCAACAGTCAGCCTTGAAAATGTCTGAGTAGAGGGAAGTATAAAAACTTTACCAGGCCACTAACCATACATTTTAGGAAGGAAAGAAAGAAAGAACGAGAAACGTAAGGAAGAGGGAAGGGGAAGGGGAATGCAGAGGTGCGGGAGGGGGAGGGAGAGGGAGGGAATGGAGGGAGTAAGGGAGGGTGGATGGAGGGAAGGAAGGAAGCAAGGGAGGGTGAACGGCCTTGAAAGTGAATTCCATTACATTAGAAAAGCATTAGGGTGAAAAGAACCTTTTTTCCTATTAAATAAACTAAATGTTAAAAGCTATTACAATTTCAATGCAATTGTAGGGAAAAAAACAAAATTTGTTTAACGTTGAAAAACATATATACAAGTATAAAAAAGCCATGCGAGGGAAGAACCTTGTTATGCAACAAGGACCATGAAGAACAAAGGTGGAGATCAAGATTGAAAGCCAACAATTTCTCATGTCCATAGCATGTATTGAGTTACTGCACCTGTAATGTCCCCAATTGGACAAATTTTGACTCCAAACAGAATAGCCACAAATCCAACCCAAAATTGTAAGTTGTAGATATATAAAAAATTAAAAAAATCCGAATTTATATGGAAAAATGCGACTTGCCTAGAGTAAGCAAATCATTTAAAACTGAAACAAAACTACACTTTTATCATCAAAAATAGATCAGCTGATTTTATTATTGAAAAGACACATGAAAAGGACCAGATTGGAACCAAACTTAAGGCTGAAATATTTATTAAAAACATGCAGTTGCACCCTTTACAGACAGCTAAAAACACAAATCCCTTGGTCCCAAAATTACACAAAGTGGCTGATCTAATATCTAAAAATCTGATGTTGGAACGACAATATAGATCTGATGCAAAATAACTCTAAAATACTCCAAAACAACTCTTTATATGGGTCACTCCACCATGAGCAAATTGGAAATGAAAGGGAATCACAACAACACTTATTCTCCTTCAAACGCTGCCCAATTCTGTAAAATACAGCCTTCACACATTGTTGGGAAATGCAATAGAACTCTGAAATTCAATGGAAACCCCTAAATGGAGATCCCTTTCAAAAGAAAGAAGAGTTTTCGTTCTACTTTCAAAGCTCAAATAGGGTTTTCGTCATGTAAAGCTAACATTAAAGGGTTTTCGTCCATTGGAGTTATGCAAAACTTACAAGATATCACCAAAATTCAGAATTTGTCAAAATGTGAAAGATGTCGATTCCCTTGCAAGTCGACTTGCTTTTATAACAATTTTTGGCCTTTTTGCCACTCAAAACCACCAATCAAATTTCTTTGGCTGCATTTAATATTTTCTTTTACCTTTATTTCTCCTCCATATGGGTCGCATTTTCCTTAGGGAAAAATAAAATAAATAGACTTCTTTTTTCTAATTTTATTTTGTCACTTTTCTTTTCTATTTCTTTTTCTTTTTTTCACTTTGTCATTAATAAATTAATAAAGTGCGTATAATAATATTTTAAGATGTACTTTATGATTAATTTATTATGACAAGTTTCCCTTTTATTCCTCCCTTAACCGTTAGAGAATAGAATTGGGCTAAGGGTCTTTGATTAGTTATTTCAGAGAAAGGGACATTTCAGAACCATCTTGAGAGGGCAAATGTAGGATGCGATAATGTTGATATGAGTGGGGATGAGGGATGTAAATTGGACAATGCTAGTGTTGATGCAAGTTTGTTACATAGGCTTCAAAGAAAAACACGAAATTAATCCTACTTGTTTTAGAATCCTTGTTGGAAATAAGATTCAAGGTACAAAATACTTAGGACATTTAGCTCGGTTGAAAACTATATGGCCCTTGTTTACCCACCAATATTTACAATTCAATTCAGCAACCTAGTTTATTTCAATTCAAATTTATTTGAATTTAAGTTATCCTGATATGAATTTAGCTCAACCTACCGATATTTACAATTGTTTTAAACTTCTAAGTGATTTGGGATTTCATAAAAAACTCAATGAGGAGGGAAATGTAAGGCACAATAGAAGCTAGACTCTCTCTCAATTACTAAGCATTGGAAACACTTTGATCTCAATCAAATCACACACAAACTAGGGAAAATGAGAAATAGAATTAACTCATTTTTGCATAAACCCCACACAATTAGTCAAAGAAAATTTAACACCAAGAATCACAACTCTAATTAATCTAAGAAAATAGCTGTAGTTCATTCATTAAGCTTGTAACAAAGGTTAGTCAACATAATAAATTGTTCAAGCTAACCAAATTCCACAAGAAAACAAAGCAATTATTCATTTGATAACATCTCTAAACCACTTACTTATATAGATTGCAAAGCACATCTAAGGAGCTAAGTTCAAGAAAGATCAACTCATGAAAAGGAGACTAGCAAAAGCTCAATCTCTTACCCTGCAAATTGAATTAAAACTAGAAATGTAAACACTAGTAAAAACTGAAAGAAATTTGTTGTCTAGGCCTCCATACATGGATCATCAATTGAAAACATAACTCACAAAAACCGTGTGAAGCTCCAAATTTCCTTCTCTATATTGAATTCAATCTGTCAAGAGCGCTTTTACAGTGAATTTTGAGTGTATTTATAGAGGAATGGGACTCAACCATTGCCTCTGCATGCTTTTGGAGCTTCTAAAAAAAAAATCTTTTCTAGAATTAAATCAAGAAAGTTATAATTAAAACTAAAGCTAAGAAGAAAGCTATAGCCAGAACATACTCCCATAATTACATTGATTTTCCACCAAAAATAGATTCTCTGATTTTAAAATATTAGTTAACACACAATCTGATTTAATCCAACAGGCAGTCTCCTTGTTGGATGGGCAACAACCTTTAAAACTCATGATCTATTTTGCTTAAAAAACAACCCATACTCTCCGATCTATGTGCTTATTTTCTATGCATGCCTCAGTAATTTTGATGATCATGTGTTTTAGTTTAAGAAACAACACTTAACTTTCTCCTTTTTGTTTGTAGCTTGCACAAATGTTTAACACCATCTTTGCTAATAATAGCTCGAAATTTTAGTCCTCTTGCTTGTTTTCCTATTTGTTTTACTCAGTTGAAAAAACATAATTGTTTATCCAGTGTGACTCAACTTCAAAAATGCCATGTATGCTTCAACTTTGAATTGACTATTCGCTTGAAACTTTCAACTAATTCGATCTCCAACACGTGGCGACTATCAACTTAACCGCTCATATGAATCTTTTTGATTTTGGCTTTGACCTTCACTTGGTGCAGTGTACTGATGAGAGACATGTGACCACCAATGGTGTTAGCGTATGCGGCGAGACTTAGCACTTAACCTCCCTTCTTAGATGTATTACCGACACTTGTTCTTAATTGGTGCAACTGCTTACTGTATGTTTTTTGAAGCTTTGGCGTCGACTTCTATGTTGCCTTCGATCTATTACACGTGTCCTCGATCGGTGCCGTTTTGCCTGGTATGCCTTTGCCTTCAATCTTCACTTTTCTGCTCAAAATTGTGATGTATTTAGGATACGTGGCGGTGGTCGGTTTCAACGTGTTCGAAAAGCCTTTTAAACTTTTGGTTTTCTGCTTATACCCTTTTCTTCCCATATACTGATGCGTAACACGTGGCACAAATTGGTAAAACATTGTGTTGACAGAGTTCTATTGATAAATTAAATTTGATGGCCTTAAGGCAAAGTAAAACACAAAACTTGATCGTCAACGACGTTTTTAGAGGCAATCTACTTCCTAAAACAACCATTTTTGTGTTTTTTTCTCCTAATTGTTCTGCACATATGTTCAACACTAAAATATACCCGTGAAAGCACTTTTTGATAGATAAAACAATGAATAAACATGGAACAAACATGTTTTAACTTTGAAAGCATTTTAAAATCCCCAAAAAGAATGACTAAGTTTTCTAGATCATGAGCAAGTAAAACTTTAAATCCTTGTTACTTAGTATTGTATTAACTCATTTAAAGATCAAGGTCTTTTCAAGTGATGTCAAAGTCGTTTATAATTCATTTTTAAGGCGAGAAAACATTGACAAACTTGGTGTGACCCTCAAAGTTCAGTTTGAAGCTGAAAAATCAGTCTAACAACTCAAAAAAGAGGGGGCTGCATTTTCGTATTTTAAAAAGGAATGGGAGTGTTTTGGCTACAACACCTAGGAGGAAGCATAGTACTCCCCCAAGAACCTCTTGTAAGATCCAACATTGATGAATCTTTGGTGGAAAGGAAAAAACTAGTAACTTGCACCTGAATCATTAACTAGGATGTGCACAAAGGGGACTAAAATGCCCTTTACATATTAAGACAAAGCAGATCCGTAACACCTAAAATGATAAAAAGAAAGAAGGAAGCAAGGAAGGAAGAGAAAAATAAAGGAGAAAAGAAAGAAGGGAAGAGAGGGTGACACATGACCAAGGTAGGTTGATAGGACTCAAAATTGAACCTAGTTACACTGAGAAAAGTAAGAGGGTAAAAGAATCCTTTTGTTTTTTAAATAACTAAACATTTAAATGTATACAATTTAAACATAACTAGATGGGGTAAACTTGGTGGCTAAACCCCACTCCATATATTTATGCATAAGAACGAAAAACCATGTGAGGGAAGGACCCCATAATACAACAAGGAACTTATAAAGATCGAAATTGGAGAGCAAGATTCAAGACCAACGACTCATTTCTATATCAAGGCTCTAGCTTATGCACTACCATGAGAGGGCTAATGCATGATTGATAATGTTCATAGGGGAATGCCTAAGACCTAGGGGTTGCAAGTTGGAGGATCCTAGGAGGAAGCGTGTCACTTCTCCTAGAACCAATAAGGAAAAAACTAGTAACCTACACTTGACCCACGAACTAGGATGCAGAATAAGGGGAATAGGTCTTTCTTATATACATCGAAACGAATTAGAACCTCAACACTTAAAATGATAAGAGTGATATAAACTTGTTCAGGTAAATTTCAAGCAATTTATGATGTAGGGGAATATTGCCAAACACTCTCTCAACTGCTTGAAGGAAAGTTTATTGGTTTTTGCTATGTGTAAACTTCATGCCACTGGCCTCTTAGTTTGGCACAAATAGCCATATAGAATGGATATGTAATGTCCCCTTTTCTAAATCATAAATACTTAATAATATTTTGTACATTATATACAAGGAAAGGTCCCTAAATGGGATGCCCCACTTCTATTTTGATGTTTGACTTTGCTTTATTTAAAAGTCACCTTTTACCAATAAATATAAGTTGCCTTTTATAACTGTAACTTAAAGTTATTTTTTCAACAACTTAATTCACTTTATGAATACAACATAAGGTTACTTTTTCGAAAACATAAGTTAAACTGTTAAATTATTTCCCTTTCCACACACGTTATGCCTACGGGAAATAAAAAGTAGGCTAAGGGTCTTCTTTAGACTAATTTTGTGAAGGGGACATTATAGTTCTCCCCTCCCAAACCAGTCTTGGTGATTGGCAATTACCAACACTTGCTTTGCTTTACGAAGCAATTGGCTTTTGTTGCACCCCTTTGACATGAGTAGAAGATTCTACACCAGGTGAAGCTCTTCAACAATCTCATTGAGTGCCTCAAGAATAGTTGAGTCATGAATCAACTAGGATTTAGAAAGAGTACTACTATCTGTGATAGCCTCCATTCTGTTTGTTGAGATAGATGCTTCAATGCTATGGCCAAATTTTCCTCCCATGATATGGTTTGAATCAAACTGTGTATAGGTTGAAAACAAGTTACAACCACCACCACCTACATGGAATTTCATCTGAATCAAAACTATGGTTTTTGAAATGTTTGTTGCCTTCAGTGGAAACTTTCTGCCCACATCATCCAATGATAAATCCCCCTTAAAATGTGCAAACTTGCAGCTATGCATGACTGATAACAACTGTTGCAGCAACCTGATAATGATATAGCAGCAGCTAAACTGATATTCCTTTGCAAAAATCAATGGTATGTATAATTAAGGAACTGAAAATGCTTTATTAGTAATCATAAACGGTAACCCCTTTGTTCTCAGGATTGGGAGTCCCTGTAAAAGCAATTGTATTGAGGTGGTATTAAATGTCCCCAAATGGAAATATTCTTACCCTAGATGGATTTCCCACAATTCCTACTAGGGCCAAGTCTGATTTATCCAAAAAGCCAAAAATCTCAGTTACTATCAAACTAAAATTCATAATGAAATCAGGCCACAAACTGAATATTTTCTAGAAAACCCTAGTTCGTTGCCCTAGGCCAGTGATTAAGCAAAAATAGTTTTTCCCACGGCAAAATGCCTACAAAAATTATGAAATTTTGTTTGCAAGTAGACAATGAGTTAGCAAAATAGCATCTTCAATAAGATTCAAAAAATATTATTCTGAAATTTATTAGGGCAAAAACACAACATAAGTTGTAAATGCAATAACTTGTAAAATACTCCAAATTTCTAGGCAAATGATAGCTCAAATTGAAGCTTGAAAAATATGCTTTCCAATGAACGCAAAATCAGAAATTTTCAATGGTGGGAAGGCATCCAAAACGGCTATGCAAGTATGGAACAATGTAGATAAACCCTAGCTGTAAATGAAAGCTGGAAATACAATTTCACCCCACTTAGGAAAGACCCAAAAACACCTCAAAACTAATCAAACACTTCAGATCTGATCTCTCCTTGTATTTAGCTTAAAATCGGTGCCCTAGCAATACAAAAACTGGAAATGGAAGTTTCAACAATACTCTTAACAAACATGCAATATTCAGCCCTTGTAGGTTTTCAAACAAGTCACGAACCAAAAACAATAAGCCTTCAACTCTTGGAAACCTACTGGAAAACACAACTCCTTGATCCACAATGAAAAACCCCTGAATGGAGAATCCTCACAACATAGAAGAAGAGTTTTTGTTCTCCTTCTAGATCTCTAGAGGGTTTTAGTCCTCGAAGAGTTTTTGTACTCCTAAATCTCTAGATCTCCAATCATATTCGAAAAAATATCGATTCTTTAATTTATAAATTCAATAACTTGCAAAATACTTCAAATTTCTAGGCAAATGATAGCTCAAACTGAAGCTTGAAAAATAATCTCTCCAATGAACCCAAAATAAAAAAATGAACATTTTCCTACCCCAGATGGATTTCCCGCAATTCCCATAGGGCCAAATTTGATTAATCCAAAAAGCTAAAATTTTCAATTTTTATCAAACTGAAATTCAGAATGCAATTAGGCCACAAATTGAATATTTTTCAGAAAACCCTAGTTCGTTGCACTAGACCAATGATTTAGAAAAAATAGATTTTTCCACCTAAAAAATACCTCCAAAAATTATGAAAATTTGTTTACGAGTATATTGTGAATAATCAATTTAGGATCTCATATCAGAGTTGAAAAAAAATTAATTCTGGAATTTATTAGGGCAAGAATGCAACAAAGCTTGTAAATTCAATAACTTGCAAAATACTCCAAATTTATGGGCAAATGATAGCTCAAACTGAAGCTTGAAAAATAAGTTTTCCAATGAACCCATAATCAATTTTTTTCAATAGCGGGAAGGCATCGAAAACGGATCTGCAATTCTAGAACAATGTAGATAAACCCTAGTTGTAAGTGAAAGCTGGAAATACAATTTCGCCCCATTCAAGAAACGCCCAAAAACACCTCAAAACTGATCAAACATTTTAGGTCTGATCTTTCCTTGAATTCAGCTTGAAATCGATGCCCTAGCAATACAAAAATTGGAAATGGAATCTTAACAACACTCCCAACAAACATGCAATATTCAGCCCTTATAGGTCTTCAAACAACTCATGAACCAGTAGCAATAAGTCTTCAACAACTGCTGGAAAACACAGCTAACTCCTTGATCCGAAATGGAAACCCAAGAATGGAGAATCCTCACAGCATAGAAAAAGTGTTTTCTTTCTCCTTTTAGATCTCTAGAGGGTTTTTGTGCTCATGAGATAATCTCTAAGAGTTTTCGGCCTTAGAAATTATTTTGTAAAGCTTTCAAACTCAAACAAAAATCATAATTTTATAAAATGAAATAGACGCTTCAAACTCAAACAAAAATCATAATTTTATAAAATGAAATAGACGCTTTACAAAGCCAAGTACACTTGCTTTTATAAGCAATCTTGGCGTAGTGGCCACCCACAACCAACAATCAAATGCCTTTTCCCACATTTAATTCTTTTTTGGCATTTATTTCTTCCCAACACGGGTTGCATTTTTTCCCTAGGGGAAATAAAATTATAAAGTGACCTTTGTTCTTTTCTAATTTCACTTTATATTCACTTTTATTTTTATTAAGTCAATAAATTAATATGAGTGCTTTTAATAAAGTTTCTTTCTATGCACTTTATAATAATTTATTAAGACTATAGTTTCCCTTTTTATCACCTCTAAGCCACAGGGAAACAAAATTAGGCTAAGGGTCTTCGACGTGTTATTTTGGAGAAAGGGACATTTCATGGTACAGGGGTCTTCGACGTGTTATTTTGGAGAAAGGGACATTTCATGGTACGAGGGTTGATAATGATTATGACAACAACATTAAGGCTGGAAATTAGGTACATGGCTGTCCGAAGTATGTTCCCTCCTTTGGTGGTAGGAGATCATCAACCCTTGCTCTGCTCTTTTTGTGTGGGTGAATCTTTGCAACACCTTCCAAGTTTGGTCCTACCTCATGATGTGTCCGATGCACCATTCCGATTTTGATGTAAACTTCTCCTTAAAGTCTCCATGTGATGCCCATGATTTCCCTAATAAGATAGTTGCCTTCAGACACAACCCCCTTCACCTTGAACCCCTTTTTAGTAATGATCCTTTTAGATAAAAATAACCAACGCATGCCAACAATTTCACTCACCTCTTCTATATTGTTATAATGATTACTTTGGATTCCACAAGTTCCTTGCATGTTGTCCCAATCATGGCTGGAGTGTTGCATTTTCTTGCTCGAAATCGGAATTGTAATGTCTGAAACCCTTCTTGAATCAACTACAAACAACTCATTAATGGCAATAGGTGGAAAATGCATCTTCCCTGTGATAAAACATTCCTTTATGGCTGCCTTTTGGACTGAAAACTTTCAATTTTGCATTCAACAAGTAAGGTTTGATCCTCTTTGACTCCCTCGCTATTTTGCTGATGCATGCAATTATTAGAAGTCAATAAAACATCTACTATCAAAGGATCTTTATCTTCAACCGGCATGTAGGAACCATCTTGTTCTTGCTCAATTTCTTCTTCTTGCTTGCATATTTCTTCCTCTTTCCTTCTCACAATGGAAGAATTCTTTTTGTGTTGATCACTAGAAGTAATTCCCTCAATTATCAAATATGGCTTTAGCTTCTTTGCACGCTGTTCTACATGTTTAGCTAGTGTATGTGCAACTAGTGAAGCTTCCTACTCAAATCCTACCAATAATACAGATAATAATTGCTGGGAAATATCGTCACTCTCATTCAAAACCAGAGTCATAATTTTCTACATTGAAGCTACTACATTTTTTGTATGATTTTTATTGATAGTCACAAGGAAATGTTGAAACATTTCAATGATAAGATCATCACGTTCAAGATCCAACATCACAACACATGACTTGATTTTTGCCTTAGTTTCTAGATATGCGACCCTCCTATCAAAAAGACTTTTGATGTCCCCTATACCTTGAAAAATTTCCACAATCAGCTGAAATATCTCCCTCATGGTTTTGTTGTTGTGTAGAACTTTAGGAGCCGTTATTCTTGTAATTTCACTAATATGGGATAAGTACAAGCCTTACCTCCATTTGGGTGTCTCAAAAGTTTGCGCTTAAACAAAGAAATCATTGAGGGTCTCACCGCCCATTTCACATTGATGTAGTGTGAATGTTTTACCTTGGACAAACAATTTTCCACTTCTTCCAAAATGTTGAGTAGGTCATCCCTTGGCTGAGGCAGATGCACTAGTTTTTCCCCTGCTCTGTAAAGCTTATCTTCCACATCTTTTCTTATTATGCTACATTAAAATTTAGATCTAACTGTCCTGGCTGACAAGATCTAAGCTCTGATACCACTGTGATGTCCCTTAAAGGCATATATTAATCAAATTTGGATTTCGTGAGAATCCCTTATGACAAAATAACAACAATCTAATTTTTGTTTGAAATATTGTCATTGATGTCATAAGAGAATGCATAGAATAAGAGTCATTGATGTGAAAAGAGAATGCACAATGATGAAAGAGAGATAATGTCCTAGATGTATTACAATGATCATATTTAATATAATAACATTGAATGTAATGAAAAACAATCACTTTGTATACCGGCGTTTTAGTTATGAAGGGGCCAGCGCTTTCATCTAAGGAAATAAAAGAAATAAACAAATATTAAATCTAAGCCCAACCAACCCATTTGGAAGGAGTTAAAGAAGTTAATTAATATTAATTTAAGAGACATCTTTTGATAGCTGCAACTCTTGGGAAGAGGCACATTAAGGCTATTTAAGATAGATGAAAAGGTTGAGAAAGGAAAGCAAAAAAATGAAATAGATACATCATTTGAGAGAAGTGAAAGAGAGAAGAGCAGAAGTAAAATGAGAATATCATTTGAATTAAGAGTAAGAAGGAAGAGTAGAAATATAAAGCGATCTGATTTCATTAATTGGACCAGCGTACATGTTGGAAGTATGATTTGATTCGTGTGTATGAAGTGAAGTGGAATTGCCATCATCCGGTTGAAGAAGCAACTACAGAAGGTTGAAGTTTATATTGTTGAGGTCAGTGCCTCGCAAAATTGGGGATTAGTGTCTCCAATGGGTTGGTGCTCACGAATTGGCTGAGTTGGTGCTTGGGATTGGGGATTGGTGTCTCCAGTAGGTTGTTGTCTACGATCATTTGTAAAACATTTAATTTTGGGCTAGATTTTATGGTTTTTCCAGAGAGGGTTTTCCACGTAAATTTGGTGTTGCTATATGTTATGTTATTTGAATACAATTAAATGCTTTAATAGTGGATATAAGTTTTAATAAATAAAATTTTATCTTTATATTGATTCACCCCCTTTTCAGTATAATCGCGTGCTTTACAGTTGTTATCAGAGAAGGCTCCTTTGGATATAGTCTAACTGCTAGAAGATCTCGGAAGCACACATGGCTAGTCATCATGTTCAAGAAGGTTTCTCCACAAACAAGGCTCTATGGTTCAACGGAACAAACTATGCATTATGGAGCATAAGGATGCAAACATATCTAATGGCCCTTGGTTTTGATATCTAGCAAATAGTAGTTACTGGATATATAACGCCACAAACTCTACCAACGGATACAACCGGAAAGAAGGCTAGTGAAAATAATGTATAAGCCATGAACGCAATTGTGTGGCTTATCAGAATAAGAATTTGTCAAAATAATGCATTGCATTCTGTAAATGACATCTGGGATAAACTTCAGATCATCTATGAGGGTGACAACAAAGTAAAAAAGGCAAAGCTCGAAAATCATAGGAGATAGTTCGAGAGCTTGAAAATGAAAGATGAAGAAAATGTTGTGGCATATCTTCTTCATGTGGATGAGATTGTTAACATCATTAGAGGGCTTGGGGAAAAACTTGAAGAATCTGTAATAATTCAAAGGTACTAAGGTCTTTACCATTAAGATTTGATGCAAAAGTTTCTGCAATAGTTATTTCATGTTGCTCATTGATGATTATTCTAGAATGACATGGGTCACTTTTCTAAAAGAAAAATTTGAGGTGTTTGACAAGTTTAAATCTTTTAAAGCCTTGGTGGAAAATGAAACAAATTTATGGATCAAGTGCCTGAGATTAGATCGAGGAGGTGAGTTCCTCTCAAATGAATTCAATGACTTTGTAATGTCCCTTTTCCTCCAAAATTGAAGACAATTGGGATTTCCGGGCAGACCTTCTCCATGGCTAGAAAGAAGAATAAAGGGAGAAAAATATAATATAGTTTTTATTATATTTTGTATGCTTTTATAAAATTAAAAAAAAAACTTATGGGTCTGCCAAAGTAAAAGAAAATAATAATTAAGGGTTCGGCCAAAGGGGAAAAGTCGTGACTCTTGGCATTTGGTGCCAATCATTGAAAGTATTATAAATAGGGATGTTGGGCTTCATTTGTAGGTGTGGATTTGAGTATTGAAATCTGAAAATTGTGAGATTGTTTCTCATCAATTCCTATTGGGATGCAAACCCTTTTAGAGGTCTTATTCTTGGGACGCAAACCACATTGAATCTGACTTTAAACATTGTAATCATTGCATATTATTTGAATTCCAAGTATTATATACATTCAAATTTATTCTGTGAATTCCAGTGGTACGATTTGCATTAGAATTGAAATAATTAATTGTATGTGGCAAAATATTTCATAAAATCATCCAAATCTGGTCGCTTTGATAAAAGAAGACAAATATCAGTCTGTATGCAAATCGAACACATTTCCCAAGGCTGTGATTTCCATAATTCCCAGCTTTATAACAGCAGTTTGATTTGGTCAAGAATCAATTCGATTTGTGATTGAAATCATTTGTTGAGTGTTTGATAATTGTTGATAATCATTTCTAAATCATTGTTGAAGATTTTGGGCTCTCTTTTCCATAAGAATCCGCTGCTTTAAATTAATTACAGTCTGCTGATATTTTTATCAGAAGTCAGGATTTTGCTCGAGTCCCTAAAAAGGGACATTAGAGACTTTTGTGAGCAACATGGAATAAAAAGACATTTCTCAGTTGCAAGGACTCCACAACAAAATAGAGTTGTAGAAAGAAAGAATCGAACTGTTCAAAAAATGGCTAGAACAATGTTAAATGAATCTAAGCTATCAGACATGTTTTGGAGAGAAGCAGTTAACACCATAGTCTACATTTTGATCAGAGGAAAAAACAAAGTAAATAATAACAAAACTTCTTATGAGTTAAGGAAGGGTAACCCAACATCAATCAAATATTGCAAAGTGTTCGGGTGCAAATGCTTCATTAAGAGAGATGAAGAAGACTTGGAAAGTTCGACTCAGTAGCTCATGAATGAAAGTTCGGGTGATCATTTAGAGGGACTAGACTTCAAAGAAGAAGAAGTAGAAAAACAAGAAGTGCAATGGGAAGATACTAAGGCACCATCAATATTTGTTCAGAAAAATCATGTAGAAACTATAATTCTTGGTGATAAGAATACTGGAGTACAAACTAGCAGAAGAATAGAAAGTACATCTCAACAAGTAAACTTCTCTTTGTTATCCAGAATATTGCCCAATTTTTTTGCAAAAGCTAGTAATGACAATCATTGGACCGATGCTAGAAAAGAAGAATTGAATCAAATTGAAAAGAATGAGACATGGGAACTTGTTCCTAGACCAAAAGACAAGAATATAATTGGTACCAAGTGGGTGTTCAGTAATAAGCTTAATGAAGATAACCAAGTAACAAGAAATAAAGCAAGATTGGTTTTGAAGGGGTATGCTCAAATGGAAGGTATTGACTTTGAAGAAACCTTTACCTCTGTTGTGAGATTAGAAACCATTAGAATGTTTCTGGCATATGTTGGTTTTAAGAGTTTCAAAGTTTTTCAAATGGATGTGAAAACTGCTTTTCTAAATGAATATGTAGAGGAAAAAGTATATATTAAACAACTAGAAGGTTTCCTTTTATCAGTAAACAAGGACTATGTGTGCAGATTGAAGAAGGCACTATATGGGCTAAAGCAAGCCCGCATAGCCTGGTATTCAAGGCTTGATAAATATCTACAAGGACAAGGTTTTAAAAGGGGAGTTGCTGATAGTAATCTCTATATCAAGATTGAAGGTGAGAATTAGTTGATTGTTATGGTATATGTGGATGATATCATATTTAGAGGAGATAGTAAACGAATATCCCAAGAGTTTGCAAAAGATATGCAAAAGGAGTTTGAAATGTTGGGTGAGTTGTCATTTTTCCTTGGTTTGCAAATTTCTCAATCTAACAAAGGAATATTTATCTCTATATCAAGATTGAAGGTGAGAATTAGTTGATTGTTATGGTATATGTGGATGATATCATATTTAGAGGAGATAGTAAACGAATATCCCAAGAGTTTGCAAAAGATATGCAAAAGGAGTTTGAAATGTTGGGTGAGTTGTCATTTTTCCTTGGTTTGCAAATTTCTCAATCTAACAAAGGAATATTTATCTCCCAAACCAAGTATATAAATGAGATGTTGAAGAAGTTCAGAATGGAAGACTGCACACCTGTTAGCACACCCATGGTTATAGGATGCAACTTAAGTAAAGCTGATGAATCTCTTGAAGCGAATCAAACATTTTATAGATTCTTGATTGGCAGCTTGTTATACACCACGACATCAAGACCAAGCGTCATGCAAGTTATAGGCTTAGTAGCACGTTTTCAAGCAGCCTGTTGGTTTGAAAATTTGTATCACAACACAAGCAACAGTTCAAGGGACAACAATCCCTCCTCTTTATGGGAGAGGATCCCTTATTCGCCAAATAAAAGATAAACGTTCATGTTTACAAATATACAATCTATCAATATTCAAACGAGGATTTTGATGTATTAAATGTTTCCATATTATATTATTCTCAATACAAAAGATAAAGATGTGGAAGAATCAATAGTTTGAGGAATGGAAATGGCAACACTTTCAGATATATAGATTGCAGAACAGTATCTTACTAATGCATACATGAAATCTCAAGAGCACATGAATTTATATATATATATATATATATTTGAATGACCCACATGACATATACGCAGTAGACACAAAGTTCTCAACACTAAACCAACTGAATTAAACACAAACTTTCATATTCAAATATATCAAATCAACATTTATAGGTTAAGGAACAAAAATAGAAAGAACGCAAGAAATGAGAGGGAAGAACCTGTATTGATTCCTAGTAGTCCTGTATCTCTACATTTAAAACATCAAAATCGAACAACCCTTTTTACAATGAGAGAAGCCTTATATAGGTGTAAGGGCCGTTGTAACCAATTTTTCCTAGTTCCATTATCTCTTAATTGTCTCCACTTAATTAATGAATTACACTTAAATTAACTTTATTTACAATTTCACATCTTTTTAAAATAATAAATCTAACTTTGAACTACAACGACTAGGAAGGACTTAGGAACAAGGGGAAGAAACACTTGTAGATGATGCTGTTGCAGTCTTCATTTTGAGAACTTGATTTCTTAATTCAACGAGGGCTCCAACAATCTCCATGCCTTTGGGAATGGTGGTGTTTACAGCATTTATCCAACTGCTTAAAGAATCTTATATCTCCTCTCCCATAGCTGCATTTTGCAATAAGCCTTTGGTTGCTTCTATGACCACACTATGCAATGTACTTCTCTCATCCATTTTCTCTTTAGTCACAATTTTAGGCTTGAACAAGTCTTCTTTAATTAGTGCCCTGAAATTTGCCTTGATCTCTTGTAGTGTGTATCTCTCTGTAGAATTGTCTTTATAAAACTGACACCAAAGATCCTGAAATTCAACAAGAATTGCAGATTTGAATGCCTCCCCCTTTTGCACCACGTTCTTAAGTTCATCAATTGCCTCTTCTAGCACTTTCATCTTCCATTGTACACTGAACACCCACTTCTTGGAAAGATTACTCTTTAAATCATCAAAGTTCTTATGTGCAAGGAGAATTTGCTCATCCGTATCATTCATGAGTCTGAGATCTTGAATACATTCTGACCAAAGTTTAAGTTCCTTTTCAGAGCCAATGATTACTGGGTCAAACTTACTTTGAATCAAAGAAATGTTGTCATACACTTTGTGTGCTTAATCAATGAAATTCAAGCCAGGCATCAACATTCCTTCAACCATTGCTTCAATTGCCTTTCCATAAGCAACATGCTTATGAATGTCCTTGATAGCTTGAACTTCTTCATCAGATAGGACAATGGGAGGAGGCATTGAAGTCAGACAGGTAGGATCAAACACTTTATCACTTGCAAGGAGGGATTTGATGAAACTAGAGAGGACTTGTTACCTGCTCTTCAAGTTGTTCTTGTGTTTGTTTTCCATTTTATACCCTTTCAATGGCCTTGAAGACTATCTCCTTTAAGTTATGAACCTCCCCCTCAGGAGTAGATTCGCCTAGAGGAAGTCTTGTCAGTTCCAAATCAGCAATAGTAAGATCCTTTTCATCTTTCTCCACTATTAGCTTTACCATGTCCAAGTATTGTTGGCCTTTTGAATCAGAAACCAGTCTTGAAGCAATCTTGGCTTTCTTAGCAGGGGGAGTGGAAGTTGTACCTAGGAGGGCAGCTACAATATCAAACTTAGGAGCAAAGATGATCTGTAAACTCTTCAACTTTGGAATTATCCACAGAATCACAAATTAAACGTTGCTGTTCTACTTTCTATTAGAAAATGACAGAGATAACTAGTGAATGAATTTTGCTTATGCTTATAATCCACAATTGCAGGAAAGGAAAGAATATAAACTCATAAACACCAACAAGTTTTATTTTGGAAACCTCCAGAGGAGGAAAAACCAGTCGGGAAGGGCTATTGCTCTTTCTTCCCATTTTTATTGGCCAATTGAGAACAATAAGTACAAAATTTACAATAAGTATGAAAGAGAAGTAGATAATATCTCACACTTCCTCCCAATTACTTGCTTGCTCTGTCTCAACACTCCTGTCATCTACAAAACACAATTCTAGCACTAAACTTCTTGCTCACTTGTTTTCATGCTTCGATGATCTTGTTCTCTTCTACAAACATGTATTTATAGCCTTTCTCATGTCCTCTCGTGCATTGAAGAATGGGAAAGGTCATGGAGGAGAAGAGACATCGACAACCCCTCAATTTCTGTGGCTGTTTGTTTCATATTTTTGTTTTCTGTCCGAAAGAGCCAGGACCGCTGCCCAATGTAGACTAGCGGTCTTAGGATTGCCACCTTGGTTAGGCGGCGGTTCTGTAACTGCCGCTCTGTATAGAGCGGCGGTCCTGTTACTATAAAGACAGAACCTCCGTGTATTATTTTTCCTTCTTCATGCTGATTGATCTGATGAAGTAGAGTTATTTTTGATCCCTATGAATCACACCTGCCCTGCTTAGGAGGCTTTTGGTCCTGTAAAAGCTTAGTGGGGGAGTAGATGAGGAAATAATTCCCTCACTTGCTCCTTCGAGTACCACAGGGCCTACCTTAGTGTCTTTCCTTTTTGTGCAATCTGCCAAGACTCCTGCGGACCTCTCCTCGTCTCTCTGACCTTTTGCTGCAACACTACATCCTCCTCCAATTTGCCTCGTGAGTCCAAGATGCAATCCTCAATGGAAGGTAGCAACTGTAGTCCTTCATTTTCATCTAGCATGGATGGCTCATATAGGTGTATGTTCTCACAGTTTACTATAGAGTACATCCTCATAAATGACGCCAAATCAAGTCGAAAAACATTTTCTCCAACTTGCTCCAATATGGTGAAGGGTCCATATTGTAGTGGCTTTAGCTTCCGTGCTTGAACTTCTTGCTCAAGTAAAGCCAAACTCTTTCTCCAACATGAAGCTTATGTTCCCTCCTATGTTGATCGTGCCTAGCTTTCTACTTGGCTAGAGATTTCTCTAGCTGTTCTTTGACTTTGAGATGGATTTGCTGGATCCTCTCAATGAATTTGTTTGCTCTAGTGACCTCTGTGTCTCGTGTCTACTCCTCATCCTGCTGCCCAACTGATATGTCCAGCGGATTTGTAGGTAGATATCCCAAGCATGTGTCAAACAGTGACTTCATAGTGGATGTGTGTACTGCCCAGTTATAGGAATGCTGAATGTAGGCTAAGGACGCATCCCAAAACCTAGGGTATTTGCTTTTATACCCTCTGATCAATTGTACCAAAGTCCTGTTCACCACCTCAGTCTGTCCATCTGTCTGTGGATGGAAAGTTGTGCTCCTCTGTAACCTGGTATCCATCTTGTCCCACAAAGTAGTCCAAAACTTCCCCAAGAACCTGGAATCCTTGTCAGAAACAATAGACTTTGACAAGCCAAAATGCACCCATACATTAGCAAAGAAAAGATCTGCTGCCTCATGTGCTTTTACTGTCTTGTTACATGCTATAAGAATATACATCTTACTGAATCTATCAACAACAACATAGAGATAGTCATGGCCATGTTTAGACATAGGTAATCCTCCTACAAAATCCATAGAAATGTCCTCCCACGGACGAGTAGGTACTGACAAAGGCATATACAAACCCTCCTTCCTATACTTAGGCTTGCTAGTACAACAAAGTTTACATCCACGTATAAATTTTGATACTTCTTGCATATTGGGCCGATACATGTACCTTTGCAAGTGGGCTAGGGTCTTACCAATACCGAAATGTCCCGCTACTTTCGAGGTATGTCCTTCCCTCATCAATAGAAGTCTTTCTTCTTTAGGCATGCAAATCTTCCCCCATCGGTAGAGCAGCCCGTCCTTGAGATAACAATCTTCAATCCCTGTCCTTTCAGTCCCTTGGGACTGCGACTGCTGAAATGTCACCCCAAAGTCTCTGTCCTTGGCATATGCCTCTCCGTAAGCTTCCTTCGTGAAGGGCTCAATCTGAGAGATAGTGGCCAAACAGGAAAATTTCTCCTGTGTGGGCGGCCTAGACAACATGTCTGCCACCAAATTTGTACTACCCTTCTTGTATTTGATCACCAGATGGAACTGTTGAAGGAACCCCATCCATTTGTAGTGCCTTACCTACTGTAATTTAGACTGTGCTTGCAAATACTGGAGAGGTTTGTGGTCAGTGTGCATAATAGTTTCTTTACCCAACAAATAATGCTTCCATTTTTTTATTGCTTGAACTAGTGCATACATTTCCTTATCATATAGTGAATATCATTTAAATGCTGAAGTGAAAGTTTCAGAATGATAGCATACATGTTTACCTCCTTGAAGCAACACTGCGCCCATAACGTAATCACTGGCATTTGTCTCTACTTCGAAACGCTGCATCAAATTAGGAAGAACAAGTACTGGAGCATGATTAATCTTGTATTTCAATAACTCAAAGGATTTGTCTTGTTCCTTACCCCAGTCAAAACCCTTACTCTTTGCGGCCATTGTGTGTAGAGGTGTTGCAATTGCGGAGAAGCCCAGAATGAACTTCCGCATGTACTGTACTACTCCCACAAAACTCCTAGTTTCTGTGGCTCCTGTTGGTGTTGGCCAATTAGAGATGGCTTCCACCTTCTTTGGATCCACTCGTAGCTCTCCTCCTCCAACCATGTGCCCAAGATAGACAAGTGACTGTTTGGCAAATTCACATTTCTTCATATTACATAGTAGCTGTTTCTCCCCGAGAACTTGTAAGACTTGTTGTAAATGAGTTAGATGTTCTTCCCAAGTGGCACTAAAAATCAAGATATCGTCTAGATATACAATGACACAAGAATCTACGAAATCTCACAATACATCATTCATCAATCTCATACATGTAGCGGGTGCATTGCATAACCCAAAAGGAAGTATTAACCATTCATACAAACCATGTCTTGCCTTGAAGGCTGTCTTCCATATATCCTCCTCCTTCATTTTGACTTGGTGATAACTTGACTTGAGATCCAACTTCGTGAAGAATTTGGCATGCTGAAGCTGGTCCAAGAGATCATCTATGTGGGGAAGTGGATATCTGTTCTTTATGGTGATCTTGTTGAAAGCGCGGTAGTTGATGCACATTCTCCAAGAACCATCCTTCTTTGGCACCATCACAATAGGTGAACCGCATGGTGAGGTGCTCAGACGTATCACCCCTTGGTCTAGTAGTTCCTGGAGTTGTTTCTTTACTTCAGTACTCTCAAGCAAGGATTGCCTATACAACCCGATGTTCGGTAGAGGGGACTTTGGCAATAGCTGAATCTCATGCTCTACTTCCCGTTTTGGTGGTAACCCACTGGGAGCCTGAAATACTTCCTGAAAAGACTTAATAATACTATCTAAATCATGCTTTCCCTAGTTAGAAATCTCTAAAACTTCTACCCCATTTTGTTTATCCTTTAACAAAAGTAAACAAAACTGATTATGATTTGCCTGAATAAATCGTTTTGCTTGGTTAACACTCACTGGGAGCCTGAAATACTTTCTGAAAAGACTGAATAATACTATCCAAATCATGCTTTCCCTGGTTAGAAATCTCTGAAACTTCTACCCCATTTTGTTTATCGTTTAACAAAAGTAAACAAAACTGATTATGATTTGCCCAAATAAATCATTTTGTTTGGTTAGCACTCACCATAGTAACCTGTGTCTTACGCTGGTGTGCCCGGATGTTGTAGCTGATCCCATCCTTGATCCATCTGTACCAGTTTTCCCTTCTCATAAATATAACATCCCTAACATACAAGTAAGGACTCCTGAATACAACATCAAAAGCATCAAGTGGAATAACCTCAGCTTCCATAACATCAATATACTGGGAATTTATCCCAAAGTATACCTTACATCTTCTTGTTACCTGAATTTCAACACCCTTCTTCACCCAACCCAAAGGATAAGGGTGTGGATGCTCGTAAGTGTCAAGACCAAGCTTTTTTACAGCTGCTTCAGAAATCAAGTTAGATTGAGAACCGGTATCAACCAAAGCATTTACCTTAGTTCTCTTGATTTGGATTTTGATGTGGAATAGTCTACTCATCTTCTCTTCCTAGCTATCCATGTTGGTGGCCGTGCATCCAAGCCTTTCGTCTACATTAGAGTCATCTTCAATTTCCACCTCCCTTCTGTTTTTACAGATGTCATGGACTTCTTTGAGTCCTTTGTTCGGTTCTTCAGGTGTAACTCCGGATGCAACTTCCAACATGTAGCATCAGTATGACCATTGATATCACAAGTCTTGTAAAAATTCTTGTGATCTTTACAAGTATTTAAAGTAGTGGCAGTTTGTTTACCTTTCCCTTTCCACTTACCCTTGTTACTTGTTTGCCCATACGATTTGTTGACTGCTTTGCCCTTGGCTCTGCTTTTCCTTGCTTCTTTTCATCATCTATGTAGTATGCTTGTACACACGCTTCGTTGAGATCTTTGGGCTTTGTGGAGATGACTTTTCTTTGAAGGTGAGTGTGAAGTCCTCCCAAGTACTTAGTCAGAATATCCTCATCCTCCAAGTCCATGTTTAGCAACATGGCCTGCCTTCGAAACTCCGAAGTATAGTCCTGCACACTTTGACCACTGCCTTGTCTAAAATACTGCCATTTAATCATTTGGTCAGTCTTGTGGCCAATAGGATAGAAGTTAGCTCTAAGTAATTCTTTAAATTCTTGCCAAGATTTCACAATAGGACGCTTCTTTCACAAGTGGTTAGATGGGTTTCCCTCCAAACTAGAGCGTGTCCCTCCATTTTGAGAAGTGCAAAGGTGATCCTATGTGCCTTAGTGACATTATGGATGCTAAAGTAGACTTCTAACTGTTTTAACCATTTATTAAACAACTCTGCATCTACTTGTCCTTCAAAGCTTTTAATCTCAACCTGAAAAGGATTATGATCAGATTTTACCTTTTCTCTTGCGTTTGAAGTCTCTTCTTCATGCTCTTCACCATAATCTTCCTCATGGTGGCTTTTCCCTGTGCCAAATTTTTTAGCTAAGCCTTGAACAACTGAGTCCATGAAGTCTTGCTTGACAGAAGTTGTCTTCTGCAAATCTGCAAGTTCTTCTTGCCTTCTAAACATCCTATCCATCATGGTCTCCAGCATCTCCATTCTACTGACCAAGTTCTCTTCGTCGATTGTCCCCGAATTCTCTGTTTCCACTTCTTTGTAGAAATTTTTGGATCGCAAGGTAAAGCCTCTTCGCCTTTAGATTTCATCACTGTCATACAAATCCAAGAACGAATACCACAGTCCTGGATACTTGTTAGCTCTGATACCAAAATGATCTGTAAACTCTTCAACTTTGGAATTATCCACAGAATCACAAATTAAACGCTGTTCTACTTTCTATTAGAAAATGACAAAGATAGCTAGTGAATGAATTTTGCTTATGCTTAGAATCCACAATTGCAGGAAAGGAAATAATATAAACTCATAAACACCAACAAGTTTTATACTGGAAACCTCAAGAGGAGGAAAAACCAGTCGGGAAGGGCAATTGCTCTTTTTTCCCACTTTTATTGGCCAATTGAGAACAATAAGTACAAAATTTACAATAAGTATGAAAGAGAAGTAGGTAAAATCTCACACTTCCTCCCAATTACTTGCTTCCTCTGTCTCAAACACTCCTTTTTTCTACAAATCACAATTCTAGCACTAAGAACTTCTTGCTCACTTGATTTCATACTTTGATGATCTTGTTCTCTTCTACAAACATGTATTTATAGCCTTTCTCATGTCCTCCTGTGCACTAGAGAATGGGAAAGGTCATGGAGGAGAAGAGACATGGACAACCCTTAAAATTCTATGGCTGTTTGTTTCATATTTTTGTTTTCTGTCCAAAAGAGCCAGGACCGCCGCCCAATGCAGATCGACGGTCTTAGGATCGCCGCCTTGGTTAAGCGGCGGTTCTGTAACTACCGCTCTGCATAGAACAACGGCCCTGTTACTATAAAGACAAAATCTCCGTGTATTATTTTTCCTTTTTCGTACTAACTGATCTAATGAAGTAGAGTTATTTTGAATCCTTATGGATCAAATGGTTTGGGAGGATGCCTTCCTTTTCTTGTTATCAATTAGGGGCTGAATCCATGTGAAACAGTCGCTAGAAGGTGGAGCAACAAGAGGGCCCGGAGCAAGTGAGCAAGTGTGTTGAGAGAACCAAGGGTCTGAGTAGCAGATACCTCAAGAGTGGGTGCTTCAATACTAGAAGAAGATATTTCGTTAGCACGTAACTTGAGCTTGGGAATGCTCAATACTTCAAAAACTGGCTTTGCCCCCTTCAATTTATCTCCTTCATCTTCTTTCTTCTCAGTACTTCCTCCTTCATAATTGCTCTTTTCATGATCCTTTGTCCCCTTTTCATCTTCCTTTGAAAGTTCAATGATTTGTTCAACCCTTTCAACCTTTTTTGTTAGTCTTGGTGAGAGAGACTGTTTATCTTCTTTTTCAATTGTTTCTTTTGTCTTCTCAGTTCTTTCAGTCTTCTCTTGCCTTGAATATACCTTGACTGAAGATTCTACATGTAGAGGAGAAAGTGTTGGCTGATTCGGCACCTCCATGTGTGCGGTAGAAACTTCCTTATGAGATGTTGATGCTCTTTGAGAAGAGGATTGAGTCACTCTTGCTTTATATGCTTTCTTCTTTCTATCAAACTAGGCTCTGGTCCTCACCATGACTAGCTTTATTATCTCCTGAAGATCATCCTTTTCCTTTTGAAACCAATTGATTGTGAGAAGGGGTGTATGTTGAATAGTCTTATTGTATTCAAGGGAATATAAGTCTTCATCATCGTCCGACAAGTCTTCTGGCATTTTGTAAATTCTGAAATCTTTAATCTGTTGCAAAGAAAGCTGGCCAAAGTATCTTCTTCTCACCTCATAATCATCTGAACAATCTTCCTAATAATCTTCTAGGGCAGGCAAGTGATAAAAATTCATTCTAAGGTTGTTGGAGATGAAGCCTTTAATGTCAATATAGGACCTTTTGTGAAAAGTATAAAAGTTGAATGCAAATATGGTCCTTTCTACATTCTGAGCATCTAATGTTGTCCTGCAAGTATAATTCTCCAAAGTGATCGGGAATTGAATACCTGTTATCTTTTTGTCCTTGCAAGTTCTATGCAACATATCAACTTGCCCACAAACTTTCACCAAAACCAGTTTATAGTTACAGTACATGGAAAATTGTTAGTTGCACCTTCAAAACCAGCCAATCTGATAAATGAGAACCTTCTAAACTGGATGAACAAACTACCATAGGTTGAGATTAATTGTTTCACTTCAATAGATATCCTCTCAGCTGTATTGCCTTTCAAGAGTCTGACAATGTACATTGTGAAGGCATCATTGATTCTTTTGAAATGATACTTGCTGTTTTTAAGAGTTAGTTGTGGGTAATAATCATACATTGGTGTATTCTTCTTTTCATCCACTGGGGTAAGACCTAGCTAGACCCTGTATGTTGCAATGATATACATCAAATATGAGGTCATGTAGAAAGATTTGCTCTGCTGTACTTTGACTAATTGTTCACGGAGGTTTTCACAAATAATCTCTCCCCAGCTCAGATTCTTCTTTCCTTCACAAATAATGTTTATTAAAGGACAAATCGAAAACTGAAAATCATTGGTTGAGGGAAGACCCATGATTCTAGACAATAAAGTGATTATATTGGACAACTCTTCTTTGGAATCAACCTTGTACATAACCTTAGGCAACATGGATGCTCGTTTTTTTTGAACTTTGAACCAAGACTTAGCTATCATTGTTTTATACTTCTCCTTATCTCGTTCAAAAAGGAATTGAGCTTGTGCCCTAGTGAAAGTACTGGCATTTTCAACAACAGGGATCCTAAAGGCCATAGTTAGAATACTCGCACTTGGCAAATACTCGATAGACCCCAAAAAAAAACTCGGCAAAAACTCGGCAATATTCGGCCAATACTCGACAACTTTAAAAATACTCAAATTTCTTTAAAAAACATAAATTTGCCAAAACCGTGTATTTGCAGCATTTTCTTTCATTGCTATTAATGCTTTCGTTCCAATGTTTTCTTTCATACGAGTTTTGGTGAGTATTGGCTAGTTTTTGGAGAGTACTCACCTAGTTCTGGCGAGTTCTCTCCAAAACTCGGCGAGTTAATTTTTGGCGAGTTTTTTGGCGATTTACTCGTTTGCATTAAAGTTTGGCGATTACTTGAGGAATCGGCGATTACTTGAGGAATCGGCGATTACTTGAGGAATCGGCGATTACTCGGCGGCGAGGCGAGTATTTCAACTATGCTAAAGGCAACATTTATATAATTGACACCCATTTTAGCAATCACCAGGCCGTGAGGATCTTTGATTTCTTTTTAATTTGGATCAAAACAAGAAGCACAAGCTAAAATGGTATCTGCACATTGAACTGAGATAGGGAAACCGCCGGCATGAGCAATCCCACTTTCTTTGATGCATTGAGCCATGGGAGTGGGGTTTGCATCAGAAATACTAGCTTAGAAGTCATTGAAATCAATTAGCCGAACATCGCTATCCCCAATATTGGGTATTGATGTTTCGAGGGATGAAATGTGTTCATAACCGCCATAATGGTACTTCACGATGGCAAGGGTAGGAAACCGACGCTTGGAGGAATGGGAACTCAACAACAGTTTTCAAGAAGAATGGTATGATAGGGCAAAAAACCAATTTGATATCGAAACCTTTGCAGAAGGCTTTAGAATCACTCACCTTGACTGTAGAAAGAAGGGTGCTCCTCCTAGGATCATTATGCAATTTAAGTTTATGAAAATGATTGGAGAATGCTTAAAAACGGCTAGAAATGGCTTCGAGGGCATAGGAACGGAAATGCACAGGACTCAACTGCAATTTTGGACTTGTGATGGTAAAAATGACTTACTTTACCTCATTTATACTTTTCCATTCAAAAAAGGATGTGAATAAATGCTTAATGCAGTAATGCAATGTACTGCGGGAAACAGGTGGGTTCAAAGAACATTTTACCAATTTTCCCTTCGTATTGCAGTTATGATGGGAATGCGGGGAAATGGAAGCACAAAAAAAACCAGGGACACGAGGAGATCTTAGAGATCTCTGCAACATAAAGGAAAGGTTTAGCGTGCGTTGAAGACGGGCTTGCATGGAATAATAAGCCGGGATGCACATGAGACACTACAATACAAAGAAGCCCAAGCAAGTGCGGGAGAATCGGGCTATGAGAGAACACAGGGCCCATGGGACACGGGGACACGAGTTCTCCAAAAATCCGCAAAGCCCGCAATATAAAGAATGAGTGCAAAGTTTGTGGAAGTAAGACAACTGTGGGAAACAAAAGGATGTGGGGAACCAAGACTCGGACAAAACAGTTCACCGACAAACACCAAAGGCCGCAATAAAAGACTTAATGAAGTGCGGGAAAGGTGGGGATACAGAGAACCTGTGGCCTAAAAGAACTAGGGACACGGGTTCTCTAAAAATCCGATTTTACCGCAATGTTAAGGAAAAGAACAAAATACTCAAAATACCCAAAAATGACTAACTGTTGGGATTATTTCTCTTCCACGAGACTTCACAAATCCAAACAAATCCGTGACAAAAGTCACTTTACAAAAAAAATAATTTTTTTTCAAGAAAAGGTCACACATTTTTTGGGTAAGTGACAACAACTGGCTCTTTCTAGGGATTGGGTTGACTTGACGCATAGTGAAAACAAGACAAAGCAAAATACACCAAAATCTTTGGTTACATGACAAGTGCTTTATCCATTGGGCAATATATATAGAAAATGGCAATACAGAAGACACAAGAACAAAATACACAAGACAAATAAAAAAAAAAGACTATATAAGACATATTTACAAGACTATTTACAAAGGACTGCTGTTATCATCAAGATTGAAACATTTCAAGTATTCACCACTATATAGTAATGGAAGTGAAGTGCCATCCATATAGCTCAAGTAATATGAATTTTCAACTGCAAAATACCTGATTTTGAAAGGATCAAGCCAAAGAGAATTGAACTTACCGTGAGTTCCTCGAGGTTCTCTTCTTTTGTCCCAGAGTAAGACAATGTTTCGAACTTGGAAATCTCTAGGTCTGGCTTTTTTGTCAAACAGTTGTTTCACCTTCTGTTGGTGTGCATCAATTCTGTTAACCACCTGCAACATGTTCTCATCTAATTTCTGCAGGTACATCACTCTTTTCTCCATAGCATTGGTGAACTTCTCATTCTCAATAGCTTTTGCTAAATGCAATGCAGGCAACTTTACTGTTATTGGCAACTGAGCTTCTGTTCTATACACCAATTGAAAAGGAGACATTCCAATAGCTCTCTTTGGTGTAATCGTATCTCCCCAAAAAGCATCATAGAGTTTCTTATGCTAGTTTCTTTGTGATTCATCAACAAGCTTTCTAATAACTGTCACCATATTTTTATTAGTTGATTCGACCTGCCTATTCCCTTGTGGATAGTAATTAGAAGAGTGTGCAAGGGAAATTCCATACCTATAGCAAAAATCTGTTAGCTCATGTGAAGAAAATTTTGGGGCATTATCCGTGACAATTTTGTTTGGAATTCCAAACCTGACCAAGATGTTTTCTTTGATGAAATCACATACTACTTAAGAAGTGGTTCTCTTAATTGGAATGGCTTCCACCCGCTTCGTGAAATAGTCAGTGGCTGTCAAAACATGCGTGTGTCCTGCACTGGAGGTAGGATTGAGGGTTCCTATAAAATTCAGCTTCATTGTTGAAAGGGCTCTTAAATCACCACTAGTTTGAGAGACAATGTGGCCAACTTGGGTCTACCCACAAAGGTTTAACAAGCTTTACATTTTGAGACCCACTTTGGTGCATCCTTGAAAAGTGTTGGCCAGTAGTAGCTTGCACGGGGAATTTTATGAGCCGTTACCGAAAACGAAAAGTTGCCTCCACATGGCTGATCATGGAAAGCCCTCAACAATCTTTTCTGCTGCTTCTTATCCACACATCTGAGAAATCTTCCATCAATCCCTCTCTTGAACAATGAATTGTCCCAGAGTACATACTGTGCAGATTGCTACTTAATATCTCTTTTTTCTTTGGCACTTAGGTGTGTCGAGCACTCTCCATAAGGAAGAAAATGAGCAATGTTTGCATTCCACTCATATGTTGAATTGACGAAAAGAACAATTGGGATACTAACAACTTCTTCAGATGATTCATAGCTGGAACCATTGGCAAGTAATTCACAGAGGCCTTTACCTCGAACATGCTTGGTTGGCTTGATATCAAGGTCATACTCTTGGATTTTTGCTACCTAGTTGCCTCGTTTTGACGCAAATTCCTGTTGTGTGAAAATTTATTTTACTATTGTATCAGACACAAACACAATAGAATGGGAGTTTAGGATTTAGAAGCGGAACTGCTTCACTCCCTTTACCACAACAAAAGAATATTTCTCCATTTGAGTATATTTCAGTCCACGAGCCTTCAAGACATAACTCATGAAAGCTATATGCAGTTCGCATCATCTAGAACTCTTTTGCACTAGGACAACTGCCAAGGTATGCTCGGAGGCATGGCAATAGATTATGAAATCTTTATCAAAATCTGGACAAGCAAGAACGTGTGTATTGGCAGTAACTTTCTTGATGTTTTCAAAAGGACCCTTCCCCTTAGTAGTCCAACAAAATGATTGCTTCTCTTTTATCATTTGGGCTATGCTCCCAGTTAATTCTGCAAAATCAGGGATAAATCTTCTTAGAAAATTAATTTTTCCAAACAAAGAATGCACACCTTTCTTGCTTGTCGGAAGAGTAATTCTTTGGATTGCATGAATCCGTTCTGGATCAATGTTGATTCCATCCTCAGAAACAATATGCTCGAGCAACTTACCCTTTGTGACACCGAAGATGAATTTCTTTGGATTCAAAGAAATTCCATGGTCTCTGCACTTTTGAAGCACATCTCCTAGGTGCTGAAAATGATCTTCCCTCTTATTAGAGAAAACGGTCAGATCATCGAGATAGATCACTATGCATTTTCCTTTCAAATCACCAAAGGCCAAATCCATTGCCCTCTGGAAAGTTGCACCTGCATTGATGAGACCAAACAACATTCTTTTATAGGCAAAAGTGTCCCATGGAGTTGTGAAGGTAGTTTTGTGCTGGTCCTAGACATCCACCTCAATTTGGTTGTAGCCTAAAAATCCATCGAGCATGGATAGCATTTTTGATTCAGTAACAACTTGCAAGATTTGATCCATCATAGGGAGAGGATAATTATCCTTAAGAGAGACTTGATTTAAATTCCCGAAGTCTACATAGATTCTTATTTCACCACTCTTGTTTCTAATTGGCACAATGTTAGCTACCAAAGCTGAATGGTGAATGGGAAAAAATATTTGAGCATTCAACAATTTCTGAATCTCCTGGTAAATTGTACTTGCAATTTTAGGATTATTTTGTCTCTGTTTTTGACGGAATGGTTTGATTCCTGACTTTAAGGGAATATAATGTTGCATTTACCTTGGTTTAAAGGTTTTCAAATCATCATACGAATAAGCTAGTATATTTGCATACTTCTTTAGTAATTCAACCATTTTCTTCCTTTCTTCCTTAGTACAACATTTGCCAATGTTGACAAATTTGGGCTTCCCTTCACTCCCTATGTCAACTTTCTCATACTCATTTGATTGATGGGCTTCAGGTGATACCTTGGCTTTGATATGCCTATCATGCTTGTCAAATAGATCTACTACACTTACTAGACCCCTAGGTATCTTATTTCCTTTCAGTTGTATGCAGCCATCTTTATCAGATTCTTCTTCAACTGCTTCAAACACAGAAGATGAAACAAACTCGCGATAACCAGCTTCACTTCCTTCGAAATACAACTGATTGAAATTCAGTGTTTTGCTATCATCACTGAATGGATGCCCAAATGCAACTCATGTATGGAGTCACCCTTGAAGATTAGAGGGTTTTTGTCCTCAATTTTGAATACACTGGAGGGTTTTTCGTTCTCAAATGTAGATTGCAAAGGAGGTTTTTTGTCCTCAAATGTAAAAGTTGAAGCACGAAGCTCAAACTTATCAAAATGAAAGAAAGATGTAGTCAAAAGTGAGCTTCAAGTGACCCCTTATGTTATTTTATAACTTTTCATGATACACTTACACTTCACGAGGCAATGTCCCCAAATTGGGATGTCTCACTTCTATTTTGATGTTTGACTTTACTTTATTAAAAAGTCACCTTTTAACAATAAAATATAAGTTACCTTTTTATAACTATAACTTAAAGCTACTTTTTCGACAACTTAATTCACTTTATAAATATAACATAAAATTACTTTTTGACAACTTAAGTTAAAATTTTAAATTATTTCCCTTGCCACACCCTTTAAGTGTACGACAAATAAAAAGTATGTTGAGGGTCTTCTTTGGACTAATTTTGAGAATGGGACATTAGAGTGTCTCAATCTCTTCAACTCCCTTTGTTATTTCTCATTGTCATGACTTAGTTGTGGTCGTCATTATTGTGACACAGTTTTAAAGTTTCTAAGGAGACCCTTCATATGCAATAAAGTAACTCTTGCTTCAATGGTGATTGCTTCTTTGGGGACGACAAAGGCACCACCTCATATTTATTTGTTCTCTGGTTACTTGAGACTGACATTGCTCTAAAACAAAAATCTCCAAAGAACTACTCATCATTTCTACTTTGTTCTATGGTTAGTGGAGGCTTTTTTAACTTTGTTTGTGTTATTCTTGTGCTACCAGTGGCACTTTTGAATTTCCTCTTATCTAGTAATGGAGGAGAGCAATATATTATTTTAGTTTTCAGTAGGCATACCACTCAAACTTTCTAGCACAAGAAAATAAGATTGGTTTTGGGGAGAGAAGGGCATAATAGAAAAATAATGTATGTCATGGGGGTGACTTCAATCCACACAGATGGACATGAAAGTATGTGCATGTGAGAGAGCAATAAGAAAGGGCCTTATTCATCTAGAGAGAAGTACATACAAAAAGTATACTTGCGCAAAATTTTGTCATGGAAGTTGAGGTGTTGTTCAAGGCATATGCTACAACCTAATCTAAATGACAATACAATGTTAAAACACGTGGAAATAAAAAGTTGAGTTGGAAAATGGAGTACTAAGGGCAAATGAAAATGTGGATAACACTGTATTAAATGTAGAAACCCTTCCATCGCCTGCTATAACAAGTGTACTTGGTTTTAATTGTCTAGATGACTGTTATATTTTCCACAATGCCGTGATTGATGTTAGTTTAGCTTTGCAAGTGATTGGGGCTTTTATAGTGCAGTATTATTTAATTTTATTGTGGGGATTTTCATCACACAAATTACTTTAATACTCGAGTCATCACCTCGATGACTATTTTACATAAGTCTTCATTTCTTCTATGACCTTTCACTTATGAATATTGGTAATAACAAGGAAAATGGATCAACAAAGCACACAAGCACCTCTAACTGATGTTAATACTAGAGATAAGGTTAATGTTAAACACATCAACCTTTAATCTTGTACCCCAAATTTATGCTTTTGGATTACCAAAACTTTCGGTGCATGTAATGCCTTATAAGTCTAGATTGACCGACAATAATTATCAGTATGTTACATAATGAATATCTTACTTTGATAATGATTGTGAATTAAGGTAGGCTTATAATGTATTAGAGGCACCAAAAGCTTTTCTTATTCAGAAGCATGACTTTAGGGTGCCTGCTTCTGTATTGAAATGTTGACATTGTCCTATTTTTTGGTACTAACATCACTAGAGGTGGTTGTGTGCTTTGTGGGTACCCCTACCTTGTTTTCATGACCGAAAGGTCTCATGAAAAATAGTTGTTTAGGTTATGACTTTACTCCATGTAGTGAAATACAATCTCACAAATAAAATATCTAGAGATTTTAGTTGCTCAGCAATATGAAATACCTAAATGACGTGTCTTGCTAAAGAAGATTTGAAGCCTTTGTGACATTGGTGAGAAGAAACTTGCACATGTGACAATGAAGAGGTCTTCGTACCAATAAACAGACTATAACCATTAGAGGTGAAATTTGACATTTTAATATTAAAGATACTAATGCAAATTCCAATTCTTGGAAATATAAAGGACATAGAAATGAAAGACAAAAAGTCTAGTTGGCAAAGAGTTGAAGTGAAGAAATTGAATTGGCAAAGAGATGCAAGGGAAAAGCAGAGTTACTGATAATTACTTTAAAATCCAGTCATCGAAAAGTTGCGAGGGTAATTGAATTAACCTAGTTGCAAGGAAAATTTGAGTTGGCAAAGAGTTTTTTGAAAAACCTAGTTGGTGAAAGATTTATTGAAATATGCAATGGCCCTAGAACTTTAGGGGGTAGCAAGTGATGTGTAATATCCCCTTCCCAAAAATAACAGCTTGAATACTCTTAGCCTATTTTTGGTTTCCCGACAGCTAAGCAGTGGAAAAGGGAGGGAAACTTCCTAATAATTTAATTCAAGTGCATAACAATTTTTATTATAGGCACTTTAATTATTTTATTAGTGATAATAAAGTAAATAAGCATTTGATTTTTATTTATTCCCCAAAGAGGATAAAAGTGAACCATATGGAGAATATAAAAGGGAGAAATAAAATATTAAAAGAAAAAATAACATTTCCAAAGTGGGCGAACTCTTTGGCCTTTTGAATGGAGATTTGTGCCACTCCAACCATAAAAGGTCGCCACATGTGGAGGAGCATGTTTTTGGCTATTGTGAATTCTATAGTTTGGTTTTGGGCAAATTGCTCTTCCAATCCCACTAAAGGAAGAAACCCCTTTGGTGCACTTGCATTAGAGACGAAAACCGGCTCGTGTTAAGGTTGAAGATCGAAAGATCTTCATCCTTGTGAAGATCCTCCATCTTAGGAGTTTCTATTGAATTTCAAGATGTAATTTCAAATTTCTTACAGTGATTGAAGACCCAATATTGTAGATTCGTGGAAGCTCCAGCTAGGGTTTGAAGACAAGAGTGTTGGGGCAGGTTTCTACCTTCATTTTTAGACTGATTCTAGGGTAGCGATTCCCTTGTGGGTGAAGTTTTGCACATTCTAGGGCACGATTGTTTTTTATCTCATCACCAACAACTTTGCCATAATTTTGGAGGCCATATTCAACGTGGTTTTAGACGGCCACTTTTGTAAGCTATATTTCTGCAGATCTATATTTAAATTCCAGCGCTTGTTTTTGGTCCCAAAAATTCAGTATTTTGGTGTTCTTGCATTCCTAAATTATTACAAATACGAAATGTCCCACTTTCCTAAATAACGTCATTGAAGACCCTTGGCCTATTTCGTCTACCCAACGGCTAAGGGGGAGATCCTAAGGGTGACTCTAGTCATTTGTAAGTTATTATAAAGTGCCTTTAATAAAAAAAAGAAAAATATATAGAGCACTTATAATAATTTATATGACTTAATAATTATTAAATTTAGGACAAAAAAGGCCCAAACGTAAATTGTTATCCATCCTAGGTGAAATGGCGACTTGCCTTAGAAAGGAAAAGAGGAACTTAGAGAAGATAAAGAGCATTGTATTTTTGTATCCTCCCTATGGAAAAATGCGACTAGGCCTAGAAAGGATGGAGGGTGGAAAATGCATAGAAAAAATCATTGTTTGTTGATTGGTGGTTTAGAAGGTTGCTTTTGGGCCTTTTCTTCCCTTAAAAAGGAGAAGTCGACTTGCCTGAGGGTATTCCATAACCATTACATTTTCTGAAATTAGCTTGTGTAAGTTGAATATTGCAGCTGTAATTCTGAGGACAAAAACCCTCAGGGAAAAGAGTGAAAGGGGAATGACAACAATTCTTTGAGCTCATGTTTTGCATTGGAAGACTCAAGTCAAATCTGGTTGTCGAACCATTATTTTATGTACAGCTGGAGCGATCCAGTTTTGGTTAGATTTGGCATTTTCGAAGGCTCTAAAAAAATTAGTTCTGTACCTGCTGTTGGGAGCTGAGTTTCATATATTTTATTCTTCTATTTTGAGAGCTATGTGTCGGGTTTCAGACTTTTATACGCTGCTGTAATCACATATCTATTCTGCAGCCTTATATGAATAAAAATCAGTCTTTTGGAGCTTTCAAACTGGTATTTGAAATCTGCAATACTTCCCTAACTTGAGCTCAATAATTTCTGATATTTAAATCTGAGTTTTGCTATTATTCAGAGGGTTTATATCTCCCTATCAAGTCGCTGTGTTGGGTATTTATTTCCAGCTGTTTGCAATGGGTTTATATATCAGTTCTAGGGCTGTTTTTAGCATCATAAAACCAGCGTATTATCTTGGGGTGGGAAAAGTATGAAGTGTGATTGATTGGTGTGAAGTCTTATGCAAAACCCAGTCACATTTCTTAAGAATAAAATACAGATCAGCATGATAGAAATCTGATTGCATGTTTTAAGCTTGCATTTGGTTGTGGATTGGCCTAGAAACAAAATGGAGGTTTAATTGCCCCATTAGGGGACATTAATATTTTGACAAAAGATTTGAGTAATTTAAGATCAGATTTAGAGGTTTTTGGTGTCTATAGCAGCTCGCCATAACTAGGGTATTTCAGATGTGTATTTTGTGGATAAATTGCGTTGCTGTCCTAAAATTTCTTCATCCAGATGTCTGTCATAAATCGGAACTTTCAGGTGTTCCAATTTGGGTTATAATATATCCCATTGGGGACATTACAAGCCTTGTTGGCAAATAGTTAAAGGGAAGAAATTGAATTGGCGAAGAGATGTAAGGGAAAATTGGATTTCCTGATAATTGCTTTAAAATCGAGTTACTGAAAAAGTTGTGAGGAAAATTAAATCAACCAACTTTTAAGGAAAATTTGAGTTGGGAAAAGTTTTTTTGAAAAATCTAGTAGGTGAAAGATTTATTGAAATATGTAGTGGCCATAGAACTTTAGGGGGTAGCAAGCGACACATATTTCGAGCTAAAGATAAATTTATGATGATTGTCATACATGTTAATCATACAAACAGGTCGATTGTTGTACAAGATGGCCATTGTATGTTATGGTTGATATATGTAATACGACAATAACATTTTTGATAAATTTTTTACAATCTTTGAAGAAGACAATTTTTTGATAAAATTTGACAAAACCCTTTGAATCATTTTCATGGATGCATATTTCAATGTTTTTAGCCAAATAATTGTTTGTTGGACTAATGATTCTTTGTTAGGTTGAGAGTTGCGTTGTTTTTGGTTGAACTTATTCTTGAAGAATTGATAAAGTTAATCAACGGTTTAGAATAATTCCGATTTTTTTTGCCAGAAGTTTCATGGTGGTGGTCTAAGCCATTTAAGATTAAAGATATCTACTACCAAATAAAGCCTATAGAAGGTACTTACCTCCAAATGAGGACCACAGTTGGGAACAATCAATCATAAAGAAATTTTTTGTGTCGCCAAACAAAGATGGTTGTTGTAGCCAAACATCATCAGGAGAAGAGGATTGTAAATCAAGCATTGTTAGAAGGCAATCATTTGCCACACAAGGTCCATACTAGAAGAGAAGGTTGATGACAAAAATTCAGGCAAGGAGATCATAGGGAGGAGAGGTTAGTTGACGATAGGAATTTGGTCAATAACAACAATTTGGCTAAATAAAATTGTTGATGGAAATATCTCTATTTTTTGAGCTTTCAAGAAGAATTTGAGTTTGGCTAAATTTATGCAAACAAAGGTAATTGGAGCTATTTTTTGGTGGACGACATTTGAAGTTTGTTTGCCATTTGTGACAAATGACATTACCCCTTCCCATCTTGGCATCAACTATTGTCTTCCTTGAGTGTCAACAAGGATGTTTACTAGTTTTATTCGAAGGCATGATAGATAAATAACAAACATTTGCTTGAATAAAGTAATTTAGGCAAAGAATAAGTTGTGCGAGTTATGCATTATGTTTAATAAGTCTATTAGATCACTTATGATTTTTAGTTAAGCCTTGGTTGGGTGGGTGGTTAGTGATTGCAATTGCCATACCCATTGGGCCAACATGTATTTTATGGTCAAGTCTTTGGTATAGATAGGGAACTCTCATGTCGATTCTCTTTGTAATTTAAATGTCATATGATGCACATTGCCTTATATGAATACATTTGTGATTCCAAATATATTTTTGTTATGTATTATATTTGTATTTTCGCGCAAATGCAACCTACATGGTCACCTTGTAATATCCCCTTCTCGGTCGAAGACCCTTAGCCCAATTTTGTTTCTCGATGGCTAAGGGGTGATAAAAAGGAAAACTATAGTCTTAATAAATTATTATAAAGTGCATAAAAAGAAACTTTATAAAAAACATTGATATTAGTTTATTAATGACTTAACAAAAAAAAAGTGAAATTAGAAAAAGAAAAAGGAAAAAGGTCACTTTATGTTTTTATTTCCTGTAGGGGAAAAATGGGACCCATGTTGGGGATGATACAAGGCCAAAAAATAATTAAATGTGAGCCAAAACATGTGATTGGTGCTTGTGGGTGGCTACTAAGCCAAAATTGCTTATAAAAGCAAGTGTACTTGGCTTTGTAAAATATCTCTTTCATTTTATAAAATTCTGATTTTTGTCTGAGCTTAAGAGCTTTGCTAAAGAATTTCTAAGGACGAAAACTCTTAAAGATTATCTCTTGAGATTGAAAACCCTCTGGAGATCTAAAAGGAGAACGAAAACTCTTCTTCTATGTTGTGAGGATTCTCCATTCAGGGGTTTCGATTGAGCATCAAAATGCAAGGAGGTAGTTATGTTTTCCTATAGTATTCCAACACTTATTGAAGACTTATTGCTGCCGGTTTGTGAGTTGTTTGAAGACCTACATGGGTTGAATATTGCATGTTTGTTGGGAGTGTTGTTGAAGCTTCCATTTCAAGTTTTTGCATTACTAGGGCATCGATTTCAAGCTAAATTAAAGGAGAGATCAGATATGAATTGTTTGATCAGTTTTGAGATTTGGCCCTAGTGGGAATCGCTGGAAATTCATCTAGGGTAAGAATGTCCATTTGGGGACATTACACACCTCTTCTCACAACATGCCCACAACGACATTGTAGTTCTTGACGTATTGCCAATTCTAACACTTAATGGTAGAGCACCAGGTCTTAACATGCTCTATCTTATGTCATATTGTGCTTTCTCTATCGTGGCATCATGAATTTGTGATTTGTCTCAAATGTTATGCATATACTAATGCTTGTGTGAGCCATTCTTGTATGTTTTTTGTTGAAATCCTCTTTGTAATTTGTCCTTGATGTCAAGAAAATCGAGGCATAATTACCTCAAAAGATTTTCCATTTGGATGAGGGTCGATGAGGTTCGTTTTAAAGGAGGTTAGAGCCACTAGAAACAAGGTCATCTTGGAAAGGGCTACCTCTTCCGGAAAGAGTCATGAAATAGTCAATATACATGCAAGAGTTTGGTTGGTGTTATGCTACATCGATTGCCTTGAGAGGCTTTTCAATCTATCACTTGTATGGTACTTCTATGGAGGAACCCTTTTCCTCATTCTCAGAAAGTGTGCTTCGACTTTCACCCACACTAGATGGAAATGTTTAACTCTTGGAGAATGAAAAGAAACCTAAGCCTCTTATTGTAGCTTCTAAGGAGTAAGGATTTGGTAACTGCTTCTGCTTCCATGTTTTCATTTTTCTACTTTTTGAATATATTGACATTCTAATAATTTTGCAGTATGTAATTTATCATTAAAATAACAACTCTTTAATTTTTCTTGACTTTGGCATGTTGAAGGTTTTGGATATTTGTATTGCACATCTGGATTAATAACTTATGGTTCCACTCCCAACTCTAAGTAATCGACTAAAGATGCTTATACTTTTTATTTCTACTAAAACTCAAACTCTTTGATATCAACTTTGAAAAAGCTGATACATATTGCCTCAAATTGTTGCCGAGTGGCATGCAGCAAATCAATATTTGTGGCACTGCTAAAGTAAGGTTGACTGGTCTGTGAATTCCTTGACTCCACAGTTATAGCCTCTAATCTTACCTCTCATCATTAATTAATTAAGGTTTGTAAGTTCCTTGTTGAATTTGATGCTCAACTTGTTCATATTCTTACACAAAGTAGGTCTTTGTATATTCACTATTTCTTTAGTGTGATCTGGTATATAACTATTTTAACCCTAGGTAAGCAGTTGGTCCATTTTATTTTCCCATTGATTGACTTTTGAGGAATTGTGTGCTGAATTTATAACTCGTGCTTCAAATTCTTCTTGGATTAGGATGGACTGGAGCAAAACTTGCACAGCTTGTTCAGGAGTCTGCTTTGATGGCGATTAGGCACGGCCATGATTCAATTATTCAACATGACGTGGACATGGCAGTTGACAGGCTTACTGTGGGGCCATTACGAAAGGTGAAATTGGCTTATCCGTTGCGGAGGGCAGCTTCTGAAGTTGGCTTGGCATTGACATCACATCTTTTACGGCGCCTTGAGAATGCCAATGTTGAAAACTGTGTTCGAATATCTATGGTTCCACATGATGTATGTTTTTGTCATGCCATAATTTCTTGACAATTAGATTCATTTTCTTAGTTCTGACAGATTTCTGATCTCATGGTTGGTTAAATGTTTGCACTACTTCAATCTCAGTAAATCTTACCGAGTTCTAATAATCTTTGCCTAATTCTTTGTGCTTTCCTGTACATATTTATTGGCTGTACAAGTGCAAGTATTGAATGCTTGATGTTATAGCTATGTCTGCTTGATGGTTCGTTGCCTTTTGTTGTACACAGACTCTTTCACGGACAATTTTTACCAGATTTGATGATGATGCGTATTATGTTTTTGAGAGACGACCTCAACTTCTGCATCGACTGCAGGTTTGTGTTCGTTCTTATGTTGGCTTAACATATTAAAGAGAGTGCAGACAGGCTAGTTATATTGGCACTTAAATGTATTGTTAGCATCTCTATTTGTGTATAAAGTTAAAATTATGAGGTGTTTACATTGTTTGGTTCAGGTAATGCTTGGGAGTAGGGCAGCTGAGGAGGTGATGTTTGGGCGTGATACATCAACACTGACATCAGATTACCTTCCAGATGCATCTTGGCTTGCCCGCAAAATCATTTCTGTGTAAGAACTTGTTATCTTTGAAGGGAAGTTGGTTTGATGTTCACTGTTGCTATCTTTGTTTGCCATACTCTATGACATTAAGTTATAAGCTAAACTTGTGATCTTCATACAGATGGAACCTGGAGACTACTATGACCATTCATGCAGAACAAGCTCCTTGGGCACGTGCTCCAGGCATTTCTGGCCCAAAAGTGGACTTCGAATCTTCACTATATACTGACTATAACTTCTATGAAGAATCGCTCAACTTTAAAATGGATGATGACATCAACTACAGGGCTATAAAGCTGCTTAATGACATGTATAGACGTACAGTTACATTGATACGACACCATCATGCAGCTTTAGCCAAGGCTATTTATGTAAGTTGGTTACTCTCCTCTTGATGTGTCATAGTGTAAGTGAAAAGATGAAGAGAGGCAAAGGTTTGTTGTTTCCAATGGGACCCTTCTACAATGTGTGCATAATTGATGAGTGATTACATGTTTTATGCCAATTGACATAATTTTATGAAAGGAAGTTTTTATCATTGTAAAAAAGATCAGGTTTTGATCAAGGCACATACTTCACCATTTTGACGTTTATGTGACTAATGATAATTTTGTTGTCTTTTTTGTATTTACTCTAAGAATGATATGATTTCTATATTTGTTTGACATAGGGTCTATTTGTATTCCCTCAGCTACCTCGTGAGATTCCTTCTTCCAGCCTAGAGGAGGCTCAGGCCACAACTTTTTCAATGGCTGGTCTTGCCATAATTATAAATCCATAGGAGACCACAGAGAACTAACACATCATTTGAACAACGTGCATTACTGATCTTATTTAAGCTTTGATGTAAGGAATAGACAGTGATGGCTTAGGTGTGTTTCCCCTCCTCTTCTAGGAGTCCAGTCTTTGTTTCTTTTGTTTCCATAGGGATCATTTTGACATGAAAAAATCTTTTTTTGGTATTTGACTGAATATTTCACACATGAAGTTGAACATATTTATTTTTGTCACGAGTCCTTTTCTCTAAAGTTATTTTTGCATCTCCCTTGAATGTATTTTTGCAATTGGCCCCCTTGCTGAAATGCAGGGAATCAAAGCCCTCAGGCTCTTTTGGAAGGGAATTTTCACCATTTGGGATTTGGTTTGTTCCTTGTTTCCGGAACTGAAGAGGAAATTTAAACTCTCAAATTCAGACTTTCCTTTTGTGCTCAAACTTCAAGAGCTCGTGCTAGATGTCATGCTTCACAAACAGGCCCTTCAACTGCTTATGGCTTGGTGGCATGACTGGAGATGGAATGTTGACACTGCCTTTAAGCATTCTAACCCATGATTGCTTTATCAGATAATGAACCCGTTCTCTCCATCCCCTGGCAGGTTGAATTCTCGTTGGGGTTTAAATTCCTCTCCCAAAACATGGCTTTTTTGTCTCGATCAGGTGTGGAATTCTAAACTTGAGCCTAAAATTTGTCACTTTCAGTGGTGTTTTATATACCAAGGCCTTTCTTAACTAGACGTGTCTATTGTGTGCTAAACCCGAGACGTTCAAACATTTGTTTGGTTCATGCCCTTGTGCCCAATCTCTTGGTGTTGGATCCACTCCCTCTTGGATATGAGTGTCGCCAACTTGAAGGTAAGAAGCTGTTGAACCCCATTTACAAGAAAGAAATGTTGGCTATTCTTCATGCAGTCAAACTATAGAGACTCTATCAAGTGGGAAGGCACTTTAAGGTGAAGACAAATTATGACAACCCGAAGCACTTTCTCAAACAAAGGTTATCGTTAGAAGAACCACAAAAATGGATCACAAAGATGTTGGGGTATGACTTAGAGATCATCATCAAGAAAGGGAAGGTGAATGTAGTGGTAGATGCACTCTCAATCAGGGATGAGACCACAAAGGCATTTTTGTATGCCATATCCATATTGTAGGTGGACTAGATGGATGAGGCAAGATCTGAATGGCAGTAAGACACATACACAAAATCTCATTCAACAACATCAACAAGATCCTAGCATTTAAGATAAATTTGTGTGGAAAGGGGACTCCCTATTGTACAAGGATAGGTAATTCCTAAGCAAAAATTCAAGCCTAAAGCAAAAGATTTTGGAGGAGCTCAATGCTTCTCCAGTTAGAGGACATTCACGATTCTTGAAATCTTATGATAGGGTCAGTTGGGGATTTTTTGGGGAAGGGCTCAAGGGTGATGCACACAAATTTGTTTCATAATGTTTTGTGTGTTAACAGAACAAATGGGAGACAATTAAGCCTCATGCTTTTTGCAGCCTTAATCTATTCCTAGCTGGCATTGGGAGGAGGTATCCATGAATTTCATCATGGGATTGTTCAAGTTAGAAGGAAATGTCGCCATAGTGGTCATAGGTAGTCCAAATATGCCCATTTTTGTGCCTTGTCAAAGCCTTTTGTAGCAAGTAGACTGCCAATAACATTTTAGAGACAATGTTGAAGGTACATGAGACTTCTAAGAGTATAGTAAGTAATCACGATTGCATAATTATGATTTTTGGACTGATTTATTCTATTGTATAGATATTAGCTGGCTCATGGCTCATAGATGGGAAATCAAAAGTGGTCAATAAGTTCTTTGAAGGGTATCTGTACGCACCCAAAATTGCACGGTGCTACATTGACGGACACGGTAAGTCTCCAATGATGAAAGAATTCTTTTCCAGAACAACGATGAGATTCAGATCCTCTCCCTTCACTTTTAGCATACTTGTTTTAGCTTATTTATTCGTATCTCTAAGTTTGTTAGCTTGTCGTGTCTTCGCAAACCACTTTTCGCCCCTTTTTCTACTTGTTTTTGTCTTAACTTACGCAACCGCGAGCAGTTGCGTAAACTGACGGTTTTGTCAACTTTGTTCACGAGCTCAAACTGTGTTTTGGAATGTGTGTTTCAAATTTGTGACTGATTTTCTCACACGTTTCTTGAACGTTTCGCTTGATTTTTGGCTTGTTGGATTCGTATTGGAGTCTTCTTCTCAGTTTACTATCTTTAGAGAGTTAACTCCCCCTTTTCTTGATGATTTGGCACTTCTTGAATGACACGTCTTCTTCTCAGTTCACTATCTTTAGAGAGTTAACCCGCCCTTTTCTTGATGATTTGACACTTCTTGAATGACATGTGTTTGGACTTCTCTCCCTTTTTTATAAAAGCCCAGTTTTCATTCAAATGTAGGGTTGGAGTTTTGAGATTTGTTGTGTAAAGTTATGTTACCAATATCCTGTTAGAAACTACACAGGTAACCAGTTCATTGCCCTGTTATTTCCAATACTGATTTTCATCAATTTTCTTGCAAACAGTCAGCTACAACCTGCTCTTTGTTCATCTTGTTGCCAACCAACATTGCATACCTTGGATCATCTGGAAAGGAAAAGGAAGCTGAGGAGACAATAAAATCCTTCATCACACTTGGGAAGTTGTCACAACACAACAATAACTAGGTTGCGGGTGCATTTTTGTTTCTTTGAAGCATTTAGAGGATTATTGTCACTAGATTAGAATAAACACATTTGTTTTAAGTGGTAGGATTTCTTATTTCTTCGTTTCTAGTATACAAATCTTTCATTTATATCTTCTTCCCTGCCCATCCCTGTGGATTTGCAAGGGAAAGAAGTTGGAGGAAGGTTATGTGCCTATACTTCTTTATCATTTCTTCATTTCAAAACATCCATACATTTTATTTTTATTTTTGTGGGAAAAGTTCTGGGTAAAGAAGAAAATACTTCTGAGAAGCTTCCTTTCTTCTCGTGAACCTGAGCGAGAAGTGGCTAGAAGAAATTGGATTTCTAGAATAATAACTGTAGAATTCATTCTCAGTTTAAATTAGATTTAGCTTCACTTGCAATAGAGGAATAACTACATCCGGCTATTCCTTGTTCAATTTATTTTAATTTAGAAGTAGATTGTTTATTTAGATTAATTTCTTTGTCTGTGTCTGCAACATTTTATTTTAGTTAAATACTTAAAAACTAGAAAACACAAAAAAATAGTTTAGAAGTTTTATTAGCTTTGTCCATTTATTTTATTTAAAAGATTTGCTGAAAAACACAAAGAATTAGTTAGTTTTGTTTTGCTTTGATTAAATCATAGCAAATTGGATATAATTAGATTGAAAGGGGAAAACAATTGTCTTTTGTTTAATTTAAATTCATTTGTTTCATTTTGTTGGTCCTCAAATCTTCACCCTCTGGTGGCTTGACAACAATTCTCTTTATGGAAACAAAGTGGGGAATTGGCTTGGAATGGTCGTAGACCGGGTGGTATGTCATTTTGTAGTCAGGGATGGGTCTAGCACTTTCCTTAGGGATCAAGCTTTGGGATGATTGAGGGGCACATACAGAGGAGATGGCCTCTTCCTGCTACTTTTGGTCCTGCCTTGAACCAGGGTGAGAGGACCTGAGGTGTAACCTGAATGGGAGAGGGGGAGATGGGATCTTTGTTCCCTCAATTTCTTTCTAAAAATGGTGGGTCAATCTGGGATAAACATGGCTAATGGACACAACACTCACTCTCACAAGTTGTCACAAAATATGTTGTGTATGTTTACTTTTCTAGACACAGGTTACTAAAGACAGTGGGATTTGATTGCTCTTGCATTCTCTAGATGGTAGAATTTGTAGCTAAGGGGTAGTCTCGGTGATATTTAAAGACAAAGCAACAACAACAATGAATGGTAGATAAAATGGGGTAGGATTACTTATGTAATTTTTGAATGAGGGGGGATTATAGGAAGACAAATTCCTTGCAGTCAAGCATTTAACACTTAGAGCAACCTGCAATTCAGGAAAAGCACAAAGAATTGAATTAACCAGTCATGGTTTCTACAAAGGTAGATTTGCATTCATTGATCCTCAACAGATGCAAAACTTTGACACAATATTTAAAATACTTGAAACAAGAACTCATGCAAGCATTCTAAAAAATTATTTATTGCTTCATCCCTCGTATGCCAAAGATACACTCAAAGGCTAACAAAAATCTATCAGCACAAAATGGTTATGGTAAGGATTTTACAATCAAGTCCAATACTGTAAAGGAAGTGTTCACAATACAATATCAAACTAATGACCAAAGCACAACCATTAAGGATAGATCTAGTGTATGACAAAGAGAAAATAAACACAAGACTGTAGCAGAAAATATAACTCATTAATTGACAATTCCAAACACAAAACCCAGAAGACATAATTTAAACTCAAAAGTGGACATATTTCATTCAGATCTTAGAATTTATTAGCAAGGGAACATCAATTGAATGCTCTCAAAGCTTGTCAATGGTTGTACATTGCAACCACCTTGACACAAAAGTTTGGGAAACTGAGATCAATATGCATTTCACAAAGGAAACATGCAATATTTACAATTGAATCTCTCTACCTTCTTTCAGAAATAGAAAAAACTAACCCCCCTTAATATGAAGACAAGTCCTCATATTTATACAATTTTGATGTGTTCTTACAATTTGATTTTCCCCTCAAAATAGTAACAAAATTTCCCCATTATTTGCAAAGAAAATATTTTGATCAAAGTGAGAATGTTCTAACTGAAAATATATAATTTAGTATTTTGGGATTTGCCATATGCTAGTCTATGGTTGGTTGTTGGGTTGAGCTACTTCTAGGTGAAAAAAAATTATTTGATACTGCCAGGTACATTTATGCTCTTTTCACTTTGTTCACAAACTCAGACGAAAATCTAAACTATTTTTTCTCTTTTTCTCTTACAAAATGCCATCAATTTCTGAATTAGATGATGCCAAATTGAAGAGCTCAAGGAGACCTTTCTAATGAGACAATTTTTTCTTAATTTGGATGTCTGGATCAAAAGTTATGGCCATTTGAAGTTTTTGTGTGTCAAGATGCACAAGAGAGTGACATGTCACAGCCTTTGATTGGCTTTGGCTTTTGTCCACGTGTGCATTGATTTTATTTTTCTCTTATGTGACTTTGCTCACAGATATATTCCATTATGAAATGTGAGCCAATTAGAAAATGCCACGTTCCTTCACCTTCTTTAAACTATTCTTTCACTTAATTCGTCTTCGTAAAATGTGAGCCAATGAAAAAGCTCCACATTTTTTTATAGTGTCAGGATTTTCTTTTATTTGTACTTAGCCACCTTGAAACGTGATCCAATGAAAAGGCTCCACATTCCTTCGTGGTGCCAGACTTTTGATAACCTTGGTTGATTCCTGTGAAATGTGAGCCAATGAGAAAGCTCCACACCTTTTGCAATTCAGACTTTTAGATGGCCTTGAATGACCTCAGCGAAACATAAGCCAATCAGAGAGCTCCACGTTACTTTACAATTCAGTCCTTTGATAGCCCTTCTGACAAAGTGCGAAGCTCTAGCCAATAAGATCATTCCACGTTCCTGCATTGTGTCAGACTTTTTGATAATCTTAACTAACAGACGCAAAACACGAGCCAATAGAAAATATCCACGCTTCTCACAATGTCATTTCTTTATTTAATCCCTGTACTGACAACCGTAAAACATGAATCTCAATAGAGAGCTTCCACATACTTGGCATTGTGATCAGCCATTTTTTAGTTGGTCCTTCAATCATAATTGTGAAACAGTGGATTTAGAAACTTTTGGATTAACTACTCAATTTCATTGGTTGACCGCCTTCCATCTGGATTTGAAGACATATGAAACTTGATTTTCAATGGATTTTGAGTCGGACTCTACTTGAGAAACTTCTATTGTGATGCTTCATAAAAATGTTTTTCACATAATCTATTGACTCATTTGACCATCCGGACCTGAAGATTTTATGAAACTTGGTTCATTCCGCGGACTTGAGGTTCGTTGGAGCTCATCTGCTTGAAGAGTGTCGGAATGCCGACACGTTTACATTTGATGCCCTTGATCTTTGCTGCTTGTCTTATCCATCCTTCTGCCGCGTATACCATTTGACTTTTCAACCTTGCCCAGACCCGAAGCTTTTATAAAACTTGGTTCATTCCACGGACTTGAGGTCTATGAAATGCTTTGGCTATGGAAAGCGTCATAATGCTTCCACGTGTCCTTTGGGCATTTATGGTTTTCTCGGTGGTGCAGACATTTGACAACCAAATGAACATCTATCAGCCTTTTGAAAGTAACCCACCAATGCTTTTAAACTTAGTCTCCCGTGGGTTTTCAAATGCCAACGGCTAGTGCTTTTGGAAGGAGGTGAAATTGATGGCTGTTTTAGACATCCCAAGCTTTGCAAAAATGGCTAAGTCCATTTTAACTAAATTTTTTAACCAGTCTTGCAGCTTTATTACTTTGTGGTTGGGTTGCATTCTTTTGGGCCTTTGTGGCTTCAGATTCTTGGAGCAGTTTGGATCATTTTAGTGTTGATTTGCAGGTTCCTCATGAAAGACATAGTCCCAATCACCCGTCTGTCTGAAGCTTTTACTTTAATCAACCAGACCATAAAACCAGTCCCCTGACATTTCTGCTGAATCTTCTCTTTCAATTGGCTAAGGCACAAAATTTATAACAAATTGATACTTCTCCCTTACTCAGAATGATCTTTGAAGCAATGGGAACAATATGAAGCACACAGAAGAGTTAGATTTATGGAAAATCTATGAAAAAGACGTGTTTGATCCAAGGAATTGGATTGAGCACCAATAATGGCTCTTGCTCGGGGATGGGCACCCCTTATGGGTGCCACAAGAACAAAAAACCAGACCAGATGCCTAATCCATTGGGTAAGGAGTCATGGGGATAAAACACGCAAGACTTTTCTGAAAAGATACATTGCATTCATACCAAGATACTGACATGTTTCGAAACTTGGTCACTGTAGACCAGAGCACAAAAGGGAAACAACAACACAAACAAATGGAAAAACAACACAACTATACACTATACAATGATCATACCTGATCCCTTGGCTCAATCCAAAAAGTGTTTGAGATGCCTTCCATTGACAGGAAACTCCAACAAATGTCCTTCCAAGTCCTTCAAGAAGAAAGTATGTTCTCCAATCTTGATATCAACAAAATAGGGTCCCATCCATAGGGCATCTAACTTTCCATGTTTGCTCGTCTCTTAGTGTCTGCTGTCCCATAACAAGACTTAGTCTCCAACATTGAAAATTCTTGGAGTGACCTTCTTCTCAAATATCTTCTTCAGTTTTTGTTTGAATTTAACATGTTTTTGGTGGGACTCTCTTATGACTTTACCTAATTCCATGATTTGATTTATCGTTGCCTCATAAGGACTTCTCCATCTTCAAATTGTTGCATAAACTGATATGAGGAAAGTTGTAAGCGTAGGGGCAAAAGGGCTTGAACTCCATAAACTAGCTGAAAAGGGCTTTTTCTTGTAGACCTCTTAGTAGTACCTCTGTCTTCCCACAATGCAAACTCGAGTTGCTCAACCCATTTCTTTTTATTGGTCTCTAGTGTTCTTTTGAGGACCTTTAGCAGGGTTTTGTTGCTCTATTTTGCTTGGCCATTTCCTTGTGGATTATAATTTCGATGCATAAGCCAAATTTGCCAATGGTTTATTTCTGAAGCTCATGGCATTGTCAGCAATTATCTTGGAAGGAACACCAAATCTGCAGATTATGTTATTAAGGATGAAATCCAAGATTACTTAATGAGTTGCCTTTCTAGTGGGAATGGCCTCAACCCATTTGGTAAAGTAATTAGTGGCTACCAATATCCACTTATGACCAACGCTTGTGGAGTTTGACATTGTCAACAATTATCTTGGAAGGAACACCAAATCTATAGATTATGTTATTAAGGATAAAATCCAAGATTACTTAATGAGTTGCCTTTCTAGTGGGAATGGCTTCAACCCATTTGGTAAAGTAATCAGTGGCTGCCAATATCCACTTATGACCAGCGCTTGAAGAGTCTGAGATTTCACCAATAAAGTCCAAGCCCCATTGTTTAAATGGAGCTTGTATAGACATAGGCTGCAAGGGTAGGGCCCCAAAAACTTTCAATCTTCTAGAAAATTGTTCACAAATTTCACATCTTCGAACCAACAAGGCAACATCTTTAAATAAGGAAGGCCACCAATATCTTGACCTTAAAATCTTGTGAGCAGTCACTCTTCCAGCAAAATTGCCTCTACACACTCCCCTATGAAATTTTGCAATTTTTTTGGGGGCCTCTTCTCCAGTGATACATCTAAGTAAAACTTTTGGATTCTTTCAAGCTAATCCATGATCAGTCAAGATATACTTATGAGAAACCAACTTAAGTGTCCTCCTTTGATTTTTGTCTAAGTGCATAGGACAATTCAAGTTCATCAAATAATAAACTATATCTTTATACCATACTGAATTTCTCACCTTTTGATGAGGGTGTGGCCCATCTTCTTCAACATTGTGGATCTCTACCACCTGTAAATTTCTCTCTGCCATCAACCTTGCTAAGCCCAATCCTCGAACAAGCTTGGTAGTTTGTATGTCCATGTCATATTCTTGAAGCTTGTTAACCCATTTGTACCATTTACTTGATATTTCCATCTGAGACAAAATATCCTTTACCATTATGCGAGACACATATGCTATAATTTTGGAACTTAGAATATAAAGTCTGAAGATTTTGGCTACTTTGCCCAAAGCAAAAGCTTGTTTTTCCATGAGAAAATATTTCAGCTTAGACCCTTGCAAAGCTTTGGTAAAAAAATGCAATAGGATTTTCTTGGCCTTCTTCATTCTTTTGTAATAGCACTGAGGCAATAGTAAGTTCAGATGCAAATGAAAATATTTGATTTTTTTTTTTATAATCTGGACTGGCTAATACAGGGGCAAGTCTTGAGTGCTTCTTTTGCTCCTTTGAATGCTTGAACAACCCCTTCTTCCCATTTGATCACTTGATCTTTCTTTAACATATTGGTGATAGGTAAAGTGATTTCAACAAAATTAGAAATTAACCTTCTCACAAAATTAATATATCGAAAGAAAGACTGAATACCTTTCTTTGACAAGGGGATAAGAACTTGGTCAATAGCTTCTACTCATTCTGAATCAACCATGAGTCCTTGGAGAGAAACTATGTGTCCAAGTAACTTAGCTTTTTGCACACCAAATGACATTTCTCGGGGTTCAATGAAATGCCATCCTCCCTGCATCTGATAAGGATTTTCTCTAAGTGCATTAGGTGATTTTCTCTTCTTTTGAAAAACACAGTGATGTTATCCTGATATACAACAATGAACTAGTTTATAAAACCTGCAAAAGCAACGTCCATTACTCTTTGAAAAGAAGCTCCATCATTCATCAACCCAAATGACATCCTGATGTAAACATAAGTACCCCATGGAGTGGTGAATGTAGTCTTGTATTACTTTGATTTTCTTACCACAACCTGATTGTAACTAGAGAAGCCATCCAAGGTAGATAACATTTCTGAACCAGCTACCTTCTGCAGCAAATTATCCATATTAGGCAGGGGAAAATTATCTTTAAGTGAAGCTTTATTCAGATTTCTAAAATCTACACAGTCTTATATCACCATTCATTTCTCAATATCATATCTGAACAATTTGCTCTTCTTTTGTTCACAAATCTACCTTAAAATACTAAGGGGTCTTAGGGTTTAGTAGAGCTTACACTTGGAGTTCATTAGTGGTGCATTGGGTCACTTGGAGAATCAAGAATAAGAAATGAACCGACAAGGTCTTCCTTAGTCTTTAGAGTCCCTAAGTTTGGTCTACTTAGGTCTTCTTTTTATCCTTCTTGAGTTTTCCCCCACAACAATCTATCACAAGGTGGTACAAGTCGAGAATAGAGACTAATGCACAGACAATGTTTCCACATAAGGTAAGTATCTCTATCCGTATTCTCTTTCCTTTATTTGATAGATCATTGTTCATATGTATCATGTAAAGATAGTGCAACATGTCCTTATCTTTTACATTATAGTTCTTTATATTAAAGCTGAATGACATTTTACAACATTTAGTTAGATAGCTCTTGCTTTGGCTTAGAGGCCACCCCTAAGATGTAGTTAAGCCCAACATCTCATCCCTAGTGACTGGCTGTAGATCAACCCTCTTAGATCCATTACAACCCCATATCTTTGTTAGCCTTAGACTGCATTGTGGAACCACTGTTTGTATGTGTGTTGGCTCTTGTATGGTCTTCTACTTTATCCTAATTTAGACAAGATCCTCATATGGATCTTTTTTAGCATACATAAAAGGTGATCTGTCATACTGCAATCTGTTGTTTCAATTATGCTTTAGCAATATAATAGTTTCATTACATCATATTGTTGAAATCACAACATGCACCCTTCAAACCATACACCAATTGTTCAGAGTGGTCAGGCTAATATGCCGATGAGCCCAAGTATTACAACTTGCTAGCTTGACCAATCTGATTTGAAGTGGCATTCTGCTTCTACAAATTTAGACAAATTGTTAGTGGTAGCCTTTCTTATTTGAAGTGCTATTGTTAAAAAATGTTGCAGCTTTGTTGGAGGCCTCTGAATGTGAAGATCACTGTCTAATAATGAGGTAGTTATTTGTGTTGTGTAGACACTTGTTGATTTATAAAATCCTTGCATGATCTCATTTCTTTTTGTTTTTTGTAAATTTTTTTAGTATCAATGTATTGACATTTTGTGATGTGTTGTTCCGATGCACAATAAGAGGCCTGTGTAAGATTAGCTTGCTGTATGTTTGAGTTACGACATGTGCAATAATTGTGTAAATTGTTGTCCTCGTTTGGCTGTTTGTAATGTCCCCTTTTTGAAAGTAAAGAAGAACAAAGACCCTCGTTGTGATGAAGGGATGAAGGAAAGGGGAACATGGTAAGATTAAAACTAAGTGAGCCAAAAAGTAACTTTATGTCGGCCACTTATGTTTTAATTTTAAAATAAAAGTACTTTTCCAATTGAAGTGGGCTGACACTTAATTAGAAATTAAAAGAAAGGGAAGGATATAATAGAAAATGGAAGGGCTCATTTCTAGACATCTGGCATCCATCTATCATCTTGATTTCGGGAGTTGAGCACTTGTGCTTCTACTTTCAACCATTGAAGACAGAAACCCTTGTAGCATTCATCGCTTGAGGATGAAAACCCTCGTTGTGATCAAAATTTGGGGATGAAAACCCTCAATTTTTGTTGTTGGCTTCACACAGAAGTCATATTTGTGCATAAGGACAACCTGGAAAGGGGTAGGGCATCATCACTGGCTGGCAAAAGGGGTACAAGCACAATCATTGGTTGGCACAAGGGGTAGAAGGGTTGTTAGAGCTTTTGTAGAAGTTTTCACACCCTCTCCTATGGTGGTGACTTGCATCTTGGAGGAGTTTGTGGGCTTCTAGGGCGCGACAACCCAAATTTCAGTTGTATTTGGCTTCTTGATATTTTTTGGAGTTGTTTGCACTCTTTTGTGGTTGTGTTTGGGCTTGTAATCATATTTCCAGCCATGTTGGTGAAGTATATTTGCTGCTGTCATATTTTAATTCCAGCTGGTTTGAAAAATACAAAATCATATTTTCCCGTATTCTTGTGTTATGGTTGTTCGAGCTCTTGAATAAAATAATTTGAAGCATTGCTTTATTTATTTCTAGCTGTTTTTGCATGCACGATGCCATTAAAAAATAAACATTAGATTGTTATTAGGGTTTGAGGATGATTTTCAGTTTGCTAGTTGAATTTGAAGTATTTGAGTCGTAAGGGTTTGAAGGGAAATTAGAAATGTTTCCAGATCTGCCCTAAAAGGGACAATACACAATGGACGTTCTATTTGAATTCTGGAGACTTTTAACCCAACGGATTCTAGGCATTAATTATCATTAATTTGACCACTTCTTACAATATTTTCATTAACTATGTATCTTATTGAAATCAACATTTAGCTTTGCAAATCCCTTGAAAGTTTATAAGATGTCCTCTGTTCACTCTTTTTGTCCTGAGAGCAATTGGCCTATGAATCATGGATATCTTTGCCATAATAATCTGTTTGCTTGCATGCAACCTTTGCGCAATCTTAAACAACCTTGTGATTCTTCCTTCTAGTGACAACAAATTGGATGGGAAGTCATAGTGATTAGGATGGTTAACTGGGTCTTCTATATTGTTCCTGTCAATCCTTTATTACTTTCATGCATTTAGGTTGTTGAAGGGTCTCTCCCTTGGGTTTCGCACAGCATAAAGAGTGACAGGTTAACCTTCTCATTTGTTGTCTTAAATTTACCCCTAACCGGTGAAGAAGCATGCAATTTCCCTGCCTTATTTCCTTATGTTCACCCCTTCACACAACAAAACAGATTTGAGGTCCAACAAATTGGCGCTGTTACGGGGGAAGTATATTCAATTACCCTGCCTTACTTTCTTATGTTCAGCCCTTCACACAACAAAACAGACTTGAGGTCCAACAAATTGGCGCTGTTACGGGGGACGTATATTCAATTATGCTGCCTTACTTCCTTATGTTCACCCCTTCACACATTAAAACAGATTTGAGGTCCAACAAACTGGCTTTGTTGCGGGGAAGTAATTAGTTCACTGATTCATTCACATATACCCCCCACACTTACAATCTATTGCCAGGGTTCTTTGTGCTTCATTTTCAGTCTCTGTTCCATATGCAGTTTGCTTGCATTCTAAATTGTTTAATTCCATAGTTACCAGATCCTACCGGGTTGGGATTTTCAGGCGGCCTAGATAAATTGTGTCTAGGTCGGTCCAATTTTTTTCCCAAATTTTTAATTTTTTTGGCAATAAAAAGACACCCAACACCCTTTAATATTATTTAATAATAAATATATTAACATTTAATATAATTTTATCAATATTTTTTTCTGTATTTGTCAAAATTTTCATATTTATAAATTATGCTCATATATAATATGTATATATTCTGCATTGATTTTTTCTGAATCTTTTCAAGAGATACAGATTATCGGATTTTTTTGCCCCTCGAATGGATCCAGATTTGCGGACCTGGTAACTATGGTTAATTCACAATTGGCTTGACAACTTTGCCAACAAATTGTAGCAGTTATGATCTCTGTGGTGTTAGTCACTGTATTGTACATTTGAAGATGAGAGATCATTTTATTTTAAAATTTTGACAAAAACTTCAAATCTGAAATCAGTATGTCTAGCTTGTATATACCTTTGTAGTAATGTCGACTCCCTTGAGATTGATCTCTGGTTCAGCTTTTGTATTTGGTAAATTTCTGATGTGTTGTCCCTTTGCTCAAATTTATCTTTAATCAATATAAATTTGCAAAGCTGGAGGGCCTCGCTCTACTTTCAGGGTAGATTCATCTAAAAAGTTGCATTCAAAACTGCAACTCGTAAAATCAGTGTCCACAGATAAGTAAATTTGGAAGCCTATGGAGGAGGTATTTCTTATATTCAGATTTTTGATTCGTGTACCGTTGTGTCTCTTCTGAATAATTGTGGTGATTTTTTTATTCAAGACATTCCTGAAGATCATAATTTTGAATCTAATAATTCTAAGTCTTCAAGTAGAGAAGTCAGTCACAGAGATGCTTTCGCTTTTGTTTTCGGAAGTACTAGTAAAATTGCATCCTCAGATAAGGATCCTAGTGCCTTCTCATCTCCGTGAGAACCAATAGAGTGTCAGTCACTCCTTTTGCCCAAAGAGTATGCTGCCCTTGATACCCCACATTCAATCAATAAATCTTTTGGGAAATTGAGAGTAAAAGCAAGAGAAGAACCCTTTGATCATACTGTTCTTGATTTAGTTCAGTCAAGCTAGGCTCTGCCTTTGACTCCTAGAAGTCCAATTAATATGCAAAATCAGTTTAGAGTGAATAATAGAATGGCTATGAATAATCCTGATTTGAATACCTTTGACTCCTAGAAGTCCAATTATAATGCAAAATTTGTCTAGAGTGAATAATGGAATGGCTACAAATAATCTTGGTTTGAATGACATTGTGCACAATGGAAGAGCTCCTCGTCCTCTGTTGGGAGCTGACAGATATAGGTATATTGATTTCTCATTAATGCGAGGCTTCCCTAATGAAGTTCCAACAAACCTTAGACTGATAATGCCCAAATTTCAGGGAAATAATGCAGTCTTAGTTGAGTAGCACTTGAGGATCTTTGGTGCTTTAATTCATGACTATGATTTGTTTACGAGGATGTTGTAATCAAATTGTTTATTCACATCTTAGAAGAAAATGCTTGTGATTAGTGTAATGCTTTGTCTGATGAAAGTATTGATTCTTGGCATGAGATGAACAAAGCATTAAAATCTTAGTTTGGTAATAGAACAGACACACGGTTTCTGATTGGTGAATTTGAGAATATAAGAAAGCATCCCAATGAGTGTGTGCAAGACTTAAATTACAGATTAAAAAAAAGTTTTGATTAGATTGCCTGGAAATGTTCGACTCAGGGATGATACGTCTGATAAAGTATTGTGGAGCCTTTGATGCCAAGGTTGGATTTTATCTCAGAGATAAGGGTCTAGCTAATTTGAGGCAGGCCTATGCCATAGTGGTAAATATTGAGAATAATATCAGAGCCACCAGGAAACCTGCAAACAGGGGTGATGTAAAACTCCTCCCATGTGAAAAACAACCAATTAGTAACTCTTTTAGTTTTGATTAAAAGTTAAACAAGGTGGTCGGAGCCTTGAAGGAGCTATCATATAGAGTGACTCGGAATGAAAAGGGACTGCCTCGAGTTCCTAACAAATAGTATATTAATGATAGCCACATAATCAAAATAAGAAGTTTGCCCACGAGAAGCCACATGATAAAGGAAAGAGGCCATTTGACATAGAAGACCTGAGCATACAAATAATGAAAGAGAAACTCCTAATCTGCTTGCTACCAGTGTGGATGAAATAAATCAAATTGAGCATTTTGAGTGGTGTGATGAGTGTTTTATGCCTCATCCATCTTGCATTGTTGCTGCAGTGGTGGCTTGTGCTGATAATGACGTGGATAGTGATCATGAGAGTTTGGAGTAAATTTACATGCTAGATTTCGGCGAAGACTCAATTAATGCAGCCCAAACTTATGAGTTACTAGTGCATGATTTTGAGTATTTGAAAGCTCAAATAATTAAGATGTATAATGGAAGAAGAGATTTTGAAGAAGACATCCTTGTTTTATCAAACATTGTCAAAATTCAAGTGAAGAGTGATTACAACATGGGAAGTAAACAAGATCCAGACACGGTAGAAGCGTCCAAGGAAACCTCAGCTAAGAAACTAAGAGATCAAATTGACAGTCATAAAAAAGAGCCTCCTGCTGCCTTAGAGCTTAAAATAATCCCACTATGGGGCACCAAGCAAAGAAGATTTGTACAACTGAAAGGTAAGACGCCTTTGCTCACTAGCGGGAATAAAATATCCCCTTGTTCTAAGTATCCTGCTAGGAATAAAAGGCAGAGAGTAGAAGTTGAGTCAAACGCCTTTGCTCACTAGCATGAATGAAAAATCCCCTTGTTCTTAGAGTCTTGCTAAAAATAAAAGGTAGAGAGTAGAAGTTGAGTCTGTTGACCCAACTAGAAATATTGCCTCTACATTCTCTGATTTGGAACATTCATTTGCGCAAGCTTTTGCCTCATGCAACCTTGATATTAATGCTACTACATTGCCCCCAAATTTGCCCATACCCAAGTGTAGTGCTTATGATATGGTTGTTGTCTTGAACCAATTTAAAATCACAGTCCCACTAGTTGAATCGTTGCACATTTTTGAGCATAAAAAGTAAAACAGAGTTTTTGCTTTCCTTGGAACCCAAAGTTCTACCTCTTCATCCGCCTTCATTGTAGTAGCCAAAGAAGTAAGTGAAGAACTAGAAGAGGTACCTGAAATTTATTTGGGAACAACACTTGTGGAAAGTCAGCTAGATGTACATCCATTTTATACCACATTGCTTGTGAATGGATGATTGTCTACATAATTGCATGCTAGTTTCAGGAGCCTCTTGTAATATAATGCCGTTGGGTGTCATGAATGAGTTGGGTATAAGGATTTCTGCAGCATATGGCAGATTCTACGCCATCGATTCTTGTGAGGTGCTTGTGATCAGATTTATGAGAGGTTTGGTAGTTTAGTTTGTTGCATACCGTGGGAAATTCTTGGCTATTTATGTTGTGGTTGATTGCCCTCCTAAGTGGGCTATGTTGCTGTCACGAAAGTGGGCTGCTTCACTATGAGGCAGTATTCAAATGAGTATGTTTTATGCCACCATCCCTCTTGAAGGAGATCAAGTTAAAATTTGCAAGGAAAAGGATGACGCACTTAATTGAATATCGACAAAGAACTTTGAATGAAGTGTTGTACACTGATGTGGACGTAGAGAACTTTGTGGGAAATACTTGTTTTATTGACAATCAAATTGATCCAAATTGCTGTTCGCAGGTTAATAATGTTGATTTTGATAATATATGGATTGTGGTTTTTCATGAAGCATGTTCAAAAGAAGGGGCAGGGGTTGGAGTTGTGTTGTGTTCCCCACAAAGAGCTACATCTAAATTTGCATATGAGCTGTATTTTGAGTGCACAAATAATGTGGCTAAGTATGATGCCTTTCTAATTAGTTTGAATATGGCATCCAAGTTTAATATCAAGGATATTGTTGTCGAAGGGGACTCATAAGTAATTGTACAACAGATACGAAAAGTATATGCAACAAAGAATGAAAGGATTAAACAATATAGAAATACAGTTTGGGATTCGATTGAGTTTTTTAATTAATTTAATATAATGCATATGAAGTGGTCACTTAATACTGTTACAGATCAGCTTGCGTCTCATACTTCTCTTTATCAAAATGAGAAAATTGCCCCATTTTATATGTATGATGCAAAAATCTTGTTGAGGTCATCAGTTCCAGACAATGTAACTCATTGGCAAGTATTCAAAGATGACAATTAGATTATCAAGTTTATGACTGACACGACTGAGTTGGAAGATCAACTTATCAATTTGGAGCCTTTTGTTGAAAATCATGATGGAAGAGTACTCTTGGGACAATAATTTATTTAGTTGAAGACAAATAAATACCTAGGGGACTGCTGACACTTGAAAGAGCTTTTGATTCTATTGATAGAGTGAAACAACGAGATGTTCCAATAATGCAAGATACTGATGAAGTTAGCTTGGACTGAACTGTTGTGTTCAGATCAAATTTTATTAGTAGAAACATGAAATAAACTGAAAAGCAAGTTCTAATTAATATGTTAAGAAAGTATAAGGGCTACCTTGTTTAGTCAGATGATGAGTTGAAAGCGTATAAGATATTTTTCAGCATTCTATCCTTTTGCAGCTCGAAGCAAAACCTTTAGGAAAAAGCAGAGGTGTATTAGTCCTACTTTGGCTAGCAAAAATGGAGAGTGAGTTAAGAAATTTGAAGGAAGAAGAAATTATTCAGCCTATAAAATTCTGCTTATGGGTTGCAAACTTAATTCCAGCAAGAAAGAAAAATGGAGACATTCGGTGGTGCGTGCATTTTACAAATTTGAACAAAATGTCTTTGAAAGACAAACATGAATCACTTATTGCGAAAATTCACTAGATTAGAATTGATGTTCATGCTGGATGGACCCTTTGGGTATAATCAGGTTGTGGTCAAAGAATTAGAGAGATTTAAAACATTTACCACCCTTTGGGGAACTTATGTGTATGTACGCATGCCATTTGGTTTCAATAATACTGGAGCCACATTTTATAGAGCAATGGATTCTGCTTTCACGTGTTTAATAAATGAAATCATGGTTGTATATCAGGATGACATCAATGTTTTTTTAAAACAGAGAGCTGAACATACGGGTCATTCAGAAAAAGGTTTTCATAAATGTAGAGAGTATGGTATCTCCCTTAATCCAAAAAAGTGCATTTTTGGTGTGTAGAGAGAAAAGTTGCTTGCTCACATTGCTTCAAATTTGTTATGATTGGTTCAGAGAGAGTCAAGGCCATTGATGACATTCCTCTCTGATGCTCTAAAAAGGGTGTTCAATCATTTTTTGGGTGAATCAACTTTGTTAGGCATTTTATGTCTAACTTTCCTGAGATCACTATCCAAATCAAATGCATGTTGAAGAAGGATCAAGTGATCAAATGAGCCACAGACGTTGAGCAGTCATTTTCTGATATAAAGGAGGGGCTCTTAAATAAGCACCAGTGTTCGCCAGTCATGATTATGGTAAGAAGCTTCAAATTTTCTCTTTTACTTCTCAACATATGTTAGTTGTCATGTTGTAGAAGAACATGAACAACCCATAGCATTTTCTAGCAAAGCATTGCAACATACTGAGCTAAATTACACTCATGGAAAAGCAAGTGTATACTTTGATCAAAGCGGTGAAGGCTTTCAGATCATACATACTTAGCTCTAAGGCTTCACACAATGGTGAAAGACAAATTGACTTAGCTGGAAACTTTAGGTAAAAGATGCAGATGGGTGAACAAGTTGCAAGAGTTTGACATTGAGGTGAACACTAAAAAGCTTGTGAGAGGGAAAGGATTGGCTACGCTTATGGAAAAGTCAAATCTTGATGTTGCTGAAGTTAATATGCAAGATGAAAGTATTTGATCAGCTGGAAATAATTTGAGTACATCCAATTGGTACAAAAACATTATTTTATTTGGAAATTTGAGTTGTCCTCCTGATTTGGATAAAATACAGTGCAAATCTCTTAGGCTTGCTATTCAGAAATATGTGGTAGCTGAAAAAGGATCAGCTTGGAGAAATCTTGGGGGTATCTTTATGCGGTGTGTAGACAAAGAAGCATTTATATATGAAATTAATTGTAGATTTTGTAGTGGGTTGCGTGGAGGCCATTATGCAACTAAAGTCACTGCACATAAAATTATTAGAGCTAGTTATTGGTGTCCTTCATTGCTTAAATATGTAGTAAAGGCACTTAGAAAGTGTGACCCATGTCAGTGCTTTGCAAGAAGATAATAAAAGTTTGGTGCCCTTCGTCTTGTTCTAGTAATCACGAAAGCTCCATTTCAGCTACGGGGAATGAATTTGATTGAGAAATTAGCGACAAATCCAACTGTGGTTGTAAATGGATTTTGATTGCAACCAATTATTTAATAAAGTGGGTTCAAGTTATCCCAACGGAGAATGCAACTCACAAATTGGTGATGGATTTTGTAATGTCCCCTTCCTAGACAAATAAAGACAGTTTGTATTTTCCAACAAACCCTTATACCAAATATGCAACAAACTGATTTTTGTAGCAGGTTGATTTATTGCTTTTACTTAAGAAAAACCAACAATTAGAGATGCCAACAAGGGGAAAAGCCTTAAGAAATCTACTTGGCCCATGACTATGAAAGAAAATGATTTTTACAATCAAGAACTGAATTTATTTCTATTATATTTCAGATCACAAAACATGAAAAATATTGCGTATGATAACAACAAACTTTCTGACAAATGACATCCAAATAGCACAAAAGACCAAATGATGTGTATGCAACTTGGTGTTTAAGAAATCTGCTCACGGATGATGCCCTAAACACAGTTTTGAAACCCCAAAGGGTGTAAATAGCCCTAGAAATAGTTGCAAATGTCTCTAAAGACCTTCCCAAATTCGATTCCAACTGATAGGTGGCTGCTCCATTGTAGAAAACATTGAAAATCCAATATGCATATGATGCCTTAGGTGCTAATCTTTGAAATCACCTTGAAACAATGCCCAGCTCTGAAAATATGGCCTTTAACTCAAAATATTATCTTTAGCTCAAATGTGATCTCTGAGTGAGATCACCAAGGAGAAATTGAAGGCTTTTGTCCCTAAATTCTGATCACAATGAGGGTTTTCGTCCTCAAGTGATGAATGCTAAGAGGGTTTCCATCTTCAATAGCTGAAAGTAGAAGCACAATTGCTCAACTCATAATATCAAGATGATAGATAGATGATGGATGTTCACAAATGAACCCCTCCCTCTTCTTTTATATCCTTTCCTTTCTTTTAATTTCTAATTAAGTGTCAGCCCACTTAAATTAGAAAAATACTCTTATTTTACAATTAAAACATAAGTGGCCAACATGAAGTTACTTTTTGGCCCACTTAGTTTTAATCTTACCATGTTCCTCTTTTCTTCATCCCATTAGCTTGTGGGAAACAATAAAATAGGCTAAGGGTCGTCCTTCTGCTTTAATTTCAAAAACGGGACATTACAATCTTCCCTCTCGAAATTGCCTGCCCTCAAACAACTGCAAGCATGGATGCTCAACTATCACTGTGCCAATATGGTGAGTTAGGTTGTAGTTCTTATAGAGCCTAGACCCCATACCTGTCAAATGGGATAATTTCTACCAAAGAACATGGTGTGATATATCCCAAATGGAAAACAAGTGCCATCCAACCTTAAGATGATCCCCCAAAATTTGTAAATGCTTGAAAACATCCACAAAATCCTTCAAAGTTGAAAGATGCCATATGCTCACATCATTGGGCTGCTGCTGTCCCACTTTGCTTCTTTTATGCAAAGAAGGTTTTGAAATATCAAACCCTTGGATTCCAGTGGTTCCTCTCGTGACTTGGTGAGTTGTTCCTCCCAATGTTTGATAAAAATCAGACTATAGATGAGCTGGAAATAGTTGCAACAACCATGAATCACTTGCATTTTTATCCAACTAGGTACCTGTGTGGCTTCCATAAAAATGTCCTTTAGCCGAACCCTTCTTCCAACTTCTTTCATCAAAGATTTTCCCTCATTATGTGCAAGCTTACAACTGTCCTTATCTAATAACAACAGTTCTAGTACTCTGAAATTGTCATCACAACAAAAAATTTGATTTCCTTTTGCCCCGATCGAGGGGGTGAACCATGTAGGAGCAGAAAATGCCATTGGGAGTAAGTGCATTAATGGGATAGAAGTAATGTAGGAGGATATCATCATCCCTTGTTCTCCTCATATGCATGCCAATCATTAAACTCACATCTTCCGTTTGTTTTTCGTACATATGAGCATGTTGGACTGAACCACACTTATGTATCTTTTTTTCTATCATCTCCATTTTTGGACCTACACATAGAATAGACATATTAATGAAATCAAGAGCTTCCACCAACATCCTGACAAGTGCTCCATCATCCCTCATAGACATGTCGTTCAACTCCCTTCCAATGCTTACATCTTCTTCATAGTTTCCATTTATGTGATGGACTTCCAATGGTCCATTCTCGCTGTTCCACACATGGTTGTAGCTGTAGTATTTTGCATTTTCTTGCTCACATACGACATTGTAGTGGTCTGAAACTCTTTTATAATAGTAGCAAACAATCCCTCATTGATGGTAGGCAGAAAATCCTTCAACCTTGTGACTGAAAACACTTTTGTGTCTGTCATAAAAAGTGTTAAGGCACAGGTTCTAGTGTTTTAAAAACCGGCTGAACCGGAACCGGAACCGGCCGGTTCGACCAATTCAATGGCAAAGGGAAGGAACCGGTAGAAAAACCGGATTGGTGACCGGTTTCGTACTCAACTGGTATGAATCGGTTTGAACCGGCTTGTGGCAAAAAAAAAAAAAGAGATTTAAAACACTTTTTTTTTCTTAAATGCAACTTTTTAGTTGTCTTTATTCTAGTTTAGATGATCAATGATTTGATCATTGATATTAGACATGTAGTAGCTTGTAGCATATTTTGTTCCTACTCTAAGAGTCTAGAGGTCATTTAGAGCCTCATTGTTTATGCATTTTTTTTAGATATGTATTGCATTTGGTGTCATTTTGCTATATTTATCCTTACATGGTATATACATGAGAAAACTTTGCATATTTTGTCGCTAATTGTTTGTAATCATGGTTTGGAATCTTTAAAATATATTGTTTTTATTAAATTGTAATACTTTATGTATTTTTTAGTAAACCGGTTCAAGAATTTTAAACCGGTTCGGTTACGTTCTAGTTCCGGTCTGACCGTTGACTGGTTCTGATTTTTAAAACTTTGGCTGGTTTTGTTGCAAACAACAGAAAAAAAATAGGATAGCAGCTGTGATATTTTATGTCATATTTACCATATTCGTACGAATATTGTCAAAATTCGGTTTGCACCGAACTTATATCAGATGACGAATTTGTTCGGTTCGGCTCGAATGTCAGTTTTTTCAATTAATAATATAAAAATGCTTAAACTATCAAAACCCTATTTCTATTGTTTGACTTCAAGCTGTGCTGCAAGTGTTATGACTGTGCAAAGCAGTTGGGTAGGGAAACAAGTCCTCACTATGTAAGTGTAAACTGCATCTTTTGAGCAACAACCTATATAGGAATTGTGTTCAACTTCAAGGGCCATTATCTGCATTTTACAGGTTGTTCCAGGCATATTGTGGACTTTTTTCAGTATTATTGCAGCTTTATCTACATTTTATGGGTCCTTTAGGGCTTCAAGCTCCATAAATGATAAAATTCCTTCATCCCTGCAGCTGCAAGTGAAACGGGCTGCAAGTGCAACATTAAAATCTTATTTAGGGCTGAGCCTTTAATGTTCAAGCTTCATTGATTTATAGTGCATGTTTTTCTATATTGTAATATTGTATTTACTATTAAAATTGTTCAATAGTATTTAGTCATATGTTTTTTAGACTGAAAATAAGATGCAAGTTATAAATTTAATTATTTTAGTCTTTATGACTAGATAGTAGAGAGGCCTTGGTTGTAAGCTTTTATCTTTTTTAATAGTTAGGTTATGTTATAAATTTATTATTTATGAAGTATAATATAGTATTTTTTTTATGTTATAATTTTGTAATATAATATTACTTTTATAAATAATAGTTTGACATTCTATTAGTTTTTCCTATTTATTTATTTTATGTAAATCTATTTTTTGTGTAATAGATATTTTTTTTTGAAAAAATGCCCATTATATTGAAATAAATGTTGAATTACATTTTCTATCATGCCAGGCATGGAAGCTATTAGCCATATCCCTAGCACTATAAACAAACGTGACAATATAAATATTCATTGAGAAGAGTCAATTTGTGATTTTCTTGATTTCTTCTTGAATCTTTGTTTACCACCAAAGTGGAGGTGTCCCGTAGCGGAAGATATCCTTGTTGTCAAGAGCCCAATTTTCCAATCCATCAACAACTTTGTTATTATGTCTGGGGATGTGGGTGAACTGAATTTCTTGAACCTTTTGCTGAAGATTTCTAATTTCACAAACTTCCGTAGAAATTATCCATTGCGGAGGATGACCATTCCTAGAGTCATTCAATAAGTTCATGATTCTGGAATCTGATTGGATTTTGATCTCTTGCCATCCTATTTTAATAGCCTCCTATATTCCTCTACGAATAACTTTAATTTCAGCCATGTTATTGGTAGAAGCTCCCTAGTTTTGAGCAAATAGGAAATGAATTTCACCATCTCTATTACGACCAATCCCTCCCATGGCTGCTTTGCCAAGATTACCCCTAGAAGCTCCATTGTATTTATCACCCCATCATAAGTTGTTCCCTCTTGCACCAGAGTACCTTGACCAACTTTCTTTTTCTGATTCATGAGGAAGGGTGGCTTCTCTGGGATCCAAAGAAAGCTGCTGGAAGATATGCTCCCATGCTTGAGAGGGTTTATCAGGAATAAAAATCCTATGTTTGAGGCTCTTTGTCAAGTTGCTTTTTATTTTTTCCCAAACATATATCACTTCTCTGCTATTTTGGCGAAATATTCTATAATTCCTCTCTTTCCACGTGTTCCAAAGGAGTAAAGAAATTCCACTTCACACAGCTGGGATCTAATTTTGTCCTATGGGAATTGCTTTCTTCCAAGTATCATTAATCTGTACCAGGGATCCCAAACTATTCCATTGAAGTTTAAACAACTGAGTCAAATGTGTCCATAATACAGAAACCCATGGGCATTGAAAGAAAAGATGGTCCAAAGTTTCTTTGTCCTGAGTACAAAGAGCACATCTAAAAGGTCCTCTGAAACCTCTTTTTTGGAGCCGATCTCCAGTTAAAAGCCTTTTGTGAATGATAAGCCAAAAGAAGAAACTTACCTTAGGCCATATCTCAGGCTGCCATATACGCTGAAACAAGGCTTTTTGAGGATGAATGCAACCGGTAATGAGGGATTCATATCCATAAGCTACATCATATTTCCCTGAGGAACTGCCTCCCCATCCAAGTTCATCATGATCATCTGACAGTAGAAGTGGTCTTTTTGCCAGAGTTTTGTTCAACAAGGTCTGATCTCCCTGCTCTATCCTCATAGGCCAATCCTTAGGAGGTCTCCATTGTGTCTCAATACCCCAAGGCTGAATATTTGTCTGTATGTAATGATTTATCTTGATCCATCCCTTCACTTGCATTTGTTCCTTAATATGCTGGAGTTGAGGTAAGATATTTAAAATGGGGGGATAAATGTGTAATAGATTTTTACTTTATTAATATGGATAACTATTTTTTTTTAATATATTTTTAAATTTTGTGAATGAAACCGAATTGAACCAAATCTTTTGCAAAATCCCTAACTTCCAAACTTTGTTGCCCATCCGAACAATCTGAACTTTTCAAACATGGTAACTATGCTTTATATTATTCACAAAATTCATAAATCACAGTGATATAGGGGCTGGAATAAACCATATAGTGACTGAAAATTCATCAACAATAACAAACTGAAAATTACTCAAGTGTATGACTAAAATTACTTGTATGGCTGTATACAAACTGTTGAGCTAGAAGCCAAATGAGGATGACAACAACAATCCAACTTGCAATAGTGAAGCCTTTTTGAAGAAACATATCCTCCTTGACTTACCCTTCACATCATGCGACTGAAATTTCCTCAAAATAGCCTCAAACTGAAAATTACTAACTTCAATGACTAAACTACTTGCATGGCAGCAAGTACATAAAGATCTTATGGCTTAGCCACTTTCTCTATCAAGCATCTTGCTGCCCCGACAATGGTGACTATCCTCGTAGCCTTGCCCTTCTTGTATTTCCAAAGATCACGTGGATCCCAAACTTTCATGTACAAGCAATTTGGAACTTGTATGAAAGCATCTATGTGCCCTTTGCCACTGAAAGGGTTCTTCACGTAGTTACCAGGTCCAGAAATTCGGATCCGTTTGTGAGGGGAAAAAAATCTGAAAATACGGAACTCTTGAAAAAGTTCAGAAAAATTTGATGCGGAATATATACATATTATTTAATTTATTTACAAGCATAATTTATAAATATGAAAAAATTGACAAATATAGACTTTTTTATTAATAATGTAATATAAAATGTTAATATATTTATTACTAAATAATATTAAAGGGTGTTGGGTGTAATTTTATTGTAAAAAAATAAAAAAAATATTTTTTTTTTGGAAAAAAACGAGGCTGACCTAGATCGAATTTATTCAGGCTGCCTGAAAAATTTGGATCCGAATGGATTTTGTGCAGATCTAGCCGGATCTGGTAACTATGGTTCTTCGCTTCATGACCATTTTCACTATGTGGGTAAAGATACAAATCCTCCTTTAACAACAGTTGAAGCAGTGGTTCAAGCCAAACTTGCGGAAGAGAGAATCCGACATTCCAGGGAGCTGAGCATTAAGATCAAAGGATTGCCCACTCTTCCCTCTTCCAACCCCCTAGCCATTGCTTCGAAGTTCCTCACAGATAACTTGGAGCTACCCGAGGTTCAGTTAGATAGAGCTTGGATTGGTCTGGCATCTACTCTCTTTATCCGTTTCAAGTCAGTTGATGACCGCCTTAAGGCTCTTAGAGCCAAGCGGAAACTTTTCTCTCTACCCAACAAGGTCTTTTTTGATGAAGATCTCACTAGAGAACAAGTGGCCGAACTCATGAAATCTCAGGAAATTGTCATGGCAACTAGAAAAGCAGGGAAATGGGTGATGATTCGTAACCTCAAGCCAGTGGTTCAGGATTCCTTCCCCCCTGGTTGGGCTCCCGGATCTGCCTCTAGTTCCAGATGACGGTTCCAGTAGGAGAAGGCTCGGAAGCAGGGCCTCTCCATCGCATGTTGGAATGGTAATGGGTCCTTTTGGTCTTCTCCTAGCCTCTTGCATGATGCTTTAGGTCTCTCGGACCTTCTCTTTGTTACGGAGAAACATGCGAGCCCTATTCGCCCTCTCCCGAACATCAATGGTTACCACTAGCTTTCTGTTTGCAGACAAGAGACTCGGAGTTCTGGCGGCATCAGAGGTTCTAGCGGGGTTGCTTGTTTAGTCAGAGACACTCTTCGAAGCAAGATTTCTATTGCCGCTCAGGATGAGTCTGCCCGCTTTCTTTGGGTACAGATCAGACGTAACTCTCCCCTCCTGAGAGACATCTTTGTTGCGGTCTGCTAGTTCCCTCATGCTTCCTCTACATTTGCCATCCACAACGGCCCAGATGGAGACCCCTTCTTTGACCTTTATGCTAGTATATCTCAGTTCTTGGGGTCTGGGGATATCATCCTCTTAGGGGACTTCAATGCCCGTACCAAAAACATGTAGATTTCGAGGCATGATAGGACCGACGATGTACTTTGCACCACTGAGGTGGATCCAGAGTTGGTTGGTTTCTAATGTGATTCTGAGGACACGACAGGGCCCCTGACGTCCTATGGCCGACACTTTCTCCAATTAGGGGAATCTCATGACCTACTCATCTTGAATGGCATTACTCGCTTTCCTGAATCCTGGTTCTTCACCTGCAGACCATTTTGTGGTGGGCCCAGTGTGGTTAATTACCTCATGACTACCCCTGACTTGTTTCCTTACATACACCACTTTTGCGTCTCCCCATCCCTCTTGCTGACCATGCGACCCTCTCCTTTCTTCCTCCAGGCTATCCCCCCCACCCCCTCCCCTCCCCCCCCCTTACATATTACGTACTATTTGGAAATTTGACACAGGGGATCCCGACACCTTTTCCTCCTGCTTTCGTTTGCTTCTCCCACCCATTCCCCACTTCACCTCACTCACCTCAGGATCAGATGTTTAATACCCTCTCCTGCGCTATTCTTGAGGCGGCCACGAGTTCCTTCCCCCACGTCACCCACTCCACCCTACGCCATGGCACATGCCCTATGAACAAATGGTACGACGAGGAATGCAAAGCCTTCCATCGAAAACTACGCTTTGCTTTCCTGCATGCCCTTCCCTCCTTCCCCTCCCTGAAGTCAGCCTATCGCCGCCTCCTTCGACATAAGAAACGCACATTTATCTCTCATAGGCGTCGTGAGCTTCGTCTGTCACTTATCCACTCTCCTAAACATTTTTGGCGCACCATTCTTCCCCGTCATTCGCCTTTACCCCTGGACCTTGATCCCAATTCCATGTTCACCCACACCTCCACTCTTTATGACTTCCCGGGCCAGCCCCACATCCAGGTTCATTCCCCTCCCTCCCTTTGCCATATTTTCACCCACACCAATGTGAGGAATGTCATTCTTGCTATGAGTTGCAGTAAAGCAAGGGATGAGGAAGGGTTCCATGCGGAATTCTTCAAGTATGGTCGGCAGACGCTCCTCAGTTATCTTGTGGACCTCTTCAATCAGGTGGTTCGTACAGGTTTTCCAGTCTCTTGGTCCCACCACATCATCCACCCCATTCACAAGTCAGGGCCCACTTCCGACCCCAACAATTACAGGACTATCATGGTGGGTCACACATTCTCCAAGCTCTATGCTATTGTTCTTCACTTGCAACTTTATGAGTTCCTCGATCAGTACCATTGTAGAGCTAAGGGGCAGGCGGCTTCCGACCGACTTACCAGACTACCGACCACATCCTTACTCTTCAGGCTATCATCAAAGAGGCTCGCCACCGCTCTTCCAGAGTTTTCTGTTGTTTCGTGGATTTTCGGAAAGCCTTTGATTCTGTGCCACGGGAGGCCCTTTTCCACAGGCTCAGAGATATAGGCATTTCCGAGACTCTTCTTACAACCATCACGCGCCTTTATGAGGAGGTCCTTGGCTGCCTTCGCACTTTTGCTGGCATGTCCGACTTCATCAGGAGTACCATTGGTGTCAAAAAGGGCTGCCCCCTTTCTCCTACCTTATTTGGGATCTATATCGATGAGCTTGAGGACTTTCTCAAGGATCACATACAAGAAGGTGATGGGTGCCTTCTGCACCAGGTTTTGATTTACATCCTCCTCTTTGCAGATGACGTAGTTCTCCTTGCTTCTTCTGTTGAGGGTCTCCAAAGGCAGCTTGATGCCTTAGCCCTTTTCTGTGATCATCGACAGCTAACTGTGAATCTTGGGAAAACCAAAGTTATGGTTTTCAATTGTCTGAAGGCTTCATACCTCCACTTCTTCTTTAAGGGTGTGGAGATTGAGATCGCTTGCTCTTATCCCTACCTGGGGATTCTTTTCTCTGGGCCTCATTTTAACCTTCGTCCTGCTCTCCAACCCCAGGTTAATAAGGGCTATGGTTATTTTGAGATTCTTGAGAGACAGTGTTTCTGCCACCACTTTTAGGAAATTCCCTTCAAGCTGTCCCTCTCCAATTCCTTGATTAGGCCCACGGTTCTATATGGTTCGGAAGTTTGGGGTTCCTTTTGGACTCTTGGGCCACTATCAAATCCTCATGCTCATACGCATTATTAGGTGCAAAGAATCTGTTCCTCACAAACATATATGCTCATTGAGTTTGGGACTCGCCATTTTCGGTTGGAGACCATCTTCAACCTTGTGTTGTTGAATGCACCGTATTCGAGGGTATTCTAGTTCTTCCTGTTGACAAGGACAGGTACACTTATCTTGCCTACTGCTCCTCAAAAGCTATTGCTTCCTCGGATCACAATAGACATCTCGTTGCTAATATGCCTATCCCAGATTTCATCAACAACTTTGCCATCATTTTGGAGTCCATATAGCTTTGTTTCAGTGGATTTGGGCTTGGGATCACTTCTTCCGACCACTTTTGTAAATGTACTTCTGCAGACTTTTACCCAACCAGCACTTATTTGGGTCAAATAATTATATATTTTGATATCTACATGTACAATTAATCCTGATTATTTTGGAAACATTTGGTTAAGTTCAATCAGATTTAAGGGTTATTGAGTTCAAGAAGCTTGTCATTTCTACGGTAACTTTCTCGAGATCTAAAAATTGAGGATAACTTGCATTATTATCATACCTGGGGATTCAACCAGTTTCCTGCAATTCAGGAATTTCAGGTGTTTTCTCTCTGGGGTTTGAATAATCTCCATAGGGGACATTAGAGATTGTAAATCACAAATGTATTAGATTGTAAACCATGAGTGTAGTCCATTTTTTCTTTTCACAACATGTGGCCTTCCATGAATGTTTTGCTCTCTATTTGCAGCTTTGGTCAACTCGCATGACCTATGAAGTGAATGAAAAAATTGCAATTTATAATTTTTCCGTTGTTAACTCGTCCTGCACTCTAACCCCGGGTTAATAAGGGTTATGGTCAGACTCGTCCTCCTCTCCAACCCCAGGTTAATAAGGGCTATGGTTCTTTGCGATTCTTGAGAGACAGTGTTTCTGCCACCACTTTCAGGACATTCCCTCCAAGATTTCCCTCTCTGATTCCATGATTAGGCCCACGGTTCTGTATGGTTCAAAAGTTTGGGGTCCCTCTCTTTTGGACTCAGATTGGGAGACTATCAAGCGCGTTCAGATCCTCATGCTCAGATGCATTATCAAGTGCAAAGAATTTGTTCCTCACCACATCATCCTCACTGAATTTGGGGCTTGCCCTTTTCGGTTGGAGACCATCTTCAGCCTTGTTTCTGTTGCACCGTATTCGGGGGTATTCTAGTTCTTCTGTTGACAAGGACAAGTACACTTATCTTGCCTACTATCACTTCCTCGGATCACATTAGACGTTCTCGCTGCTAGTATGTCTGCGTTTCACGCCTCTTCGAGTCCATTGGCATCCAGATGGACCGTCTCCCACCCTTCAACTACTCTTTGGATGCCCCTATCCACCTGCTACCCAACCAGCATGATCTTCATAGGATTATATGTGATGATATCTACAGACAGTTCATCCAACACACATGGACCAACCCCCCGAGGAGGTTGCGTCCGAATTGATGTCATTCTATGCGGACTTAGACACTTTCTCAAGATCTGTGATGGGGTCATCCTCTGACCCATGTACATTTCCCGGCATTGGTTACAAGTCCTTCGTATCTCTCTGGGTCAGTTTCGAGTGGGCTCACATCGACTCCGTATTGAGACTGACCACCACTTAGACCACTCGGAGCGGACTTGCCCTACTTTGCTCTCTCCAAGAGGTTGAAACCGAAAAACACTTCATTTTCAAAGGTCGTGTTTACTATGAGATTCGTGGGCGATTCCATTGCCTATTTCGCGAGCTTCCTTCCTTCACAACTTTCTTCAAATACTATGATCAAAGATGTCTCGCTCTCTACCTTCAAGAGACCATCACGTTCCGAGTCAAGCTCCTCCATCCCCCCACGGCGGATGGCACCTCCACATAGACAGCGATCCACCGGTCCTACTCTGAGGCACCGTCTTCCTCCCGGACGCCGGCTCCCCAAGCATTCCACAGTCTCCGCTTCTTCTCATCGGCGCACTGCGAGTTACTCTCATCTGGCCTTGCATGTTAGGTAATGTTGTCGGGGATGTTGCTCCTTCCGCTCCCTCCCCACACTGTCATCTCTCTCTTCTTCACTCCTAGTCTCTCGGCATCTGTTGTTTCCTTCTCCTCTCCTTCTCTCATTGTATTTCAGGTGACCCGTTTGGGTCCTCTCGTTGGGTTTGTTTGCTTTGTACTCTGCAGTCCCATTGACCTACTTTTGTGGTCATTTGTTGGACATTAATAACATTATCTTTAACCACAAAATTCTCTCCACAATCTTGCAAATCTATCTTTCCTTCTTTATTTGGCTCATGCTCCATGATTTCTCCCTCTTCCCTCATCGTCAAGGCTGAAGTATTTGCCTAATTTCCCATAGGTGTTGCTTTTCTTGAGCGGCTATCATCTTAGCTTCCCTAGCTCTTCTTAGCCAATCATCACACCTTTGTTGAGTCTTCATTACATCCTCTGCACTTGAAAATCGGAATTCCTTTTCCTCTTTAACCCCAACATTTTGTTCATTTGAATGCATATATTTTCCTTAGGAGGACTCTTTCTCTTCAATTTGCATGGTGAATTCCTTTGTGGGCTGTTCCTCAATCTCGAGCAACTTTGATTGCAGCTCTAATTGTTCTTCATGTTCTCATGCATCCACCATTTGGAATTGTCTTTCCTTCTTCGGAGATTCCGCTGCATCTAATACTTTTTTTGGTTATTCAAACGAGCCCAAGGCACGTTGGCTTCATGAATTAGTCACATAGCTGAGCGTTCAATTGTTCTAAAACACTGCAAAGCAACAAGCTCTCTTTTTTATGACTAGTGTATGTGCAGGACTTAGCATGATAAACTTCCTAGTCAAAACCAGATCCATTACAGGTACTCAAGTATACAACTATTGTGAAGTATCATCACTCTCATTCTTAGACCAAAGTGTATAATGAATCATGCATTGAGACTACTATCAGATTTACTGTACAAGATTTTTATGGAATAGACATGTCAATAATCATTATGGAACCACATAAGATCATCACATTCTATTAATCTAACATGTAGAACACAGAGATCTGAGTATATATATGCCAGTAATCATCATAGAATCAGTGACCCTCCTAGCAAAAGGACTTTTGATGTCATCTAGACCCTAACAAAACTTGGATCCACCAATCGTGCAAATGAATACATATTTCCCTCGGAGTGGTGACTTGCCCTTCACTGCCTATGGCTGTTCTGGAACTGTTATCCTTGCATGTTTCACTAATACCCACGTGATAACTACCAAAGTCTCACAACCGGATCCGAGTGCCTGCAAGCAGCTTGGGCTTAACCAATAGCAATCATCTGACAGATGTAACATCAGTTCAATTGTCTATTATTATCTCACAATCCCTACCATGTTGCACATCCTACTACTTGTCCCAAAATAGCCTTGTGTACGGAACTCTAAGTCTTCTCTCTTCTACGCTTTTCGGATCTGCTGGGCCTTCATTGGGCTACGTATTATGTTATTACTCTCTCCCTTCATGGCTTCTGGATCATCCTATGAAAGCATCCACTCTATCCTTCAATCATTAAGACATCTGGACCATTACTACATTCCTAGAACCCTTCTTGCAAAGCTAATCACTTTAACGTACAATTCTACCTACTCTTTAACACGATCAAACTACAACCATCCATGTGCAGTCACTTCACATACACCTTCCTACAAGACCAGCAGGGCCTTATCAAAGGTGTTCTAAGCGTATTACACTCTTCAATACTTACTCATATTTTCAGGCACTCAACTACTTCCTGATATGACATGCTATAGGAATTCTACTCTTGTGAAGCTCGTGGTATTAAGGGATTGTTCCAGATCGTCCAACTTATTCTTGTGTTCAATCCCATAACCAGTTGGCAAGAGGTAGTTCTATTCCTCGATCTCAACTAAAAGGGCTCTATCCTCAACGCTAATAGGCAGCAATGTCCACTCGGCTACTATTGGTTAGTGCTTGAGTTTCCTCACCAGGATGCTTTCTTGTTATCCATCCATGAAAGTCATCAGCAACTGTCTGTAGCCGATCATCCATCACATGGACATTGGAGTCTATGGATTCATATTCAGGGTGCCCATGAAGATCTTCCTTCAGTACTAATGAGGTTTCTTGGTATGGATCAATAGAGTCATCTTATCAGCCAATCTCTCTTTATCTTGGAAAATCCTGCCTCAATGGGAACATGATCAAAAATTGATGTCCGTCATTTTATCTTCGAATTGTGTCTAGGGTTTCATGCTGAATTCAGAATCAAGTGCTTTGCTATCATTGTAATGAGCATTTCCTAGATATGAAAGATCAAACAGTTTGCATTCTTTGATAAACCCTTATACCAAATATGCAACAAACTGATTTTTATTTACAACCCTGAAGAAAAAGAAAAGTGAACAACAGTCAGCTAGTCTTGCATTCTAGGTCAGATTAAGGTTGACAATCCTATTAAGATACCTTAAGGGGCAGTGCCTTTATTTCATCTACTTGGCTAGCATGAATATGGTAAGAATACATCCTACTTTACATTCAAGAATAAAATTTATTTCTATTATATTTCAGACCATACAAACACTTAAAATACCAGAAACTAGTTTGATTACAACATAGTGTTTCTTACATTAAACCTGACGGTTCATTTAGTTGGTACTCGAAGAGCTTGTCCTTACATGACAGTATTTGCTTCACTGTGATCAATGAAGGTCTTCTTGAGTTGATGCCCTAATTGCTTTCTCTCCAACACTCAAAGGGTCCTCGATAGCCCTGGAACCTTTGCTCCAGATGTCTCTTGCAGACCTTGCCAGAGTAGTCCTTTTCAAGTTGATAGGTGAAAGCTCCACTGTACAATACATTGAAAATATGAATTGCATCTGATTCCTACATGAGAATGTATTCAGCCTGTGAACTGGGGAGAACTTAAAATTGCTTCCACAAGCCATTTGAAAATCTGGCCTTTAAGAGGAAGAAGAGCTGAGCGTTACGTTCAATTGAAAACTGTCTCAGATGCGCTATGTCGAGTTGAGAAATTTGAGATGTTCGTACTACAAAAGCATATGAGGAATAGACCCTTTTGGGGCAGAGCAAGAGCATTGGTGAATTGGCATCAGAGGTCGACTTCCAAACAAGGCTAAGTGGCACCAAGGGAGGATGTGAGGGTTTTAACAAAACCTTCGCACCTCAACACTTAAGGTTGTTAGTTCAAAATATTTTAGATTGATGAAATGTCCAAATTAAATTGACACTTGGTCAACTGGGAAGATGTGTAGCATCTTAGGGAAAGTTTCGTTCAAGCCTAATCCAAATGGTAGTACCCCTAGCATATTCTATATAGAGCGAGAAAATCTCCATTCAATTGCAGTTCTGTTTTTTTATATTACTTCTAGGCACCGATTTGCATTCTGTCTAGGTAGCAATGACTCAAGGATACTCAATCGACAAGAGGCCACTGAAGATTTAATGGACACAAGATGAATATTGCCTTTTGGAAAGATGGAATCAAGATTAAACCATACCAGATTTTAGCGTCACACATGAAAAATAAACCTGACATCTACAATCTGCCAGATCGTTTCTTGCAGACAGCTGAAAACATCAAGTATCTCTTCCACTACAAAAATTATGTAAAATAGCTCCCAAATCCCTGATCTCTAAAATAACATCTGTGAATCGCAACAAAAAGTTAATTTTCATGTTGGAATTAATTTGGATGACACCCCGATCAACCAGCTCCTTAGGTCGCTCCATATAGTATTGGTACTCAGATACCAAAGGAAAAGTCAACAGCTTGATGCATGCATGTGAACACATTGAATCATGGCTGTCCCTCATTGCTCTGCCCACAATACCATTACAAAATTAGATAACTCAAACTTGATATATCATTTGGTTTACCCTATACCTATGTGGTGAATCCATGTCAACATAGGAGAAGGATTTTCGTAACTTCTAACTAGCATCTCTATAGCAGGATACATCATGCTTAAGTGATTCTTATTGTAAGGGTTTTCGTCCTTAGAATAATTACAGATAGCAGTTGCAACTGCTCAGACAATGTATGATGAAAACTTACCGGTTGAAAAGTATACAGAACACTGGTGCCAGCTGGAACTGCTAACTAGTCTGTGCTCTTATAGATGAACTTGGCAAAATAGCCACCCCATCTTCCAATCAAATTGCACCTCCCTCATTTAATGTTTTTCCACCCTTTTTCTTCCTAGGTGTCGCAACTTCTCCTAGGGGAGAATAATACATATAAAGTGATATTTCTTTTTTTTCTTATTTAACTTTATCACTTTATATTTGTCTTTTCTATTTTTAAATTGACTTTATCATTAATAAATTAATATAAAGTGTTTGTAATATTATTTTATTTTTCACTTTTATAATTAATTTGTTTATGATAAGTTTCCCTTTCTAACACTTTTTAGATGTCGGGAAACAAAATCGGGCTAAATGCCTTCGACTGATTAATTCTAGGAAGTGGGACATTTCAGTCCTCCCTTATCCAATTGCTTGTCTTCAAGCAATTCCAAACTCGCTTGTCCAAGTGCCATGCACAAGAGGCAAAATAAACCGTAGTGTTCTAGAATTTGGGCTCTTGTCCCTGGTAATTGAGATATATCTTGCTACCATATACCTCTCTCAATATGATCATATACACAAATTTGCATCAAATGTATCACATACTCTATATTGCAAATTTATTCTTCCGACTCCTCATTTTTCTCAAGAGTAAAAGAAATTTGAATTTGCAGCAATAAATAGGACATTATCTCACTTATTCCATACCTTTTAATGACAACAAAATCCTCATTCCCTTTTTCTTTCACGATATCCAAATAACCTTGTTGTCGGAGAACATCTTCTTGCCCAAAAGTGAATGCTTGAGACACCAAAAAGAGTACCCCGGGCTGCGTACTTACTGATGTACATAACCTCAACAATTTGTCCAACTTATGACTGAAAATGTGCATCTTACATCCATGAAGTGATGATAACTGAGCATTCATTATGAGTGATTAGAATAGGCTTGAAAAACTGAAAATTTCCAGCTCTAATGGTTGATTTCTTGTTTGTAGCAGCAGATCTGATGTAGGGCAGTCTAAAATTGATGAAAGCAATATTGCAAAGACTCGCAATAGCAAGCTCAAGATTCCAAAACTCAATGTTTATATCAAGAGTGATCAGATTTGCCTCATTGACTTCTACCTCCTTTAGGGAGCAACCATGTGCAAATCTTATGCCAAATTCTTTTTCAGCATTGACCCTTACCAAATTCATGCTTGAGACTTCCACAATCAACCATACAGTTGGCAGCTCATCACTCACAAACTTTATGACAGCAAGATGGAGGTTAGGCAATGATCCCAAAATAGCCTCTAAATTTTAAAACAATAAAAGTGGTTTCATACCTTTGTGTAGTGATCCTACTGAGGTAAGGACCAATTAGATATCTCGGAATTCCACCATACTCTTCCTTCTGGGGCTGAATACCATAAGCATATAACTGTTCTGAAAATCCTGTTGTATATACCTTGTAAAAATTGCATTGACTGCCCTTTGCACCCTGAATTCTCTTCCTTTGAACCATATCCTCAATATTTCTCTTGAGCCCTTCAAGGTCCAACTTTGGATTTTGTCTTGCACATTGATATGAAAAGACAAAAGAACTAACCAGAGTGGCTTCGACAATAGAAACTCTACTCTTACCGGGGTCCCAAATCATTGTGTGTGCACAAATATGAGTTTGCATCAAAGGATTTATATGTCTTATGTTGCAAACCATATCCATAATTCTATATCCCTTCCCAAAATGAGCCATAATTTGGCATGACATAAGCAGCAATCTTTCATACCTTAATCTGTCCACCGAGTGTTCATCCTTCCTTGATGGATATACATATGTTGAGCTGTCCCTAATACCACTGTCTATGTGCCTTAGATCTCCAAAAATAGGAGCAACAACTGCTCTTTCCTTATCACTTGCATCCCCGTCACTGAGATCAACCTTGGACTCTTCCCCTTTGCTAGGGTAACCACTAAGGTGTCTATCAAATGGAAGTGGCATAGTAGGAAGCTTTAAACACCTGTTAAATACATCTGAAAGCTTACCAATGGTTTCTGTTTTGGAAATTACAATAGGCTGCAACCTCACGCAAGTGTCCATGGAAGTCTCCTCATGTGCAAATTTCTCCATAAGGTCTCCATTGACTTCTTCACATGGGTGTTGATCTGATTTGTCTTTATGCTCCCTTTGAATTGCTGTTCTAGAAGGGACAACAAGATGAATATCAACATTGACATTCGAAATTTGGCCTTCAACCACAAAACTCTCTTCCTCCACTTGTAGATTTGGATTTTCTTTCATCATGGGGGTAGACTCCATGTTTTCATTTCCTTGCTCATCAAATCTTTGTAGAAACTTTTGTGTGAAATCTTCCAAGGAGGCAATGGATTCAACCCCTTGGTTCTTCAACAATTGATGCCACCACTTATGTGCTACTACATCCATGTATCTAGAGATGAGCATGAGGGCATCATCCCAACACATAGGCTTCCATAGCAAATATCTCTCAAACTCCTTCAAGGACCTAGTAGAAATTTCACTAGTGCCATCTAAAAAAGGGACTTGGGTTCACTTATTTTTTTTTTCTTGGTTGCATTTAGATCTGATTTCTATTTTTTTTTCCTCACAGGCTGGGAGGACACATTGCTCTGATACCAAATGGACATTTTTCAACCCCAAACGGATTTTAGGGAAAACCCCAATCCAAAGAGAGGAAAATGGCGACTTGCATAAGAGAGGAAAATTACTCAAAACTGATGCAAAACCACTAAATATTTAATTGAAACAAATCAACAATTTTTGCAAAGATGGAATCATGAAGAAAATACCAACTTTGAGCTTCAAACAATCTAAATTCATTTTATTAAAATTTGCATATAGTTGCCCTCAGGGACAACTGAAAAATGTATTTCTTCCACTCCAAAAATTATGTAAAATAACGGATATGATCTCTAAAAATCAGATATATGAAGAACAATAAAAATATGATCATAAACAACTTCAGAAACCCATATACCGATTATAGATGAACTTGGCTGAATAGCCACCCTCATCTTCCAATTAGATTGCACCTTCCACATTTAATGTTCTTTCCACCCTTTTTCTTCCTTCAAAGGGGTCGCATTTTTTCCTAGGGGAGAATAATAAATATAAAGTGATATTTCTTTTTTTCTTAATTTATTTTATCACTTTATATTTGACTTTTCTATTTTTAAATTGACTTTATCATTAATAAATTAATATAAAGTGCTTATAATATTACTTTAGTTTGCACTTTTATAATTAATTTATTATGATAAGTTTCCCTTTCTAACACCCTTTAGGCATCAGGAAACAAAATTGAGCTAAAGGTCTTTGACTGATTAATTCTAAGAAGTGGGACATTTCAAATGATTAACCAATACAAAATCTGCAGTCTCCTAGGGCAGCGAACTGCCTATGAGATTCGATTCCACTTTTCACTATGCAAATCAATATAGTATGCCATGAAATAATTTATCTAGCAACGACAATATTTATACATCACAACTACGTCAAAAGAGTGAAGAAATATCTGATCATCATAGCTGAAATTAAATATTTATAACGGTCCAACCAAACCGAGGGCTACGAAAAATAGCAAATCCTCACCAAAATTCTTCAAAGTTCAAATTATGGCCTTAGAAATTATGCCGAACAAGAATATCAAACCAAAATTGGGAAATCAGTCGTACAACATACCAAACCCTCCACCCATGCAAGTTGCCTAGGGTAAGAAGGGGGAAAAACCAGCAGTAAACCACCTTGAAGTACTTTGGAAACCTCCGTATGGGATTCCTCTCAAGTTTGAGGAGTGTTCGTTCCTCAATCTTCCAACAATGGAGGTTTTCGTCCCCAAAGTTGAGGCACACTAAAGGTTTTTGTCTTTAGTGGAGATTAGGGCACATTGTGCACAAACCCAAGATATCAATTCTTGAATTAAACATGCATAACCCTTCAAATGAACCTTCATGTCGTTATATATCCTCAAGTGGCGCCACCATCAAAATAGAAGCCCAATGCATAGGCCGACCTTCAAGTAATTATGTTTCTTCATTAACTTCGATGTAGACTCTCAAATCAAGGCCGACCCATAAGGATTAGAAGTCTTTGAACCAAATAAGGGGCCTTCGTGCCCAATTTGCCCTTAAAAGTATTTAAAAATACTTTTAACCCATTACATCAAGTAGAATTCATCATACATCAAACAAAGACATAATGGGAACTAGAAGAAATATGAATGCAATTTTCATTGTCCCATTTAGGGGACATCACACAAATTCTGATTACAATGAGGGTTTATGTCCTCAAGTGATGAATGCTAAGAGGGTTTCTGTCCTCAATAGCTGAAAGTAGAAGCACAAGTTCTCAACTCATAAAAACAATATGATAGATAGATGATAGATGTCCACAAATGAACCCCTCCATCTTCTTTTATATCATTTCCTTTCTTGTAATTTCTAATTAAGTGTCGGCCCACTTAAATCATAAAATTACTCTTATTTCAAAATTAAAACATAAGTGGTCGACATAAAGTTACTTTTTGGCTCACTTCGTTTTAATTTTATCATGTTTCCCTTTTCTTCATCCCATTAGCCTATGGGAAACAATAAAAAGTCTAAGGATCTTCGTTCTGCTTTAATTTCAAAAAAGGGACATTACACATTATTTGCAGAACAATATAATCACCTAGATTTTGTGTGCCCTATAAAATTGTAGTAGATAATGTCGTGTGCTTCAGAGCGGCCCCTCTGCTGAATATGTGTAATTAGTTTGTGATGAATTTGACATACTCTTCAAATTACTGTCTAAAGGGAATGAACAAGTTGAGTCCAGTGGTAAAAATTTGATCTAGATTGGGAGAAGAACACTTGAAGTGAATAAGAGAAAGTGGGAAGAGAAGTTGAGATTTGTTATCTGGGCAGATATGATTACTCTAAAGAAAGCCATGGGCAAGAGTTGTTTTGAGTTAGGTATGAATGCCATGCTTGCAAATTTGAAGCTCCCCACTTTTTAGCTATTGTAAGAGGTAAAATTTGATGATATTGACCTGCATGCTGAGAGAATTAATCAACTTATTTGGTTGGATAAAGTTAGAAGGCAATCGCATGAGAGGTGCATGAGTTTTAAAAGCAAAATGAAGACTGTTTTTGACAAAAATGCTATAGCAAGGGATTTTGAGCTAGGTGATTTGGTCTTTCTTTGGGATAGTAGACATGAAGAGAAAGGAAAGCATGGGAAATTTGATCTTCTATGGATTGGACTGTTTGTTGTAGATATACGCATTGGAGATAACACACTTCTTGCGGAATTTTCATGATGAAATGTTAGAGTTGTCTGTCAATGGCAAGCACCTTAAACATTTCTTCACTTAGTTGCAGCTGCAACTTTGAATCCTTTGTATAGTGTACATATGTGTATGTGTGTTTCCTTTTTATTTGTTGGTTTGGGTGTTGGTGCCTTTTTTTTGTCTACTCTTTTGGGAATCAGTTTGTTGTCTTTGTTGCAAACCTTGCTCTTATGTGAAAGTTCATTCCACTAAATTGCTTACTACAACCATCTCCCCCATGTGCTTATTGATAAACTAATCAACCCATCAATTCCCTATGTTTAAAAGCTTTGATCTATTTCTATCACGAGTTATTGGATCTCTGGATACCCACAGGGGTTGCATGTCCTACAGACAAAGCTAATGTTGTCACTTAAATTGGTTCCTTTCCATTTTGAGTGCCCCAGTGAAAATCTTTGTTAACATGGAGGTGGACTTCGTGTTTTTTAGAGCATGCGACTACCTCAATGACTATTCAGAAGATGGAAGAGATTTCAAAGTACTTGGAAGTGTTGCCTCCAACTCATTTTGAAGAACCAAAACATATCACCCTTGTTTCATCACATCATTTTAATTCTTCCTTGGTCTCTTTTAGGTGGTGTTACAGTCTACAGAGCTCATGTCCCTTGAATGAGCTTTGGGAGAAGTTGAAAGCATTGACACACATTCTCCAACTTTTCTCTTCTTTACAATCCATTTGAGATCACATCTATTTTATGCCCATGGTGTTGGTGGCTAGACCTTAGCTCCACAAATGTTCACAATGCACCTTAGGGTGTTTTTGAACTCTTGCCGTCAAATTGTGGTCTTTCTAAGGCAATTTCAACTTTCCACAGTTGGATTTGAGAGATTCTTGGATTTTTTGCATACATTTATGGTTGGCCCTTGATGAATTTCAAACCTCTTTTGCTTTGCAGTCATCTTGGGATGTTTTTGTAGTTCCACAGTCGAATTTTCAGTGTTTCATGACTTGCACAATTGCATTGGATCTCTGATAATGGCACTCGCCTTTGTTTTTACTACGGATATTAGTCCCACATTGGCCAAGTAGAGGGGAGTGGTCATGTTCAAATACAAAACCGCTCTGCTATGGTAATGGAGCTAAGGCTCCACATATTCAACGCTTTTACAAGGTGTGAAAGCAACTAAGTGTTCGACCTGAGCTTAGACAAATAGGTTGAGGCATGAGATGAAGTGACATAGGACATGTGTCACGAAATCGGAAGCTCATGGGTTGCAAAGTTTGAAGGTTGTAAGTGGTGCTAGATGGCAAGATTTCAGGAACTTGGTAACAAGATAAGTCAGAAGAGACAACGGATAAAGCTTGTGAATGAGCTTGGGAACATGGGAAATGTGATTGGACCACGTGGTGCAATCATGAGCGTTTGAGACCCAGGAGAATTGGGAGCACGTGATTGGGATACATGGCTCTATCACTGGTGGTCAGTTGGAAGGTTGAAGTCAGATGGAGGTCGAGAGGCTCGGGAGGTGAAGGCACGTGGTAGGGCCATGTGGCCCAAGTATGGGTTAACTATGAACCAATGAGAGCCCGAAACGTGGCATAATTTCTGATGTCTGGGCACTTGAAACATTGAAGTTGAAAAAACAGAGAGCAGAAGCGCATGAAACAATGGAACGTGATTGGGCCAATCACGGGTCAACGAGAGACCCAATCAAAGTGTGACATGTGGCCCGATGAAAAAAAAGTAAAGGTGATTATAGTTGGGAAATTCAATTTTTTGCACAATTTTATTGGAGTGGGCAATAAGTAGAGTTCTACTTTTTGGCCTATAAATTTTGATTGGGAGCTCCCTTCTGAGAATGGCTAGTATTGGTAGAAAGATATTCAAAAAGCTTTATACTAGTTCTATTTTGAGAGGATCTGTTGAGAAATTTGCAAGTAGTTTATGATTGAATCTCTTGGTCTCTTTTGGTCTCACAATATAATCAAATGGTATAGTGTTCGCAAAGTTACTTCTAGATGCTTTTGATATGATTTCCCCTCTTGAGAAAGTGCTTCGAAGCTAGATATTCCCTTTGTGGCGCCACCTAAATTTAATTAGGAAGTTGAGTAATCCATGGATAAAGATTTGAGCTCTCTTATCGGCCTCGTGTGTGAAATTCTGATATATTGGACAAATGGAAGCTTCATGTTCACTCATTCTCCTGATTTCATGGGCGTGCATGTGCTCGTTTGCTTGGATCTTCACTTTTGCTTTCTCGGGGATGAGTTTTATGTTAGAATTTTCTTGTTTCCAAGCAATGTTTGTGTTTCCCTCCATTTTGATTTGGCACGAGTGATCTGGGCGTGCTCCTTTCTCTTCATTGATTGGTGGATGGTTTGATCTCCCCTAATGTTGACAACTGGCTCCCGTTCAACCTCTGATTGCTCCTAGAGCAATATTCTGAGTACCTTTCCACTTTTGCAAGGGGAATTGTTATAAATTGAAGGTCAGATCCTTCATCTGGGTCTTTTAGTTTACGAGCAAACTTTGTTTTCATAATTAGCATTCTCTTTTTGCAAATTTAAGCAAATTGTTAGTGGTAGCCTTTTTGATTTGAAGTGCAATTGTTATAAAATGTTGAACAAGTGTTGCAACTTTCTTTGAGGCTATTGATTGTGAAGATGACTGTCTGGTAATGAGGTAGTTATTTGTGTTGTGTAGACACTTGCAGTCGTTGATTTATACAATCCCTGCATGATTTCATTTCTCAATGTTTTCTGCAAATTGTTTCAATATCAGTGTCTTGACATTTGTGATATGTTGTTTTGATGCACAATAAGAGGTCTGTGTAAGATTAGTTTGTTGTATGTTTGAATTATGGAGTGTGCAATAATTGTGTAAGTTGTTCTGTTTTGGTTGTTACTAACTCATTCTATTTGAATTCTAGAGATTCTTTGCCCAATGGATTCTAGGCACTAACATGGTTAATTTGACCACTTCTTACAATCTTTCCATTAACTTTGTACCTTGCTTAAATTTCCATTTAGTGGTGCAAATTCCTTTAGGTTTCAACTATTATAACTTAGGATTCAGGTTTATATGCTTTCATCTGTTCATTTTACTTGTCTTCAGAGCAATTGGCCTATATATCATGGATATCTTTGCCATAATGATCTGTTTGCTTGCAACCTTTGCCCAATCGTAAATAGCTTTGCGATTCTTCCTGCTAGTGATAGCAAATTGGTTGGGAATTCATAGTGGTTAGACTGGTTAACTGAATCTGCTACACTGTTCCTGTCAATTCTTTACTACTTTCATACATTTAGATTGTTGAAGAGTCTCTCCCCTAGGCTTCCCAGAGCCCAAAGAGCGAAAGGTTAACCATCTTCTCATTTGTGCCTTAAATTTGCTCCTAACCTGTGAAGAAGCATGCAATTAGCCTGCCTTACTCCCTTCTCTTCATCCCTTCACACAATGGAACAGATTTGAGGACCAATGGTCTACTAAGAAGCTTATAATAACTGTTCATTTCTCGTGTCCATTCTAATGCAAAAAAGACTAATGTCTTCTTATAAGAACAATTGAGGACTAGTTAAGAATAAAGAAAGTAAGCAAACGCTTAAAAATTGTTTTCCAAGATAAGCCTACACTCAACTTGAGATTAAGATAAGATTAAACTTATCCTTAAAGCAAATCTACAATCTAAAAATATATGTGCATAGCCAATTAAATATTAATAAATAAATAATTAACAGACACTAACTCTGAATAGTCTTCCCAATTACATCGTGCAATAACTGGCCAAGGATCTTGTGGTTAACAATTGCTAAAGAAGGTAACTGTAAAGCATCTAGCATTTCAAAAGGCTGCCTCAGTCAAGTCCTGCATTATTTTTTAAGACCAATTGCAGTCTCACATTTGAACTGTAAAAGCTGTAAAATTGCGCAGAGATCACTGGTATTGAGGTGCTAATAACTTCTTCCCCTGCTAGAATTTTCTATCAAGTCTCTTGTACTGTTCAAAGTTGAGTGTGCTGTGGTCCAATAAGTGTTAAAATTATAACATATGGAATACAAAAGCTCAGGATCCTATAGGCAAGTGGGGCAAAGTTTATTCCAAGCCTCACATAATGAGATTTTGATGTAACAAGGCATATAACATTTCCAGCTGCGGTATAAATGATACATTTTATAGCTGCACTATTTCTGAACTGAAAGTGTTTCTTGGATATGGCAAAGGTACTTTTGAAAACCAGTAAAAGATTCCATGCCTGCAACAATCCCATATTTTAATTATAAGAGTATAGTCAACTTCAGGCTTAAAGCTTGAGACTAGAAATTCATTGTCAGTCAAGTGATGATCTTGAAGGTTTGCTCCAAATTCCATGAGATTGTTTTGCCCAATTTGGAGTGCATGCTCCTGAGCAAGATGGCAATACAGTACAATCTGCCGGTGAAGGATTACCTGTTGCACTACATGACTATATGTAGCCTTTAGAATCATAAGATTTTCATTTTAGCTGTATCTATTAGCTCTCTCATCAGACAAGACCTGTTATCGTATTTAGACTGCACCCCATCCATATCATCATTGAAACAAGAGGTATGCCTTCAATTTGAATGTTTCTTTAAATGTTCTTATCCCCACAGTCTACAAATTAAAGCCAAAAGTTTTATGACATGAGAGAGATTTTTTTGCATAAATTTTAATCCCAGTCTTCACTAGGCTTTGAGGTCCTTCATATCCACAGCAATCATTGATCACCAGAATGTTTAGGCCTCTTCCACCTAAATCAAGCAAATCCTTTCTTTACAAAGTACTATTCTGAGGGCAAAAAGCAGCTCTAAAGTTTGTACGTGTGATTATTAATATCTATGTAATTCATGGCAAAGGAACATATTAGATGACCCTTATGATTTCTCAATGGACCTCTTTTAGTTTTTTTTACATACTCTCCCCGAGTTTACAGTTGATGCTCTGTCAAAGACTCAAACATCAGCTTGATTATATTTTCGTTGGTAAGGATCCATCGTAATCCATCTCGCTTGGACTTGCTAGGACCAAATCCTTTGGCAGCGGATTATAGATTTCTGACATTATTATATATATTTTTTTGTTTCTACAATGCAGTGGTTTGGGTTGATTTGAGAGAGGACAGATTGTAGAATAGATTTCTCTGGTTAGGATGAAATTCCCAGTCGAAAAGTAAAGAATCACTGTGAGAATTAATTTCTCAATTCATGAAACGTGAAAGTTAGGTTCTAGATAAAGGCCAATCCTGGCGGATGTCCAGGACATTGTGAATTCATAAACAGTTTGCTTTCTGTATTCTGGTCTTATAATTGAGATTACTGCATTATTGTTTTGGTTCAGTGTGAAGATTTCCTACATATACTTCATGCTGTTGAATAAGAACCTATAATTTATCATATTTACCTAAGCTTAAAAAATAAAATGCCATTATTATTAAAAGGGCCTCTTATTGCTATAAAGTACCATCAAGTCTTGTTTATGAGTGTTGTGTAGGAAATACCCCATTGTGTTAGTAATGTTTCTAATGTTGATATTTCTCATCATTTCAAGGGTTTCCGCTTTCAATGACTTGGTTGTGCTGAGTACATAGATTGTAAGTTGAAGAAAGCAGGTAGTGGGGAAGGTTGAGCAATATATGCAGTAACTGACATTCTTTTGATTTTGAGCCCATGTCTAATATTTTTTCTTGGGCGTGTAGGTTCTTATTGAAAAGGAGGAGATTAGTGGAAATGACCTTGATCACATAATTGATCAATATCCTGCGGATACACCTGTGCACCTTGTAGAAGGGGAGGATAATCGAGGAAAATTACCTCCAAGGGTTGGAGTTCAGCAACTTACGACAAATGTATTGGATGCAACATGGGGAAAGACCATCCAAGAAGACAATATTAGCTCAAAGACCACTATTTAAGATATATCGTTTTTTCTAGTCATGCTACAGTGATTTATCTCCTCTGTCTCACATTATTAACCAGATGCAACTAGTTATTTGCACAACATTATTTGCAGCATTTGTATTTTGACTGCAAACGATTTATTGATTTTTTTGGATTTGCCAAAACTATTGCTGCATCTTTTCCAGGTTTGTCTCATTATTTCTGATTCATTATCTCTGTAGTTGTATCTACATTAACCGGCTTTGGACACATTTTTGATATATCCTGATTAATGTCCCACAGATAGATTATAACTACATTGGAAGAAGTAAATGATGTATTTTTGAGCTATCCTGATTAATGTCCTACAGATAGATTATAACTACATTGGAATAATCAAATGATGTATTTTTGAGCTGACAGAGAGATTTTATGTCCTTTTTATTTAAGGCACTGTTGGCTTTGTTTGTCATTTCACACGTTTCCTTAGATAAATATGAATCTGTGATCATGCTGGAAATTTAGGTTTATTTTAACAACATCAGGGTTAGATGTATTTTTGAGCTATCCTGATTAATGTCCTACAGATAGATTATAACTACATTGGAATAATCAAATGATGTATTTTTGAGCTGACAGAGAGATTTTATGTCCTTTTTATTTAAGGCACTGTTGGCTTTGTTTGTCATTTCACATGTTTCTTTAGATAAATATGAATCTGTGATCATGCTGGAAATTTAGGTTTATTTTAACAACATCAGGGTTAGTGCACATATATTTGCTTATGTTTGCTGTCCTCAAGTGCAAACCGGAGAGTGTGTGTGCACAGAAAATAGATGCAATGAAATTGTCATATGTAGTTTAGTTAGAGGAATTTTCTATGGTATAAATCGTGCATTGTGGAGTGGCAGAAAAGACTCTTCTAATGCTGATACTTATTTTGCTAAATTAATGCTTAAATTGATATCTACATTTGTAAGTTCAAGATGTGCAATGTAGTGCAAAGTTGGAACAACCAATCATTACATGCTGTTCGGCTATGATATCATTTTTTGAAGTCCAATAATATGCATCTCTCAAGGTCCATTGCAGAACATTTTTTCAATTTGAAAATCCTTATATCAGATGCATCAATTCATTATAAAATATTTGGGATTCCCAATGCATAGAAGGCAAAGTTTAAGACTCTGGGATGCAATAACATAATGACTAAAATCTAAGTTATCACACTGTACATAACGAAAGCTATTCTTTGCTGGAAGAATACTACTAATTTAGTCTTTCTTCAAGCTGTTCCTATTATGTGCTTACCGTTATTCAGAAACCAAAGAAAACAGTTTTCAGAATCCAGGCTACTCAAAGGGACTTTCTATGGAAAGAAACAGAGGGCACATACAAATATCGGCTGTGATAAGGAGGTTAATCTTCAAACCCAAGAGAACATGAGGGATAAATATCAGAAATATATCGCCTTCAATCAAGCAATCATAATGAAATTGACTTGAAGGTTTTGGAATATTGACTGCATTTGGACTGGAATGATTTAAAGTAATTATGATTTGGACCTCACTTTGCATCATGCACCATCTATTGGAAGTTGCCAACCACCAGCATAGCAAGATTCATAAAATTAGGCACATATATTCTTTAGGGACACACTACTTGGACACCTGGTATGGATACCCTCATCTGTCCAAACTACATATCTACAGTCTCCCGCCTGTACTTCAGTCATATGTATTCTGCAACGTTGAGGCTTTCAGTAATCACACATGAAACAAGGACCAAACGACTGGTCTCCTTCAGCTAAAAGACCACAAATATATTGCCCTTACCCATAGCACTGAAAACTTAATTTGGCCTTAGACAAATAGTGGGCAATGTACAACAAACCAGGTAAGCACTGACAATGTAGTTCGTCCTTAAGCAAATGGTGGGCAATCTACAACAGACCAACTTATAAAAAATGCAAGTCCCATTTTTGACTTGTAAAATCCAGGTCTTGCTGCCATATTGCTACATGTATCCTTCAAATGTTGTCCAACAGGGTTGCCGGGTTTTGAACTTGTGACCTTCCCGCTTATACCGCAGCATTCCAAGCGCTGCATGATTGCTGTGTCCATTATGCAATGATGCATTCGACAGAAACCATTTGTTTTAACACCGCTGTGTGAGGGTGATGTCAATATTATTTTAATTTTAAACATGCATTTTTAATAAGTGCGGCCATGGATAATAGCCTCACCCTATCACTCTCTTGTCAAGACACCGTTAACACAAAACAGTATGCATAAAAGATTGATAAGGTTAAGGAAAAGTTACCCCTGATCTGAAATTGAATTCCTATTTGTGGTTACTGATACATGGCAAGTTATTGACAACAATCTTCAAATGAAAGGCTGGTTTGGGCTTTAAATATATGTTTCATTTGCAAAAAAAAATAAAAAAAATAATGATGTTCAATATGGAAGGCCATAGTGCAACGTTTTGGGTTTGTGCTTCCAAAGGAAGATTTATCACTGCCTCACTTAAGAAATCACAGGGTCATCACAATGAGATGAAGCTACTTCTCATACACCAACTTGCCCATGGCTTCATACATTGGTATATGTTGGTGGGTATTTTCTAATTATCCGCATATCCTAGTCTTGTGATCAAACAAATAAAAGCACACATTGGGGTTATAGCCTTGGGCGATCACTATAAATATCGTTTATTGTCACCTCAGAAAACTATGGAATGTTCCCTACCTAAGGCTATTTGGTTAGAGGAACCCAAAATTAAATGGATGCCCCTAGAATATGCCTTATACAAGTTCAATTGTGATAGGGCTTAAAAAAAAGCTAGGCTAGGCTAGTATCAGTGAAATAATATGCAATTCTTAAGAGGAACTCATAACCACAACCTACTCCTAGTCGAATGACATCTCCACACAATGTTGCATTGAGGTCTCCACATAATGCTGCAAAATTGTAATGTACCTTATAGGGTAGATACGAAAAAATTTGGATTTCCCTTGAAACCCTTATGATTCAAATACTTCAAATTCAAGTAACAAATTGAATATTATTTTCAAACCCTAACAACATTCTGATTTTTATTTTTGTATGATATCATGCATGCAAAAACACCCGAAAATAAATATAAAAACCCTCCAAATTATTTTATTCAAGAGCCGGAACAAACATAACTTGAAAACACCAAAAAAATATGATTTTTGTATTTTTCAAACCAACGCCAATTAAAATGTCAGCGACATATATACTTTTACCAACATGGCTAGAAATAATGTTTCCATGCCCAAACACAACCACAAAAAAATGTAATCAACTCTAAATATTATGGAGAAGCCAAATACAACTGAAGTTTGGGTTGTCGTGCCCTAGAAGTGCACAAACTCCTCCAAGATGCAAAGTTGTCACTCTAAGAGATGGTCTGAAAACTTTTGCCAAAGCTCTAGCAACCCTTCTACCCCTTGTGCTAGCCAATGATGGAGCGTTTATCTCAATAATGCCAACGAATGATGATGTGCTAACTAACCCTTTCCAGGTTGCCCTTATGGATAAATACGATTTTTGAGTGAAGCCACCAACAAAAATTGAGGGTTTTTATCTCCAAATTTCGATCTCATTAGGGTTTTTATTCTCAAGTGATGAATGCTAAGAGGGTTTCTGTCCTTAATAGTTGAAAGTAGAAGCATAAGTGTTGAACTCTTAAAATCAAGATGATAGATGGATGCAAGATCCCAAAATGAACCCCTTTATCCTCCTTTTATAACTTCCCTGTCCTCTTTTCTTTCAATTTTGGTGGCCGACTTACTTTAGTTATAAGTCACTTTTATTTTTAATAATAAACATAAGTTGCCTTATATTTAACATAAAGTTACATTTGGCTGACTTAGTTAAATCTTTAATTTTATTTTAAGTATTTATTTTTAATTATATTTTAATAATAATAGTATTATTAAGTTGCCCAAAGATTATAAATGACCAAATACAACTTAAATAATATTATTAATTATCTTTAATTTCTAAAAGGGGACATTACCATTTTCCTTCCCCAAAATTGGTTGCCCTCAAACAAATGCAAGCTCACATGCCCAAGTACCATCATGTCCAAGCGACGAAACATGCTGTAATGCTCAAAGAGCATGGATCTTGTGACTGTCAAATAAAAAAGCTCTTGCCAAAACATGATCCCACACTTATTATCCCTCTTCCGATTAAAGTCCTTAAGCAACTTGTGAAATTTAAAAGCTTCCTTGATGAAGAGATCAACCATCACCTCAACTTGCCATCTTTGCCTTTACCTCTAAAAATTATATTAACGAATTGATTCTTTGCATGTTCAGCTATGTTTAAAGCCCTCTGATCTGTTGTAATCTCATCTTTAAAGCAAAGAATTGATGAATAATCAACAACAAGACAAGCTAACACAAACTCCATTGTGGCATCCTTACTCTTCATTCCAACCTTGTCAACTACGGTGGGCGAACATCTTATAGTCACCAATATGAATGTAACTGAAATAATGTGGTGGCTATTAATGATGATGACAATATCACAAATGGTGCAATTTGGCGTATAACTACCTTGGTGGTTGTCATGAAAAATGCCTTCAGCTGAAACTTCTTTCCAACCTTTTCAATCAAGGATTTTTCCAAACTTTCACTAAAGTAGAATTTTCTTGCGAAAACCAACAATTTGGCGGTGTAGGAACTGGAAACAACCATACAAGAACTGAAAATACTATACTAGTCATCACTGATTGGATAGTTTGAAGGAATTTGTAATCTCCTTTGTATGTGAGCAAAGGGAGTAATCAAGTGGTTGGTGAAAGTGATGGAGCAATATTGAGAATCAACCTCATTGCTATCCCAAATGTATCAAGCAACTCTTTTACCTTTGTTTCCTTATCAACCTCTCTCCTGTGTGCTTCTTGGGTTTGCAAAAAGATTCCTTTGACCCCTTTATCTTCATCTACAATCTCATATTCTTCATCATTTACTTGGGTGATAACAAATTCAACTGCTCCTCCTTGTCTTCTTCGTTCCTCATATTCTTTACCCAATCTACCATGGAGCGTTGTGATGCACACAACCCTCTATTGACCATTGTGCCATTGAGAAGGTATCCATTTTTTGCCAAACTCTTTCACTTCTTGTTGTTATGCTATCACCTTGTTTCACCTTGTTGATTTGTTTCTCATATATGTGAATATGTTGGACTGAATCACACTTATGCCTTTTCTTCTCTTTGTTCTCCTTTCCACGACCTACACATAAAGCAAACACATTAAAGGAAATAAGAGCTCTCAACATCACTTCTTCATTTCTCATAGACATGCTAATTAGCTTCCTTCCATTGATTGCATTCCTCTCATAATTCTCACTCATATGATGGACTCTCAAAGGTCCATTCATGTTGCTCCAAGCATGGTTGTAGCTGTAACATTGCCTTTTCTCACTCACAAATAGAATTTTAGTGGTTAGAAATTCTTGTATAACAACTACAAACAATTCAACATTGTTAATAGGCTGAAAATTCTTCCATCAGGTGATTGGATACTCTTTTATGACTATCATAAAAGTGTAATAGGGGTTGGATCTTGCAAACATAAAATAAAAATGATACAACAACTGTCATACTGTAAATCCTTGGCAAAATTCAGCAACGACAATAATATGGGTGTTGGAATCAACCATATAGTAACTGAAAATACTTCAACAACCGCATCAAACTGAAAATTACTCAAGTGAATGGTTAAAACTACTTCTATGGTTGCATACACTCTGTTGGGCAAGATGGAAATGCAGATGGCAACAACTCTACAACTCGGAATAGTGAATCCCATTTGAAAAAGCACATACTCCTTGAATTCACCTTCACACATCCAATGGTGACCACCTCATATGTAGGTTGAATCCATCAAAATCATGCCAAAACCTTGAAGAATAACAAAACATCTATTATGTTTACCACCTTTACACATCAAGAATCTTTTTACCTCGACAATGGGGACTATCTCTATGACATTGTCTTTTAATGTAGGGCTTGGTCCTAGGAAGCGACCTTTCTTGTATGTCCAAAGAACACCAAGATCCCATACTTTTATGTACACAATTTTGAACTCATACGAAAGGATCTATGTGGTTTTTGCTACTCCATGTGTCCTTCATCTTATCACCATTTTAGTATGTGGCCCATGATGAAAAGCTTCATGCATTGACATAATAGGAAGCAATAAATCAGAGACACCTTCATATATTTTGCTATTCTCAAAGTGTTCGCCTTCTTTTGCTGAATTACCATGTGTTGAGATATCCTCAACATCCCCAACCTCGTGACTTATAATTTTTGGGTTAGGATCAACATTCTCCTTCATCTCGAACTCTTCACATTCAACAAGTGAATCTTGTTGACACATGAAAACACTAGAAATCATTAAAACATCTTCATAATTCTCCTTTAAGTCATGAACACAATCGATTTGCTTCCCATAGGTTGTTGTTTTGAAAATTCCAGCAAGCTGAAAATTAACATTAGCAACCGGTAAATCCCTTTTCTCATGTGCATGCCCCTCAACATGGTCTTCTTGAAACTCCACTTCAAAACCTTCTTGCAGATATGATTTTTATTTCTTTAGTTCATGCCCTAAGATTTCTTCCTCTCTCCTCATCACCAAGGGAGAACTCTTTAAATCACCCTCAAAAGGTAATGACTCCAACTTTGCAATGTTAGGAAGACTGACCGATGCTTGAGATCTAGGCGCGGGCTGTTATCTATCCTTGCTCACTCCTACGAACTCCGTAAGTGAAATGGCATCACAAATCTCATTCAGAAGAGCATTATACTCCTCATAGTTGATCGTAATGTTGTGACCCATTCAATGTCGTGTTTCAAACTCTAGAATTACTTCTTCTCTTCAGACAAAGGTAGGATGAAAAGGCCTAGCAACATATCCAAAATTTGACCCTTGAGGTTGCCTCATATTGTGAACCTCTGACGAACTGCCCTCACCATTATGATGTTTTGGCGCATAAATTATTTTCAAGGTCAGGGCTAACAAATCCATAGTATCCGCCAACCTGTCTTTCCCTTCGATAAATCTATCAAACTTAGCTTCTTTAGAACCTCAGCTGGCTATGTTAGGCCCTTCAAGTGGGTGATCTGAATTTTCTTTGCTTTCTTTTGATAGAAAATGTATTATTGGTTACTTTCTTCCATGAATACCCTTCAGGTTGGGAAGATCTTTGCTCTAGTACCACTCTAATGTCCCTTTTAGGGCAGATCTGGAATTTTTTGGATTTTCCTTGAAACCCTTATGATTCAAATATTTCAAATTCAACTAGAAAACTAAAAATAATCTTTAAACCCTTAGACATTATGATTATTGTTTTTATATGGCATCATCCATGCAAAAACAATTATAAATAAATACAAAAACCATCCAAATCATTTTATTCAAGAGATGGAACAAACATAACAAAAGAGAATACATAAAATTTGATTTTTGTATTTTTCAAACTAGCTAAAGTTAAAATATGACAACAAATATACTTTACCAACATGGTTGGAAATGATGATTCCAAGCCCAAACACAACCATGAAATAGTGCAAAAAACTCCAAAAATTACGAAGAAGCCAAATATAATTGAAACTTTGGTTGTCATGCCCTAGAATCCCACAAATTCCTTCAAGACGCAAGTTACCACCCTAGGAGAGGGAGATTAAACTTTTTCCAAATCCCTAACAACCCTTCTACCCTTTACGTCAGCCAATGATTGATATTTTATCCCCCTTTTTGTCAGCCAAAGATGATGTCGTAACCCTTTCTAGGTTGTTGTTATGCACAAATATGACTTTTGAGTGAAGCCACCAACATAATCTGAGGGTTTTCGTCCTTAAATTTTGATCACAATGAGGGGTTTCATTGTCAAGCGACAAATACTAAGAGGGCAACACATTTTCTTAGACCTTCTATTTCTTTTGGTTGGTTTTTGATTGTGATATTGTCTTATGCTTCTTGGATTTACGTCTCTTGGTTGAGTAAGAGGGTTTCATGTTCCCATTCTTGGTCCTGTTTCAGATTCTTGGATTTGAGAAAGTTCTGCACTATACAAACACTATCGCCCGGGCATTAGTGTCGCTTTTAGGCGCTTTTCTCCATTCTCTTTCATTTTCTAAATTTTCGTTAGGTACTTCACGTTGAGTCTTTTCTAATCTTCATTTCGTGATTCAGGTCGGCCTTTGGTGTCAGTAAGTGTCAAAAATTCAAAAAAGGAAGTCACACACACACACAGACAACTTAGTCACTATTATTAGGTGTTGGGCAATTTGGGCTATTATTTCCTATCTACTATTTTGGGCAAAGAGAAATATTCAAATATTTCATTTGGGATGCATCATTCATTGCATAAGAGGGGCTATTTTTGAATTGCATAGGGGGGTAAATTATTTGTAGTCCTCTATCTTGGTGTGTTTGGCACAAGGGAAACATAACTTCAAGGGACAATGTTCTCTCTCTCTCTCTCTCTCTCTCTCTCACACACACACACAGAAGAAATACATAGAGTCTGAAATATAGTGCAACACTCAGTGACCATCATATTGGGGTGACCTTCGAGGTCAGTATGACTCAAGCATATGCATTATTTATTTCATTTAATGTTTGCTTGAGCCTTTTGCAAGTAGATATAGCTTGTTTTGTAGGTTCAAGTGTGAAAACAAAACTCTATAACAAAGTTAAAGAGACAAAGAGAAAAAAAGAAGACCTTATCAATCCTTGAAAATATTAGAATCAGAGCATTTTCCAGAACATTAACATCCAATTCGGACACTAGCACCTAGACAGTCTTGTCCACTTTGGGCATTTCTGTCCGAAGGAGTTTCAGGTCCTAATTTTCCAAATGAAGCACACTCAGTCTCGATCTAGCGTGTTTCACTTAGTTTCTAGCCCAGAACCATCCCAGATCTTAAAATACAAGCTAATTTAGTTTTATCTCCTTATTGTACACACTTGCGTGGCTTTTTGCATGATAGATCTTGCTTGCTACTGTTATATCCATTTGATCTCAGTCCTCTGATTATGATTCAATTCTATTAAATTATCTGGTGAATCCATTTATTGATTGAACCCTAACTTTCCCTAGGATCCCTAATTTATGTGTTCCCCATGGCTTATTAAAAGGTTTTGCAAAACTGTCGTCCCAAATCTCCTTCCCCTAAGTATGATCCTTTTCCTATGACTAATCTTCAGCCTATTTTCACAAATGCCTAAGAGGAAGCTTCCTTCTACTGTACCTCACATACTATTGCTACATATCTTCCTAAAATTCCTCTTGTCTTCACAAAGCTTATCAACCCTCATCCTGATGTTTCTCTCCTAACCCCTATTGAGGCTATTAGTTCTTGTGAATCTTATTGTGATGGTGCTTAGATATTGTTACAAATGATACATATGTTGATGATTTACTTAATTTTTCTGATGAAGGTCTTGTTAATGATGCTTGTGATACACATAATTCTTTTGATGTTGTAAATTCTATCTTTAATGACCCTCACCCTGCTTCTTATTCCCTTCCACTTGTATATATGTTTAAATCATTAGAGCTGATCATATTGCTATTGATAATGATATTACGATCCCCTCTCCTTCTTCTCAACCAAGTGTTTATTCATTGATTATTGTGACTCAAAATTCATATCTTTCTTGTAATTCCCTGCCTTGTCACATCGGGTTGGTAAGCCATCTAAGGACCCTCAATGTTGTAAATCTTGATTGTAGGTGTTTCACACGAGTTAACCACTTACGTGCTTGATGGGACTTGTTGTGAACCCTAGTTTGGTATGCATTACCCCTTTTAATTCAATTGACATGTGATCATAACCTTTCTAGATAATGGTATTTCAATTCGAGTAAATCTTGAATACGTAATTGGAGAGTTGGGATGCACCTTATGAGAACTTCATTTGGGTATTTGTAAGTAAGTTAATTAACCACCATTTTCCATTATGGATGGTATTTTCCATGATTTTGATTCTCGACCTAGGTGTCACTCAAGCCGTAATTGTGGAAAATGTCATAATAATAATGATACATGTAGAAACTATTTTTTCACCCCTAAGTGACCCAACATACATTAATCACATTATCACTATTATCATTATTATCCTTATCCTAAGTACATTATAAATAACCATCGTAAAATCTCACATACTATCGTAAAACCTCATTTACCCTCCCCTAACCACCTAAGACTAACCTATCCTAATTAATCCTACCCATCTTGAGCCTTTAACTTCTTCCTACCTAAATTCCTCACCATTTAACAATCTTTACACAATTCACATACAAAATCCTTGTACACAGTTCACAGACAATCTTTATATGCTGAGAAGGTGATCCCCAAACATTGATGAAGACTCTATGGATGACAGTGAAGAATGCACACTCTTTGAATTATCCATCCAAGCCATGAAAAACCATCATTCATTTGATCTTCTGACTGCACACATGAACGAGAAAATGAGACAATCTGCGAACTTGAACTTCCTGCTTCCTGAGCACCTAACTACACTGAAAAAGGGAAACTTACCATATATGGAAAGAGGGGGTTACTATTTTTTAGTAAATGGAAATTTACCTCTTTTGATCCTGTCGGTAAGTTTCGTTTTCCAAGTTATCCCAATGTATACTGCTCCCTCTAAAACCACCCTTTGTGATGACTTACTATTTATAGCCAGTGCCTAAATAGGGAACTTAGTATTTTTAGTAAGTGGCCATTTTTACCATTTCTGTCATTGGTCAATCATTCTTCTCTCTTGGGTGTCCGTGGTGCACACTATCCTTGCCCCAACTGTTTCTGGAGGTGGCTTATCAAAAATAGTAGGCACCTGTGTAGGAAGACTTACTATTTTTGGAAAGTGGGTTTCCGGGCATCGGTTTGTGACGAAAAAAACTTTACTGATATGGTTTGTTTCTCTACAGTTCTTTTCTAGATTTTTAGCTCAAACCAGTTGCTAGGTTGAGAGATTTTAAATTTCATTTTTTTTGCCATGGGAAACTTGGGTTTCTTCGCTAACAAAAATCCAGGGTGTGTCTGTGAAATCTTTCACTTGTATTCTCATGGCCTCTGAAAAACTAGAAGCTTGCAAAAAATGACATGTTGATCTGTGCCTTGGTTTATTAGATACGAGAAATTTTTCCTTGCGGGTTTCGAAGTTCTTCAGGTGAGAAATCTATGTTTCTTCTTCGTTTGAATTTGTTATTTTCCATGATTGTTCTTGTTTAGATCATGGAGATATGACACTAATAGATTGAGAAATAAAATGGTGGAGAAATATTTGAGCAAGAAATCTGGCATAGTTTCGGGAGCAGATGGAGAGATGTGAGAGAATGAAGGTAAAATGGTTACCTTTTGAATTTTCAAGTTTTTGAAAATGGAGGGAGGATGTGGGGCACATTTTTAGCACCTCACGTCCCTTTGTTTTTTTGCAATAGGGACATAAAAATGTGCCTTTCCCCCAGCGTGACAAGTGGCGAGTGTTGATTCAATGAGAGAAGTGAAGGGGGAAGCCACATTTAAGCACCTAAGGGCTGAAAAATGGTCGTATGAGGGACCTGGAGGATAAAAGGGGGCGGGACACATTTTATTGTCCCTAATGTCCCATTTTAAAGGGAAAAAAGGTGATAAAAAATGCACCCTAGCCTCACAGTGACAAGTGGCACGCATGCAAGAGTTGGTGGTGGAGGAGCTGGTCAAATTGGTTAAAGGGGCTTAACATGAGTTGTCAGGGTCATATGGGTGTCCAGGAGGCTAAATAGGGGTGGGGCGTAATTTTGTGAACCTCGTGTACATTTTAAAAGGTGTAATGGGGACATGAAAATGTGCCTTAACCTCAGGTTTACACGTGTCCCATTGGAAATTTGGTTAAGTATCGAAGTTCGTACCTTGAGAGCTGACTTGTGAAAGTCATATCTTGAGCTCCCGGATGAGTTTTCGGGTGCCTCCTTATATTATTTTGAATGAAAATAACATAATGGGAATAATGGTGATGGTTGCAAGGATTGAATCATATTGAAAACCTCAAAATTTCTCCTTTTTTCTTTGGACTGACAGCTGTGTGCAAAAGAATGAGTTTCCTAGAGAAATGCATGGGGTTTCAAGATGTCCTGTATTTTCCACCATGTAGAGTATTGAAAGTAATTTCCATAGGTACTTTTTTGGGCTTCAAAATCAATTTGGACCTCCCATAAACTTGCTTTGAATTTCAGGTCCTCTTTCGTAGTGCAGGCTCCTTCAGACCCAAAAACCCGTTTTCACTGAATTGGTTCCAAAACCTCTGAAATTTACCAAAATAATCCAAAATCAGTTCCAAAACATTTTTAGATTTTGAATACTCCTCCATTATTTGTTTTAACCTTTAGATCCGCTATGGGGATGATGCACTAGTCATAGGAAGACTAATGATAGCCCTTCCCAAAATGGCTCAAAACTCCATTGTTGAATGCTTTGCTCCAGAAGTTCCTTGAATGATTTTTTTTTCCTAAATCACCTAGGGGGATACATGAAAATAACTTATGGGTCACTTTGATGACATGATAGGTTCGGTACTATGGATGAAATGACGTGTGGGTGTCTCAGGAAGGTATGCCTTTCAATTTTTTTGACATTGTCGCATATTTGTCCTATTTTATAGTGAATTTTTCCCTGCAAAAACACAGGACAACAACTAGCTCTAGATTGGGGACATGTTATGGACCAAAAATAGTGAGGAAATGACATGAGAAATCCTAGAATCTCAATTTATAATATGTTGACCAATGCCTTATCGATTAGGATTTAAAAGACATAACTTGCAAGAGATAACAAAAAAGGAAGAACACATAGACACACAACGAAAGGAAACACAAAACAAAGAGAAAGGAAAGGAAATGCACAACAGGAAATGGAAACACGCACCTAAAAATCACCAATGGTAAAAGGTGGAGGACAACCTACTTTCACTAAAACAATTTCCTTTTTAGGAGTTCCCCCCAAGAGGTAACACTTAGTGATGATGTTTTGCGAAGCCGTTGACTGGTTTAAGGAATTAGCCTCTTCTCCTCAACTTCTTATGAAATCTAGGTGCTTCATGATCATCAGTGTACTTTGTAGGGATGAGCCTACACGAGCTTCTTGATGCTCAAGTATTCGCTTGGAAATTCCATTGCCTTCATTCTCTTTGTGATTAGTTTCATAGTGCCAGTTGCCTTCCGTGTTTATCCATACTATATAAATTGTATTGAATATCTCATCATCATCCCATGGATGATTGTTTTTCGAGTTATTTAAATCTTCTGATATCTTTTCATTTCCACATCCATGTTTATTCACACATTTTCTGTAAGGAGCCTTGAATTCATATTTTTTACTCATATCAATATGAGGTGTTTGAATGTTGAATGGAGGATCAAAGATGACCTTATATCCATCTTTTATAGCCAAAACATGAGCTAAGAGGTTGAGACTTAGCTTAGGATCTCCTGTGTCTTCTGCTGCTTGTAAAATGTATTGTACTAGATCCTTATTTGAAACCTCCCAAAGCTCACCTTTACCTTTGTTCAAAGAATCTCCATTATGAATTTCAAGGTAACGATTGGGAATTATTGTTTATTTGTTTTTACCATCATGGCATTCTACCACTTATTTTCAAGAGGAATCTCAACTTTGAGGGCTTCAAAATTCTTTGCTTAAGAGAAAGAGTCCTCTTCTTCAAACGGGAAATAAAAGACCTCAATTTCATCATTTATTGGCTCATGAGGGCATTAGGTTCTTTAAATTTATTTGATTCATCATGGCTAATCTCTGGACCAGTTTAGGGATTAGGATTTAATTCATGTTGTAATGCAACTCCATATCCTGCATGATGAGTTCGAGAGTGAGCTCAGGGTATTCTGTTTCTTTAGTAGTTTTTCAGGGGTTCTTGCATGGATTGTTCTCGCAAACCATTTGAGGGATCATTACAAATTGAATTTATTTCTTCTTTATAGAAGGCATGATCAATGGAATATTCATCTTTGAAGGGGAACAAGGATATCTCTTCTTCCTATGTAGGTATACAAGCTAGTTTCTCCACTAGAAATTCACTAAGAACAGTTTCATCTTCTTCATACCTTGCATCATATAGAAATTCGGGGCTACCCTCTTGTAGCTTAAATTTCCTCAATGCTTCCCCTAGATCCAAATTCCTTTGTGAAGGAATTTCTTGTCCTATAAATATTGGGATCTCGTCCTCCTCTTTAGTTGTTAAAAAATAATTCATCCTTCTGTTACTTTGGTATAGAATGTTAGCTCCTGGATTTCCTACTTTTTGCACCGTGTACCTCATTTTCTTCTCTGGAAGTAATTTATCCATGTATCCTTTCACCGGGATGGTTGCAGAGGACCACTTCATTTGGATTTTACCTCCCAACTATTGACAAAAATTCCTACTCAGCAACATTCCAAATGAAGCCATAAGATGTCTGCTACCAAAATCATGATTGAAACATTTTTGTCTAGTAAATTTGGTGAGAGCCACCTATGCATATTTGATCTTCCCTACAAGTGGAACTTCTTTGGACTCCATGGAGTAATAATAGCCACTAGGTGGAGTCATAGGGAGTTTAAGAGCCTTCGCAACCTTCATTGACATCACGTTGTCTCAGGCACTTGAACCTATTATGCAATTGTTTAACACATATTCTCCAACGAGAAGGGAGACATAGAAAGGATCGATCTTGTTAGGCTTGGATGCACTCAAAGAAAGCATGTTCTATGATGGTGGCGTAGGTACATTCAATAGTATTCCTTTAGAGTTAGGAGCTACAACATTGGGTGTCAAACTACCACTCTTAATATATCAAACAAATCTCTCAAATTTCTCAAGATGAGTTTACAGCTATTCATTTTCAGAGATCTTCACTTTGGTTTTGTTCACATGTTCTACAAAGTCAATTGGAGTAGATGCAGGTAAGGGGGATGAAAGGACCACTTTTGTAGTCGAAACATGATTGGAAGCGGTTGTAGATATTTGGGGAACTTAGGATATTTTGAAAGACACACTAGGAAATTTTGAAGAACTAGATTTTACAGGAGTAGATTTAGATTTAGCACTGGAAGAAGCATTAGAAGACTTACTTGGAATAGTGGGTGACCTCACACTAGTCACATGATCAAGTTTTTCCAATGTAGACTCCATGCAAGGTGGAAGAGAAGACCCTCGACTGATTATTTTGTTTTGTGGATTCGCCATAGGAGGATCTTCAATATTATTTTTCTTTGTAGCAATGGAGGAAGAGGCTCCCTTTTCTGACTAAGATTAAGTGAACACCGTACATGAAAAACTGGGTGCATCCATTTCATCCTCATCTTCATCACCTCCATAATACTCATAGAATCTAATTTGTGATGTCATTCTCAAGTTCTTCAACTCTCTAGGAAATTACCACCTTCACCTTTCCTCGGTCAAGCTCTTCTTCATTTTTTTGAATCCTACAACTTACATTGATAGGTCGGGCCTCCAAAGTAAGCCTTTGGGGTGCTACTGGGATCTTATTTCTATTATTTCTTTGAGGAGATACTCTTTCAAAAAATTCCCTCTTCAATGATGTCATTTCATTTGCCAATTTCTGCAAGACTGGATCCGTTCTCTCATCCTTAGGATTATGGGCTTTACCCTTTGAGGGATTCTTGATCTTTCTAGAGAGGATGAGATCATCATCAAGTTCAATGGCCATTCTTTGGGCTTCGACAATATTCCTTGGTTGGAATCTTCGTAGGAAAAATCCTACTCTGGTGATTGAGCATTAACGAAAGAATCTCTTGACATTATGTTTTCAGATGGTGAATCTTCTTCTGATATCTTGCGGAGTAACCGAATCGAAATGAGGCCATGAAGTCTCTCATAGTTTCATTTTCTCCTTTCTTCATTTGTGCCAATTGAACTAGGATATCTTGACAGTCCTCAATAGATTTGAATCTTTCCTCAAACTTGACTTTTGATATCATTCCAACAGGTGATGGATCAGCCAGGAAGGAGGTAGAACCATTCTGCTAATTTTTCTTGGAGAGACTCCATGAACAATCTTACAGTGCAACATCTTCATGTTCGACACCAAAAATCCCACATGATGTGGCGAAGGCCGATATGTGCTCTTCAGAAAGTTGTGTGCCATCACCTTTGAACTTGGTAAATTTCTTGTGGGAATCTGTCGCTAAATTGTGAAGAGGGGGTGCAAGAGCAAGTGAACTTGTATTTCTTCCCCATGGAAAAAATGGTTGAGGTATTTCTAATTTATCTACCATTGTTTCCCCTACTTGAGCTTCAAATTCTACTCCATAAAATTCTTCTCCAAAATATTATTTTGGTTCTTGTTCTTCTTGATTAGGAAAATCAAATTCCAATGGCGTGCAAAATATGGGAGAATTTGTAGGAGGAGTTTCAACAGGGGTTTGGATCAGATTACTAGATGAACCACTTGAAGACCTAGATGGGGAGGAAGCTTGATAAAAATAGTAAGGGTTATCTCTGATTTTTCCCTATTGATTTTGTAAAGCCTTGAAAATTTGGAATCAACAACTCCTCTCAGCCTACTCAGTCTGGTATATATTTTTCCAGCCAGTTTATGGGGGATCTTGCAATGGGAATATTAAAGGAAATTATGGAATACAAAGATTCTTTCAACTATGAACTTTCATTTTTATCCCTTTTTTTTTTTTTTTTCAATTTTTCAATTTTTTACATTTTTTGGAATATTTGAATTTTTTGTATTTTCTTGAGGTCGTATTTTGGGTGTAGATGCTGCCAAGTCTGCCCCATGGTGTGCACAAAAAACTGTTGGCGAGAAAAATTTTTGGGTGGAAAAATTTATGGGTTTCTTGCCAATGCTTTGGGAATCGAAGTCCCTCTACTTGTACGATGTAACTCTCGTGTTTACATGCACATTGATGAAATGATTTTCTCTTGGTGGCCTTTTGCAACTGGGGATCCAATAGGGGCACTCCACTAACCCTTGTGGAAAAATCTTTTGGTTACTTGTAAGAGAAGACTTTGTCTTAGAGAGTGGGAAAGGGAGTGAGAAAAAGAGAGAGGTGGAATTAATGTTGTGGGTAGAATATCAGATTCCTGCACACACTAATTAGAAATTTCAACACACATTTATGAGAAGAAAACAATAAAGCTTTGATGCTACTGGCTAGAGGAAACCATGCATACAAATATGCACACATTCATATGCCTTGGAAAACTGAAACTTATTCCTTTATTAGCATCTCAACAAGGTTATACATAGCATGAGAATGGATGAAATATGGAGGGGAGAAGTGGAATAATTGGCTAACTCTTTGCTCTTTCACAAGGAAACAAGAAAATGCTCTCTCATGAACTCACAAATTTTCAACCCCTTTGGAATGGGAAGCCTTTACATTTTATAAGAAGAGAAGTAACTCTTCATCTACCCCCTAATGACCCTTCATATACCCCCTAATGACCCTTCATATGTCTTTACACAACTTAAAACTTTTCACCTTTCTAGAAAAACATTAAGTCCCTTTTTATAAAATAAAGGTGACTTATTACATTAAAACCTAAGTTAGTTTTTGATTACTTTTAATTACATTAAAGACATATGAAAAAGTGCAACCCCAATGAAGAATTAGAATGAGAAGAGAGAAAGTGGGGGAAGAGAGGAGAGATAGAGGAGAGAGAGACTTGTGAAGGAATGCTGAAGAATATCCCACCGTCAAAGGATTCCTGGAAAGCTCCTGTCCGAATTGATCTCAATGCTTTTGAACTCTTTGTTGTGAATAATTTTCTTATGTTGTGGATGGGTTCTTTGGCTGTGAGCAAGAAACCACCTTTGGATGAGCCAGGGACACCGTGAACTAAGTGTTTAAAAACACTGTTAAATGATTCCTTTATTGACCACGATCGTTGCTCATGAAGATCACTTTGAAGTAGTTGAAGATGAAAATCAATCTTTGATGGCCACAATACTGTATTGATCAAATAAAGCTCTAATGAAATTTCATTTCAAACACTGAAAATGATGCCCACAAACTCCTCGTACACAATTCACATAAAATCTTTACAAGTCGATAAGGTGAACCCCAAACACTGATGAAGACTCCATGGATGACAATGAAGAATTCCCACTTTGCGAATAATCCATCCAAGCCATGAAAAACCATCACTCATTTGATCCTCATATTGCACACATTAATGGGAAACTAGGATAATATGTGAAATTGAACTTCTTGCTTCTTGGACACCTAACTGAAAAAAGATAACTTACTATTTTTAGTAAATGTCAAATTTCACCTTTCTTTGACCCTGAACAGGTGATGTTAGCTTGAATCCATTACCCCTGTGTAGACTACTCCTTCTTCAAAACTACTATTTTGATTAGATGACTTACTAATTAATAGCCAAGTGCCCCTATAAGGAACTTACTATTTTTAGTAAATGGCCATTTTCACCTTTCTAGGACATTGATCAATCAATTCTGACTTTCTCTGGTTATCCTCGTGGTGCACACTGTCTTCTATGCCAAAACTTCCTTTTGGTGATGACTTACCAAAAAATAGTATGTGCACTCTGTGTAGGTAAGGCTTACTATTTTTGGAAAGTGGGTTTTCGAGCCTCATTTTTCAATGAAACAAACTTTCTTGATATGGGTTTTTTTCTCTATAGTGCATCTCTGAAATTTTCAACTCAATCCGGTTGCTTTGGGAACAAGAGATTTTAAATTTCAATTTTTTAATCGCAGGAAATTGGGGTTTCTTCACTGCAAAAATCTAGGGTGTGTGTGTGAAATATTTCACTTGTATTTTCATGGTTTCTAAAAAAATAGAAGGTTGCAAAAAATGGCATGTTGATCCGTGCCCTAGTTTTTTAGATATGATAAATTTGTCCTTGCAGGTTTCAAAGTTCTTCAAGCGAGAAATATCTTCATTTCTTCCTTCGTTTGAAATATGGATTTTTCTTGTTTTTTCCAAAATATTGGTTAGATCATGGGAAGCATGAAATGAAGGATATTGGAGCAATAAAATGGTGGATTGAATCTCTGAGCAAAAAATTCCAGAGTTTCGGCAGCAGATGGAGAGATGTGGGGGATGAAAAATGGAGGCAAAATGGCTATCTCCTGCTATTTATAAGATTTTGAAACCTGGATGGAAGGGAGGTGGGGAACATTTTTATGCCCCTCATGTCCCATTTTAAAATGGTGTCAAATAGGGACATTAAATTTTCCTTTCCTGGTATCATGAAAAGTGGTGAGTGTTGATTCGATGAGAGAAGTGAAGGGAGAAGCCACATTTAAGCACCTCAGGGGCTAAAAAATAGGGTCATATGAGTGACATTAGAGGTTAAAAGGGGGTGGGGTGTGAATTTTATTGTCCCTATTGTCTACCCATTGAAATGGAAAAAATGTGCTAAAAAATGCGCCCTAGCATTATAATGAAAAGTGACATGCATGCGGGAGTTGGTGGAGGAGCTGGTCAAATTAGTCAAAGGCCATATCTTGAGCTCTTAACATGAGTTGTTGGGAACTCATATGGGTGTCCAAAAGGCATAAATAGGGGTGAGGGTCCCAAAGCTTTTAACTGCACCTCATGTCCCTTTTAAAAGGTTTCCCAATGGGGACATGAAAATATGTCCTTAACATCATGTACGATTGACACCAAAAGTCCCTGGTTGGAAATCTTGGTTAAGTATATGAAGAACCCCCATACCGATGAGAGTTGAGTTGTGAAGGTCATATCTTGAGCTCCAGAATGAGTTTTCAGCAATTTCATTATATGATTTTAGGAAGGAAAAGCCAAGGACTTCCTGAGAAGTCAATGGTGATGATATCAAGGCTTTCAAATATACTGAAACTAACTCCAATTACAAATTTCCTTTTTTCTTGGGACCAATAGCTCAGCAACTGTGCACCGAAAGAATGAGTTAACCAGCTCTAGAGAAATGCATGGGGTTTCAAGATGTCCTATTTTTTACACCGTGTAGAGTATTGAAAATGATTTCCATAAGTAATTTTTTAGGATTGAAAATCATTATGAAGCTCCCAGAATATTTATTTGAAGTTCAAGTCCTATTTTGTGGTGCAGGGTCCTTCAGGCCCAAAAACCTATTTTTATTGAATTGGCTCTAAAACCTCTAAAACTTCCCAAAATCGTACTCTTGAATACTCCTCCATGATGGGTTTTATCCTTTATATCTACTCTAGGGTTGATGTACTAGTCATAAGAAGGCTGATGATATCCCTTCCCAAAATGGCTCAAACTCCATTGTTGAACACTTTGCTCCAGAAGTTCCTTGAATAATTTTTGCTTCCTAAATAACATAGGGTGATACATGAAAATAACTTAGGGGTCACTTTGATGATAGGATAGGGTTGGTACTGTGGATGAAATGACCTGGGGGGTTTCTTGGAAGGTACAACTTTCAAATTTTTGGACAATGTGGCATAGTTTTCCTATTTTCTAGTGAAAATTTCCCTTGTAAAACATAGGACAACACCTTCCAAATTTAATAAAACATGATTTTCGGTGACTCACAAAACATCCCTTTGAACCCTGAAATGGGAAAGTCGAGTTGTGGTCATGTTCATTTTCATGTGGAGTGTTGTATCAAACCTTAGAATGCCGTCAAATGACCATTTGTGTACTTTTGTTACTCCTCTAGGAGCCATGTGAACCCTTTTTGTGACTTTGAGAAGATGCTGAAAATCAAACGTTGGGTTTGGTTTTTACTTTCCGTTTTGATTCTGGGTGAAGAAATGGATATCTACATCAATAAATCTCTAGTATTTATCCCTGACAATTTCTTGCAACCACTAGTTTTGAGAAAAACATTTCACCAGTGTGTTTTACAAGGGGGTTTTGTAGGCCTCTGGTCTCTGCTTGACTAGGTCAAACTATCCCAATTATGACTGGTGGCTCCAAAAAAATATTCACTATTTGTGTCATGTTTGTTAGTTCTAATTTCCATCAACTCCTGTTAATTCACTGTATATATGAGAGTGTATAAGAATTTCCTCATGGTGCGTTCACCCATTAGAAATCAGTTTTTAAATGCAATTTATTAGCCCTCAATTTAAAATTGGATGTTTTCTTAGACTAGTAGGAAAATGTGAAAGAATATCATAGGACCCTCTTCAAGTCAATCAACTAACAAGTAAACTTGTAGACACTTATATATGACTGTATGGAACTCCCTTTTGTGGCTTGGTTTGAGGAATTTAACTATCTAGAAAATGGTGTTTCTCTCTCCTCTAGTTTGGAAATGTCATGAAATGAAATGAATGTATCTCTAACTATCTCTTTTTGCATGTTAAGTATTATAATCATGTGAATGGAAAACTATGAAAACATGAATTATGCTAGGTTTGGGTCGATGTCATGCCAATAATTTGTGCTGACCATAAGGTGGTTGCAAGTATTGCGACAAGGAGAAAGTGAAGTGTCATTGGTGATTTCATAATAACATGTTATTTGGAACAATTTAATTGTTGAGGATATATCAACAATATTGTTATTTATAGAAACATTAATAATTGGATTTTGTGATGAGTATGAAATTATTGGAGTTTTGGGGTGTTTGGAAAATGGGCTTTTGGTCAAGAGTGTTAATTTGATTCAGGATTATGTATTGTTAAGGGGTTGGATGTATATGCTAACTGGAAATGAATTTAACTTTTATAGTGTGCTCCGATGTGAAATTAATGATTGAATCTCTTGTGTGTTGTACTATTTACTTTGGAATTATAGGGAAGGAACCTAAATAAAAGGGTCAACCTTAGAGTAAAATTCTTGTATGATTTACCCTCCTTATGTGATCACCTCCAGAATGTAGGAAACTAAAATTTTAGGATGATCCCAGCTCCTTATACTCAATGAAACCTCTTAATTTAAAGGAAATGAGATCCCAAATTCAGGTTACCATAATAACATGTATGCTTATCAACAATGTCATGAAACCAAACTATAAGAACAGTAATGTTTAAACATTGTTTAGTGTATTTGGGTTTCCTCTTAGGAATTCTAATTGTGCATGTAGAAGTTGTGTGGCACGCTTTAGTTTAAGGTATGGAGTCACTACGAGACATGTGAGATGTAACGTCTAAGCAACATAATTGTTTAGTTTTGTTGAGGCTAGGAATGGAGGGATAGTAAATGGACATACTTGGTAGGATATGGGTAAATATGAAATATAAAGTTGTAACACTGATGGGTGATTATACAAAATGTGGCAAGCCGTAGGGTGAATGGTTTCTCTTAAGTTAGTACCTCAAGAGAGTCCAATTTTAAATCTAATGCAATTTTTTTTAAGTCAACACATTTTTAGAGTGAAGGGTTTTAGGTGACAAAGATAGGAGTTAATTTTGAAAGACATCTTAGAGGATTCATGTTATGAATGAATTCCATATCTAATTTTAGCTCCTAATTTGATTTACTATAATATGATATTAAGAGTTAATTGTAGAAAATAGAAAAATTGTAATTAACGCTCATTCTTTGAAAGTTTATTCATGAGATGTTGTTCTAGGAGAAAAAGTGAAATTTAAATATTTCATATAACTTGATTAAGACTTCTTATGTTGTGGGAAATGAATATAAGATGTTCCATGTGAGATCGAGCTTTCAAGAAAACATAAAATTTTATTTGAGAAAAATAAACTCATGATGTGCCCATCCAATTATTAAAGTATATAAAAAAAGAAAAGAACCATTGAACCTTAATCCTTTAAACTATATACATCTTCTCTCTTGATGCTATACTAGTTCTTATTGTGTAACGAAAGTATATTGCTAAACAAATTAAACATATTCCTAAGAAACAAATCCTTAGGACAAGTTCTAGTAGCCCCATGTATGTTTAAATATTCATATTAACAAGCATGATATATAAAGTAATTTCCATAAGAGAAATGAGAAAAATCAAATGGAACCATTATAGGTAAAATGTTAAACGAAATAATGAAATCATAATCTATTTTAAAGAAGAATTAAGGTTTACATGTTAAGTGCTTTTCAAATAATTAAGTTCAATAATGAAATACGATGGTAATAAATACGTAACCATGAAAATGTTGTGTTATGGAAAATTCCTATCTTTAAGTTTATATTGTAGTTGGATTGTTGTTTTGTACTTTTTCATTTGGGAAGATTTGGTTTTGATGTGCACCATCTTTTTCCATGTGGTTATGTTTCTTCTTGTTGGGGTGAGGTTTCATCATTGAGTATTGGAGGAATAAGGTGTAGCTAGTGAAGGGAGGAATATGGGGAAGTGTGTGTTTTGTATTAGAGGAACAAAAGGAATTCATGGATAGTCTTAGTGGAGGGATAATCACATTCTATAATGAAGGGGTATGGGGCCTGTCGAATTTGGTGTGGTGTGTATTCTTTGGAGGAACCAAAGACTAGCCAAGATTCCTTCTTGGAGTGATAAGGGGTAGTTACAATGATGACCTCTCCCCATTGTAAGCCTCGTAGGTAGGTTTGAAATTGTGTTTCATCTCTAATTGTGGTGTTTATCCCTTCCTCATCATGTTATAAATGTGGGTTCATGTTCGTATAAACGTGTTATGTGATGTCGAGTTATCCTAATGATACCATGTGGTGTCTTGTATCCACTATTGTAAGAAAAATAAGTATTCTGGTATTTTTTATTATTGTATTTGTGTGCTAAATTATGTGGGGATTAAATTTCTTCACCCACCTCTTGTGTGCCTCATAATGATTTTAGTACTCATTTTCCTTTTCATTACGTGCAAAAATCCACAAAAACTAATGATGCATGTGTGTCCACTCTTGATATTTCTAAAGATAGTGTACATAATAATGATCTTGAGAATAATGTGCATGTTGTTTGTATCACTTCATCTATTGATCTTGTTGATAGAGGTGTGCAAACTTATTTTCATCTTGATTATTATTTCCTTGCTCTTACTCCTAGTTTTCCACTTGTTGATCTAAATATTGAATACCAAACCAATAACGTACATATGGCTACTTATAATGACAAGATTCATCCCCTTAATGTTTATGCAATTCCTCTCCAAGAAGATATTTCTTTTATGCATGTTGTAGGTTATTTAAAAAATAAGATCCACACTCTTACCCTTGAGAGTACAAACTATTAAGCTAGTATTGATAATAATTCTCTTCATTGAAATCGTATTCCTAAGAAGATTTACAATTCACCTTTTCCTAGGGGTTTTACTTTGCCTACTTTTACACTTTTTGATGGAAACGGTAATCCTTATATACATCTTAAGGCTTTTAGATTAGCTATGCATTTACATTCTAATGATAGATTACTTCTCAAAGCGTTTCCTAGTAGTCTTACTGATGTTGCTTCTCATTTGTTGCATCATTTTCCTAGTGTAGTCACTAAAATATGCACTTATTACTATTACATTACGCCTTTAGTATGTGTTCTATAAATGATTTCTAATTTTGGTAACTAGGCATTGGTGACACCTCTTTTGTCCTTATCTTGTTTTGTTTGGCTTTGTTTACATCCTCTATCTATAATTTACATCTTTTTTTTTTCAGATTCACAGAGATCCCTGTTCCTGTATTTAGTCTTGTTTATGTTTGCTTGCTTCAGGATAATACCACCTAGACATGATAGTAGTACCTAGACGCTAATTTCCTTTTGGGAAATTCTGTCCTATTTTCTTGTTTTTCTCCTTTATCATTTGGATTTTACTTTGGGTCTTTTCATATATTATTTTCATGACCTAGGTCAGATTTTGGTGTTACTATTTTCTGAAATTAAAATCAAAGGATGTTTGAAATATTGTCATTTATGTCAAAGGAGTCATTAATGTTAAAGGAAAATGAACAACAATCAAAGAGAAATAGTACAATGATCAGATTTGATAAAGGAGAATTCACAACAATCATTTTTTTTTACAATGATCAGATTTAATAAAGGAGAATGCACAACAATAAAAGAGAAATAATATAGTGATCAAATTTAATATAATAAAAATGACTATAATGAACAATAATCATATTATATACCAAAAATTAATTGATATTATATTATGTTATGGCTACATGTGGCACTCACATTATGGGAAAAAATCTAGTGAAGGGGAAACATTTAATTAATTGATCATTCAATCTCCGTTGGAATTAATTAATGGGCTAGCTGATTTGATTATAGGATTTAAATCAATTGAAGAAATGACACATGCTTTGGGAACAATTCACCTCTTGGTGAAGAGATGTGAAGGTATAAAAGGTAGATGAAAGGATGCAGAAAAGGAGTATGAGAGATAGATCTATATATCATTAAAATTTAAGAGAAATGCGGGAAAAGAGTAGAAATGTATTGACAAATATAGTGAAGAGAATAAGAAGAAAAGTGACATTGCAATCATCTGGTTGAAGAAGCAACTACATAAGGTGGAAGTTTCTTTTGTTGAGGTCGTTGCCTCACACTTTTGGGATTAGTGTCTCCAGTGGGTTGGTGCTCATGAATTGGCTGAGTTGGTACTTGACATTGGGGATTGGTGTATCGAGTAGGTTATTTCCTAAAATTTTTTATAAAGAATTTAATTTTGGGCTGGATTTGGATGATATATCAAAGAAGTCTTATTTTTTGGTTTTTACCGAGAGAGATTTTTGAACTTAAATCTATTATTACTTTATGTTATGTTATTTGAATGCATTTAAATGCTTTAATTGCGGATATAAGTTTGAATAAGTAAAAATTTATCTTATACTAATTAATCCCCCTCAGTATAATCACATGCTTAACTATTTATATTAGATCACATTCCTTTGGATATAGTATAACCACTAGAAGGTAGATCTTGGTATCACACATGGCTAGTCCTCATGTTCAAGATGTTGATATGAGTTAATGTTGTAATTGATGTAAAAGGTGAATGCACATTAATGAAAAATGTGTATGAGGTCTAGGAGTGCTAGAGTATGTTTTTCTTGATGATAACATGGTCAATAAAGTTGTAACATGATGGAAAGAATGGAAACAATGAGATTTGCTTTTTTAAAATGGCCTAATCAGGTGGCCTAGTCTGCATGGATGATAAAGCATGATGGTTTGAGATGCATGATGGCTTGAGGAACAAGGTAGAGGCTTGGAGGTCATGAATGAAGAGTGTTGATACACTCATGTGAGTCTGAAAGTGTAGGTACATGTTTGAGTATGGTTTGAAGGTACTCATGTATACCTAGTGTAGGTGCTTAGAGGCCAGATGAAGCATGAGAGTGAGCTGCATGGATATGTGATCTCATAGAGGCATGAAAAGGTATGAGACATGTTGTATCAAGTATGATATTCCATTTTGAAGAGCTTGGAAGAAGTGGCATGATCTCTATATACTTGTTTGAGGTCTAAACTAGACCTAATTCTAGTGCTTGATGGCCTATTGGTGCATGAAAATCACTTACAGAGGTGTGTGAGCCCTTGGATACACTTATGAAGGCATGGAGTACTATGTTCAACATATTGAAGTAGTTTGTAGTGGTTTTATTCATGGTTATTGTGTTATAACACTTGGTTCTAACCCGAACTAGGAAAAACCCCAAGGCCTAGTCATGAAAGTAAGGGTGGTTGAGAAGATGTAGACCTATTTATGAGAAAGTGAGAATTTGAGATGTTAGTAGAGGGTGTCTTAGTGATGTGGGAAAATGTTTAGTGTTTCATGATGAATATTTTGCAAGATATTATGTTTTTGGTCTCTTGGCCAAAAAAATTGTCAAGTGGACAAATTGATGGGCATCCACCAACATTATAAGACTCTAGGTCCCTCTTCTCGAATGATATAGCTCCATTTATTATGCATGCATAAAATAAAAATATATGGTGGCTAGAAGGACTAGGATATAATATGAACACTCCACTAAACCTGCAGAAAAAGCTTGTAATTGATTGCAAGGGAGGAATTTGCTGAGAAGGTAGGAAAGGGAGTGTAAAAAACAGAGGGGGAAATCAATATTTTAGGTAGAAAATAAGATGCTTACAACCATTAATCTAAGTAATTCAACACACATGGATATATAGAAAGAAAATAACTTTGCTATGGAAAAAAAGACAAGATAAGACTAAAAACACAAAGTTTCAATAATCTTCTTATAAAAAAGGAAAGAAACTCCTTTCTTCTTCATTGATGCTTCAGAAAAATTGTACATAGTGAGAAAAAAAGAACATAGAGAGGAGAAAAAGAGGGAATAGCTATCTCTTTTGTTTCTTCACAAGTAGTAATCTCTCATGAGCATACCAAATTGACAATCCTTAAAAATGAGGGTGTCATCACATTTTATAGACTTGAGAATGACTCTTTGCTTATTCCCCACATGACTTTTCATTTGCACCCCTTTCAACATGCGACTTTTCATATTCCTAGGTGTAGGATTAAGCCCCCTTTTATTAATTAAGAGTGATTTATTACATTAAAAACTAAAGTCAAATTTAAATGAATAAGATGAAATAGGAATAATACAAAATGAAAAATGTCTACCCCAACGAAGGAAATGAATATGGAGGAGGGGAGAGGGGAGAAAAGAAGAGAGAGAAAGAGAGATAACATGCTGATGAAGATGCCACTTCTTGCTATTTTGCTTTATTGGATGTTTGATCCTTTCCAAGCTCCACTAGAAATATTTTCACTCCCTTGAATTTTTACTATACTGGGTTGCCGCAGGTGTCACCTTCTTTGTTTGTGGAATGTGAACAGAACTTAGGGATTTGAGACAACCATATGAGATATCATTGATACTTTTTCTATTTGTGAACCATGATGGATTTTTCTCTACAATGTTTGAAATTGTGGCTCTAATCTTAGATAGGGATTCCAATGTATTTTTGTTGAAGGAAAAGGGGTCCCCGACCTTTTTTTGGACATACTCCTCAAATGGTCTCAATAATTCACCTACGGTAGTGTTCTCATCAAGAGCAAGAACTCCAAGTATTTTTACTTTGATGCTGACATTGTATTGCATCTTGAAGGCACACTCCTCATTTGAGTGTAACTCAACAATGGCTTGATGCAACATTTCATATCGAGAGGCAAGGGTTCTTGCCCACACATGTGACAAGTCTTTTGATGAAGAATTAAATAATTTCCTGAGAAATAACACATGGGAGTGAGCATATCCCATCTTCATCATGAATGGATGAACTTAGTCCCAATGTTATTTTACCTTTTCCAATATTTCCCTTGTCATTCATACTTTTCTTTTAGTGGCGCACATGTACATACAATGAGATCAACTCTGGAAGAAGTAATTTTTCTCTCTCGATGATCATGCTCATCCATTTATCATTTAATTTTCCATGTATGGTGAAGGAATGTATCTTCTTAATAGAATCCAGGTCGAAGGTATTGATTGGGGTAACTTATTCAATTAGGAGTGATGATCAAGAATTTGGGTCCATGAAGTGTTATACATATACTGAGAGTGTTTGAACGTGGTCTTCCAACTGATCAATTTTCACCTTATACTCTTAATTGATCACAAGGATGCGAGTGGAAGACTAATTGAACATGTGAGCATCTCCTTCATGAGTGGCCGGGCGTAGGGGAATGTTTCTCATTTTGTAGTCATTTGGTGTCATCTCTTCGATAGGCTTGATTACTTTAGGTCTGACTACTTCCACATATTGATTTCATGTGGCATCATTGAAGAAGCATGAACCCGATTCTGCATAATTTTTCTTCTTTCCCCTTGCTAGTGCTGAAATTCCTAAAAAATTAGGGACGGTTACCTGCTGGATTGTACGAGCTTCTTTGGTGATCCTCTCCTTCATCCAAGGAAACATATCATCTGTTTAAGGCTTAAAAACTGATGTAACTACTGTCTCCTTCTCAGGGTGAGATGGTACTATTGTCCAAAAATAAATCCCCTAGTTATTTTGGTAATGTTCATCCCCATTCTAGCTCTGAATTTCCTTATTGTAGGTTATGTGCACTTTAGTTGCCTTCTTGGCACAAGTCCTTGGCTACAATTCCTCTCGTGCTCATGCACAATCCTCCTTTCCGCGCTTTTCATCCCCCTTCCTTTTCCTCTATATTTTCCATTTTCCCATCGTGCCCACTCTCTGGGAATTCAATTTCCTCCAAACAACTCATGTACCTTACATGTGCACCTAAGACTTGCTTTTCAATATTTGGATAAATCCTTTGCACAGTCCCCACGCCCCTTTCCTTTCATGCTTCCATGCATCATTCTTTCAATGTTCACGCCTTGCTTGTATACTTGTCTTCTATAAGTATGTATCCATTTCTACCATGCAAATTACTTTTGTGTGCCCTTCCCCTACTTTCCTTCCGTGTCTCTCTCTTTCGCATGCACCTTCATGCATTCTTCCATGCTAGTTAGTGTGCCACATGGCATATGTCAGACATTGAGTGAGCTACACACAACCAATCAAAGTGCATAGGCTGGGTGCCGAATCCTTACAATGAACCATTGCATGAAACATGGTAGAAAAGAAAAGATAAGTATACAATTTTTTTCCCTTTAGCGTTTCTGTATGCACCACTTATCATTACATGTTAGAGCGACCTGTAGAAGTCAGAACAATATAAATTTTTCCATAGAGCTCAGATTGAGGCGCAGTTGGTCTTGATTAAAAGCTGCTGACATAGGCTACAATGCATAACATTCAAATTCAAATGTTGGCTATATTGGGTAGGTGAGAAGTAGAGATTTTTTTTAGCGATTAATGCAAACCTCAACCGCCATATTTTCTACAGATCTTGTCTCCTTCCTTTTTCTACAAGCAAATCAGGTATACAAAGGAATATTTGTAGGTGGATTCACATGAATTCATTACTTGCTGTTGGTGGTTGCAATTCAAATGCAAATTTCCCTCTTCTTTCCCCTACTATTCTCTCCCTCTTCTATAATTGTAATAACCATGCTCATAAAATGGTTAATGATAATTGTTGTAGTGCTAAGGACTTCTTTTTTTATGTATTTTTGAGTTACAGGCCTTTAGATCTGGTCTCATGCTTGTTGATATCGGCCTCATGTTCCATTGTAATTGACTATGCATCTCTCGAAGTAATGAAAGCTTTATTTTGTGGATATATTTTTCCTTAGCATTTTTTTTTTACTTCTCTTTGCCTCTCTTTCACATTGTGTGTTTGCTGTTTAACTCGCGTCCCTTGTAGGTCCATCTTCTTATTGTGCCCCATGAAAATGATAGAATGTTTGTGTTTTGGAATGTGACACACGTGCATGTCCTTTCTCTCTGCATCCTTCTTCATCTTTTCTTGAAACCAACAATTTCCATTTCCCTATTTTATGGTGTTATCACCTCCATTAGTTTAGTTTTTCCATTTTCATGTTCTCCTTATACACCTTGTTCCTTGACATCTTAAGCATAGGAATTCATTTTAGCATTAGGAATAACAATAGTAGTGGAAATATGTAGAGGAACCGACCTTCTCCAGAGTTCTGTGTCAAGTGCGCAAGGTCCCATAACTTGGAGATAGTTCCATTGTTTCCTTAAAGACTTGGTTCAACTTGATTTGAGATGGGTGTAGGTTTGAGCACCAACAGTTTTTGGCATGCCCAATGGGACCAAAATTGAAAGACTAAATTTCATCATTGCTAAGTTTTGGTGTGTGACTTAGTGATTTCCAGCCTTTGGAGGCTTATTGTAACATGTCTGACAACTCCTAACACTCATATTTATTGTTTATAGTAGTATGAACTCCTTTCATGAGAAGGATACATACAAGACAAAGTGTTGCAACTGAAGAATCTTTTGAGTACCTCTATCTCTCTTCGAGAAGAACATGTAGTATACCTACCATGCGTGTATCTCCATATCTAGCATGCCGCACACTATCCACTAATCATATCGGTATACATGCAAGACCTACCATTGTAGCTCCACCACCTCCAAGAAACTTTACTAACTTTACTAGTGGAAGTCCTCTCATTTTGAAAGCACAACATGATATGCCAGTAACAACACTCAATAGTATTCCATAATTCACCGGTGAGAATAAAGTCACCCCTGTTGAGAACATCCAAGATGTAGCCAATGTATACTCTGTTTATTTTATCACACATGATGATATAGCAGTAATGCTCCTCGCAATGTCTCTAAAAGGAAAAACACTTTAGTGGTACAGAATCCTGAGACCTGCATCTAATTCCAACTAGGATGAACTTGGAACAACTCTATGCAACTATTTTGAAGATAATTTAGATCACCTGCCATTGGTGGAGAAACTGATGACAACTAAAAGAGCACCTAATGAGAAGATGACTTATTTTAATATCTAATTTCAGAAGACTTGGGACAAAATCACTTAAGTGGTAAGGCCCATCACCCTCATGCTAAAAAAGGACACCAACTTGAAATGAAAAACAAAAGGAAAGGAGAGATTCAACAAGATCAACTCGGAACTTGCTTTCATGCCAACACTCATCAATCCATATTATTCCAAGGGTTTCATCCTTTATTCTTATGGAGTTGATGCGAATGTTGTTATTGTCTTGATGCAAGAAAATTAATAAATTTTGGAGCAGCCAGTGGCTTTCTTTAGTCAAAAATTGAAGGATTATGAATTGAAATACAGTCACATGGAAAAAAAATTCTATGCCATCATGCATGTGCTCAAGAAATTTAAAATTATGCTCACCACAAATAATTTCGATGTGTTAGTTTCACATTCAGGTGTAAGAGACTTCATCATGGGAGCATAAATCAATGAGAAAAGAGAAATATGGCTGACCAAGATCATGGAGTTTTATGTGAGTATCAAAGCCACAAAGCTGGTTAGAGGTAGTGCGCTCTACAAACAACTTGTTGAGGATGCATAGAATGAACGCGAGACTTCATTGTTTCTTGATGAAGATCTCCCGCATGAATAACCTGAACAAAATGGAGAACCTAGCATGCACAAATGGATAGAAGAGATGGTAACATTCATTTCTTTTGGTGCATACAATCATGGTATAAACAAAGAAAATATGTGACATTTGAGGCTGTAATTTATTCCATATGTGATGATTTATGGTGTTCTCTTCAAAATAAATCTTGATGGCGTGCTGCTAAGGTGTAATGATGGTGTGTATTCTAAAAAAGCGTTAGTAGAATTTCACGATGGGTTCTTTGGTGGAAACTTCTCTACCAAGGCTACAACAATCAAGATCATCAATGTAGGATAATTTTGGCCTACCCTATTCAAAAATGCTCACAAGCGGGTTATGAAATGCAAAGAATGTACTTTCTTTACAGGAAAAAATAAATTGGCAGAATTTCCCCTCCTACCAATCCAAGTGGATCAACATTTTGTGCAATGGGGTCTTGATTTCATAGGCATGATCAATCCTCCTTCCAGCACTGGACATAAGTGGGTGTTGACAACTATGAATTACTTCACCAGATGGATTGAAGCTGTCGCACTCAAGAAATCAATCTGGTCAGTCATCCTTGAATTTATTAAGGGCATTGTAACAAGGTTTGACATCCCTCAAACAATTATTTATGATAATGGAAAAGACTTCCTTGATACCAAAATATCTGATTGGCCTCTTAGTCTTGGTATTTATTTGAAGACTTCTTCCAACTATTACACTAAAGGAAATGGCTTAGCATAGTCAACAAATAAGAACCTGATCAGAATCATGAAGCAAAAAATGAATATCAACCAAAAGTAGTGGCATATAAAGGTCTCATGCACTCTTTGGGTAAACAAAATAATAATGAATAAAGCAATAGGTACTTTTCCTTATAAAATTGTCTATGAAAAGGAATTTTGACTTCCTTTATCTCTTGAGTTTCCTTCATTAGAGATTGCCCAAAAATTAGAATTTGAGGGTGTGGATCATAGAGAAATCAGAATGGTAGATATGATTGAACTTGAAGAATTAAGGAACTCTACCATAATCAAGGTAGAACAATATTAACAATCATCAAATAAATGGTTTGATAGAAAGGCTAGGCCTCAATATTTCAAAGTTGGTGACTTAATCTTAAAATGGAATGTTGACAGAGCCAAAACAGGGCACCATTCAAAGTTTGATGAACTTTGGTGTGGCCCATACATCATCAGTTTGTGTAAGGAGGCTAAATATTTCAAGTTGTCTCATCTTGATGGAGGTTCTCTATCAATCCCAGTCAATGAGATTTATCTTAAACCATTTCGTTAAGTATTCTGCATCATTGTATATATTAGAGTAGTGTCAATTCCTCTAAGTGCACTGTGTTCACATTGTCTTGTCTATACATAGTTCTTTCTTCTCATGTGATCCTCATGTGCACTCTTTTTTTGCTTCTAGGATGCCATTTATCTTCAAGCAGTTTTCAGTAGTTTTGTAGGATTCAAAGCAAAACTTAGAAAGTGCTTCAAGTAACTTCAAGTGGTGGTTCTTCATAGTTGTAGATCAGAATTTCATGTTTCTAAGTAGACTCCATACCTAATGGACGCCCTAGGCTACTGATATCCTTCATATAGGAGGCATATGAATATGAAAGTCACCAAAATATTGTCCAAAATAACTCCCCTAGCTATGTTGGCAACCATCATCCCTATTCTGGCTCTAAAGTTCCTTGTTACATGTTACACGTACTTTAGTTGTCTTCTTGGCACAATACCTTGGTTGGACTTCCCCTCGCACTCATGCGTGTTCCTTATTTCTATGCCTTTATTCTCCCCTTCCTTTTCCTCTATCTTTTCCATTTCCCCCTTGCGTCCACTCTCTGTGCATTTTATTTCCTCCCAACAATTCATGCACCTTGTGCGCGTGCCTTGGACTTACTTTCCAATATTTGGCTAAGTCGTTTACATAGTCCCCATGCCCATTTCTTTTCTTGTTGCTGCACATCATTATTTGGATGTTCACGCCCCACTTGCATACTTTTCTCCTATAAGTATGTATCCATTTCTTCTACATACATTAATTTTACACATCCTTCCCCTTATTTCCTTTCGTGCATCTCTCTTTTGTACACACCTTCATGCCTTCTTCCATGATAGTTACTGTCCCATGTGGCATATGTCAAACATTGAGTGAGCTACATGCAACCAATCAAAGCATGCCAATTGGTAACCAAATCCTTACAATGAACCGCTGCATGACACATGGCAGAAACAAAAAAATAACTATACAGTTGGCCTCCATTCACCCTTTTTATGCGTGCCACATGTTATTAAGTGTCAGATGAACCCGTAGACATGAAATGATTATTAATTATGTTACAGGTCTTGGATCAAGGAATGATTGGTCTTGATTAAAATTTGCTGACGTAGGCTACATTGCATAGCTTTCAAATTCAAATGTTAACTGGATTTGGTAGGTGAGAAGTAGGGAAACAAACTTTCAGCCATTAGTGCAAAGATCAACCACCATATTTTCTGCAAATATTTTCTCCTTCCTTTTTCTACAAGAAAATTAGGCATAGGAAGGCATATTTGCAGACGGATTCGTAGGCATTTATTTCTTGCTATTGGTGGTTGTGATTCAAATTTGAATTTCCCTTTTCTTTCCCCTACTTTTCTCTCCCTCTTCTATAAATGTAAGAACCATGATCATCAAATGGTTAATTGCCATTGTTGTAGTGCTAAGGACTTCTGTTCTTATGCATTTTTGAGTTGAAGGCCTTTAGATATGGTCTAATTCTTATGGATACCAACCTCATGTGCCATTGTAACTGACTGTAAATATTTGGAAGTAATGAAAGCTTCATTTTGTGGCTATCTTCTTCATTAGCATGTTTTTATTTACTTCTCTTTACCTCTCTTTCAGGTTGTGTGTTTTTTGTGCTATTTAATGTCCCTTGCAGGTTCATCTTCTTATTGTGTCACATGAAAATTATTGAATGTTTGCATTCTAGACTATGACATGCGTTCCTATGCTTCCTCTCTACATCCTTCTTCGTCTTTGCTTGAAGACAACAACATCTATTCCCCTCTTTTATGATGATATCAACTTCATTAGTTTAGTTTTCTCATTTTCATGTTCTCCTTCGATCCGTGCTCCATTGGAATATTTATCTTAGGAATTGATTTTCACATTAGGGATAATAGTAGCAGTAGAAATAGGTAGGTATGTTTCAAGCGTGCAAGGTCCCACAACTTGGAGACAATCCTATTGTTACCTTAATGACTTAGTTCAACCTGATCTTAGACGGGTGCAAGTTTGAGCACCAATAGTTACATCTTGCACATGGGGAGGAGGATTGGTGGTGAAAGGTTGAGAACCATGGGGCTTCTGAGAAACTAATATGTGACATGGATCATTCTCTTTAAGTTTAATTATTATAAGATCCTTTGTTGATCTGACCTTCTTATGAAACCTCCTGAAGTAAGGGACCTTTGTCTCCACTACTTAATGCTTTGAAATATATCTTGAATGGACTGAGCCCGAAGTATTCTCCACAAATTTTTTTGAAGAGTGATGTGATGCGTATCTCTGAAGGGTGTCGAAACTTCCTGTTGTGATGCATGTAACCCTATTCATTTTAAACCATTATTTTGATATTCTGATCACAAATTCCATCCACTCACTTGTGCATCCCAACTCACAGACATTACATATTACTTATAAAAAAGGTGAAGCCTTCAGTGCCTTATATTTTGGATCATACAATTCTATGTCATCATCTTGAATTCCTTATTCATACTAGTCAAACCCGAATCTTCTCATTTTTCCAACTGTCATTCACATATGGCCTCTTTCCATGACATAAAAATCATCTATGTAATTTACCTAATAATAATTGATCTACGGTAGATGATATGACTCTGAGAGAAGGAAAGTGTCTAGATCACATCGAATGTCAAAGTCTACTCTTTGTGTATATGAATACAAGCTTAGGGGCATGAAATTATCTTCTAGGTGTGATGCATCATTGACACTCTTACAGGTGAAGATTCCAATTGAGATGGGAAAAGAGACATTATTCCTTTTGTGATTCTTGAGTTTATTATGAACATATGCTAGTTATCTACAAAGCTCAAACAACGCAATATTGTCACTAAGGTACCAAGGTAATCTGAGCAGAGAAATACCATAACCAGAAACTCAGACGTATGAGAAATTGGTGAATTGTGTGAAGTATGACCCATATTTCTTGATCAAAGAAGCCACTTGTGGCGATAACCTTGAGTGAAGGTTCCCCTCTAGTGTAATGATGAAAAACATGGTGAAGGCATCATTTACCCTCTTACAGTATTGATTGGTCTAATTTAAAACCAACTGATGATATATTTCAAATGCAGGGGCCTTGGGGTATATTTTTTTAGAAAGTGCCAAACCTTTGAAAGGTCTCCAGCATGTGAAAGAACACACCATATATGAAGTCATCATGAATTTATTTGAGACCAATACTTGGAGAAATTGGTGGTATAGGTTGTCACTGATGATTTGTCCCCAGTCAATCCTCTGTTTGTCTTCCATGATCATGAATATGAAGAGAGCCATCCAGTCTTAAAATTCCTTTGAGGTTTCTTCTCCCATCACCCGATTGAGAAGAATGATTTCATATAAATAACCTTCATTGAATTCACCTCACAAAAAATACTTTGGCACCTGTGAGGGTTTTCTCACTTGTTTCAACCATGAACCAAGAGTGAGGCCCAGAAGGTATGGGTATTTTTGATCTATTCTTTCACTATAACCTCCTTTAAGATGATGACCATGTTACTCCAAATTGGGATCTGAATTTAATGGGAGATGGATCTGAGAGAAATTAATGCCATGGATGAGCCATTGTCTACTCATATGGTCTTGTTATTGGGATCATAGTGTTGTGAACATGCCAAAATCAATTACACACTCTGCACTAAGACTGGATGTCCGCCTGCAACATACAGTCTGCTCATGAAAAATTTGTGCTCTATTGAATCTCTTGGTTCTCCAAAACTTCAATATTTGAGATCATTGAGGTCCATGTGGGTGACATTACTATCCCCCATAGATGAGTACTCAGAAGAGAGAGCTTAGACTAGTTCAATGCCTACAAACTTGAAATTCATATTTGACACTGAAACTTGTCTGTGTTCGGAATGGGAGTTTACTATTTTTACTAAATTGATATTTTAACCTTTTTTCAACCTAGGAAACCTTTGATCAAATTTATATTTCCTTTGAGTGTCCACTCAAAACTTTGGAAAAATATGCATTCTCTGTGAAGGTTTGTTATTTATAATAAGCTCTTAGGTAGAGACTTACTATTTTTAGAAAGTGGATCTCCCGACCTTAGATTGTGATGAAATAAAAGTTTTTGATATGGTTTTTTCCTCTTTATGTCACATATGAATTTTCAAATCAACCCTATCTATAGAACAAGAGAAAATAAAATTCAAAAATTTGTGAGTGGGAAACTAGGGTTTTATCACTGCAAAATATGGGAAGTGTATGAAAATTATTTCACTTGGGTATTCAAGGCTCTTGAAAATGTATATGAATTCAAAAAACCCCATGTCAATCCATGCACCGGTCTTCAAGATATGAAGCTTTTCACTTCACATGTTACAAAGTCATTGTGATGAGAAAACATGCCTGAAACCTTTTAAAATTGTGTTTTTAATGAAATTTCTCTTGAATTGATCATGGAAACATGTGTGTAATGGATGCCAATGAAAAAATAATGTGTAGTAATTCTATATTTTTTTTCCATAGTTCTGGGTGAAAATGGAGAAATGTGGGGGGAATGAGGAAAATGGCTAAGTGTTGGTATTTATAGTTGTGTGAGAGAGAGAGAGGAAGGTGGGGGTGAATTTTTATGCCCCATAGGGGGACACCAAAAATGCACCATATCTGTAGGGTGACACATGGAACACATGCACTAGTGAGGGAAAACGAGAAAAAGTGCTTAATTTTAGCTCCTGGGGCCAATTTTTGGCCACATGAGGAACCTAGTGGAAGCATGGGAGAGGAGAAATTTTTTCTTCCCCCCTTATCCTCTTATAACAGGATAAAAGTACACAAAAATTGTTCCTCATCCTGGTGGTGACACATGAAAAACATGTAGAGCGAGGAGAGGGGGCTAAAAATTTAGCAAAAAGGGCTTGACGAAGGATTCCAGGGTCATCTGGTGTGATCACAAGGCCTAAGGTGGGGGGAGTGAATTTTTATGCACCCTTGGTCCCCTTAGAAGGGGACTGAGGAAAAAAAAATGTTCCTTAGCCTGGTGAGGACAAGTGACACACATGCGAAAGTTGGAGCAGGGGTTAGAAATTTTGTGGAAGGTGCTAATCAGAGCTCCCCAAGGTCATGTTGAGGGTCCATGAGGCTTAAGGTATGGGGGGGATGATTTTATCTTCCCCCTTGTCCCCAAAGAATGGGATAAAGGGACACCAAAAGTGTGTCTCATCCTCATGGTGACACGTGTCACTTAAAAAATTGGCTAAGGACAAAGCTTGTACATTGGAGGGGAGATTGAAAATGACATTGTCGGAGCTCCCAAATGAGTTTTTAGGAATTTCATCATATGATTTTTAATAGAAACAACATTGCGATAATAATGGGATGGGCATCAAGGTCTTATTCAGCTTGAAACTTCTAAAAAATGACCTTATTGATTAGGACCACCAATTGTGCCTACGAAGAATGAGTTGTGGAAAGGAATGCATGCGTGTTGTGAAAAATATGAGATTACCACCATGTATAAAATTGAATCATATTTACATTGATTATTTTTTGACCTCCAAATCATTATGGAGCTCTTAAAATCATCTCTCGAAGTTCAAGTGTTTTTTCACAGTGTAAGTTCCTTTGGCCTCAAAAACCCACTTTTGCTGAAATGTCTCCTAAACATATAGATATTTCCAAAATATTCCTAAATAAATTTCAAAATGATTTTGGATCATGAATACACCTTATAGATGAATTTAGGAATTTAACTCAGCTCTAGAGAATATGCACCAGTCTGAGGAAGGCTAGAAATAGCCCTTCCTAAGCTTGCCGAAAGATCTACTTTGAAATGCACTGTTTTGAAAGACTCATTCGAAATTGTTCTATTATTTTCCACACATGGGATATGGTGGGACCATAAACATAAAAATTACATGGATAGGGGATAAGCCTGACATAGGGGATGGGCTGGCCTGGAGGGGTGTTAGGGAAGGTTTACAATGAAATTTTTTCAGCACTAGCATACAGTTGTCCTATTTTCAAGTAAAGTTTTCCCTTACAAAAACACATGACAACAATTGGATCTCACTTGGGGACTCATTCTAGATAAAAAAAAGTGATGAAAGGATGAGAACGAACTCCAAAATCTCAATTTACAAATCAGACCTGTTCCTTATCTGTTGAGTTTCACATAGTCATTAACAACAACTAGCTTGAAAGGAGTATACACGCACACACAACACAGGAAAGGGAAATAACACACACAATAGAAAAGGGAAACAAAAACCTATATCACCTTTAGTAAAATGTGGGGGACAACCCATTTTCCCTTCTTGTATAATTTTAGATATTTCCCGATGTGGGGAAAATCCAAATATGTTCCATCTAGATATGATAGATAAAATACATTCTCTCCATGTAAGTTTCACAAATCTGGTATGGTACGCGCCATAAAGAGTCAAACTTACCATGGATTCCCTTAATCTCTCTTTACTTGACCCAAAGTAGAACAAGATCTCTAAATTTGAATTCTTGAGCATTCGCTTTCTTGTTGAACAAATTCTTGGCCTTTAATTGATGATCTTTGATTTGGTCCACCACCTTAATCCTACTTCCTCAAGAAATTGAAGGAAAAATATTATTTTTTCGATAGTATCATGGTATTTCCCATCATCCAATGCTTGGAGAAATTTGAGTGTTGGAATTTGCACCATGATTGGAATCTATACCTTGATCTCATAAAGAAATTGGAATGAAGACATACCAATTTCTTTCTTTGGCATTATCCTATCCACCCACAACGCATCATAGAGTTTTTTGTTCTAGTTCCTTTGGTTCTCATCTACTAGATTGCGAACTACGGTCACGATGTTTTTATTACTTAATTCCACCTGACCATTCCCTTGCAGATAATAGTATTATGTGTGTGACAGAGAGATTCCATAGTTTTAGAAAATCTCAGTTAGATCTTTAGAGGAAAAATATGTGGCATTTTCAATCACAATCTTCTGGGGGATACCAAAACAAACAATGATATTCTCCTTGATGAAGTTGTATACTATTTCAGTATTGGCTTTCTTTGTCAGGATGGTCTCTACCCACTTGGTTAAATAATCGGTCGTTGTAAGTATGTAGGTATGACTACGCTTGAGTGAGGATTTAAAAATCCAATGAAATCAAGACCCCATTGTTGGAATGGTTCTTCAATCACCATTTTCCTAAGAAGAAGCACAACAAGCTATGGTATCTCAACAAATTATTGACCTGCTTCACATTTGGAGACCCATTCTTAGGCATCCAATTTTTTTTTTCCAGTAATATCTTCCATAGAGGATCTTGTGTGTTGTTACTATTGCCAAAAAGTGTCCTCCACACACTTTATCATGATATGACTTCAACAATTTCTCCTGTTGCTCTTTATCTACAAAATTTAGAAAGAAACCATTGAATCCCCTCTTTTGGACAAAAAAGGGGTCATAAGTGGACGTCATATTGCAAAAAAAAGCAAAATCTCAACTTGTAGGGATTATTAGCAATACGCGCACTCAAAATTAGAAAAAATTTATATAAATATGAATCGTAGCATCCGAAATCTAGTTTCTAAAATACTATTTTTTTAAAAAAAATGGACAAGTTTAGCTATATTAAACACTTAAAATTATATGACTTGGTTTTTGTTTTTGAAAAAACCTATAAGATTGTAGTCCATTTTCCCGCGATTTGGATGACCAAATCTTGTTATTTTTTTTTCATTTGGTGAAAAGTTAGATGTAGTTGTCTATCTTGGGATGGATTTTATTTTGTATTTTTTCGAGCAATATTTTTTTATGATTTTTTCCATGAAAGTGGTCTGAAAAGATTTAGAAAACGGAGCGCTTTCCATTTGCCCACCATAACTATATCAAAAAATATTGAAATCAAATATATATTTTTTTAACATGTATAGAATTTCTCCACGCTTGGGATGGTATAAGTTTTATCACATTTTGATAAGCGAAACAAAAGTTGCAGTCTTAAACGTAGACATGAACATTCGTGGGAAAAAATGTCTTAAAGACCTATTGTTAGTAAAAAATTATAAAATGATATTTATCTTATTCTATTCACTTTAAAATCAATATTTCTACGAAGCTAACAGTCTCCCCTACGCGATGGCACCATTTTTGTGAAATGTTTTCAGTTTTTCAGCATGGTTCAAGTTTGTGGAAGAGAAAATTTGAAGTTTTTTGACCTTTTACACTTCATAATGACCTTCCATAGCTTTGGTTGGGAAAAACAAATATTTCCCGAGCCTTAGGGTCAGATTTGATGATACAGATAGAACCACGATCGTGGTTTACAAACCGCGATCGTGGGTTTTAAAACAAGAACCGTGATCACGCTTTATAAAATGCGAGCATGGTTTATAAAGCACAATCACGGTTCATAAATCATATTTACACACATCCCAATGTTCTAATTACCATGTGATTTTTACTGTTTGAATTTACCGTATGAATTACTACAAAATTCTGTCATTTTCTGCACATTTTTCTTATCACCGGAAGCAAAACATCATGGGAGACAAGAAACGAAGTCAAAAAAGGAAGTCATTAAGTAAAAAAACACCAAATGAATTAGAGGCAAACAAATTTCAAAATGCTGAGCGAATGCGGAATCTTCGTGAATCAAGAAGAGGTTCATCTTCAACCCCTACTATTGTAAGCAATGAGGAACCAGGTAATGTTTCTACTGTCAATGTTGAAGTTGAATTAAATACTCGTGATGAAGATGTTTTTACTGTCAATGTTGAAGAAGAATTAAATACTCGTGATGTAGCAAATGTTGAAATTGAAGGAGACAATGAAAATGTGAATAAGGAAATTCAGGTTGAAACTGTAGACAAGTAAAATTTGACAAAAACACCTCCTAGGATTTTCCGTAAGAAACCTAATTATTTTATTGAAATTGATGAAAACATTTTGAAACCAATGTGTGACAAACTTTCTGAACGGAAAATCAGAAGAAAAGCCACTAAAATTTGGGATAATCATTTTGAAATTTTAAATGATTCCCAAAGATGTCAGTTGTTGGTTAGTTTGATGAAATTGATTAAAATGAGACCTACATTAAACACCTTAGGATTGACAACATCTAATATACGTGGTCAAACCTCTACAATTGTTGAAAACCTTCATGATGCATATCACACTGTTGGTGTCAAGAGACGCACTAGGGATAGTAATATTGTGCGTCGTGTACTTGCTACTAGTGTTGTAAGTGAATCAATAAAAAACAATGTTTGATTACACAAACAAGTCGAATGTTGCAAGTTAATCAAAAAACTCTAATGAAAGCAATTGAAAGACGTAATATCCTTCAATCACTCAATAACACCAATTTTTGGGCATTTTCTGCTAGAGCACCGCGTAAGGACAAATATAATTTTGATGCTATAAGAGAAGTTGTTATTCAATTTTGGCATGATAACACTAGAGTTTCACCTAATACAAGAGATGTTGTAAAATGGAGAGTTGGTTCTACTAATCGCGAACCACATCCAAAGCATTTCTTAGATATGACTCAAACTCAATTTTTTCGTAAGTTTGAACAAGAGCATCTGGAAATTAAAATTAGTCAATTTTTTTGAAATGTTGAAACCATTCTATGTGAAAATCAACCATGCTTACACCACTTGTTGTTGTAGGCAACATGTTGAATTTGCGATGCATTATGCTAAATTTTTATGTATTCATTCTATTTTTCATTCTGAAACTATGTTATCAGAATGTGGTGTTCAAGTTCCACCAATATCTTCCAGGGATTTCATTCCTACGATATTTTGTGAAAAAGAAGTTGGACAATTTTTTTATAGTCAGGATTGTTTAGATGGAAGTTGTGGTACATGTGGCGGATTACCTAAATTGGAAAGTTACATCCATGAGAAAATTGAAGGTGCAATAGGACATAATTTAGTTGAGTTTGATAAATATAAATCAGTTGCATACCAGTTGAAAGATGGAAAAGAGTCTAAACAGTGTGAGCTAGTTACAGAACATATGCCTGTTTTTCAATTTATGAGAAAATTTAAGGATGAAATTGTTTATGAGTATGCTAGGCATACACACAGAGCTCGATGGTTGGATGAACAGTTCAAGATATGCAAAGACACATTTCCTATTGGTACTATTGTTTCAGTGGTCGATTTTGCAGAGAATTACACATTGCAACCACAAATGGAGGTTCAATCACAATATTACAACTCAGTACAAGTTGTCATTTTTGTGCATATAGCATTTATACATTCTCCTGACAGTACAGAGAATGATCAATTTTTTTAAGAGAGTACCACTTTTATATCAGTGATGATCGTACTCATTCTACTGAATTTTTGCAAGGGTGTTTCCAGTTATTTTATGGAAACTTGTCTGATAGGGACATCCACTTCAAACAACATTATATATGGTCAGATAATTACACGTCTCAGTTTAAGAATGCATGAATGTTTTATTGGATGAGCAGGATGCACGTCAAGATGGGTGTGCAACATATTTGGAGTTTCACTGAGGCTGGACATGGAAAAGGAGAGCATGACGGTGTAGGGGCATGTGTGAAAAGAGCTCTTGCAAGAGAAGAGTTGAAGTACAAAGATGGTGCTAAATTGAAAGATGCAAAGAGCATAGTGGAATGGTGTATTGACAACATGGCCCGAGGTTCTCAAGAAAATTCCACAGTTCACAGATATTTTTGGTTGATAGAGGAACAACAAATTGCTAACTACGAGGATTGTATGACACTCACTGGGTCCAGTGATATGCATTCATTTCGTAGCTCAGACGCTACTTCGTGGGCCACATGGACAAGAAAGTTGACATGTTTTTGTGCATCTTGTATCGAATTTGTCACTGCTGAGTGTGATTCACAAGAATGGGTGGATGGATGGATTTGTAGGCCTCTAACTCCACTTCCTAGTTATCAACCTCCACAAGCATTACAACTTGTTTCTGCAGATGAAGTTGCAACATCCAAGGACTTTGATGAAATTTTGATTTTGGTGCAACAAGGTATTTATGGTTATTTACAATTTTTGTATTGAGTTATGTCCATTGAAATTTTAATATGTACAATTTAAATTTGAGTTGAAACCTTTTTTTTGTAGGACATGTGTTTGCAGTTATTGCGATAGAAGACAATGAAGAAGGAACAAACTATTTCTTATGTCATTGCATCAAGGAAAGAAAGAAGTTGACTTCTCCTGTTATAGATGGCGAAGATATTGAGTACCCTACAGGGTCAGTGGTAGTTACTGGAACTTGGCTTCGACGGTATCCATTAAAAAACTCCTCTGTTTGGGTGTTTGAAGACTTTGAGACACACAGGAAAATACTCTTATATTCACATCTAGTTCTAGCGACAAATATTCAGCTGTATAGATATTGAGGAAGGCCTAATAACAAGATTCTTTGGAAGGTTCGAGAGTCAGATCATGAAGCAATCATGTCCGCTATTCAGAGTAGATCCGATCCTGATGGTTCATTGGAATGAATTTACAATGCTCATGTCTGGTATATATAATTTCTTTGGTATATATAAATTTGTTAGATAAATTTAAGTTCATATATTTTATTAAATTTGTGTATTTTGTATATATCTAGTATGGTTTTGATTTGAAACTTAAATTTCTTTGACTAACACTTTTATGTGCAGGTTAGTGGTGCCAGAAAAGCTTCCACCTTCATGTGGTTGGCACTGTTAGTAGAGAATTATAAATTCTCGAAGCTAAGAGAAGCTTTCATTGTTTTACAAGAAAAGAGAAGCAATTAACAATGATTTATGTACCTGTGGAGGGGGTTCTTGGCTCTGGAGGAGGTAGCCCAGAAGGACCTGGAGCTTAGAGAACCAAAAAGATGCATCCCTAAGTGTTTACAAGACCATCCCTACGCGTGTGCATACTTGGTTTGGTGCCACGACCCACCATTTGCAAAATATACCATTTGACAGCCTTACACTGGCTCAAACTACACTATTCTGCATGTTTGCAAACATTAGGGCAGCGAGAGAATCGATTGGAGAAGGAAAAAACTTGAGAGGCTATTGTAGAGGGTCCCTATGCTGAGGTGTAGGATCAGACAAGACGTCTCTAGGTGCCACGGAGTGCGCGTAGCCACCCGTCAAAGTTGAATGATTTTTTGGTCTCAGGGCTCTTAAGGGACTACACCCGAACGAGGTAGCCCGAAAGCAATGACATTATCACACACCAAAACAATGCCTCCTCTAGCATTCACCTGGCCACCCAGACATGTCGGCATAGTTCGTTTGGTGTCATGACCCACCATTTCCAAAATATACCATTTGACAACCTTATACTGGCTCAAACTGCACTATTTTACACGTTTGCAAACAATAGGGCAGCGAGAGCACCGATTGGAGAAGGAAAAAACTGAGACAGGATATTGTAGAGGGTCCCTACTCTGAGGTGTAGGATTAGATGAGACATCTCTAGGTGCCATAGGAGTGCGCGTAGTCACCCATCGAAGTTGAACGATTTTTTGGTCTCAGGGCTCTTAAGGGACTACGCCCGAACGAGGTAGCCCGGAACCAATGACGTTGTTGCGCACCAAAAAGATGTCTCCTCTAGCATTCACCTAGCCACCCGGATGTGTTGGTGCAGTTGGTTTTGTGCCACGACAAACCATTTGCAAAATATACCGTTTGACAACCTTATATTGGCTCAAACTGCACTATTTAGCATGTTTGCAAATGATAGGGCAATGAGAGCACCTATTGGAGAAGGAAAAAAATAAGATAAGCTATTGTAGAGGGTCCCTACACCAAGGTGTAGGACTAGATGAGACATCTCTAGGTGCCACGAGAGTGTGCGTAGTCACCCGTCAAAGTTGAATGATTTTTTGGTCTCAAGGGCTCTTAAGGGACTACGCCTGACCGAGGTAGCCCGGAAGCAATGACGTTGTCACACACAAAAATGAAGCCTCCTCTAGCATTCACTTGGCCACCTGGACATGTCGGCATAGTCAGTTTGGTGCCATGACCCACCATTTACAAAATATACCGTTTGACAGCCTTACATTGTCTCAAACTGCACTATTCCGCGCATTTGCAAACAATAGGGCAACGAGAGCACCGATTGGAGAAGGAAAAAACCAAGACATGATATTTTAGAGGGTCCCTATGCCAAGGTGTAGGATCAAATGAGATGTCCTTAAGTGCCACGGAGTGCACGTAGTCACCCGTCGAAGTTGAACGATTTTTGGTCTCAGGGCTCTTAAGGGATTATGCCTGAATGAGGTAGCCCAGAAGCAATGACATTGTCACACACCAAAATGAAACCTCCTCTAGCATTCACCTAGCCACCCAGATGTGTCGGCATAGATCGGTTTGGTGCCACGAACCACCGTTTGCAAAATATACCATTTGACATCCTTACATTGTCTCAAACTACACTATTTGGCATGTTTGCAAACAATAGGGCAGCGAGAGCACCGATTGGAGAAGGAAAAAACCAAGACAGGCTATTGTATAGGGTCCCTACGCTAAGGTGTAGGATCAAACGAGACATCCTTAGGTGCCACAGAGTGTGCGTAGTCACCCGTCGAAGTTGAACAATTTTTTGGTCTCAGGGCTCTTAAGGGACTACGCCCGAACGAGGTAGCCCGGAAGCAACGACGTTGTTGTGCACACAAAATTATGCCTCCTCTAGCATTCACCTAGGCACCTAGATGTGTCAGCATAGTTTGTTCGGTGCCACGACCCATTGTTTGCAAAATATACCGTTTGACATCCTTACACTGGCTCAAACTGCACTATTCCACGCGTTTGCAAACAATAGGGCAGCGAGAGCACTGATTGGAGACGGAAAAAACCAGACAGACTATTATAGAGGGTCCCTACACCAAGGTGTAGGATCAGACATGAGACATCCTTAGGTGCCACGGAGTGCACGTAGTCACCCGTCGAAGCTGAACATTTTTTTGGTCTCAGGGCTCTTAAGGGACTACGCCCGAACGAAGTAGCCCGGAAGCAACGACATTGTCACGCACCAAAACGATGCCTCCTCTAGCATTCACCTAGCCACCCAGACGTGTCAGTGCAGTTCAGTTTGGTGCCATGACCCACCTTTTACAAAATATACCATTTGACATCCTTACACTGTCTCAAACTACACTATTTGGCGCGTTTGCAAACAATAGGGCAGCGAGAGCACCGATTGGAGAAGGAAAAAACTGAGACAGGATATTATAGAGGGTCCCTACACCGAGGTTTAGGATCAAACAGAGATGTCCTTAGGTGCCATGAAGTCTACGTAGTCACCCGTCGAAGTTGAACAATTTTTTGGTCTCAGGGCTCTTAAGGGACTATGCCCGAACGAGGTAGCCCGGAAGCAACGACGTTGTTGCGCACTAAAATAATGCCTCCTCTAGCGTTCACCTAGCCACCTAGATGTGTCAGTGCATTTGGTTCGGTGCCACGACCCATCGTTTGCAAAATATACCGTTTGACAGCCTTACACTGGCTCAAACTACACTATTTGGCGCGTTTGCAAACAATAGGGCAGCGAGAGCACCGATTGGAGAAGGAAAAAACTGATAGAAAATTTATTGTAGAGGGTCCCTACACCAAGGTGTAGGATCAAAAGAGATGTCCTTAGGTGCCACAGAGTCTGCGTAGTCACCCGTCAAAGTTGAACAATTTTTTGGTCTCAGGGCTCTTAAGGGACTATGCCCGAATGAAGTAGCCTGGAAGCAACGACGTTGTCACACACCAAAATGATGCCTATTCTAGTGTTCACCTAGCCACCTAGACATGTCGGTGTAGTCATTTTAATGCCACAACCCAATGTTTGCAAAATATACCATTTGACAGCCTTACACTGTCTCAAACTACACTATTTGGTGTGTTTGCAAACAATAGGGCAGAGAGAGCACCAATTGGAGAAGGAAAAAACTGAGATATGATATTGCAGAGGGTCCCTACACTGAGGTGTAGGATCAAACGAGACATCCTTAGGTGCCATGAAGTCTACGTAGTCACCCGTCGAAGTTGAACAATTTTTTGGTCTCAGGGCTCTTAAGGGACTATGCCCGAACGAAGTAGCCCAAAAGCAATGACGTTGTCACGCACCAAAACAATGCCTCCTCTAGTGTTCACCTAGCCACCCAGACATGTCAGCATAGTCGGTTTGGTGCCACGACCCACCGTTTGCAAAATATACCATTTGACAACCTTACACTGTCTCAAACTACACTATTTGGCACGTTTGCAAACAATAGGGCAGCGAGAGCACTGATTGGAGAAGGAAAAAACTGAGACAGGATATTGTAGAGGGTCCTACATCCGAGAGGATTGGGTCCCTAGGTGCTGGAGGTGCATAGGATTGAATGATTTTTTGGTCTCATCCTTAGGTGCCACGGAGTCCCAGAAGCAACGAATTGTTGAAAAAGTCACAGATTCTTCTCAGAAATAGAAAAAGAAGAAAAAGAACAAGAACAAGAAAAAGAAGAAAGTTGTAGATTCTTCTCCTTTGCATCAGGTTTCTCTTCAACAAACTCATTCTATTTTCAACAAATTTTTCAACAATTACAACTTTTTCAGCAATTACAACTTTTTTTAAGTTTTTCAACTACAACTTTTTCAACAAGTACAACTTTTTCAAGAAATTGTTGAATCAGAAATTGAAAGAGAAGAAGAAGATGGTTATGTAATTATTGGTTATTGTGAATACTCACCCAACAAAGATCCTAAATAATCCATAGATGATATGAATAGTTACTCTTGTTTAGTGTTCACCCACTCATAAAAAAATAAATAAGCCTCTTCTTCTACTTCCCAAGCAAAACACTTTAATCCTCAAATGGTGAATAAATAGAAAAAAAACAAAAAAAAAGAGGAACATCATTTCCTACATCTATGGGGTCAGCCAAGAAGAATCCTAATACTACTTTAGCCAAGACTCCATCTACCTCTTTGAGTAAGTCTCTTGCACCTCCTCTTGTCAAATCGATTTCTATTTCAATTATTCCTAAGAATGAAAATCCTACTCATGTCAAGGATTCCACAGTTCCTAATGTGCCTACCACTTCCTCATATTTTTACATCAGTGACCATTTTAAGAAAGATAAAATTCAAATATCTGAATATGAGTACATAAAAAAACACCCCAAGCATTTTGATAAACTCGTCTAGTTTATCAAAGGAAGTAGTAAAAATACATGTTCCAAGAATCCTACCAACACTAAAGAATCACTTCCCACTCCTAGAACCACTCATTCCTAGAACCTTCTTTCCTTAAAATCCTCCTCTTCTAGGAAATAAGAACCTTTCTATCTTTCCTTGTTGGTCAATGGGTATAAATTGAATAATTGCATTATTGACTCCGACGCCTCTGACAATGTCATGCTTATAAAATTTGCTAACTCTATTGGTATTACTCTCAGCCCTACTATTGGCCATTGTTACTACATGAAAACAAAATAATTACCTCTTTTTGGCCAGGTGAAAGATTCTCAAGTAGAATTTGCAGACTTCCCTGACAAGAAAATCAAGATAGAAATACTTGTGGAAGACATGCTAGCTACGTATGGTATATTGTTGAGCCAAAGTTTCTATCACGATATTGGTGGGGATATAAAGATGGATTGGTCATACACCACCATACTCATCAATGGTAAAATGAATAATATCCTTCTGATAAATAAAATTAAATACACAGTTCAAAAACCAAATGACCCAAGGGAAGACATCTTATTTCAAGATTCAAGGTATGAAATATTTTTCATGACTTAAGAGGAAAATGATAAGTTTCCCATGTTGATGGAGGAATACACATGCTTCCCTTAATTTCTTAACAATTGTACCATGCAATGTTGCACCATAGTAACGTTATATTCATATATGTTGCACCATAGTTTTTAATTTTAAATCAAACATACATATAAAACTAATATACATAGAATATACATACATAGAAGGATATCATGTGCAATGAATTTGAATCAAACATAGAAGTAATATCATTATGAAAACCAACACATGGATATATAATGTATCAAACTAAGTGTGCTGAACGCACGTCTCTGAAAATATAAGTTCATAACATGTGTACATCTCAAACTAAGTGTGTTGGATGCACGTCTCTGAAAATATAAGTTCATAACATGTGTACATCTCGAACTAAGTGTGTCATACATATAGGACCACATGCGGTCACATAAGGCTATATATACAATGTCCTATGAAGAATCATGAACTAGGACCAGCTGGCCCATATATATATATATATCTATGTACATCCAGGTCCTATGAATCTAATCATGAAACATCTTCCCTCTCTTTTCCTTGCTAGAAGTAGCATGTCCACAACCTGGGGATGTAGTGGAGGGAGATGCCACTACGGATTTCATCCATGTGGTCCTAGGCATCTCTAAGTAGGCCTGCAACCTAACTTGCACATTCATAAACAACAAGTTTTTAACACCCAGATTTTTAAAATACATTCAAAATTTAGAAACTTAGAATTTAGTTAAAATGCATGTGAAATCTTACCGCAATGTCATGATCCCTATCAATTTTTCATTGACGCAGCATGGCAGGGACAACAGTAGACTCACGAGGGGTAAGCTACATACAAATAATTAAATTTCAAATTAAATATTTCATGTACAAAATTTGATATTGTAGATTTAAGTAATAAGAAATAATTCCTAAATAAATTTAACAAATTTGAAAAATTGTACCTCAGTTAGTGGATCTGCAGATGCTATGGCAGTATCTACAGCAGCCTCCACAGTCTGCATATATGGAGGAGTCTCTCTGGCAGTCATAAGCTATACAAAAAACATGTACAAATCAATATTAATCTACATGACTACCACATAACAGAGCCAAAGCATAATCCATGTGAACTTCCACAATTAGAAACAAAGTGTAAAGAGAAACTAACCTGTGTAAAAGTCACGTGAGGCATGCCAGTAGCCTCAGTTCCTAGAGTAGATGATGACCCGCCAGGCTCCTGCGTATAAAAGACAAACATATATTAATATGTACATGTACAGGTGAAACATTATAATAATAAAAGTGCACAATCAAATGAAATTTGAAATTTAAGTACAACTTGAAACTTACATTTGTAACATGCCTAGCTGTAATAGCTAGCATGTCGATGCCGGATGTTTCCTTCACCGGCTCTTGCTATTTAAAATAAAATAAAAAATTAGTTTTTACATGTATATACATAATGTAAATCAAATACATATATATTAAAATCTCAAACATGAATTAAACTATTATATATATATATATAATATTTATTTGACATTTACCTATGAAAGACCAAGATCCTTTGCACCAGTTCCAAAAACATCCGCCATCATCTCATCTAGAGAAAAGAAATCATGTGATCCAGAAAATGATGTCTCACCTGCAGTGCATACGGCACCACATGATCCACAGTGGTGTGGTGCACTAGAATTGGCACCTCCACCAACATCACCAGATGCAATCTGCTCACTATGTTGGGTCAGAGTGTCAGTGAGCTCCCTCAATGCATGTAGTGTGTCAATCTCCACAACCTCCTTCACTATAGGAGGGATAACTGAAGGCAGTGGGGGTTTTGGGGCATGGGGGATCCTTGGTTGACCTACGCGTGCACCAGGTCTACTCTGTGCAGAGCCACCACCTCACCCATAAAAATTAGAAAAGTCAAAATAATTTGGGACCTCATTAAGCATGAACTCGCAATATAATTTCTTCAAAAAATAGAGAGGAACCTCATTGTTGTTGCATGGTGGATAATAAAAAACCATCCACCATCGGTCCCAAAAATTGTTCTTGATTCGGTCATCATGGCACCAATGGATTGGGAACTGTTTGCAAGTAGTTGCGGGTGGGGGGGGCATTAGTTCTTGGGTCAATAAATAATGCACAAATGCGGTCTTTTCCATTTTTTTTGTCTTTTACGGCCACATGGGATAATTTATCTGCATACCACTGCCTACAATCACCTCTAAAGGTATTCCATCTGTCTATTTGGTTGGTTGCAGAGTCAACTTCGCCAATCAATGTTTGCAATGTGTTGGCTAAAGTCATGCGGGACAGATTTGTGGCATGATTTTGTCTTATAGTCTGAATAAGGTTCTCAATGAAAATTTTATTTTGTTTGGATTCTTCCGATGATATTAGCTTGTGTTCCTGTTGGGTGCATGGGGACAAAAAGAGCCACAAAAGGCGGATCTATGTTTAGAGGAGGGTTTTGCGGAATGTTTGGAGGGTTTTTAGGATTGTTTGGAGGGTTTTGAGGAATATTTTGATGGTTTGCAGGATTACGAGCTTGCCGAGCAACTAAAAAACAAAAAAAATTGTATACATAAACAAAAAATTGAAAAACCCATGAAAATCACAAAAAATAACCTAAAATGCAAACAAATTGATCAAAATCGAGGGCTTACCTCTTTGTCTTGGCGATATGGTTGAAACTATCATGATCCAAAAGTCCAAAGAGTAATTTTTAGGGGGTATTCAAAGCATGAGTGCCAAAGGTCTAGGAGAAATCACTGTTGGAAAGGAAAAATGGGGGAAAATGAGGACTCACGAGTCTATTTTTTTTTAATTCTCAAAGGACCATGATTGTGGTTTGAAACCACAAGTGTGGTTTTAGGCTCAAAAATCACCAAACCTATAAAAAATAATTACGTGAGCTTGGTTTAGAAACCACGAGTGCGGTTTATAAACCACGATATTGGTACCTAAATTTTAGGTTTTTATGTCCATTTAATTGTCCACCAACTTGTTGCACTTACCTGGTTATACAAGTAAACTATTGATTCTTCATAGGTGAGCTCATGAAGGAAATGGGAGCTTGTATACCTTCTTCATTCTGTTGCACCAAAATGGCCAAAATCGTGTGCTCCAAAGGATAAAATTATAAGATGAAATCTTTATCAAAATTTGAGCACTCTAAAGTGGGAGCCTTTGCTATTTCTTATTTTATTGCTTAAAATTCCATTTTCCCTTCTTTGTTCCATTTGAAGTTAGCTTGCAGCTTCATCATGATAGTTATGTGCTTGGTCAACTCGGTGAAGTTTGTGACGAAGCGTTAGAGGAAGTTAATTTACTAAAGAAGGAATGTACTCCTTTTTTGCTGTCAGGAAGAGAAACATATTGAATATATTTTATCCTTTTTGGATTAGTATTTTCCCAAGGAAGTGACAACTCATGAGGTTCCCAAGGATTTTACCTTAGGTGACCTCAAAAATGATTTTTTTGGGATTCAGGGATATTCCATGTTACCTATATTTGATGAGTACCTATTCAAGATGGTGAATATGGTATCTTCGATTCTTTGAGAAGATGATGAGATCATCCAGGTAAATTACAATATAATATTGAGGTATTTAAATGCTAGGTCCATCTCCCTTTAAAAGGTTTCTCCTACATTGATCAGACCAAAAGGAATTCTATTGTATGCAAAAGTACCCCAAGGTGTTGTGAAGGTTGTCTTGGTTTTATATTCTTCTGCCACTTCAATTTTATTGTATCCCGAGAATCTGTAAAAAATGCAAGCATTTCAGACCATGTGACTTACTACAAGATATTATCAATGATTGGGAGCAGGTAATTGTCTTTCATGGAGGCCTAGTTCAGGTTTTGAAATCCCACACAAATCCTTATCTCCCCATTTTTATTTTATACCATAATGATGTTCGTTACCCACGTGGAGTGGTGGATAGGAAATATGATTCTTGCATCTATCATCTTTAGTACCTCTTCCTTAATAGTTTCTACTATCTTCACATTGTATGGCTATTTATTTTTCCTGAAAGGATTGGATTCTGTATTTAGAGGAATAGAGTGGTGAATTTATTCTAGCTAAAAATATTTGAGCCCATCATAGGAATAGGCCAAGACATCAGAATATTTACTCAATAGCGAGATGAACCTTATTTTATCTTTAGGTGAGCAACACTTTCCTATATTCACCATTCATGGTTGCTCTGGGGTGCCAATGTTTTCCTTTTCAAACTCGGATGTGCACCGTGATGAATATTTTGTCCTTTATTTGATGAATTGATCATGCTTATCAAATCGATCCTCCAATGATACTAGGTACTTTGGGATCTTTTTCCCTTTTATCTTTATTATTCCCTTTAAATAAAATCCTTCGACTCCCTCTTTGTATTATTCTATCACTAACTCCTAGTGGGGATTTTTGATTCCCTCATAGATGATACTACTTAAATTGTCCTTTTTCTGTAGGAAATTGAGGAGATGATTGTAATAATTGAAGACTTGGTAATTGTTTACATTTTCCAACACGCTTGGTTTGAAAACCATCTCGACAGTCACCTTGTCCTTATCAAGGGACGTATGTCGAGTCATCAATGAGGCTAAGACAATGAGAGAGTTGGAATTTTCATTCTACTAGTGAGGAATGATATGGATGGAAAAAACATAGAAATATTTTATGTAGTCCCAAAATTTATTTATGTAGTGCTTGAGTCTTGAGTTTTTTTTTGATACTGATCTCTTACTTGCTTGACTATAACTTTAGCATCTTCGAGAAGCTTGAGATCGTTGATACCTATGGACTCAACGACATACATTTTGAGGAGGAGATCCTCGTAGTCTGTAATTTTGTTAGTATTTTCAAATTCTAGCTTTTATGTAAATGGGAATAATTCACCTGAGGGAGAGGTCAAGACAATGCTAGATCTAGACCCTACATTTGAATGAATTCCTTCAAAAGCCATGGTCCATAGTTGATCTTCTTCATCTTCTATGAGATGAGGAAGGTCTTCATCTCATTTAGAGGTGATGAAGTAGTTCCCCATCCCACTATCTTAGAACATGATGTTTTCTCTTGGGTCCTCCAAATTTTGAACTGTATAATTCATTTTTCACACAAGGAGAAAATTTTTCATTTCCCCTTTAACTGGAATGGTTGTGGTGGAAAAATCCATTCGAATATCACTGCCAAAGTACATGTAGAAACTTATACTCAAAACTATACCAAATGATGTCAGGATTTCTACTACTAAGATGGTAAACAAAACTTTCTTATCCAGAATGTCTACCAAAGCCACTTGTCCATGATTCTACCCACCAAAGGAAATTACTTAGATTCCATAGTGTAACAAGAATCATTTGTATGTGTCAAAGTAATTCTTAAGGCATTGGATACTTTGATAGGCATGACATTGTTAGAGGAACCTCAGTTTATGATAAAATTGTTTAACTAGTAGCCTTTGACGAGGATGGATAGGTAGAAGGGTTTTACTTTATTAGTTTTGTATGCACTAAGTGTGAACATTTTATGTAAAGGAGGTGTAGGTGGTGTAGGTATTAGGACCTTAGGATTAAGATTCACAGTGATAGATTTTGGGCTACCACTTTAGACAACATTGAAAAACCTCGTCAATTGATCTGGGTGTGTTTACAAGTATTAATTTTCAATGATATAAATTTTGTCTTTATTCCATGTTCGATGTAATTTAATGGAGCTAAGGTGGGTGAAATCGATGTTCTAGGGATGAAAAAGGTTTTACATTGTAGATATGGTGCTACCTTAGGGGCTTGATTATCTTTGGTGGCTGAGGTAGCAGGTTTAGAAGGAGAGGAAGTGGCTGAATTCAGTTGAGCCTTAGAGGATTTTATAGGAATAGCCTTGGGTGATGGATTAAATTTAGGTACAGGAGTAACTTTAGATGTAGAATTTGAGCTAGGGGAAAAACCTTAAGAATTACTTGCCACGTTAGATGTCTTCTTGTTTACTATCAGGTATGATTACTCCTTTGCTGACTTCATTTATGGAAGAAGTGGAGACCCTCTACTGATTATTTTGTTTTGTGGGAGTACCACTTGAGGATATTCCTTCATTTTATTATTTGCAGTGGATTTTGAGGAGGAATATTCCTTTTTTAGACTGAGAGTGAGTAGACACAAAATATGAGAAGCTCGAGGTTTCTTGATCATCCTCATCTTTGTCTACTGAGTAGTACTCAATGAGACCATTTTGAGTACCACCATCGGCTTCTTCAATCTCAAAAACATTTCCTCTTTCAATTTATTATTCTTCTTCTAGATCCTCCACTTCTTCTTTTTCTTCTAGTTCTTATGCATCACATGTTTTGCATTGATAGGCAGTGCATCAAGAGTGAGCTTGCGAGGGGACAAAGCTATCATTGGCCTATTCGGTAGATTGGTCTTCTTTGGAAGATTCCTTATAGTGGTTTGAGAGAGTTTATTCTTGAGAGAAATTATATTATTTTCCATTTTTGAATCATAGGATATGTGGGAGTGGAGCTAGAAGTTTGAACCTTTTGTTTTCTGTTAGGATTCTTCACCTTTCATGATAGAATCAGATCATCCTCCATTTCAATGGTGTATTCTTGAGCTTCCTTCAAAGTTTTAGGCTGAAATATTATGAGAATAAACCCAACTTCAGGTAGTTGAGCACTTATAAATAATCTTTTTAAATTATTTTCCAAAGGCATAACATCAAGAGGTATCCTCTTGATAAGCCTATTGTATATTTCTATGAAATCCCTCATGCCTTCATTATATTCTTTCATCATGTGCACTAGTTGTACCAAGATGTCTTGACAGTATTCTATATAATTGAGTTGATCTTTGAAGCAGGTTCTGATATCGTCCCAATAATTAATTGATCTAATAGGTAGGATGTAAAACCATTCTAGCACTTTGTTTTACAAGGACTCCACAAACAATATGATATAGACATCTTCATGTACAAAACCCAACACACCACAAGAGGTGATGAAGGCTGCTACATCTTCTTCCAGGAATTCTGAGCCATCTCCCATGAAATTTGGAAAGATTTTCCTTGAACCTCATGACAACTCATGAAGGGCTTATGGGAGCGCAAGTGGGACTATATTCTTGCCCTATGGTACAATATGTTGTGGTATATCCTTATCACCCATTCAATATTCATCTTCCGCTTTAATTATTTCTCTTGCTTCTTCTCGAGACACACAACTCTCACTTACGCTCTTTCTTGAGCTCATGCTTTTGCCTCGATTTTAGATATTGATTATGATTTGGATCTTACTTCTGTTTCAGTCTCTACGTCAGTAAAGTTTTCAAAATCTTCACTCAGATTTATAAACTCGATGTCCAATGTGTTAGGAAATAAGGGATAAAATGTGTGGAATAATCCCTTACAGAATTGCAACAGTAGAAACTAACATGTAGAAAATATTACAGATCTCAAATAAAAGTGCAGAATAATAATAACACAACAAAAAGTGACAATATTTAACGTGGTTCACCCAATTCAGGCTACCTCAACCAAGAATCACTTGCTCATATGTTATTACAAGCCACCACTCTCTTAATACAATACCCAAATCTGTTTTGAGCTATGATCAACAAACTCTACATAATTTAGACCCGAATTCAAAACACATATGTAATGTTACTGTTATCCAAAATGTGCCCCTGCTCGTTTTTTGTGGCTAACTCCTCTCTTTTTTTTCCTCTCTTGTGCCTTAGTCATAATATTTTGATTTTCAAGCACTCAAAATATTCTGGAAATGATACCATTGGATAGAGCTCTTTCTCAGCTTTCCAGAAAGGTAAAGTTTTCCTCCTAACTCCATGTATTTTTGAAGTTATGGCTCGGTGAAGTTTTTTGGAAAATTTTTCCCAGAAAGGCCCGCGGCCAATGAGATGCCACCACGTGGCACCTAGAGTGGTAGAGTGTGGGGAAATTTTAGAAAATTTTCCAAATGACCAAAAAGGTGCAAAAATTTGAATTTTTGCTCGCCAACCCGATTTGGCCCTGTTTTGCCCTAAAACTTCAACTGGCCATATTTTTCGTTCTAGAGCTCAGTTTTTCATGTTCTTTATATCAATGGAAAGCTGGTGAAATTATCTACAATATTATAGGGTAAGTTTTGAATTTTTATGGATTTTGGAGAGATAAAATCAAAAAACACCTCTGGCATGTGGTCATGGACAGAAATGACGTTTTAACCACCGTTTTTAATGAAGAATGGCTCACATTCTCTCCCAGCATGGCTAAACATGTCAGGGGATGGGTCTATAAGGATGCCCATGCTATTTTGAACGTGTTTTGGTCAATGGTTGAATTCCTTCCATGTTTTCCCGTGTTTCTCTCTCCTGGGCTCGTCCCTTGCACTGTAAAAGCCAGATTTGGCTCATTTTCAAAGGGTTGAACATTTTTTGTGTATTGCAGGTCCCATTTCTCACCTTGGAAGTGATTTTGGTGGAATATTAGACCTTATCTAAGAAATGCAACTCATTTTTGCCTCCCAGGTGTTGTAATGCAAGTGATTTTGATGTTAAAATAATAATACAGGCCCTGTGATTAATTTTTCATCTTCTGCTGGTGTTGTTTGACTAATTTCTGATTCTTCATTACAGTTATCAGTTTGTGCATGTTGTTTGTTGCATTTTATGAATTGTGTCAATCTCCAGAAGTGAGAAATGCTCACCACTCCTTTGGTGCATCACCTATTAGCATTAGTTTTAGTTTATCTGCATTCTCTATCTTTGTCTCCTTTGGAATTTAGGGTAGGATTAGGAATTTAAATCTCTGCAACTTGTAAGTGATAAATCTGATCAGAGGAGTTGAGGAACTAGCCTCTAATTTGGATATTCCTTTCCCATTTTACAAGTCCCACACTTGGGGAGAGGATTCAATGTTGTGCAATCACACTGGATGTCTAAAATATCAAACTAGAAATATGATCAACATCCAGGAGTGCTGATGATTTGCAACAACAGTTTTGGCATGCCCGGTGGGACCTTAGAGGTCTTCATCTTCATTGCAACAAAATTGATGTGCATTTGTTGCAAGTTTCTTGCTTTAAAAGAGCTATAAATTACACATCTGGTGACTCCAAGGAAGAAGAATCAGCTAGTTTTAGCAGTGCAGACCTGAAAACTCATGAGAAGAAACAACACAAGGTCAAGAGCTGGAGAGGAAGAGTTGTTGTTTGAATATCTACAGTTATCTCCAAGAATAAGGCAAAGTGGGAGGAGAATCCATATGTCTCCATCTCCACCAAACAGAACTCTCTCAACTCCTCCACCTGGTAGGCCTTTCATTCAATCAACAAGGGTTATAAGGCCAATCAAAATGACACAAAACAACCCCTATGTCAATTCCACTGGCAACAACCCACTTGCTCTCAATGCACAAAATCCAATCCCAGTTGCAGCATTGAAGAACATTCCATACTTCACTGGAGAAAATCAGACCTCACCTGGTGATCATGTTAAGGATATTGCTAACATTTGTGCAATCCATGAGATCAATGAGATGCAAGTTACTGTCAAACTGCTGGCATCTTCATTCAAAGGGAAAGCTTTGCAATGGTTCAGGAGTCTTGCCTCAGGTTCTATTCAAAATTGGAATCAGCTATGTATAGCCCTCCATGAGCAGTTTGGGGAAAAGGGAGATAACTTGTCCCTTTTGGAGCAGCTGACAACTATCAAAAGAGCTCCCAATGAGCAGCTGACTGATTTTAATTTCAGATTTCAAAGGACTTGGGAGAGAATTCTAGTGGCAGTCAGGCCAACAGCAGAAGGTGCTTTTCTTTATTACCTTAAAGCTTTAAATTCTGATATTTCTATGTTAATTCAGTCCATGGGAGGCACAACTATCCCCATTGCTTATAGCATTGCCATTAGAGCTGAAAATTGTTTGATTCAAGCTGGCAAGCTGGCTCCTAGGCCTCCAATGCCATTATTTCCAAGTTTAGAGAGCCCAAGTACTATCCAAGTGCCTAATTTAGCTTATATTCCCACTCTTAGAAATTAGAATTCAAGTGAAGCTTCCACTTCATCTTCTAGTGCTTCAAATGAACTTCAAGAAGTCATGAAGCAATTGCAAAATCTAGGTAATGAGCTGGTTACACTCAAAAGGCAGCAAGCTCAAGGTTTTAGAACTTCCTTCTAGCCTCAAGCTTAGCCTAACAGGTAGCCATATCAACCTCATAGACCACCCAATCCAGCTACAAATATAAATCAAGCAAGGCCTACTGCCAACATACCATTTCAACCCTATAATCCCAATGCTACATCTGCATCTAAAGCATTAGTGCCAGTACAAAACAATATAGCTCAAGAGTATGATTGGTGTTTCCCATGCAATGAACCTCATAACCAGTCCATGTGCTTCAACGGTGCCTTGAATCAAGCATTAATGGTGACAACAACTGGTGTGGAGGGTGAAGTTTGTTAAGGAAATAACCAGCAACAAGAAACATTCCAGCAACAATCAACACCAAATGATACCACACTTGTAAACTAGCAGGCATAAGATTTTTGTGGCATGAATCAAATGATTTCCCAAAGTGTTGCAGCCAACACAAGGTCAAAGAGAAGAAATTTGGGTGAAGAACAACCATTGGCCCCAAGTAATTCACGACCTTTTGTCACTCCACAAACTATTGGCAAACAAAATGCAATCCCAAGCACGCAAGGATTGCCTAAAACAACCCCTAGGCCAACCCAAATGCCAGTTGTTACTGCCCATGTGCAAGGAATGAATGTGCAGGCCAAGGGATAGCAGAGGGATACTTCATCTCCATTCAGTATCATTGATCAGATGAAGAAGACAAATGTAAACATATCAATGTGGGAATCACTATCTATCCCAGGCCAAAGATATTTGCTACAAGCTGCCATGAAGGACTGGTCAACTTCAAATCAGCAAGTCCAAATGCAAGAGAAGGTGCTCACAAATTCTACCTAGCCTGAGGGGAATCATGGAGGACAACAAGGTAAAATATTGAAGCCCCCTCCATTCTATGTTTCATTGATCATTGGGAACCAATTAGTACACAATTGCATGATTGATTCCGAGGCAAGTAGTTCAGTAATGCCCAAGCAAATAGCTGATCAGTTGGGAATTCAGTATGAAACCATATCCAAGGGGTGGTGCAGTTGGATGGGATAGTAGTAATAACAGTCGGGGTGATTAAAAACTTGAGTCTTACTTTGCATGCCTATCCCAACGTGGTTGTTTTGCAAGATGTCTTAGTAATAGACCTTCCACCACTCTTTGCCCTATGTTTGTCAAGGGATTTCACAGCTAAGATTAGAGGTTACTTGTCTGCTAATTGGTCACACATGCTGTTCAGAACAAGATATGGAACCAAAGCCACAATCAGGTCTGAACCTATTGCAAACTTTCACATTGAGCCTTACACTCCAAGTCAGATTAATGCCAATTGTTCAGCGTTTGATCAAGAAGATCATCCAAGCACTGATGAAGCTGACACCAAGGTTGGAAGCATCCCAGATTTAATTCTTGATAAATGGGCAAGCAAGGTGAATGCTTTTGATCCTTATCAAGAAATAGAAGAATCTGAGCTGGGAGTCTATTGCATACATGAAGAAAATCAGCCTATTCTTAGCATCACCAAGCCAAACCACAAAGATGACAATGAGGTATGGCAGTTGTTTTTTGATGGATCAAGGAGTAGACAAGGTGCAGGAGGGGGATCCATGCTGGTTTCACCTCAAGGAGTTAAGTATTATTCAGCTTTTAGATTTTAGTTTGCATGCTCTAATAACACTGCTGAATATGAAGCCTTGGTGCAAGGACTGCATTGGGCAATCAAGAGAGGAATAAAGAACTTGCAAGTCTTTGGTGACAGTGAGTTGATTGTCAACCAAGTTAAGGGGCAGAATGCTGTCAAGAATGATCTACTCAAGTGCTACAAGAACAGGGTGTGGGACCTCATTGAAGATTTTGAGGGCTTTAGCATAAAATCCATTCCTAGAAAAGAGAACCAAGCTGCTGACAGGCTTGCAGCAGTTGGGGCAGCCTTTGACGTTGTGGAGAGCATTCAAAAGGACAAGGTACAGCCAAACATCCATGTGATTGTGAGGCCTTCAGTGCCAAATAACAATGTAAGTTGGCAAGTGTTTGAAAATGATCAGCAAATCATCCATTTCTTGCAAGAAGAGGCTGAATTCTCAGCCAAAAATCAGGAAAAGTTGGAGCAGCAGTATGGTGACCAAGTGGTGCAGCTGAGAACCAACAAACTACCAAAGGGACTTATTACTTTGGAGTCCATTTTCAATCCTAATGATCAGTTTAGGAAGGAGAAAGCAAACATCCAAGTGAAGGGAGAAGATTCAGTGTCCATCTCAGTAGAAAGAGGAAAATCACTCCAAATTGGTAAGATGACAACTGAGCAAGAAAGGTATGAGTTCATACAACTTTGTCAAGAATTCCCTGATGTGTTTGCTTGGAGCTATGAAGATTTGAAAGGTTTCAATCCCGAGTTAGCTCAACACACCATTGAATTGGATCCAAATACTAAGCCCATCAGGTAGAAACAAAGGCTAGTCAACCCCCACATGGAGCCTCTCATGAGAAAATAATTGAATAAGTTGATAGAATCAAGAATCATATTCCCTATCAAGCATTCTAGTTAGGTTGCCAACTTGGTTCTAGTCAGAAAGAAGAGTGGGGAAATCAGATTGTGTGTTGACTTCAGAGATTTGAATAGAGCATCTCTCAAGGATCATTATCCACTTCCTTCCATGGATAATATTTTACAAGTTGTTGCTGGGTCCGAGAGGTTTTCACTACTTGATGGCTATTTAGGGTATAATCAGATTATGGTGAAGGAAGAAGATCAGTTCAAGACAGCCTTTATAACTAAATGGGGAACTTATGCATACAGGAAAATGCCATTTGGGCTGTCCAACGCTGGAGCTACCTTCCAAAGAGCAATGGACATGGCATTCAAAGGTTTGATTAACAACATTGTACTGATATATCTTGATGATATCACTGTTTTTTCAAAAAATACAGCAGACCACCTCTTTCATTTGAGACAAGTGTTCCAAAGGTGTAGAAGATTTGGAGTCTCCTTGAATCCTAAAAAGTGTGTTTTTCTAGCCTATGAAGGAAAGCTCCTTGGCCACATTGTCTCCAAAGAAGGATTAGAAATTGATCCAGAAAGAGTCGAAGCCATAAGAGCACTGCCATTGCCAAGCCACAAGAAGGCCCTTCAAAGTTTCTTGGGAAGAATAAATTTTGTTTGGAGGTTTGTCCCAAATTTTGCATCCCTTGTCAGACCTATCACCAAGATGCTAAAGAAAAGCATGGCTTTCAAATGGACAGCAGAAGGAAAGGAAAGTTTTGAAGCAATCAAAGAAGCCATCTCTCAAGCCCCAACTCTCATCAACCTAGATTTCTCCAAGGATTTCATCCTCTATGCGTTTGGAGGTGATGATACTATTTTTGTAATTTTGGTACAATAGAATAAAGACAATGATGAACAGCCAATTACTTTCTTCAGCCAAATCCTGGAGGACTATGAGGTGAGATATTCTTTCATTGAGAAGCATGTTCTTGCAGTAATCAGGAGCTTGAAGAAATTCAAGCATCTAGTTTCAAACAATAAGGTCCAATTGCTGGTTTCTCATGCGGGGGTTAAAGACTTCCTCCTCAACAAAGACTTGAATGAAAAAAGGGCAGGTTGGATTACTCGTGTCATGGAGTATGACATTGAGATCAAAGTCACCAAGTTGGTAAGAGGAAAAGGATTGTGTGAGCAGCTGATCTTGAGCAAACAAGAGGAATCATGCAACGAGAAGGAGGCTGTTTTGGCATTGCAAGACAACCGTGAGCAAGGAAGCACTCAAGAGGAAAATAATGGTGTCCCCACTCCTTGCTGGACCCAAAGTATAATGCACTTCCTAAGCACAGGCCTATGCCCTCCAGAGATGAACAAGACCCAAAGAAGACACTTCAGATTGCAGGCTGTCCCATATGCCCTTGTTGATGGTGTTTTATTCAAAAGAGATGTGAATGGAGTACTGCTGAGATGCATTGGTACAAATCAGATTCATAAGGTGCTGGAAGAGTTCCATGGTGGACCAGCTGGTGGTCATTTTGCACCAAGAGTGACAGCTCTAAAGATCATGAGGGCTGGTTATTATTGGCCCAAGATTTTCAATGATTGTTATGCATGGATCAAGAGGTGCAAGAATTGTGCATTTTTCACAGGTAAAGAGAGGCTAGCTGCCCTCCCATTGCATCCAATTTCAGTTGACCAGCCATTCATGCAATGGGGTTTAGACTTCATTGGAGTTATTAATCCCAATTCGAGCCAAGGGCACAAGTGGATTTTAACAGCCACAGATTACTTCACCAAATGGACTGAAGCAGTAGCACTCAAGGAAGCAAATGAATCTAGCATCCTAGACTTCTATGAGGGAATAGTAACCAGATTTGGCATACCAGCTACAATAATATCAGATAATGCATTGGCATTCATTGGATCCAAGGTGACTGAATGGGCTGTCAAGAACGGGATCTACCTAAGTACTTCATCAAACTATTACCCCCAGAGTAATGGCCAGGCTGAATCTACAAACAAGAACTTGTTGAGGATCATTAGGAGGACTCTTGATGAGAATCAGAGGTCTTGGCATACCAAATTGAAATCAGCCTTATGGGCTGATAGGATAACTCCTAAAAGATCTACAGGTAACTCTCCATTCAAGCTTGTTTATGGAAGAGAGGAAATTTTTCCCATATCACTTGAGTTGCCAACATTGGAACTCATGAAACAATTGGAGTTGTTGGAGTTTGAGCCCATGGAAGTCAGATATGCAGAATTGATGGAGCTCCAAGAAATCAGAAATCAGGCATCCCAAGCAATGGAGAAGGATCAAGGCTTTGATAAAGAAGACCTTTGATAGAAAGGCCAAGAACAGATCCTTCCAAGTTGGAGATCTAGTGTTAAAATGGGATGCGGATAGAGCAAAACCAGGAAGGCATTCAAAATTTGATGCCATTTGGAGTGGCCCATACATGGTCACAAAGTGTAAGGACATCAATGCTTTCCAGTTGTCTTCATTGGATGGCGAAGAACTGTAGATTCCAGTCAATGGAATCCATCTGAAGCATTGCTACTGAAGGAAATGCTTCACCCTATACATATTAGTTTAGGTTTTTCATTCCTCCAAGTGCTTGTGCACATTGTTTTGCTGTAGATTAGTTTTTTCTTTCCCTAAGTGCTTTGGCACAAGCTTGTTGTTCCTGGAGATGTGTTTGCAGGCCTTGCTCCATCAGGTGATATTCCATCTTCCTCCTTGCAGTGTTCTAGTCATTTGGGGTATCAAACAGAGAATTCAATGACTCCATACCCAATGGATTGCTTCAGGCAACTGGTAACTTCATCCAGCAGGCAGATGACCCCTCTGAGTCGCCAAAATTGTTATCCAAAATGTGCCCCTGCTCATTTTTTGTGGCTAACTCCTCTCATTTTTTTTCCCTCTCTTGTGCCTTAGTCATAATATTTTGCTTTTCAAGCACTCAAAACCTTCTAGAAATGACACCATTGGATAGAGCTCTTTCTCAGCTTTCCAGAAAGGTAAAGTTTTCCTCCTAACTCCATGTATTTTTGAAGTTATGGCTCGGCGGAGTTTTTTGGAAAAAATTTCCCCTGAAAGGCCCGCGGCCAATGAGATGCCACCATGTGGCACCTAGAGTGGCAGAGCGTGGGGAAATTTTGGAAAATTTTCCAAATGACCAAAAAGGTGCAAAAATTTGAATTTTTGCCCGCCAACCCGATTTGGCCCTGTTTTGCCCTAAAACTTCAAATGGCCATATCTTTCGATCCAGAGCTCAGTTTTTCACGTTCTTTATATCAATGGAAAGCTGGTGAAATTATCTACAAGATTCTTGGGTCATTTTTTCATTTTGATGGATTTTGGAGAGATAAAATTGAAAAATTCCTCTGGCACGTGGTCATGGACAGAAATGACGTTTCAACCACCGTTTTTAATGAAGAATGGCTTGCATTCTCTCCCAGCATGGCTAAAAATGTCAGGGGATGGGTCTGTAAGGATGCCCATGCTATTTTGAATGTGTTTTTGGTCAATGGTTGAATCCCTTCCATGTTTTCCTGTGTTTCTCTCTCCTGGGCTCGTCCCTTGCACTGTAAAAGCCAGATTTGGCTCATTTTCAAAGGGTTGAACATTTTTTGTGTATTACAGGTCCCCTTTCTCACCTTGGAAGTGATTTTGGTGGAATATTAGACCTTTTCTAAGAACTGCAACTCATTTTTACCTCCAGGTGTTGTAATGCAAGTGATTTTGATGTTAAAATAACAATACAGGCCTTGTGATTAATTTTTCATCCTCTGCTGGTGTTGTTTGACTAATTTCTGATTCTTCATTACAGTTATCAGTTTGTGCATGTTGTTTTGTTGCATTTTATGAATTGTGTCAATCTGCAGAAGTGAGAAATGCTCACCACTCCTTTGGTGCATCACCTATTAGCATTAGTTTTAGTTTATCTGCATTCTCTATCTCTGTCTCCTTTGGAATTTAGGGTAGGATTAGGAATTTAAACCTCTGCAACTTGTAACTGATAAATCTGATTAGAGGAGTTGAGGAACCAGCCTCTAATCTGGAGATTCCTTTCCCATTTTACAAGTCCCACACTTGGGGAGAGGATTCAATGTTGTGCAATCACACTGGATGTCTAAAATATCAAACTGGAAATCTGATCAACATCCAGGGGTGCTGCTGATTTGCAACAACAGTTACATAATACCTACCATATGCACAAAACCACATAAGTAGAAAAATACTTAAGAAGTTTTACAAAAATTTGGGTATTAAAACCATGGGCCAAAACTGTCCCATAAACCTATGGGTCAAAAATCCCACCCATATGAGAAAAACACATTTCCCGGTATATCGGGCATGTTTTAAGGCCAAACAAAATTAAACCCCGACGAGACAATTATGGTAAGCCAGATTTGGCTCATTTTCAAAGGGTTGAACATTTTTTGTGTATTGCAGGTCCCCTTTCTCACCTTGGAAGTGATTTTGGTGGAATATTAGACCTTTTCTAAGAACTGCAACTCATTTTTTGCCTCCCAGGTGTTGTAATGCAAGTGATTTTGATGTTAAAATAACAATACAGGCCCTGTGATTAATTTTTCATCCTCTGCTGGTGTTGTTTGACTAATTTCTGATTCTTCATTATAGTTATCAGTTTGTGCATGTTTTTTTGTTGCATTTTATGAATTGTGTCAATCTGCAGAAGTGAGAAATGCTCACCACTCCTTTGGTGCATCACCTATTAGCATTAGTTTTAGTTTATCTGCATTCTCTATCTCTGTCTCCTTTGGAATTTAGGGTAGGATTAGGAATTTAAACCTATGCAACTTGTAACTGATAAATATGATCAGAGGAGTTGAGGAACCAGCCTCTAATCTAGAGATTCCTTTCCCATTTTACAAGTCCCACACTTGGGGAGATGATTCAATGTTGTGCAATCACACTGGATGTCTAAAATATCAAACTGGAAATATGATCAACATCCAGGGGTGCTGCTGATTTGCAACAACAGTTACATAATACCTACCATATGCACAAAACTACATAAGTAGAAAACTACATAAGAAGTTTTACAAAACTTTGGGTATTAAAACCACGGGCCAAAACTGTCCCATAAACCTATGGATCAAAAATCCCACCCATATGAGAAAAACACATTTCCTGGTATATCGGGCATGTTTTAAGGCCAAACAAAATTAAACCCCGATGAGACAACTATGGAAAGTGTACAATACTCTCTTACATGCTATCAGTCTGTAACACTTTCACACATGAATCATATGCAGGCATCTTTTTCGGGCAACCTAACACAATGGTTTAACACCGCTTGGACCGCCAGTGAGAGTAGTTTTAGGATGAAGGGAGGGGTTTGAATTTATAATTAACTTTCCTTCACTAAATTTCTTCAAATATTGGGTCAATATTTCCTTCTTTCCTCTATGACCTAGTATATCTTCTATTAACCAACTTGTAGACTTGAGATGAACTTAAATTATTATTATTTATACTTGGGCTTGTCTCGCTCTTTCTCATTTTAAGCACATTGCTCTTTAGTATATAACACTCTTGTAGAAATGAAGTAATGTGCAAAATTTTCTTTGTTATGCTAGACAACTTTGATCAAGTCAGATATAATACATTATTGGATGTGGAATAGTAATTAGGGCCTTTGGACCAGAGGGTTACCGAGAATAACCATCTATATGAGACATAAGGCTCTTAGACTCTTCAAATTCTAATTTATTTTTTGATTTTTTTTGGATATTTGATTTTTTTAATTTGATTTTCTTGTGATTCATATTTTTGGTGTAGAAATTTTCCAAGTTTTCCCCACGGTGGGTGTCAAAGATCTCCTTGACGATGGAGCTATTGTTAGTTGGAATTACAGTGATCAATTTTTTTTAAGTTTTTTGATTGAGCAGTAGATTCACACAACTTAATATAGTACCAAACATCCATTCTATTATGCATGCATGAAATCAAAATATGTGGTTGCCAGAAGGCTAGGAATCTAATAGGAACACTCCATTGTAGTTGGAATAAAAGCTCTGCTACTTTTTATTTTTTGCTAGTTTTTTTGGTACCTTGTAGAAGATTTTTTTCATCCAGTGGGAAAAAGAGAGAAAATTGACCAATATGTAAAGGGTACCTTATCAACTTACCCGGGATGGTCTACAGGACCGTATTTAGGCAGTTCATCTCAACAGTTTTTCTCACATCACAGGATACAATAATGAAATTAGAGAGAGGATAGTTGAGAGTCAAATGTTATGTAAATATTTAGATTTGGAGAGAGTAGAGGAGATGGTAACAGAGCAATAGAGATGAAAGTGATACACAACCAAGATCAGAGAGAGAAAGTAAAGAGTAACTTTTCTATGGAGTAATTCAATTAATGTTAGGATTCCATGCAATAAATATTTGTTTCAATGCTAAGGAAATAGTAATTCTTCCTGATCTTATAGAGTAAGCTTTGGTACATAATTATACACCTAGTGATTAGAATCTGTACATCAACAGAGGACGATAACCCAGAGGAAATATTATCTCTTTTGATCCATTATTAATAGGTAAATAATAACCTATCACTAACATTGTTGTATACGAACCCTTCATCCTAATTGTGGAAAATGGTTATGGTAGAATATTATCAGATTTGAGAAGATAACTAAGCTCGTTGCCTACTCCTCACATGAATTTTCATTTTCATATCGGCATGTAAGCTACAACCTGTGAACTTCTTCTCTAGCTATCTTAGTTGAGTAATCGATTAAGTCCCCAAGATCTTTATTTTTGTAAAGGTAACTTACACTTCATGTACCAACTAATAGCTCACCATTTTAGAGATGAATAAGTTTCAAAATAGGCACTAGTGTGAAAAATAATCTTGTGGCTACCTCCCATTTTAATTGGATAAATAACATGGAGTTGGGGGATTTTTGAGAAGAAAAGAGAGAGATAAGAGATGTAGGAGACAAAAATTGAATGAATGAACCGATTCTAAAGATTCTGCTTTGTCTCACTGACCTCTTGTCGAGATAACACTAGAAAAGATGACCTCCACTACCCTTGAAATAAATTGTAATGTCCCCATCTACCTAACTGGACCACGGTCTAATGAGTAACTAGTCTTGTCCGATTTAGTAAATGGATGGATTATAAAGTCAATGGAATAATATCCATATGAAGGTATCATTGGGTACTGGTTTTCACCTACATTTACAAACCCAATAAAAGACATGTTTTGGTGTTATGCGTGTACTTTGAAGTTAATGACTCTAAGTGTTATAAGTGGGGTAGATGTACCATATTGTTAGGGAATAAGGGATAAAATATGTGGAATAATCCCTCACAGAATCACAACAGTAGAAACTAATATGCAGAAAATATTACAGATCTCAAATAAAAGTGTAGAATAAAATAACACAACACAAAGAGACAATATTTAACGTGGTTCACCCAATTTGGGCTACGTCCACCAAGAATCACTTGCTCAGATTTTATTACAAGCCACCACTCTCTCAATACAATACCCAGATCTGTTTGGAGCTATGCTCAACAAACTCTACAGAATTCACACCCGAATTCAAAGCACATCTGCAATGTTTTTCATACTTCTATCATATGCATAAAACCATATAAATAGACAACTGCTTAAGCAGTTTTACAAAACCGTGGGTATCAAAACCATGTCCCATAAACCTATGGGTCAAAATCCTGCCCATATGAGAAAATCACGTTTCCCGATATATCGGGCATGTTTTAAGTCCCAAATTTTTTTTTTGCGGGCTATGCCTCCCAAACCCCTACTCGGGGCTAGAGCCCCTAGCTCCCACTTCGGCTTGAACCCTGGTGAGGATACATGAAAAGTGTACAGTACTCTTAGTGTACAATCTTCAACACTTTCACACATGAAAAAAAGCTCCACAACCTAACAATCTCCCACTTGGAGACTAGTTTTCCTCTGAGCAAGCTTCTCAACCCTTCACTAGTTTCTGTGAAGACCAACCAAAGCTGAACACAACTTCAAGTTTTTCCCTTGTGACCACCTTGGTCATCATGTCTATAGGATTCTGACTAGTATGAATCTTCTCCAGCTTCAACTTCTCTTCCTCCAAAGCTATCCTGATGAAATGGTACCTTAACTATATATGCTTCATCCTAGAGTGGAAAGTAGAGTTCTTAGCTAGGTGTATAACACTCTGACTATCACTATGTAGCTTTCCTTCCTCCTGCTTATGCCCCAACTCCTCAAGTAATTGTTGATAACCAAATCATTTCTTTTCTTGCCTCTGTGGCAGCAACATACTCAGCCTCTTGTGGTTGACAAAGCCACCAGCTTCTGTAGTCGTGAAATCCAGCTCACTGTTGTTCCACCTACAATGTAAACATAACCTGTCGTGCTCCTCCTACTATCTACATCTCCAGCCATATCTGAATCTACATAACCACACAAAGTGGTGTCTGATCCACTATAGCACAAAACTATCCCCATGGTCCCTCTCAAATACCGAAGGATCCACTTTACTGCCTATCAGTGATCTCTTCCTAGATCACTCATAAATCTACTCACCACTCCCACTGCATGGGAAATATCAGGCCTGGTACACACCATGGCATACATCAAACTGCCAACTGCTGATGAGTAAGGTACCTTGGACATTTGGTTTCTCTCCTTCTCTATCTTAGGACACTGCTCCTTTAATAACTTGAAATGGCCTGCCAAAGGAGTCCCAACCGGTTTAGCATCCTGCATATTAAACCTCTCCAAGACTTTCTTAATGTACTCTTCCTAAGATAAAGTCAGCTTCCATTCCTTCCTATCCCGAGATATCCTCATACCAAGGATTTGTTTGGCTGCCCCCAAATCCTTCATAGCAAAGGATTCACTTAGCTGCTTCTTGAGTACTTTTATTTCCTACATGTTTTTACCTGCAACCAACATGTCATCCACATATAGACACAAGATAATATAACTGCCATCCTCAAATTTCTTTGTATACACGCAATGGTCAGAATGACATCTAATATAACCTTTCTCCATCATGAAGCTATCAAATTTCTTATACCATTGACGTGGAGCTTGTTTCAAGCCATACAAGCTCTTCTTCAGTTTGCACACCATCTCCTCTTTACCTTTGACCTCATAGCCCTCTGGTTGCTGCATATATAGTTCCTCCTCCAAATCACCATGGAGAAATGCAGTCTTTACATCAAGTTGTTCTAAGTGCAAGTCTTCTGCTGCAACTATTCCTAGAACAGTTCTAATAGAAGTCATTTTTACTACAGGAGAAAAAATCTCATCAAAATCTATACCTTTTTTCTATGCAAACCCCTTGACCACCAACCGGGCCTTGTATCTTTTCTTGCCTCCTTCTTCCTCTTTGACTCTGAACACCCACTTGTTCTGTAATGCTCTTTTGCCTTCGGGTAGCTTCACCAAATCCCATGTCTGGTTCTCCATGAGAGCCTGATGCTCCTCATCCATGGCTTGCTCCCACTTCTTCCTGGCATCTACCTGCATTGCTTCATCAAAGCTCTCTGGCTCTCCACTATCAGTGAGTAATAAATAATAAAGAGAAGGAGAAAAACGTTCAGGTTCTCTTCTTACCCTAGAAGACCTCCTCAATATAGGAGTTTGGGGTTCCTGTTGAGGAGGTTTCTGAACTGATTCATGTGTCACTTTTCCATCCGGAAGATCCTCTACCGCTGTATATTATTTCTTGGATTCTTCCCTGTTTTCTTGTAGCTGCTGCTTATACATGACTTTCTCATTAAAGACCACATCCCTAGATTGAATGATTTTCTTGTCCTTAATACTCCAACATTTATATCCAAAGTCATCACCACCATAACCAATGAAAGTACATTTTTCTGACTTAGCCTCTAGCTTGGTCCTATCATCCTTGTCTATATGAACAAACACCTCACATCCAAAGACTCTAAGAAATGAATAATCAACTTTCTTACCATACCAAGCCTCCTTAGGTATGCCTCCATCTAAGGCACTTGAGGGTCCTCTGTTTATCAAGTACACAGTTGTGCTCACCACTTCTACCCAAAAAGAAAGAGGTAGTCTTGCATGTAACCTCATGTTCCTAGCACGTTCCATTATTGTTCTGTTCATCCTTTCTGATACCCCATTCTGCTGTGGAGTTCCTGGAACCATCTTTTTCCTATGGATTCCATTCTTAGAACAATAATCATCAAATTCATTGCTGCAATACTCCCCTCCATTATTTGACCTGAGACATTTTAGCTTAAGACCTGTTTCATTCTCTACCAAGGCTTTCCATTTAACAAAAGTGTCAAATACATCATATTTGTTTCTAATACATAAACCCAAAATTTCCTTATTGCATCATCAAAAAAAGTAACATAATAACTTGAACCCCCAAGAGATGATACCTGAGCTGACCCCCACACATCAGAATGCACCAGCTCTAACTTACTCTCTTTCTTTGTAGGTCTAACCTTGAGAAACCTTACTCAATTTTGTTTCCCATATATGCAGTCCTCACAGAACTCCAAACTTATTTTTGTATATCCAGGAAAATCCTTCTTTATGATCTCCATGCCCTTATGGCTCATATGACCAAGCTATAGTGCCACAATGTTGTATCTACTTCTGAAGCCACAAGATTACAAACATTAGTGCTATAAGTGGTTAAATACAAGGTTCCAACCTTCTTACCTTTTGCCACTACAAGAGCACCCTTAGTAACCTTCCAAGATTCTGCTGTAAATATCACAGTACAACCATCACTTCCCAACTTACCTGCCGATATAAAATTTCATCTTAATGTAGGCACATGTCTAACATCCTTCAATAGCCAAGTATTCCCAATTTGCATCTTAACCTAAACAGGAACCTTTTTTAACTATGTTGCAAGGCTCATCATCACCAAGAAAAACATGCCCAAAATCTCCTTGAACATAATCAACAAAATAATGCCTATGTGGAGAAGCATGGAAAGAAGCCCCCAAATCTAAAACCCAAGATTCAGTAATATTGTGCAAAGAAAGAATCAAAGCATCCTGACATACATTACCCATTGCCACATTTGCCTCCTTGTTTTCTTCCTGTTGTTTCTTCTTGTCCCAAAGCTCCCAACAGTCCTTCTTTACATGCCCAGACTTTCCACAGTGCCAGCATACTATCTTGCTTTTGGATTTTGACCTTGCCTGATCCTTCAATTTTCCACGGTTTCCTCTATTCTTCTGTCTCCCTCTAGTTTCCACTGTTAAAGCATTCTGTGAAGTAGAAGATTCACTAGATCTTTTTCTTTACATTTCCTCACTTAGAATCACCCCTACAACATCCTCAAACTTCAACTTTGAGTTATCAGGAACCGAGTTGCTTACCACCATTACTAGACTATTCCAACTCTCAGGTAAAGAGCACAAAACTAATAAAGCCCTAACTTCTTCATCAAATTCTATTGTAACCGAAGCTAGCATATTTACAACCATATTAAAATCATTTAGATGATCTACTACTGAACCATTCTCAGACATCTTCATATTAAACAACTTTTTCATTAAAAATATCTTATTAGAGGCAGAGGGTTTTTCATACAATTTCCCTAATGCATCCATCAGTTCTTTTGTAGTCTTTTCCTTTGAAACATTAAATAATACCGAAGATGCAAGACACAACCGGATTGTCCCAAGTGCCTTCCTATCTAGCAAATCCCATTCTACATTTGTCATGCTCAAGGGTTTGTTCACCTTCTCAGACAATGGAGTATAAAGATCCTTCTGATAAAGGTAATCTTCCATCTGCATCTTCCAAAGACTTAAATTCTACCCGTTGAATTTATCAACCCTAGATCTTCCATCATCTTCCATAGCTCCCACTCAAGATAAAACTTTCCCTGTGATTTAACACTTCAGCAAACCAAACCAGGCTCTGATACCAATTGTTAGGGAATAAGGGATAAAATATATGGAATAATCCCTCACAAAATTGCAACAGTAGAAACTAATATGCATAAAATATTACAGATCTCAAATAAAAGTGTAGAATAAAAAAACACAACACAAAGAGATAGTATTTAACGTGGTTCACTCAATTTGGGCTACATCCACCAAGAATCACTTGCTCAAATTTTATTATAAGCCACCACTCTCTCAATATAATAGCCAGATCTATTTGGAGCTATGCTCAACAAACTTTGCAGAATTCACACCCGAATTCAAAGCAAATCTACAATGTTTTTCATACTTCTATCATATGCATAAAACCATATAAATAGACAACTGCTTAAGTAGTTTTACAAAACCATGGGTATCAAAACCATGGGAAAAAACCGTCCTATAAACCTATGGGTCAAAATCCTGCCCATATGAGAAAATCATGTTTCTCGATATATTGGGCAAGTTTTAAGGCCCCATTTTTTTTTTGGGGGTTGTGCCCCCAAACCCCTACTACTGGGGGCTGCTGCGCTTGGACCCTTGCTCGGGGACCAGCCCGGCCCTGAACCCGGGTGAGGATACATGAAAAATTTACAGTACTCTTAGTGTACAGTCTTCAACACTTTCACACATGAAAATAGGATCCACAACCTTACAAATACTTCCACATATTGATTTCCCATGTCACCACTGAAGAAGCATGAATCTAGTTCTATAAAATTTTTCTTCTTTTCCTTGGCTAGTGTTGAAATTATTGAAAAATTAGGGACAATTACTTGTTAGCTCGTATGATCTTATTTGGTGATCATTTCCTTCATCCAGGGAAACATCTCACCTATTTCACGATCAGAAATTGATGTAACTATTATATCCTACTTGGGCTGAGATGTTACATCTTACACAAGGGAAGCATGAGTGGTGGTGGATAGTCAAAAAATCTAGGGATGCTGAGAAACTGAGATGTGAACTAGCTTATTCTCTTTAAGTTCAATTACTAGATGATCCTCTATTGATCTGACATTCTTATGACACCTCATTTCATAAGGGCCTTTGTCTCCATTTCTTTATGCTTTGAAATATCTCTAGAATGGACTAAGACTGAAGTATTCTCCACAATATTTAATGAAAAGTGACATGATTCCTATCTTTGTAGGGTGTAGAAACTTCCTACTGTGATGTATAAAATGATGTAACTATTGTCTCCTGCTCGGGGTGAGATGGTACATCTTGCACATGGGGAGCATGAGTGGCGGTGGAAGGTCGAAAAATTTGGGGATGCTGAGAAACTGAGATGTGAATTAGCTTATTCTCTTCAAGTTTAATTACTAGAGGATCCTCTATTTATCAGATATTATTATGACACCTCATGTTGTAAGGGCCTTTGTCTCCACTTCTTTATGCTTTGAAATATCTCTAGAATGGACTAAGACTGAAGTATTCTCCACAATATTTGATGATAAGTGACATGATTCCTGTCTTTGAAGGGTGTAGAAACTTCCTACTGTGATGGAGGAAACCATCTCCTTCTTGAACCATTATTTTGATCTTCTAACTAGAACTTCATTCCACTCACTTATGTCTCCTGACTCATGGACATTCCATGTTGCTTGTGGTAAAGGTGAAACCTTCATTGCTTTATATTATGGATCATAAAATTTTGTGCCATAATCCTGAATTCCTTCTTCATACCAGTCGAACCTAAATCTTCTCAATTTTATAACTATCATCTACATATGGTCTATTTTCTTGACATCAAGCTCATCTATGCAATTTACCCAATAATATTCAATCTGTGGTACATGATATGACTTTGAGAGATGGAAATTTTATGGATCACATCAAATGTCAAAGTCTTCCCTCGGTGTATATGAATACAAGATTAGGGGTGTGATGTAGATTTCAGGTGTGATGCATCATTAACACTCATGTAGGTGAAGATTATAAGTGAGATGGGAAATGAGATATTATTCCTTTTCCTATTCTTGAGATTACTATGAACATGTCTCCATTTTATGAAAATATGAAACAATCTGATCTTGTCGCTAAGGTACCGAGGTAGTATGAGTGGAGTAAGATCATAACTAGAAAATCAAATGTATGAGAAAGTAGAAAATTATGTGAAGTATGCTCCATATTTCTTAATCAAAGAATCCACTTGTGGAGACAACCTTTAGTGAAGGTTCCCCTCTAGTTTCCTAATGATGAACATCGTGAAGGCATCATTTATCCTTATGAAGTGTCGATTAATCTCCTTAAAAACCAGCTGATGATATCTCTCAAATGCTGGGGCCTAGGGGGAATTTTTTTGAGAAAGTGTAAACCCTTTTAAAATTATCGATCTTGTGAGAACGTACACTAGATATTAAGTCATCATGATTTTCTTCGAGACCGGTACCTGAAGTAATTGATGGTACAAGCTGTCACTGATGATTTGTCCCCAATCAATCATCTTTATGTCTTCCATGATCATGAATATGAAGAGAGGCATCTAGTATTGAAATTATTTTGAGGTTTCTTCTCCCATCACTTGACTGAAAAGAATGATTTCATGTGAATAACCTTCATGGAATTCACCTCACAAAAAATACTTGGGAACTCGTGAATGTTTTCTCACTTGTTTCAACCATGAACCAAGAGTGAGGCCCTAAAGGTATGAGTCTATTTTGGTCAATTATTTCACTACAACATTCCTTATAAATGATGGTCATATTACTCCAAATTAGGATCTGCATTGGATGTGAGATGGATATTGGAGAATTACTCCCATGGATGAGCCATTGTCTGCTCAAATGGTCCTGGTCTCAGGCTCATAGTGTTGTGAACATTCCAAAACCAACTCCACACTCTACACTAAGACTGGATGTTCTCTTGTAATATATATTCCACTTATGAATTTTTTTTCCTCCATTGGCTCTCTTGGTCCTCCAAACATTCAATATTTGAGATCATCAAGGTCTATGTGGGTGACATTACTATGCCCCATAGTTGAGTACTCGAAAGAGAGAGCTAAGACTGGTTGAATTCCTTAAAACTTGAACTTCATCTTTGACACTTAAACTTCTCTGTGTCTAGAATGGCATTTTATTATGTTTAGTAAATTGAGATTTTCTTCTTTTTCAATTTAGGACACCTTCGATCACCTTTCTCGTTCCTCTTAAATTCCACTGAAAACTCTTCCTTCACAAATTTTTCTCTCTATGAAGGTTTTATTTTTATAGAAAGCTCTTGTGTAAAGACTTACTATTTTTGGAAATTATATCTCTTGACCTCATATTTTTATGAAATAAATTTTTTTGATATGGGTCTTTTATCTTTATATCACATATGTATTTTCAACTCAACTCGATCTTTGGAACAAGAGAAAATAATTTCAAAAACTTGTGAGCGAGAAACTAGGGTTTTATCACTACAAAATATCTGGGCCATGCATGTAAATTATTTCACTTGGGTCTTCAAGGTTCTTGGAAATTTGGATGAATGCAAAAAATCTTGTGTAAATCCGTGCAAAGGTCTTCAAGATATGAATATTTTCATTTCGCGAGTTATATAGTCATTATATTGAGAAAACCTGCCTGAAGCCTTTAAAAATTAAATTGTTGTTGGTTGGTTAGGACACCCTATATTTAAGGACAAAAAGGGACATGATATTTTGTATGTCATATGCCTACCTTTTTCGAAACATTTCTAGCTATTCTAGTAGATGAAGAAGGAATTGTAAAAGTCGATGTTCCTTTTAGGAGAGCAAAATCAAAGTATAATGTTGAACAAGTAGGTGTAACTGTTGAGTTCTATGGTGGTAAACTTGATGGGGTTAGCTTTGGTGATCCTACTATAGTAAAAAAATAAGAATATTATTTTGATCCATAACATCTATGTTATTTTTTTTAGTTTATTTCTACTCTAGGTGAACGGACCGAATACTTATTCACTTGATAGATGATCCTTATAGAAAGATCAAATGGAAAAGACATTATAATATTGAATCTTTTTAGTTACTTCATTCCCTATTTCTAATGATTGTGATCATCCAGGAAATCAAAATCCACCGAGATCAAATAAAATGGTGGTGAATTGATCAAGGGATAATTTCTAAAAGTTCCCTAAACATCCCTAAATGGTGTCAATGTAGAAGATCATCTCGAGAGCTTTCCAACAACTATGAGAACGTGAAAAACGGAAATCGGGAGCTCTAGTTATGTCCGGTCAAAGTTCAGACAATGAGAAAGTCAACTCTAGTCAACTGGTCAATATTGGACTAATGGCACTGCGACACGTGGCGAAAAGGCAAAAGGGAGTTGTTTGTTGGTTTTTAATCACATGTCTTCGATGAGTGTAAAAATGGTGCACGGGAACAAGAGGCTCAACTTTTATTATGGAGGGGAGCCCGATCGCCGTGTGGACTATGGTATTATCACCAACGTGGTGGGTCCACAAGCCACCACGTGGCTTGCCACCACTCGTCGAATTCACTTGATTTGCCTTTCGTGAGACGATAAGTGGAATATACACTATTGACCGAGTTAATTATTTCCATACCATATTACATGGGTCGAAATTATATTTACTTAGTAAGTCTACTTTCCAAATGCCACGCGCGCACACACACACACACACACACATTAATGTTCAAACATTAGTATAAGCCACCAATATGCTATGCTTCCACATGGAGGAGAGAAGGTGGTGAAGCGGTTGTTGGGGCTTATGCCATGCGTGGTAAGATCCATGTAGAAAATGGAGGAGATAAGGTTTATTAAAACCTTCCCTAAGTCTAAGGCCGCAAAATGTGGGATAAATACCCACTTTACAATAAAAAACCACCCCCTTCACCCTAATCCGGAAATCCAACCGCTCTGATACCAAACTTGATCTGTGTTATGGAATTGTAATTTTTGGTAATCGGCCGTATCACAAAGTGACAGTTGAACACTAGCTTTCCATAATAGAATGGGTGTTATTGTCTAGTCAATTATTTGTGATGGCATTTACAGTGGGGTATGATAGTTCACAGTTGTATGCAGAGTTGACAGGGTTACAGTGTTTCAGTTGAACACTAGCTTAATTGGGTGTTATTATCTGATCGGTTATGTAATTAGCTAATCAACTATTTGCATTTTTATTAACCTATAATGCTATCTCTTCCTGCATTGCACAAACACATACAAGAATCTGTAATAATATTATAGGTTAATAAAAATGCAAATAGTTGATTAGCTAATTACATAACCAATCAGATAATAACACCCAATTAAGCTAGTGTTCAACTGAAACGCTGCAACCCTGTCAACTCTGCATACAACTGTGAACTGTCATACCCCACTGTAATGCCATCACAAATAACTGACCAGATAATAACACCCATTCTATTACGAAAAGATAGTGTTCAACTGTCACTTTGTGATACGGCCAATTACCAAAAATTACAATTCCATAACACAGATCAGTATACAAGACATCTAAACTACCCACAATTAGGCTATTGCCCACTGCCCATCTAAAACTGTAACAACTACAAGTATTCACTATCAGAATATAATAGACTATCAACACCCAAAAATAGCTATAGTCAATAGCTGAATCAACATGAATATGCCAAAACACTGTATCGCCATCACAAATAATAAGTCAGATAATAACACCCATCTATAACGGAAGCTAGTGTTCAACTGACACTTTGTGATTATGCTGATCACAACGGCAAGTTTCAAATTTAGACATGTTACTAATGCCTATCCTTGCATACTGTTTTCAACAATGGAACTACTAGCCAATATGAGAAAACAAAACATGAGTATGATGAACCTATCACTCAAATCTTCTCTTCAATTGTTTCCATTCATTTTCAAAGCTTAAATATCAACTTAGGAACAAATCCTTATCAATCAACAGGAATCCCTAAAATATAGCTCTGAATTTTTTTTTTCTTGCCTACTATCAACAATTTACTATAGTGCAAATATAAAGTTGAGGAGTGTTTTTTCCAACCAATCACTTGGGTTTTTCCATTTTGGTTGTTTTACCTTCTTAGTACCAAAATGAGTTTTATTTAGGTTTAGCTTGGCTGGTTTTACAATATTGTTCTTTTTACCAACTTCCCAATTTTGTTGTTTAGAAACAAACCAACAAACCTTAACATCATGACCATTCCTATTACAATGGGAACAAAATTTAACTTCCCTGTTTATAGGAGTTTTACCCATTTTACCATTCTCAGAACTCTGTCTACGAGAATGATTCCCCTGTTTAGGAGAGGAAACATTCTTGCCATTTCTCACCTTTCCTTGGTGAGATTGGTCTTTAGCACCTGTCTTATCATTCACAAAAGGCATTAACTTCTTAATCAAAATTTTCCTCTTCCAACAATATGCAACATAATGATTAGTACCTTCACAAAATGTGCAAGGGAAAGCATATTTCTGCTTAACAAAGCTATATTGTTCCAACTGAAAGAGTGTATTAGAAGTTTTAGGATTTGATTTTCCCTTAGTGCTATTTTTAGTGTAAGTGGGAGGAGGTGGAATCTGATTACCTCTTTTACCTATTTTCTTACAACTTTCATTGTTCCTCCTGATGGCAGAATCCTACAATTCTAGTGACATAGATCCTTGGCTGTTGGAAGCTTGTCTTCCTTCAGCTGCTTTTAAACTTTCTCCAATTTCCATTTTCCCACTAGAATAACCCAAACCTGCAAACCGAGGCTGATCCTCTACTTGTATTGGGTTAGCATCACCTTGTCCATTTTTACCAAGGCCCTTTCCGTTAAATCCCATCTTAACCATTAGTTTAGACCCAATTCCCTTAGTGTGTTTTTCAAATTGACCCAAAGGAATATCTGAAACTAAATGAGAGGAAGAATTAAAATGTGAACAACTTACAGTGCATTCTTCTGTCATAGTTCCTGCATCTGCTTTGGAAGGCATTTCCTTCTTGTGTTCACCTTGTTGCAGCTTTTCCAAGAGGGCATCCTTGGTTGTATTTCTTCTTGCAACTCTTTAACAAAGCCCATCAACTTCTTGCTCTCTTCAAGCATCTTGTTAACATACTCCTCTTTCTTGGTTATAGAGGATTGTGGCTCAGATTTAACCACGCTATTTCCTCTTCCAAGGAATAAAAATTATTTCTCAAGAAAGAGTTTTCTTCTTGGAGTTGGCGGTTTATGGCTTCAAGCTCATCCAGTTGCCCCTGTTTGGATGACTTGCCCATGATTCCCGGTTCCTGCAAACACAACCTGTACTTCCAAAACTACACACTGCAAAAGAAGATTAACAAGCCCAAAATGTCTGCACACTGAAGAATGAAATCAATATTGAAACTGAATCCAAATTTCCAAACACAATTAGAAGATAATCCGGCAATCCAACCGCTCTGATACCAAACTTGATCTGTGTTATGGAATTGTAATTTTTGGTAATCGGCCGTATCACAAAGTGACAATTGAACACTAGCTTTCTATAATAGAATGGGTGTTATTATCTGGTCAGTTATTTGTGATGGCATTACAGTGGGGTATGACAGTTCACAGTTGTATGCAGAGTTGACAGGGTTGCAGCGTTTCAGTTGAACACTAGCTTAATTGGGTGTTATTATCTGATCGGTTATGTAATTAGCTAATAAACTATTTTCATTTTTATTAACCTATAATGTTATTCCAGGTTCTTATATGTGTTTGTGTAATGCAGGAAGAGATAACATTATTTGTGGGTTGATACACAACTTTTTGTGGACAAAAAGCCTTCTCAGTAGGGAGGTGTGATCAGGGGATCATTTCTAAAAGTTCCCTAAACATTCCTAAATGGTGTCAGTGTAGAATATCATCTCTAGAGCTTTGCAATGACTATGAGAATGTGACAAACGAACATCAGGAGCTCTAGTTATGTCCGGTCAAAGTTCGGACAATGAGAAAGTCAACTCTAGTCAACTGGTCAATATTGGACTAATGGCACTGCGACACGTGGTGAAAAGGCAAAAGGGAGTTGTTTGTTGGTTTTCGATCACCGGTCTTCGACGAGCGTAAAAATGGTGCACGGGAACAAGAGGCTCAACTTTTATTACGAAGGGGAGCCCAGCCACCGTGTGGACTATGGTATTATCGCCAATGTGGTGGGTCCACAAGCCACCACGTGGCTTGTCACCACGTGGCTTGTCACCACGTGGCTTGTCACCACGTGGCTTGTCACCACTCGTCGAATTCTCTCGATTTTCCTATTGTGAGACGACAAGTGGAATATATACTATTGACCGAGTTAATTATTTCCATACCACATTACATGGGTCGAAATTATATTTACTTGGTAAGTCCACTTTCCAAATGCCATGCACGCACACACACACATGCACACACGCACATGCACACGCGCACACACACACACACACACACACACACACATGTTCAAACATTAGTATAAGCTGACAATATTCTATGCTTCCACGTGGAGGAGAGAAGGTGGTGAAGCGGTTGTTGGGGCTTATGCCATGCGTGGTAAGATCCATGTAGAAAATGGAGGAGATAAGGTTTATTAAAACCTTCCCTAAGTCTAAGGCCACAAAATGTGGGATAAATACCCACTTTACAATACAAAACCTCCCCCTTCACCCTAAGCCGCTCAAATTAGGATTTTATCCCATTTAAAATGCAAATCCGCCAAAAATGATGCTGCTGGGATCTGATCCCCCGAACTCATCGCTCCAAGACCAATCCTCTAACCAACTCGCCTAAGAAGGTCGCTTGGTTATAAAATGGGTCGCTTCAACTTATACAGGGGAGACAGGTCTGTGCAAAGCAACATAAGGACCAGTTTTCTGAAAACGCCATTTTTAAAGGCCTTTCACTCAGAATGGGAACTCGAAGTAAAAATATGAAATGAAGGAAATTCTGAGACAATTCCAACGATGTAATATTTGATATTTTTTGTTGAGTTTTAACCTATTTTTGAAAGCTCTTAATGCATTTTTAATAGGGATCTACAAGATAGCTAGTTGGAAAACACGAATTTCAATGCACTTCTGGTCTGAATTGTGACTTGGTGTAAACATGAAAAGTGTTCAGAATTCAGAGATGACATCAGATATATGATTTTTTTTCATAGAATATTTTTAAATATCCATTTTTAGGTGTTTTTCTAACACAATTTTAGGGAGATCACATTGTGAAAACACTGTAGGAGCCACAAATCGTTCTTGGGACAGTTTCTGCTATTTTTCAGAGTTCTTGGGACATTGATCAACTCATTTTCAGGTTGTGATTCATTATTGGTTGTTTGTAAGAGTTATTGTACTTAAATTTCAATATTATTAATGGATCGGTTCAATCCGAACTCGGGGACGTAGGAATTTCCGAACCTCGTAAACAATCTTGTTTGTTATCTGAATGTTTTCAGTTTTGATTATTTATTTGTTATTGCATGTTTTCCGCACTTCTATGGATGCATAATAATCAGAATTTAATCAATTTTGGGGGCTTAAAATACTTAAAATTGATTAAGAAATTCACGATCTTTGGAAACTTTTAAAAGTGAAAAAAATACAACACACGTTTTCAGATCATGAATGAAGTAAACCAAAGTCATCGTTTTATAGCTATTTGACTCCAACTTTTGTTATTATAGAAGTTGTTTCACTCGGAATGACTCGTTCCTATAGAAACAGATAAGAGTTAGGTGCTAGGAGGAATACCTGTAGAATGTCGAGATGGTGTGCGCGTACCGTAGAGAAAGATCAGGTTGACTGTGGAGAACTCCTTTTTGTCTTGGAAGGACTACCTGCAAATAAGAACACAAGACCACAAGATTTTGATTAAACAATAAATGAGGAAACTGCCTTGGGCCCAGGAAATATAAAACTTCCTTTCGAAGGTGGTCAGTTTCCCTGCTAATATGAATTAACACAAAAGACTGCAAAATATCAATTAAATTGTTTCGTTGAACTGGGTAGGGGAAAAGCTGGTTTTCTGGTTTTGTGGTTTTGATCAGAGGAACCGATACCAGTTTCTGGTAACTGCCGTCGGTTGGGTCTAGGACCTGTAGGTTGAACTGGGTAGGGGAAAGGCTGGTTTTCTGGTTTTGATCAGAGGAACCGATGGCGGTTACTGATAGCCGATGCCGGTTACTGATAACCGATACCGGTGGGTTCTAGGATCTTCTTAGTAGCTATGGTGTTTTGTAAGGCTGGTTTATGGATGATATTAGGAAATGGGATGATTAGAAGCAAAAGAATAACAGTTAGATGCAATGACACGTTGGGTAGTAGATTCAGAGACGGATTTAGGAGGACTGAAATTCACAGAGCATAAGAAATGTTATAACAGAGGACATGCAAGATGTGACTTACTGGTTTTGACAAAGATGCAAGTTGATCTCCTTGGTTGTAAACACTTCTGGTATTTCCACTCGTCTCTGCTCTGTCAAGTGAAGATCTGGACTCTGTTCCTCGCTCGCAATGCTCTCTGTTGATCCAGAAATCCTTTGACTGATCTCCAAAAATGAAATTCCGATCCGTTGTTTTGGTTTGGGGAGCCCATTTACAGGGAACCGATGGCGGTTGCGTAACCGACGGCGGTCGAGTAGGAACCGGCATCGGTAAGGAAAAAGTAGGCTATTTTTAGTAAAATAGCCCACCTTCCCTGCTTTTCTCCCGAGAGATCAGTTGCGGGCTTGGTCAAGTGGCTAGAAGGTCGGTTTTGGGTGCGAGTAAGGAGGCATTAGTTATGGATGTGAGTCTAGACCAAGTCATGGGTCTTAATTAGGTTAGTTTAGGGTTAGGGCTAGGTCATGATGAGGTGGCAAAATGAGGTGGCAGGTGAGGTGATGTGGATTTATCACTTACAAGGTAATTAATAAATAATTGTGCAAGGTTTAGGTAATGAGGTTAGGTTGCGAAATGGGATGCGGGTCACAAGGGGTCGTAAGACACGAATTTGGTGTCTACATTAGCCCCTTATTGTCATGTAGCTTGTTCTGTAAAGCTGCGCGGACAATAATATGAAGTGGTTTCTCATGTTAAGGATATAGGTAATCCCCCTCAAATCTATCGCAGATTGAGTGAACGGGAAATCAGGGATAGGGTTGATAAAGGGTACATGTTGTAGAGAGGATGGTAAGGTGGTGGGGTAGGTCCAAGGAAGCAGACGCATGTTGAAATGCAATAGTACGACGAGGGTACATGATTTGACAAGCAAACCAGCAATGTGTAGGCAAAGGTCGATAGTTTATCCAAACAAGGGTGATATAATCCTGGTATCCAAGGCATAGGAAGTAGCTCCAGGGTATATAACAGGTGAGGTACAGGAACGTTTAGGCATGTTCGGCAGTACCAAATGGTTGGTTTGGTTGAGATAAACGTCACGGTCTAGGTCTAGGCAAAGTTGGTCGACAGATCAAGTCAAGGACCCTAATCATGCTAAAACACGAACAGGTGAGCTCGATTGAACAAAAGGTACATGATGGATGGATAAAATAAAACGTTGATTGTGGGTATGGTATTGAAGTGATACGGCCTTGGGTCGGGCCAAGTTGTTGGGTTGCGGCCTTGGGTCGGGCCAGAAGGGTAAAGGGAGGCCTTGGGTCGGGCCAAATAGTGAGGGCGAGGCCTTGGGTCGGGCCAAATTGGTAGGGCGAGGCCTTGGGTTGGGCCAAATGGGTAGGGCGAGGCCTTGGGTCGGGCCGAATAGGTAGGTTGAGGCCTTGGGTCGGGCCGAATAGGTAGGTTGGCCTTAGGTCGGCCGAATAGGTAGGTTGAGGCCTTAGGTCGGGCCGAATAGGTAGGTTGAGGCCTTAGGTCGGGGCCGAATAGGTAGGTTGAGGCCTTAGGTCGGGCCGAATAGGTAGGTTGAGGCCGTAGGTCGGGCCAATAGGTAGGTTGAGGCCTTAGGTCGGGCCGAATAGGTAGGTTGAGGCCTTAGGTCGGGCCGATTGGTAGGTTGAGGCCTTAGGTCGGGCCGAATGGGTAGGTTGAGGCCTTAGGTCGGGCCGATTGGTAGGTTGAGGCCTTGGGTCAGGCCAAATTGGTAGGGCGAGGCCTTGGGTCGGGCCAAATGGGTAGGGCGAGGCCTTGGGTCAGGCCAAATTGGTAGGGCAAGGCCTTGGGTCGGGCCAAATTGGTAGGGCGAGGCCTTGGGTCAGGCCAAATGGGTAGGGCGAGGCCTTGGGTCGGGCCGAATAGGTAGGGCGAGGCCTTGGGTCGGGCCGAATAGGTAGGTTGAGGCCTTGGGTCGGGCCGAATAGGTAGGTTGAGGCCTTAGGTCAGGCCGAATAGGTAAGTTGAGGCCGCAGGTCAGGCCAAATAGGTAAGTTGAGGCCGCAGGTCAGGCCGAATAGGTAGGTTGAGGCCTTAGGTCAGGCCGGACAAGTGAACAAATGGTGTGCAGCAAAGGTGGATAGAGGCGATATTGGTGAAAAAGAGGCAAGGAGTAAATAAGGGCAAAGAATGGGGTGAAAGTTGGGTAGAGAACCGATGTCGATTCTGCATGACCGATATCGGTTAAGGGACCGATACCGGTTCCTTAGGGCAAAATGAAACCGATATCGGTGAAAGGCGAAAAACCTATAAAAAGAAAAATACGGCTTGTCATTGTCACTTTTGTTATTTGCAAACCAAATCGACTTGTCTGACGTGGAGAGTTGAGATTAGAGGCTTGATTGAGTGAGGTGGAGCTATTGTATTGGCGGAGAGAGTTGATAGTGGGCCCGATTAAGGAGGAGGCAGCAGTTGATTGGCCGGGGACCCAGCAGATCAGGATTGGAGCCATGGCACAGGCAGGAGGAGCTGGAGGGGCTGGACCAGCTGGACCGCCACCACCCATCCCACCACGACGACGTGTCGTCGTTCGGGTAGATTCGAAACTCTTTAATTTGGTGATTTGGTTGTATTATGCTAAATTGGGGGTTTGGGTAGGAATTAACCTTTTTTAGGAAATAATGAGAAAATGGAAATGATTTGAAAAAGGGAGAGGGTAGATAGGCTAGATAGGCTAAGGTGGGTAGGTGGGTAAGTTTTTAGGGTATTTGGGTGGGTAGATGGGTAGAAATAGGTAAAAAATGGGTTTTGGGGGCCGCGCGGGGGTTCGGCTCCGGGAGAAGACAGTGACCGATGTCGGTCACTAAGCGACCGGCATCGATCGCAAAATTTTAGGGAAAGGGAGTGTTGTTGGTGACCGGCGTCGGTCATGTATCGGCCGGCGTCGGTGGCTTGTGGGTTGTGTGGGTGGGTTGGTTGTTTTGGGTTTTTGGGTTGGGTGTGGGTGGGTGTGGTTGTTTTGGGTTTTTGGGTTGGGTTGTGGGTGGGTTTCTGTGGGGGTGTGGGTTAGGTTGGGTTGGGTTGTGGTGTGGGTTGGGTTGGGTTGGAGTTGGAGGTGGAGAAGGGTTTGTGTGGGGGTTGGGTTAGGGGTGGAGAAGGGTTTGGTGTAGGGTTGGGTTGGGTTTTGGGTTGGGTTTGAGAGGTGGGAGAAGGGTTTGGTGTAGGGTTGGGTTTTGGGTTTTTGGGTTGGGTTGTGGGTCGGTGTGGGTGTTGGGTTGGGGGTTTTTGTGTGGGAGTTGGTTTTGTGTTGGGGTTGGTTTTGTGTTGGGGTTGGGTTGCATGTGTTTTGTTTGGGTTTTGTTTTTGTTGGTTTTGGGTGGGATGGTTTTGGGTTTTTAGGGTGGTAGGTTGCTAGAGGGGGGTGGTAGAGAGTCAGGGGTATGGTCGGGGGGATAAAAAAGGGTGTTTAGATGATAAAGTAGATGTTGTAATAAAGAGTAGGTCTAAGGATGTGGGTTGGTTTTGCAGGCACGTCAGCAGTTGATGATGCGGGATAGGATGCCCCCGCTGTTGGTGCGGATGAGGCCACACGTATCTGCGGCTCATTGGGCCATCATGCGCGAGGTGGGACTCGGTGGAGTCCAGAGGTACAGAGCGATAGAGAGAGATCACAGCCTGATGGTCGCCCTCATCGAGAGATGGGATCCGGCGACCAATGTGTTCCATCTCCCGACTGGGGAGATGACCGTCACATTGGAGGATGTGTATCGCATCCTTCGGTTACCTATCGAGGGAGAGGCAGTCTTCCAGGTAGATTCAGAGACTACCATGGACAGCATACTGCAGGTTTTTGGGGATGCAGCCGCGCTACTGACCTACCATAGCGCGAGTATCGGGTACGGTGACATGTACCGTGTGCATCGACACGAGACACGACTGGCTGTGTTGATGATGGTTGGGATCACCTGCTTCACCCTCCCGGACTCAGAGGGAGGCCGCTTCCCACGAGCATTGATGGGGGTGCTGCTTGAGATGGTGGAGGAGCACACCTGTTACGCCTGGGCACCAGTATATCTGGTGCAATTGTACAGGGAGCTATGGGGCTATCGCCGGAGGAGGTGATTCGGTATTTGCTCTACATTTTTGTTGCATTGTTGGGCATACGAGCACATCGTATGTATCAGGCCAGTAGGGTTACCCCAGCAGCCAGGGCCACAGGTCATATACCGATATGGCTTTCAGAGGTGGTTGGGGGTCGTGGGCCAGCCACGAGCAGTTGTTGCAGGTCGGGATGTGGCATACTATAGACATTTGCTAGAGGGCCTTACAGCAGTAGACATTATATGGAGACCCTACAGAGGTCACCACCTTGGCAGAGGAGCCCGCTTACAGTTGCGCCTAATCCAGTACACATTCTGGATAGCAGGACGGAGGCCAGGAGAGTACGAGTGGATACCCCTGGAGAGGGTACGCAGGCAGATGGGGCTGCGACAGGACGAGCCACCTCCCTTCCCTCAGTACAGGAGGGATGATGTAGAGGCCCCACTGCCTGCACCACAACCTTTGGATCCAGATTGGGTAGCAGAGAGGCCAGCAGGTGAGGGTGTAGATGATGCTGGGTGCAAGGGAGCATACAGGGTGTGGTGGGCTGGGCAGAGAGTAGCCAGGATAGTATCGCCTGCACAGCCAGACTTGGCTACAGTTATAGGAGAGAGAGATCAGCTCAGGGGTCAGGTGCAGCTCTTACAGGGGCAGCTAGCTGTGGCACAGGCACAGATAGGTGTCTTACAGGGGCAGCTAGCCCAGGCTCAGGCAGCATCACCACCAGCACCACAGCCACAGGTGCAGGTACAGGCAGCAGCATAGGTACCGGCACCACCGCGGCCACAGGTACCACCAGCAGCACTAGCACAGGCGCAGGGGGCATTGGTGTTAGGTGCCAGGGGACCAGCCCCAGCTCCTTCAGTGGCTCGAGAGCGCTATATGGAGGTTAGAGCAGAGGCTCGATATTATCAGGATATTCTTGATGGTACTGGAGTCGAGTATCAGGCTTATGCAGCACATAGGGCAGAGACCTCTCACAGCCAGAGATCTCAGGGAGGTGCAGCCACAGCTGGCGTGTCCGTGACGGGCAGGAGGCGAGAGGCACCACAGGGACCAGCGGGGAGAGGTGCCGAGGGTGGTGGGGAGAGCTGAGAGATCCCAGACATGGTTGTTGTATTTTAGAGATGGGCACCGGTCTGCGAACTGGGTGTATTGATAGAGGCCTGCGTGCCTATGTATTATTCATGTATTCATTCATTCATTTATTGTATACCGGCCTGCGAGCCGAGTAGGGGTTGTATAGTGGATACCGGTCTGCGAGCCGAGTATATAGCTATTTTTGATACGAGGGACCGGCCTGCGAGCCGAGTCGAGATTTTTTGATAGTTATTGCGGCCTGCGTGCCGGCTTTGTTGTATGATGAGATCACAGAGGCCCCGATGTAGGGCACATTGTATTTTTGAAAACTTGTATATATATATATATATATATATATATATATATATATATATATATATATATATATATATATATATATATATATATATATATATATAGACGATGTTTTGATCCACATGCAGTGTTCAAAATGTGTTTAAATATTTGGTTAATGGCTGGTAATATATAGAATGTGTGATGAGTTTAATTGACATGTTGATAGATGGATGATGCTGATGTTTTTGTTTTTTTGTACGTATATATGAATGTCAGGTTATGTGATGAATTGGTGGTTTTGTGACATTGTGATATATGTAACTGATGAGTTGGATCCAAATGATGTATAGATTGATAGTTTCTTGATATCCGTAGTTGATGGTTTGTGTATTTGTATAAAATAAATGATGTTAATGAGATTGTAATGCTATGTGTGGTGGATGAACAAATGTGGTAAATGGTGTTGTTATGCAGGAAAAGAGGCGGGCATGACAAAAATTTAGGTGATAAATGAAGAAAAGAACGCTGTTGAGAAAAGATAGGTGTGTAACCGATATCGGTTAAGGAACCGATATCGGTAGCTGATAGACCGATATCGGTTAAGTAACTGATACCGGTTATTTAGGTATGGGCTTTTCTAAAAATAGAAAAGCTAGGGTGGCAACTTAAGTTTTAATTTTAGAGCCATGCAAGAGGTTAAATACGTGAACGTGACGCTTTTTGACGACTGAGACAGATATTTGCATGAGAGATTTGAGTGATAAGGAGAAAAGAGATAGGAAAGGTGAATGCGATTTGAGATTCAGAAAGTAGAAAGGTGAATTTGAAAAGAGTGGTGATAATGGCAGGACGAGGAGAAACATCCAGCAGGTAGGGACAAGAGAGACAAGGGCCACCTCAAGCTACTGCAACCCCAGAGGTAAATGTTTTGGTTGTGATTTGATTTCTGCATGTTTTGAAAAAAGGATAAAGAGGAATGTGATGAAATAGAAATACACAAAAATATTTATATTTACCACACATGATAGGTTATGGTAGGGGATGGTCGAGCTAACCTTGGGAGACCCCATGTCTCCGACGTGCTGCCTACATAGCCCATTGCACAAAGCAAGGAGGGGCCTCAGACCGATGTAGTTCTCCCTTAGGATCAGGGAGAGGCGAATTTAGGCAATTTAGTACGGTTTAGGCAATTGGTTGGTTGGTAAAAATATTAAGATTGGTAAAGGTAAGGTTGATGGTGTTGGTAATGAATTGGTGATGTAAAAGGTATAAGGGAAGCGAAAGTTAGCCTACCCAAGTAGAAGGGAACCATGTCCTGATTAAGGTCAACACACAATCCTAGATGCAAGGAAAAGTAGAAAGAGTGCTCCGTAGGTGAAAAGAGCTAAACAAACCACACAACGTAGAACGAGCTTGGAGCCCAAAGTCCTGTGCATAGATGAGAAGTCAATAGGTGAAAAGAGTTTTATGATGACAACCTATCAGGTGTACGTTACGTCCCTTGAGTTGAAACAAATGGTGAGGTGAGGTGGATGATATAGCTGAGGTACGGTGAACTTATTACAAAGTGAGTGTTCTGACGGAAGAGAACCTACCCTAAATAGACAAGTCCATGACTCAAAAGTTCTTTTGAATGGGGATTTTATTTTATTGAATATAGACTGATCGATGCGGGAAGTCTACAAGGGATATTGATTGTATTATTCTTGAGGTCTTCACGAAGCTGATCGATGCGAGAAGCTTCTGCTAGAGGCTGACTGTGTATAGCTGTCCTTCGAGGGAGCAGTCTATTTATAGTAGCAGATATGATTTTAGTGCATAGCTGTCCTTCAAGGGAGCAGTCTATAGAGAGTAGCAGCAATAATTTGGCATATAGCTGTCCTTCGAGGGAGCAGTCTATATTTTATTTAGATGACTAGATGTTCTTTTTAGCGTGAAGCATCTAGTTTAGTAGGAAGTTTGAATCAAGAAAATCCCATAAGAATACGGCTTATCTTAACTCGTTGAAGTCATGGACTAGACTAAAAAGGGGAAGGCATCGTTAAGGGGAGGTGAGGGGTGAGCTTGATTTTATTTCGAGATGTAGGAAACAAGTGCATGTGGTGGTATGGGAGCTCAAGGGACGAGTAGTAGGCGGATAAGAAGTGATATAACACTAATTTCAACAATAGAATGGTCGAAGATGCAAGGCATTAAGGGGCTTAGGCTCAGGTTTACCATTAAGCGAAGCTAAACGATAAGTACCAGATCCATAGGTGTGAGTGATTATATAAGGCCCAATCCAATTGGGAGCAAATTTTCCACGTTTGCTCTTTTCTAGTTTGGTTACATGTTGATTCTCTTTGAGGACAAGATCACCAACCTTAAAGGTACGCTCATGAAGTCGCTTATCATAAGCACGTTTAATGTGTTTTTGATAGATTTGAAGGTGATCAAGAGCTGTAAGACGGCGTTCGTCAAGAAGCTCCAATTGGGCTAACCGCTCTTGGCGGAAATCATCGTTGGTGAGAATATCCTGAAGAGATATTCTAAGGGAGGGTATTTTTATTTCGAGAGGCAAAACAGCCTCGGTACCGTATACCAAAGAAAAAGGTGTGGCATTAGTAGAGGTATGAATGCTAGTACGATAAGCCCAAAGGGCAAAGGGAATGTGATTGTGCCAATTTTTGCCGGAGTCATTGACAACTTTCATGAGGATTTTGGTTAGGGTTTTATTAGAAGATTCAGCCTGACCATTGGCCTGTGGATAGTAGGGTGATGAGAAACTAAGTTTGATACCAAAGTTGTCACAAAGGTCTTGTAACAACTTGTTTTTAAAAGATTTACCATTATCTGTTATTAGGCGATGAGGAATACCAAAACGACAGATAATGTGATGGTTAATGAATTCGACAATTTTTTCTTTTTTGATTGAAATGAGTGGAATAGCCTCCACCCATTTTGTGTAATATTCGGTCGCTGTGATTATCCAACGGTGACGTTGTGAAGAGGTCGGGTGAATCTCACCAATAAGGTCTAAACCCCATTGTGAGAAGGGCCAAAGATCTCGAGCGACTTGGAGCGGGTGGCTAGGAGTATGTTGAAGGTTGGCATGTTGCTGACACATAACACAACGCTTAACATATTCGTAGCAGTCGTTATTGAGAGTAGGCCAATAATAACCAAGGCGAAGGATTTGTTTGGCCACGGCAAGGCCGCTAAAAATGTCCACCACAAATACCGTCATGGACCTGTTGGATGGTATGAGTGGCCTCCGCGTCAGTTAGACAGCAAAGGAGGATGCTATCAAAGCCACGTTTATAGAGGAGCCCCCCCATGACAACATAACGTGAAACACTGTTTAAGAAACGAGCATGTTTGCCAGTTACTAGTAAGATCAGGTGGGAGGACAGAAGATTGTAAGGTAGTCGTGAAATTGGTGGTACCAGGTATCCTGTGAATTAGTAGACACAGTATTTATCATACAAACTACCAGGGTTTGAATAGGAATGGGGCAAAAATTTGTTGGACCACGACGAATAATTCAGAGTCAGTTGGCGCGGCGGGAATTTGACGAGGCTAAGCAAGCCATAGTATCCGCAAATTTGTTAGTGGAGCGGGGAATGGTTTGTATAGAATAGTGAGTAAATAAGGCTAGAAGTGAATCCATGTAGTGTTTGTATTTTTGAAGTTCCTCATTTTTGCATTGGTAGACGCCCATAACTTGATTGACTACCAATTGAGAGTCGCCAAAAATGTTGATAGATTTGATGCCTAAGTGTAACGCAACTTGGAGACCCCAGAACAAGGGCCTCGTATTCTGCTGTATTATTAGTGCAAGGGAAATCAAGCCGGAATGAAAGAGGCATAGGTTCAGCGTCGAGAGGAATGAGAACAATGCCGGCTCCTCCGCCGCGCTGGCATTTAGATCCATCGAAGAAGAGGGTCATTTGATACAACTCTTCCCGGAGTGAAAGAGTGGCGATGAGTTCGTCGGGGAAGGTAAAATTGGTAAATTGTTCCCCAGGTAAAGGGGCCTCCGCAAGTTGGTCTGCAAGAGTTTGTCCTTTGATTGACTTCTGTTGTACGAATTCAAGGTCAAGGTCAGCGAGGAGCATAAGCCATCGAGTGATACATTGGTTTAGATGTGGTTTGGCGTACATATAATGAATGGGGTCTGTGTTGGTGATGACAAAAGTTTTGTGATTCAGGAGGTAATGTCGGAGTTTGGTGGCTACAAATGATAGGGCAAGGCACAATTTTTCTACATGTGTATACCTAGTCTCATAATCCACGAGGGTACGACTTATATAATAAACGGCCTGTTCTTGTCGTGCCGAATCCCGATGTGTGAGCATAACACCTATAGCATGGTCAGTGGTGGAAAGATAAAGGTAGAAAGGGTGGTCGTCCTGGGGTGGGATAAGCACGGGTGGCTGTAAGAGATAGGATTTGAGAGCTTCGAAGGCTTGGTGACACTCCTCACTCCATTGAAAGGCAATGTCCTTTTTAAGAAGGTGATGAAAAGGTTGACACCGATCCGAGAGTTGGGAGATGAAACGTCGGATAGATTGGAGCTTACCTTGTAAACTACGCAATTGTTTGAGATTGGGTGGGGGCATTTCTAGGATAGCTTTGACTTTAGATGGATTGACCTCAATGCCACGCAAAGAGACGATAAAGCCAAGAAGTTTTCCCAAAAGAACACCAAAGACACATTTCTTTGGTTGAAGGCGGACAGAATATTGTAACAGGCGGTCAAAAATAATGGTTAAAACATCGAGATGTTCACTACGATGTTTAGACTTGCCGAGAAGATCGTCGACATAATCTTCAAGGATAGTGTGCATAATGTCATGAAAAATGTAGGTCATAGCCCGCTGATAGGTAGCACCAGCATTCTTAAGGCCAAATGGCATGACACGATAATAGAAGGTTCCCCAAGGAGTTATGAAGGTAGTTTTGTGTTGATCGGCAGGGGCAACCAAAATTTGGTTGTATCCTGAAAAGCCATCCATGAGAGAGAGCATCTCATGACCTGCAGTTAGATCAACAAGTTGGTCAATGCTAGGTAAGGGGAAGTCATCCTTAGGGCAAGCGAGGTTAAGATCCTGAAAATCTGTGCATATCCGAAGTCCCCCTGTCGCTTTAGTGACAGGTACGATGTTAGAAATCCATTGAGGATAGTCAATAGGCAAGATGAAGGAAACTGAAAGGATTCGTTGGAGCTCCTCTTTGACCAAGAGAGCAATGCGTGGATGCATTTTTCTCAATTTCTGTTTGACTGGTTTGGAATCAGGGTTTAGGGTGATGTTATGGATGGCAATGGTAGGATCAATTCCTGGCATGTCAGCGTAAGACCATGCGAAAGCTTGGTTGCGAGCACGGAGAAAGGTAGTAAAGGCGGCTTGTTCTGATGTGTTAAGGGATTGTCCAATCTTCACAATGTGAGGATCCTCCTTCGTGTGGATGTTGATTTCTATGGTAGATTCATTCAGCATGGTTTGAGTTTCAGATGGTAAGGCTCGTTGAATATAAGAATCATCCGCGCCAAGGTAAGTGAGGATGGAGTCGTCATCCTGGCATTCAACAACATTAATCAAAGGCGAATCCTCTTCGATCATGTCTGGATACAGAAGGGGAAGAGAAGATGGGTCCTCATTATCGCGTTGATAAGTGAGAGGACCTATGAAGATAGCATTTATGAAAAAAAAAAGTTAGGAGGGATGGATTCAGGGTCTATAGATTGTGTGGGTGATGATGGCAAAGTGGGTGATGATGATTTGGTAGGGGTGACATCTTCTTCTTCTAGGATACAGCTGACAGGAGGTGTCTCTTGTGTAGGTGTTTCGGGAAAACCGAGACCACTACGATCATTATGTTTACGGGTAGTCACGGGAATGAGTGTATGTCGGCCTTGTTCGTAAAGGCCAAAACCAAAGCCTTTCCACGCACAGCGAGTCAAGAAGGTGAGGGCGAAACGATGATTTGTCAAGTATTGAAAATCGGATTGGAAGGGAACCACACCAAGAGGAGGTTCAGGGGTAATGGAGGATGCGTCAACACCCCCATACGTTAGGTTAGTGCGGTAATGGGGTGGTCCGTAAGAGATTACCTCCCCCACGTGACGGTCGTAGGTGGGATGTGCATGTAATTGTCCGTACTCCTGTGGGGTAGGGAAAGAACTAACGTTATATAGGCGGTACTCCCCCAGTGTAAGGCGCTGAAAAAAATCTACTAAGGGGTCGGAGGTTGGAATGTTAGCTGTGGGAAGGGAAGTGGTTTTTGCGATGGTGGTTTCATCAGTTGAAGGCGTAGGCGCGGTTGAGGTGGATGGTTGAGGTACATTTGAAGAGGATGGTTGGGTTGAATGTATGGGTGTCTTGATTGGTATAAGCACATCGTTAGGGCGGTATAACATATTGCAGGTTTTAAAGGGGGGAGGGTCAGCTTTTACGGTGTAGGACTTCCCCTCGTACTCAAATTTTATGCATCTATGTAATGTTGAGGGAACGCATCCCATGGCTCAGATCCAAGGACGACCCAGCAATATATTATATTGGAACTCTCCCTCCAAGACATAGAAGAGTTCGGGTAAAGTACGTGGTCCTACCCGAATGTTGAGGATCACGGTGCCTAAGGTAGAAGTAATAGCATTATTGAATGACCGCAACATGATGGGGTTGGCACACATGCAACTAGAAGGGATATTCATTTGTTGGAAGGCTTTTGAAGAGATGATGTCTAGGCTAGCACCCCCGTCAATCATAACACGACGTACCCGAATGTCCCGGATGTAAGCTGAGATGAAAAGAGCAGGGTCAGGATCTTCTGTACCAAAGTCAACAATTTCGTCTTCAGAGAAACTGACTGCAGCAGCTTGTTGTACAGAGACAGAAGTGGTTGGGGGCAGTGGGGTTGTTTGGTGAGAGAAGCAACGTGATTGGGTGTTAGAATGGAGGCGACAGGCAGGGTTTCATTAGGTAAAACCTCTATCCCTTGAAGGATCTCAATGAGAGCTTGTCGATGAGATTCAGAAGTCTGAATGAGATCATACAGTGTCATTTTTACGGGTGATTGGTGAAGCTGTTTAATCATATTTCGGTGGGCAATGCCATTAGAGACGGGATAGGCGGGTCCGCGAATGACCACTTTAGGCGGTGGTGCAATCGGGATGTTTGACGGAGAAAGAGATGCCGCAGGTGTGTTTTCTTTTGCTTTCCCATTGTTTTTCTGACCTCGAGTAGCGATACTAATCATATTAATCTCGTAGACCTGAGATGAGGAAGATGGTTGGGATAACTCATGGTCTTCAAGAGGTGGGGTTGTAATAATGATAGATTTTGGTGAGGCGGGGACAGATGGTATAGGAGAGGGAATGGAAACTAAAGGTCTCTCCCTTCGTAAGTTGTCTTTCTTAATCTTTCTATCCGGGAGAGGTGACTGACGAAGGATGGTTTTTAGAGCTTTGCATCCCTCCACATCATGTCCTGGTGTGCGGTGATAAGCGCAGATTTTAGACCTCATCGTAACCCATAGGTCGGGGTTGAGACAGGTCATAAGGTCTAAGTGGAGGTAGGGAAATGGTCGCATTCTCCACCAACATAGCAAGGATTTTGGCGTAAGATCCTTTGAGTGGGTCAAAATCGGAAGAGGATGAGGGTATTGGCTGTGCGGGTTTTGGTAATGTTGGGCGTGGTTGGTTCGCATGGGTGGTGGTTTAGCCGAGGGGGTGTTGATACGTGGTTTTCACTAACGTGATTTCTTTGGCGCAGAAGCTATGTTGGATGATGAGGCCGCAGATGATGTGGTATCAGAAAACAACCACGGGTAAATAGGAGTGACCGAAAACAAATCTTTTGATGATGGAATTTGTTAGGGTTGATAGGTGGACAGGATACGCGGAGTGACGGTGTTGCTATACCCTGGAATTTCTGTATGGGTGCGGAAGGCGTAGGTTGTTTTGAAGAAAACGTAGGAGGTATGATATATTGATGTAAGGTAGAGGGATGGGGTCCCAATATGGAAGGTAGGTATGATGATGATGGTTTTGATTGTGATAGGGGCACGGATTGAGTTTGTCTCCTAGGTGGCGGGACGGATTTATTTTTGGATAGATCGATTCGCTTAGGCGGGTGCGTTAGACTGGGCATTGGTGAGGTCCCAAGCATAGGGGAAGTTCCGGTTAAGTTGATAGAAGTGGATGGGGCATTTGGTAGAGGTGAGGGGGGTGAAGGTGAGAACAGGGGCATTTTAAGCTTCTGTAAACACTTCGGGTATATGGTGGAGACATCAGGATCAGTCATTTACATTTGAGTAGAAAAAGGGGTACTCAAACGTTCCCATAGGGCCTGTCTATCTTCTGTGGAATGACAGTCCTCACGTGTGAATATGAAATTTTGTACAGAAGAACGACGGGTTTGTGATTCCAGTCCACTGTGGGTGTGGACACAGGAGGTAGATGAAGGTACTGTATCAATAGATGTTAAGAGGTCAACCGGTCGTTGAAAAGATTTAGGCGATGAGGGACTAATAGGTAGGAGGGCGTGTTTGAGGGGATCTGTCATGTTTAAAGAATGTGGTGATGTCAGTGTAAGAGATTTCTCGTCTAAGGATGTCAAAAGGAGTGGCGGAGCCTTCCTCTTGTGCAGTAAGAGCGGTTAGAAGGGGACGTTTGGGAAATAGATAACTTAGATAACATCCGCTCACAGTCTTGTAGGGATGTGGTGTAAGAAGACTCATCGATGAGAAGAGAAGTCCGGGGTAGTTAACCTCTTTTATGGTGTAAGGAATGATTCACTTTGGCTTGATGGTGGTGAAGGAGGTCAGACTCCTGTGTTGGTGGAGAGGCTTGATTCAAAATTTTTTCAATAGAGGCTTTGGCTGAGAATCGAAGAGCTGCATGGATCTCATGAACACTCTCCTCAGGTAAGATCTCTTGGTTACGTTACTGTTGGACGAAGTGTTTCGGGAATGGCTTGTTGAAAATTTTTAGATTTCGGTTGGCAGGGGCATTAGGATTATCGAGGGTTATATCCCCCGCATCAACCATTTCCTGCACTATGTTTTTCAACATCTTGCAGTTTTCAGGACTATGTCCTTTGACGGCTGTGAAAGTTACAAAGTCATTTTCTTTGTACCAGGAAAGGTATTGCGTGGGTGGAGTCAAACCCAGAGTGAGGTTTAACAGGGGCAAGGTGATAGCCCCAGCTTTGAGCAATTTTTCAAGATCACACCATATGTTTCTCCCAAGGGGGAGGGATTTGATGGGTTTCTGCTTTATACTTATAAGTGGTTTTTGTGGGGTATTCTACGGTGGTTGGGATTTGACCATTAACCGGCTGGACACTCCTTTTGATTTAGAAGGAAGTGGACGGTGTGAGGGTGTGGTGGGTGTGGCTTGTTGGTAGAATCTGGATTTGGAAATTGGGGTTTTTTTGTTACGCAACCCGCAATTCCTCTTCTTCAAGGCTTGAATTTTCTAGTTTCCGAGCCAGTAAAGGCCCGTCGAATGTGCGGAAAGTTTGAATTTGAAGAGTCGGAAAATGTGCTTAGCACATGCCCACGTGAAAAGTTTGATAGTTCAGCTTGAGGCAAGGCATATGTAAGTTGGTTGATAAGGCCGCGCCATCGTCCCACGAAATCTGTGATAGATTCGTCTTCGAATTGTCGGATGGCATAAAGGTCGGTGATAGATACTTTCTTGGCAATGTTAATGGAGAAATGATCCAAGAAAGATTGGGCTAGTTGGTTAAAAGAGAAGATCGAGTATTGGGTTAAAGCACTGTACCACTCCAAGGCGGGTCCTGATAAGGACATGGGGAAGGTGCGGAGTAACAAGGCGTCATCATGGGCAATCAAATAACAAGCATGTCTAAATGATCGCAAGTGTTGTTGAGGATCCTCTTTACTATTAAAACGAGTAAATTTCAGAAACTCCCATTGAGGAGGATATGAATGAAGGGGAACAGTAGGGTGAATAGGCTCCCGATAAACTTGTTCGTATGTCAAGGCGCTACGACTTCCCGAAACCGAAGCCTCCAGATTTTGCATTTTGTCCATCATTTGTTTAATGAAATCTGTGGTTGGATGAGATGATGGTGCGGTTGTGGTAAACGAAGGCAAGTTGGACCAAGGGCTTCCGCTGGACAATGGTGGGGCTAAGTGTTGATAAGGTATGGAGGATGAGTATGTTAGAGCAACAGAATAGGGATGTCCCATATAAGGTGTTGAGGTTACTGGATACGTGTATGGGAATGAAAAGGTAGGCGGAGCTTGAGAAGGAAAGCTCGTGTGAATAGGTGGCAAAGAGTAAGTCATGAATGGAGTGGTCTGAAAGAGAGATGAGGTAGGGGCAGTTGGTGGTAACGATACGTGGGGTCCAAGATTAACCAAAGGAAAGCTAATCGGGGTCGTATGAACCTCTGAAGCTGTCGGATTGGGAGACGGGGCTAGAGATGCAGGAAGTAAGGTAGTGTTATCAGGAGGAGTGGGAGCTAAATGAGCAGCTATACTAATAGGCATGCCAATAAGGAGCTGACCATCAGGCGTACGGTCAGGGGCATGAGACAAATAGTATTGTACAGTGCTGGGATTAGCATCCAGAAATTTGGAAAAGTCCTTGTCTCCTACAGGAATTTGGGGGATCTCACTGGTGTCCGTAGGGTTCCTTATAGAATGTGAAGGGGGTGATTCAGGAAAAGACACAGAGCAGGCATGTGAAACCATGGCGATGGCTTGCTTCCGAGTGATGACAACCATGGACAAGAACACACAGGAAAGTTTCAATCTATCAAGAACAAAAACAACCTCAGAATGATGAATTTGGCAGGTTGCTGGTTTGTCAGGGGCTAATGAAGACAGTAACCGATATCGGTTTAATAACTGGTGTTGGTCACAGAGCAGACGACGTCGGTCTGTTAATCGATGCCGGTGTCAAAAGTCTAGGATAAGAAGATATAAAAGGCTGTTAATTTGATTTTTTAGCAACGTTGAGTATATTTGTCAACTTATTGATCACAGAAGACAAAGTATGACAGAGAAAACAGAATTTGAAAACAAGCAAGATGCACACGCAAATCCAGAGACTAACCCTAGGGTTAATTTTAGTTATCGTGGGCTTATGCCTTTAGACGTAAGATGATGTCAGAATCCTAAACAACAAGACCTAGGGGAAATGTCAAGTTTGTTTTGGCTTATAAGGTTACCTCAATCGGGTGGAGGAATACCGCGGAAAAGGGGGGATGTTTGAGCTGTTGTGTTAATTGTGAAGTGATTCGGTATGTGTTGTGCAGTGAAACTAGGGTTAATTTCCTATCAATACCGTGGATATCACCCCCACGTGTACGACCTGTTACTTAATCTATGTTCACTAGAATTGAAGAACAACAAGCAGGAATGCAATGCATGTGTTTTAAACCCAAATCAAAAATTATGTTCGATGAAGCAAGAGAGACGACTTTCACTAATGCGAAACTAGGAAAGCAAGACAAATTCTTTATGAAATATATAACAAAAGCAGCAACAGCAAGTATGCTTCCTAAAAATGAAAATAAGCAAGAGAAAGAAACCCAAAATGGGTCCCACCGGGCGTGCCAAAATGTTTCACTCGGAATGACTCGTTCCTATAGAAACAGATAAGAGTTAGGTGCTAGGAGGAATACCTGTAGAATGTCGAGATGGTGTGCGCGTACTGTAGAGAAAGATCAGGTTGACTGCGGAGAACTCCTTTTTGTCTTGGAAGGACTACCTGCAAATAAGAACACAAGACCACAAGATTTTGATTAAACAATAAATGAGGAAACTGCCTTGGGCCCAGGAAATATAAAACTTCCTTTCGAAGGTGGTCAGTTCCCCTGCTAATATGAATTAACACAAAAGACTGCAAAATATCAATTAGATTGTTTCGTTGAACTGGGTAGGGGAAAGGCTGGTTTTCTGGTTTTGATCAGAGGAACCGATACCGGTTTCTGGTAACCGCCGTCGGTTGGGTCTAGGACCTGTAGGTTGAACTGGGTAGGGGAAAGGCTGGTTTTCTGGTTTTGATCAGAGGAACCGAGGGCGGTTACTGATAGCCGATGGCGGTTACTGATAACCGATACCGGTGGGTTCTAGGATCTTCTTAGTAGCTATGGTATTTTGTAAGGATGGTTTATGGATGATATTAGGAAACAAGATGATTAGAAGCAAAAGAATAACAGTTAGATGCAATGAGACGTTCGGTAGTAGATTCAGAGACGGATTTAGGAGGACTGAAATTCATAGAGCATAAGAAATGTTATAACAGAGGACATGCAAGATGTGACTTACTGGTTTTGACAAAGATGCAAGTTGATCTCCTTGGTTGTAAACACTTCTGGTATTTCCACTCATCTCTGCTCTGTTAAGTGAAGATCTGGACTCTGTTCCTCACTTGCAATGCTCTTTGTTGATCCAGAAATCCTTTGACTGATCTCCAAAAATGAAATTCCGATCCATTGTTTTGGTTTGGGGAGCCCATTTATAGGGAACCGATGGCGGTTACGTAACCGACGACGGTCGAGTAGGAACCGACATCGGTAAGGAAAAAGTAATCTATTTTTAGTAAAATAGCCCACCTTCCCTGCTTTTCTCCTGAGAGATCAGTTGCGGGCTTGGTCAAGTGGCTAGAAGGTCGGCTTTGGGTGCGAGTAAGGAGGCATTAGTTATGGATGTGAGTCTAGACCAAGTCATGGGTCTTAATTAGGTTAGTTTAGGGTTAGGGCTAGGTCATGATGAGGTGGCAAAATGAGGTGGCAGGTGAGGTGATGTGGATTTATCACTTACAAGGTAATTAATAAATAATTGTGCAAGGTTTAGGTAATGAGGTTAGGTTGCGAAATGGGATGCGGGTCACAAGGGGTCGTAAGACATGAATTTGGTGTCTACAGAAGTATTTAGTTACAATAAAAAAAACTTTTATTTTGATATCCATGGCTCTTTAATCGATCTGATTAGAAATATGGGTCTAATCCTTGAAAACATTCTATTTCGCCATCTTGGATGAAATTAAAAATGTCTTCCTTTTGAATCATTCCAGACCCAAATTACGAGAATGTGTAAATTTATCTTTCCTTGATCATGGAAACATGTGTGCAATGGATGCCAATTAAAAAAGAGGGTGGAGGAATTATAGATTTTTTTTTTTGCAGATTTCCCCCTATGTAACTAGAGAAGGGACACCAAATTTGTGCCTTATCCCTAGGGTGACACATGACACACATGCATGGGTGAGGGAAAATAAGAAAAGTGCTTAATTTAAGCTCTTGGGGTGAATTTTTGGCCACTTGAGGAACATAGAGGAAGAATGGAAGGGGGATGCATTTTTCTTCCCCCATTATCCCCTTGGAATGGGACAAAGGTAAATCAAAAGTGTGCATCATCTTTGTGGTGACACATGGAAAACATGTAGAGTAAGGAGAGGGGGCTCAAAATTTAGCAAAAAGGGCTTGAAGGAGGATTCTAAGGTCGTTTGGTGTGACCAAAAATCCTAAGGAGGGGAGGGGGGGGTATTTATCTTCCCCCTTGTCCCCTTAAAATGGGATAGTGGGACACAAAAAGTGCACCTCATCCCGGTGAGGAAAAGTGGCACACATGTGGAAGTTGGAGTGGGGACTAGAAATTTGGTGAAAGGTGCTAACTGGAGCTCCCCAGGGTCATGTTGAGGGTCCATGAGGCTTATGGTGGGGGAAACATTTCTATTCCCCCTTTGGCCCCTTATAATTGGAAAAATGGACACCAAAAGTGCACCTCATACTCATGGTGACACGTGTCATTGAAAAGTTGGCTAAGGACAAAGCTTTTACATTGAAGGGGAGATTGAAAATGACATTTCCAGAGTTCCAAGATGAAATTTTAGGTACTTAATTTTACGATTTTAAATCGGAATAGAATTTTGATAATGATGGGATGGGTTTTAAGGTATGTTTCATCTTGCAAACTTCTCAAAAATGTCCTTCTTGATCAGGACTGCCAAGTGTGCCTGTGAAGAATTAGTTGTGAAAACAAATTCATGGGTGTTGTGAAAAATATGAGATTAACACCAGATAGATAATTGAATCAACTTTCCATTTATATTATGTTTTACCTTAAAATAATTCCAGAGCTCTCAGAATCATCTCCCTAAGTTCAGGTTCTTTTACACAATGCAAGCTCATTTGGCCTCAAAAACCTACTTTTGTTGAACGGGTTCCTAAACCTCCAGATATTTACAAAATGATCATGCTCATGGATACACCTCCCTAATGAATTTATGACTTTAACTCAGCTTTGTAGAATATGCACCAGCCTAGGAAGGCTAGAAATAGCCTTTCCTAAGCCCGCTGAAAGATCTACTTTGAATTGCACTATCTTGAAAGATTCTTTTGAACTTGTTTTCTTCTTTTCCACACATAGAAGAGAGTGGGACCATAGACATAGAAATTACATGGATGGGGGATAATCTTGGCATAGGGGATGGGATGACCTAGAAGGGTGTCAGGGAAGGTGTACAATAATTTTTTTTTTTACACTAGGGTGAATTTATCCTGTTTTCAAGAAAATTTTGTCCTTACTAAAACACAAGACAACATGGTCCTACTGGGTTCTAGAATGCATGTTTTCCAGCTCTATGTGAGATAAATTCACTTGGATGACACATGTAAAGTATGCATGGGCCCCTAAGCCAATCAAGGATTTTGAATCATGGAACTAAGAAGATATCGGAGGTAAAATCAGATCAAATGAGGCTCTATCTTTAATGAATGAATGTTAATAAGGTAAGAATTTAAAAACCCTTATTAAACCCTAGTTTGATAGGGATGGAGGAAATATTTCTTGTTTGACCCCAAAATGGATTAGATCATCAAATTTTATGATTGGATGATGGAGAGGACTCTCCCATATTTCAGATAGTGGTGGTTTCAAGTCATGACAGTTAGTGGAGCAATTAAAAAATGCTTGTGTTTCAAGAATGAAGGATTTAATATCACATTTTCCATTGTACCCTATGTATAAATTAGTGTTATGAGATTTATGGGAGCTATGATACATGTTTGAAGTCATTTCAAATCTTGGTGAGGCCAATTGATGATCTATATATGTTGAAATAGGTTGACTGGTTTTTGGGCCTAAAAGGAAAATTTTGTAGTCATGGTGAATGAAGTGTTATCGTCGAATCAAAACACCCTATTATTTTCACAAGTGTGTATGCTTGAGCTCATAGTGTGATTAGATAACATGGGTACTAGCTCCGAGTTGTAGGACTTTCTACTTGAGATAGACCTCTAGAGAAAGCTATGTTTTGCTCCTAAACTACTTGCCACAATATACTCTAATGTAGGAAAAATTGTCTTATCATAATCTATATTTCTAAAGGACCAGGGAGAGAGATGCATGAAAACAAAATCTACAATAAAGTAGTGATACAACAGATAAGGAGGGTGTGGGAATAGTATCCAATGTGTGAAAAATAGAAGCAAAGTGAATATTAGAAGGGGTGATAACAGTTCTCCATAGTCTAGCAAATACATTCACAAAAATATTTCATGCACACACAATGATAATGAATCCCTTAAATAACATAAAATGCACACAATATGTTTGTAATGAGGTTGGAGAGGCAAGATGAATGCAAACAAAAACAACAGGGGAAGACACATCCATAAACTTGTATCTATTGCTTCATTGATACACACAACTTAATCTATTACAAAATAAAGGCCATGGATCACCATGTAAGGAGTCCATAATAAGGGATTGTAGTGCATTGGCTTCACAAAACCAATTTGACAGAGTTTTTATACTCAATAACTATTTCCTTCTACAATGAGCCCAACACTCTAATTTATAGAATTATGAGAGAAGAGAGAGAGAGAGAGAAATGAAAATCCTGAAATCTACCTTCCCACCACTTTCAAGATGTCATAAATGGAGTGAAATGATGATGAGTTTCTTGCAAAAGTTTCCCCATGATATCCCATAACTTGTAGCAATGAAAAATGTATTTCCATGCTTATTTAATGTCTTCTAACCACCAATAAAATTACTGTTTTGAACCTACCACGTTTTCAGAAAATTATTCCAGATTTATTGATTTCTATACATTAGGCTCAGCATCACAATTCCAATGGTACCAATTTTGCATGATTTCATTGAGGATTTCAAAAGTTCTTGCCTTCTGAGTGTGAGCAGCTATTTTGAGTATGTCAGGAATTTCTTACACTTTGCGGGAATGAGTAGTTAATTTATTAGAGATGGAGTGTTTCCATTATTTTCATATACTTCCCCTCATTAAGATTAAGAAATATAGGTTTTTTGGCACAGAGGACATCGTGCCCTTTTTGAAAATTCAAATTTTGTGAAAATCAGAGCTTTGGGTCAAAAGTTATGGCCGTTTGAAGTTCGGGGGTCTGATGTTGACTTTTCCTTTGTATTGCGGGTATGGTGGGTTTTTGGGGAACTCATTCCCCTATGGTACTTGGACAGTAAAGGACTCCTTTCTCTGATTTTTCTGATTCCCTCTTCATGTGGTGATTTCAGGTTTGGATGTCTCGCTTGTCCCTGTGCGACCTGGGACAATTTTTTTTGAAAAACTTGCAATATACTAAGCCTGCGCTCCAATTGGCAATTTCGGGTTTTCATGTCTTGGTTGTCCTTGAAAACATTTTCTACCATATCTGAAATACACTATCTTGCATTAATTTTTTCATTTTGGGTGCCGTGTGTACCTTTGTCCCAACTGTCTCGTGGACCACGCGGGACATTTTTATGCACCTTCACCGCAATTTTAAGTTCCTTTGTAAATCAAAGATTTTGGCGATGCGGTGAACTGGTGGTCCATGTGTACCTGTGCGGCCTGGGAATTTTTTTTCTGATTTTTCCACAATACATTGCTTCCCTTGCAAATTAGACCTGAACTTGGTACAAAGAACCTTGGTACGACCCGCATTGGTTCCATGTGCAGCCCCCATACCCGATTTGCACTAAAATAAACCCTTGGCTTCATTTTTTTAGATTTTTGCAAATTTTTATTAACTCCTTGGATTTTTCTTGGACATGGAAGTTATAGGAAAGAAAAGGGGGTACCCAAAAATCTAATTTTTTTGGCCTTTCACCATTTCTGCTTGCTCCGACCTTCAAGTTATCAAAATTACCTTGGGGTGAATTTTGGATAACAGGAAGTGCTTGGGAAATTTTAGATGTTGGGAGGAAGTTTTATGAGATTGGAGGTGATTTATAAATATAATATCATGTGTTGGATCCATTGGTTGATCTCTGGAATTTAGTTCAGGTGGCAGGAATAAGGTCACAAGTTGACTTAGTTTGACTGGTTTTAGGACAACACGGGTTTGGTCTAACAATTTCTTTAAAAGACCAATATATTGGATTATTTGATGATGGATATCCATTTTAGAGTTATTAAGGATGAATTTAAATCTTATTTCATGCATTTATAATGCTTGAAATTCTCAAAAAGGGTGCAAGATGGTCCTACTTCCAAAACTGGTTTTTAGGTAATTATATTTGCTGAAGAGGAGAAGTTGTTATATTTTCTTTGTTGGTTTATTCATGAGGTACAACATGATTGGTAATAATATTTAGGTAATTTTATTTCCATTGCATGGTCACATGCCATAGTTGATTTTTTTTGATGTGGCTTTGGTCTTCATAGTTGGAAATTGGTTCCTGGAGATGCCTAATTTGAGCTGGAAATAATCCTATTTGAAGGTGTAATAAGAAGAATGGATGCTGAAGAGTATTGTGATATTTTGGAAGGTGTTGATAAGATTTCATGGAAATGTGTGAGTATTTTGAGGCATGAAAAAACAAGATGAATCCCTTGGAGGTCTTGGAGTGCTCGGTGAAGGAGAAACTATCCTTTTAGGCCTAGTTGTGCTTGTTGGATGTCTTGGTGCATTTCTGAACCATATGGATATTTCATGTTGATTTATATGAGTATGGAGGTTTTTTTTAGTTTTTTTATGACCAAAGTTTATGGTCATGAATGACCTAGTTATTTTTTTGAGTTGAGTAATGTATTAAAGTGCATGTAATTGTTCATTTTTGAACTAGTTTTATGAGAGGGAAAAAGTGCAAGCTAGGTGTGAGTGTGAAAAAGGTATGAGGGAATCGAGACAGATTTGAGAGTGTGTGTAAAGGTCTTAAGAGTGTTGAAGAGATAGTGTGCAATGGATATTTTCCAAATCAGCCCATGAATGAGCAAGATTGAGTGAAGTAGGAGAATGCGTGTTTGAAGAAGGTTTTGAGGTGTATGAGTTGAACTTGTGATCACTATCGGTTGTGTGAGAAGAATATCATCAGTGGTCTTCTATTATATAAAAATTTATGATGAATAATGTTCATAAAAGTAATTTTTTGTGATTAATATCAACAATATATTCTAGGGGTAGGTGCTCCTTGTGCAGTGGGTGCTTTTCTAAACAAATGTTGTTCAATGTGTCATATTCATGCAAGTATTTTGATTTGTGTGGTATAATCAAAAGTTTCAGTAGTTTTTCTTCCCCTTTAGCATTTCCCACATATGTATTGAGTTCTTTTGTAATTTTTCTTTATTATTCTCATGTGGATGGTCATTTCATACTAGTAGGATCACATTAATGCATGCTTAAATGGATAATGGTTTATACAAGCTAAATTTAATTGATTAAAGATTTTGAAGGATTGATTTACCCCCTCTCTCAATCCATTGTGATTCCAAAAATTGGTTTTAAATAGGGAATTTTTGTAAGGATTTTAATCACTTGAAAGGATATCATTTGAAGTACAAGTATGACAGGTAATCTAGTTCACCATGGGAAGACACTTTTGGTCAGAATAAGAAGTTTTATGAAGATCTTAAAAATTGACTCATGGCTATTAGTTCTTAATGTATCGTCTACAATAGATACACATGTTAGAATGGATCATGAATATGGTAAATAAGGTAAGAAGGAATATCCTATGGAGTTAAGTATTGTGAATGGTAAGTTAGAACATTAGAAAAAGAAGAAGTATTTCAAATTGCTGAAACTAATTTTCACACTCAAAATGAAGGTTTGATATGGTACATTGACAATGGTTGTTCTAGACATATGAATGGTGAAAAGAGTAAGTTTATATTTCTTGAAGAACATGAACCTGGTTCAGTCAGATTTGGAGATAGTAAGGCTCTAAGGATTGCTAGCAGAGGCACATTGAGCCTAGATAATGGAAAGAATATAGCAAAGAATGTTATATATGTAGAGGTATTGAAACACAATCTACATAGTGTTAGTCAAATGTGTAAAAAAGGGTATATCCTAACCTTTGATGATAAGGGGTGTAAATTTAGAAAAAGAGAAACATGTAAGTTTGTTGCCAAAGTCAAGAGGAATGAAAATAACATGTACGTATTGAAAGAGGTCAACACAGAAAAATGTCTTATGAGCAAGCTGAATGACAATTGGTCATGGCATAGGATATTATGCCATGTAAAATTTGACAATATTTTCAAGATTAGTTCTAACAATTTTATGAATAACATGCCAAAAATCAGACAACTAGAAGATACTATATGCAAAACATGCCTTCATGAAAATCATACTAGAATAAAATTCACAACCAAATAACATGACTCTACTTATAAACTTTTACAACTGATCCACACTAATCTTTGTGGACCTGTGAGGACTGAAAGTACATTAGGATATTACTATTTCATGTTGCTAATTGATGACTATACAATATATACTTGTGTTTCTTATTTGAGGAACATATCAAATGCATTTGATGTATTCAAGTCATTCAAAGCTCTTATTGAAAATGATAAAAATGGGAGAATCAAGAGCATTAGATCAGACAATGGAGGTGAGTTTTGGTCTGATTCATTTGATTATTTTGTAGAACTCATGGCATTAGAAGTATTTTTCAGCTTCTATGTAGTGGAAATAAATAATAGGACTATTCAGGAGATGGCTAGGACCATACTAAATGAATCAAAGATACAATTGGTTATTGGAAGTAAGTAATTAGTACACATGTTTATATTATCAACATGTTTCAGATAAGGGTAAATTGTGATAAGACCCCATATGAATTATGGAAAGATAGACTGAAAAATGTAGAACACTTTAGATTTTTGGATGCCAGTGTTTTATCAAGAGGGATGAAGAGAATCTAGGTAAATTTGACTATAGGTCTAATGAAGGTATATACCTAGGATAATCCTCAAGGAGCTCAACATACATTTGCTATAATAAAAGGTTGCATATAATATTTGAAAGTTCAAGTGTAAAATTTGATGAGTCCTAGCCCATGAGGTCCGCATTCAAGACAAATGAGACATCACGAATGAATGATCCCAAATAAGAAGAAGAGGTTGTGTAGATAGGTGAAGAAGAAGATGATGAAGAAGAAAGAGAAGACACCAAAGCTCCATCAAGATAGATGAGAAGATACCATCATGAAGATCAAATCCTAGGGAAGAAGGATCCTGGAGTAACAACTAGAAGAAAATTGGTAAGTCTTCAAAACCAAGAAAATACTTCAATTCTATCTAAAATCAATCCTAAAAATGTTGAAGAAACAAGGATATTTTTTTGGGTAAAAGCCATGAATGAATAACTTGATTAGATTGAGAAAAACAAAACTTGGGAATTGTTTCCTAGACCTAAGGATAAGAATGTTATTAGAATTAAATGGGTGTTTAGGAATAATCAATGATAATGGAGAACTTACAAGAAATAAGTCTAGATTGGTCTGTAAAGGATATGCACAAGTTTATTTTGATGAAAATTTTACTCCAGTATCCAAAATGGAAGCCATTTGTTTATTTTTAGCATATGCAAGGTTTATTGGATTTAAGGTGTATCAAATGGATGTCAAATATGCATTTTTAATGGAAATCTAGAAGAAGTGTACATTGAGCATCCTGATGGATTTTCTTTGAAAGATGAAAATGATTATGTATGTATGATTTTTTGCATGTGTATTTCTTCATGTTACAGTCATGAAGCATTTATCTCCTAGAGTCCATGTATCTTATTCTTTTTGAGTTTAAGGTACTGAGAATGGGTAAGTGTCTCCATGGCTTGTCATCAGAGGAGTTGTCTGATAGTCTCATTGTGCATCAAAAATGAAGGAGGATAGTTTCTATGTAATTGAGGTTTGTCAAGTGTTTGAGTGTGATGGTTTTATATGTGTCTTTGTTGTCAAAAAATGAATGCTATAACTCATTAATTTACTGTATGATAAGTATGAAGGCACAAAATTTGAAAGGTATCCTTGCAAAGAGAAAATGGCCTTGATACTCCAAGAAGACTATTTTTGAGTCCATCATTTTAAGAGTGAAGAAGAACTATTCAGATCTATGATAAAATGTATTGGTAAGGTTTTAGATCTTGAAGAACTTCTATATTGATGTAAAAAGTCTGTCATGACATGATGGGATCACCAAATATTTTCTGGGGTGTACAAAGATAAGCAAGTGCAGTATGACTAACTCTTACATGGTTAGTGTTCAAAATAAGTTTAGATCTATGATTGAAAGTATGTATATGATATGTGATGCCAATATAGATGTTGATAGTGGATGAAATGTCAAGGTAGGACTTGTATGGAAGTGTACTACAAGGTCTGATCAAGACAAAATGAGGTCTCATTAGGCCTATACAATGTAGAGCTTATCTCCAAGCCCCTAAAGGTATTTAAGATTATTGGGCACAATGTCATGGAGCATTTAGTGTGTAAGAGCGTGAATTAATCATGTATTTTGGAGTACTCTAAGGAACTAAAATGAAAGTACACTTGTGGTGCATTAGATAAGTGTTTTGCAGTCCTTGCGGACCTCTTGATGCATCATGTAAAGTATCAAGAGACCTAAATGATTTTCACTCATACATGTTGTATTTGAAAATTTGAGTTTGTCAAGTTTGAAATGCAAGGGCTCAAATGTGACAGTGAAAGGTTGCACATTAATGTTTTTATAAAAGCTCATTTAAGACCTCATGAAGGGTAAACAAGGTGATCATACCTTTAGGTCTTAGTTGTTAAAGAAATGACCATGTGGTCATTCAATAAACCCTAGCTAGTGGTTTGAGAAATCTCATTATTCTTTTAAGTATCTAAAGGTGATAAAAACTTAATTAAAGGATGTAGAGGAGTGGAAGAGTAGTTAGTTTGTGAAGCATATGGATTAACTTTGTAGCTAGAGACTTGAAACTCATGAAGCATGTTTAAGTTTCATGGTTTTCAATCAAAAATGGCTTCATATTTAAGTATAGAAATGTAAGATCATAAAGATACTATGACATTGTGACGTTTCTATGATCTAAGAAACCTAATGAGTGTTTCTAAATACTTGTAGGATGTTACTATGCAATGTGATCTAAAGGATCTTAACAGGTCTCCAAATACTAGCATAAGTTCTGTGAAAGCTTGGAAAAGGATATATGAAGGAATTGTGGTGACATAATATAGGTCTGTCTATGTTAAGGATTATCACAGGCATTAATGAAGGTAAGGATTGATTGCAAAATAGGTGAAAGTCATGATTTGCATTATTGTTACTATGAGTATGTGTTATTGATAGAATTATGACCTTGTTATGTGCAGAGTGAATATTGAATTTCACCATACAAGTATTGTGAAGTCAATATAGAAATTAGGTGAACTTTGAAGGTATTAAGATAAGTAAAAACTAAATTTTGAAAGAAAAATGTGCTATTATTAGGTACTATGCTATGTAAACAAGAGTTTTGGTGACAGATGATCTGTTGATCATTGAAAGTTTTAAGAAGTCTACTGAATCTTGGTCTAAGATTGATTCATTGAGGGATCAAAGTATTTAGAAAACACAAGGAAGGTGTAGACAATATGAGAATGCAAGGAGAAAGTTATCATCAATTTTTGCATGAAGTTTCCTATTGGTACAAGAGGACCGTTGCATAACCGACCCTCCAGTTTGAAGATCCTTGAAGGACAATTAGTGTTAAAATCAATTTTTTTGTCAATATCTTATTATTTTTGAACTACCAATGAAGTTAAGATAGTTTTTAAGGATGAGCAATAGGTTGTAATTTTTGATGTGTATAGAAATGCATAGTTGACCCTATTAAAATTGAAAAAGGATTAAGGGGAGATAACTTCATAAGATAGGAGTCCTTTATGATGTCAAGAATACCAAATGGATTTTCCTCTAAAGAAATTTATAGAGTAAGGAAGAGACCACAAGTGAAAAGGGGCTAAGAGAAAAGAACAAATAAAACCAGCAACTATCTTAAACTTGTTAGGGTTAAGTTTGGAAGTCTTAAAGGACATCTTGCAGTATTAAGAAAATAAGAGACCAAGATTGCAACTCTAATGATTGACATTCAAATTTAGAAAGTGAATTTTGAGGATTATGACATTTTCAAGATGGGTCAAAACCAAAACAAGTGGAGGTGATGGGTAGGCATAACTTGAATTAAGATGTATAGGCATGAATTAAAGGGGTTTGGATAAGTTATGATCCTAGAGGAAAAATCATAGGGAAAAGAATCTCATGAGTCACCTTGTGAAGGATAAATTCACCACTCAATCCTAGAATTTAACTTTGTAACAATCCTATTTAGTCTTGAAATAAGACACCTTATAAGACAAGTTGATGAAGAGGATGTGTTAAGCATGTGGGTAAGGGTGATAGGGTTCTAGAATACCTTGGAGACTGTAGAGATATTTTAGAGAATCATAATTAGTAAATAAACTTGAATGCTAGTCATTATACAGTCTCAAGGGCCAGTAAAGGGCATTAAAAGTTTGAAGCAAGAGTACTTCGAACATTGTTAAAGCATGATTGAGACATGTAGATAAGGAATGTTAAAGGAAATTGTTAGAAAAGTGAAGGCAAGTAGTCAACCATCCAAACCAAAGAAGGAATCCAAAGCAGAGTACTTATGTTAATGAGAACCTAAGACAAGGGAGTGTCATAAGAAGCAAAACAAAGAAATTTAACAAATCTAAGTATAAGAGAATGCGTGAATGGTGAGAAGGCTTAGGAATAAAGTTTATTGAGGGGATAAAGGGGTTTAATAAGATTAAAAGGAGCATAAACCATAAAACCCTAGAATAGGTTATCAAACCCTAAGGAGACCTAATTGGCTAGTTAAGAAAAGGAGAAAGTTAGAAATTGGTAAACTATAAAAGGATTTGGAACTTGAAATTATAACTAAAGAAAGAAGAGCTTAATGGGTATTTGAATCAATAATTACCTTTTCTTGATTGTTTGTGGAATGATCCAGACACAATCGTTTGTATGCTAGGAGGGCTACAAGAATAGGGCTAATACTGGAGCTAAAAAGAAGAATAATTTTTCATGGGATAAGAGGTTTTTCTTGAAACTTTGTGGACACTCGAATGGGCGTAATGGGTATTTGAAAAAATTAGCCAACAAGCCTATTTCCTTGAAATTTGTCTTTTTCAACAAAATATGTGATTTTTGAGGGCTACAAGCCAAAATTGAGGTATAAAAGGGAAATGATGGAAATTATTTTTTTGAAACTTCTTGAGTGGCTCAATCATATTTAAATGGTGGTTTCAAGCATGTATAAAGTGAAATTTACCTTGGTTAAATGATTTTATACATGTGTTAGCAGTTTTGAGCAAGTTTGACTTATAGAGCAAGAGCATAGTTTATTGAATTTTTGATGATTGAAAAAATTGAATTTATATTTGTAATGCTCTTTTGGTATAAAGGAGAGACAATAAAGGTTCCTCTACATCATGGGCTATGGTTTCCAAAGAGTGAAAAATTTGAGATGAAGGCTTTTACTGATGTTGATTGGGTAGGTAGTCTTGATGAAAAAAGGAGTACTAGTGGAGGAGCATTTTTTATTGGTAAGTGTCTTATTTCTTAGATGAGTAAAAAATAATATTTAGTATCCCTCGCCACATGTGAAGCTAAATATGTTGCAACAACACTATGTTGTGCACAAGTCTTGTGGATGAGACACAATCTAGAAGACTATAAGTTGGAGTGTGATGGACCTAACCCTATCTACTGTGATAGTACAGGTGCTATTAGTGTTTCTAAAAACGCTATTTTGCATTTCAAAACCAAGAAAATTCCAATAAAATATCATTTCTTAAGAGATCAAGTGAGTGAGAAAAGGATCAAATTGGAATATGTATCCACCAAGGAGGAGATAGATGACATTTTGACAAAGCCACTTCCAAAACCAACATTTGAACTCCTAAGGATAAAGTCGGGAGTGATTCCTTCCCCAGGTAATCATTAAGAGGCCAAATACTATAATGGGGAGCAATAAAAATGAATCATTAGCTCCAAGAAACTATGAATATGTGTAAAATTAAGAAATAAGGTATGTGGAAATTGTGAAAGTGTTTTAAATTTGAGGTATGTTGCTTAAGTTTGTTCATGAAGTTGATACACTGTTGTAAGGACTTGAAGGTATTGTTATAGTCTGAGCATGATATTCATGGTGTTCTTGTATGAGTTCATGAGTTGAGGGGGAGTTTAAGCATATATCACACTTGAGAAGAGAAGCCAAGAGTTGCAAAATAAATATCGATTTATCTAATTCATCACGATAGGTTGTTGTACTCTATGATAGAGTTCAATAGACTATGAAAAGGAGTAATGACAAGCTACAGGTCTATGGAGGTCTATTAAAGTAGGGGTGTTAGTTTTTACTTTGAATCATGTGATTTAGGTGTCAAAATGATGATTAGGTAGGGTTAATAGTATTTGCATATATATTGGAAATAAGAGTAAGTCATGTGATCAAGTAGGCTACAATAGCATGGAGAAAAGGCAATAAAAACTAAAAAATGTTTTAGGACTGCTACATTTGAATTGATCTAGTTTCATGGAATTTGATCAAGGTTTGTACTCCAATTTTTTCATATACTGTTAGAGGGAGATGGTTTGAACTTAAGGGGATCAACAAAGTGTTGTTTCATGTTATATATGAGCTCCTAGAGCAAGGTGAAGTTGAGATAATTTGGTCTGAAGAATTTGTTTAGGGATCTCAACCCTAAAAGTTTCTTATAACTAGTGCATGATGGTGCTAAGGATGAATTCGAGTATCTATCAGCTGATAAACGTGAAGAAGGAGGTAATAATGATGTTTTTGGATGTTTCATGCTCATAATGATTATTGGCATGTTTATGTGATTCTTCCCAAGGGGAGCTACAATACTTAATGATGAGAAAAAGGTCAAAATAGAGTTAAGGAAAGAAAACAAGGTCTTTGTACTCAAATTATGAGTTTGGTTGATGTTTCCTACCAAGAGGTTCTCCAAATAAGCCAATGAACATGATGAGTATGTGCTCAAGTATGTTTTTTTTCATTAATGTAAAAAGGGGGAGAAGTACTAGGTTGTTTTCCATCAATGACAAAGGAGGAGATTGTTGGCATGAGTGAGTCAATGTTGTCATTGATGTAAAAGGTGAATGCACTTTAATGAAAAGGTGTATGAGGTCTAGGAGTTCTAGAGGATGTTTTTCATGATGATAACATGGTCAATCAAATTGTATCATGATGGAAAAAATGGAAACAATGAGATTTAATTTTTCAAGATGGCCTAATCAGGTGGCCTAGTCTACATGGATGATAGAGCATGATGGTTTGAGATGCATGATGGCTTGAGGAGCATGGTAGAGGCTTGGAGAGAATGAATTGAGAGTGTTGAGATACTCATGTGAGTCTCAGAGTGCAAGTAAATGTTTGAGTATGGTTTGAAGGTGCTCATTTAGACCTAGTCTAGGTGCTCAGAGGCTAAATGAAGCATGAGAGTGAGTTGTAGAGATATGTGATCTTTTGGAGGGATATAAAGGTATGAGAAATGTTGTTTCAAGTATTTTAGGTCATTTTTGAGATCTTATAAGTAGTGGCATAATGTCTATATACTTGGTATAGGTCTAAACTAGACCTAATTTTAGTGTTTGGTGGCCTATTGGTGCATGACAGACACTTGCAGAGGTATGTGATACTTTAGAGACACTCATGAATGTATGAAATACTATATTAAGCATATTGAGGCACTTTATAGTGGTTTTATACATGGTTATTGTGTTCTAGAACACTTGGTTATGACCCAAACTAGGAAAATCCCAAGGCCTAATCATGAAAGTCACGGTGGTTGAGAAGATTAAGAACTATTTATGAGAAGGTGAGAATCTTCTATGTTAGTAGAGGGTGTCCTAGTGTTGTGTGAAAAATTTCAGGGTTGTATGATGAAGATTTTGTAAGATATGATGTTTTTGGTCGTAATGATTTCTTGAATGCATGTTTTCCATCTCAATGTGAGAGAAATTGACTTAGATGACATGTGTAAAATTTTAATGGGCCCCTGATCCTTTCAGGGATGTTGAAGCATGGAACTTAGAATACTCCAAGTTGGAATGAGATCAAATGAGGCTCTATATTTAATGAATGAATATTAAGAATGTAAGAAGGTCAAACCCTTCTTAAACCCTAGTTTGATAGTGATGGACGAAATATTTCTTGTTTGAGCCTAAAATGGATTGGATCATAAAATTTTATTATTAGATGATGGATAAGACTCTTCTAGCTTTTAGATGGTGGTGGTTTTAGGTCATGACTGTTAGTGGAGCCCACTAAAAATGTTTGTTTTCAAGAAAAAAGGATTTAACATCAAGTTTTCCATTAGAACCTATGTCTAAATTAGTGTTATGATATTTATGGGATATTTTATACATGTTTGAAGTAAATTCAGATCTTGGTGAGGCAATTTAATGACCTATACATGAAAAAATAGGGTTACTTGATTTTGGGCCTAAAAGGACAGTTTTGCAGTCATGGTGAATGGAAGTGCTTGGGAACTTGTGGATGTTATGAGGACGTTTTATGGGATTGGATGTGTTTTATACATCTCATATGATGTTTTGGATTCATTGGTTGAGATCTGGAAGTCAGTTGAGGTGCCATGAAGAAGGACACAAGTTGACCTATTTTGAATGGTTAATGACATCAGGGGTTTGGTATGAAGATTGGTATAAAATACAAATGTATTGGCTTAGTTGATGATGTATATCCATTGGCGAGTGAATAGGGATGAATTAAAATCATATTTCATGCATTTAGAAATATTGAAAGTGTCAGAAAGGGTACAATAAGGTCCTACTTCCAAAACTGGTTTATGGGAAGTTCAATTTGATGAAGAGGAGAAGTTATTCTATTTTCTTTATTGGTCAATTCATGAGGTATATCATATTTGGTGATGATCTTAAGGTCAATTAATTTCCATTGAGTTGTCACATGCCATAGTTGAGTTGTTTTGATGTATCTTTGGTCTTCATAGTTGGAAAATGGCTCTTGGAGATGCCTAATTTGAGTATGAAACAGTCCTACTTGAAGGTGTAATGAGAAGAATGGATGATGCAGAGTCTTGTGAGTTGATGGAAGGTGTTGATATGATGTCATGGACATGTTTGGATTCTTTTGAGGCATTAAAATTTAGGATGAATCCCTTGGAGGTATTGGAGTGCTCGGTGAAGAAGAAACTAGCCTTTTAGTCCTAGTTGTGCTTCTTGGATGTCTTGGTGCATTGCCGACCCATATGGGTATTTCATGTTGATTTATATGAGTATGTAGGTTTTTTTAATTTTTGGTATGACTGAAATATATGGTCATGACCGAATTTTCTATGTTTTTGAGTTGAGTCATGTACTAAAGTGCATGTAATTGTTCATTTGTGAACTAGTGTTGCGAGATGGAAAAATTATGAGCTAAGTGTGAGTGTGAAAAATGTATGATAGAATAAAGATAGATATGAGTGAGTGTGTTAATTTATAAAGAGTGTTAAAGAGGTAGTGTGCAAGGGAAATTTTCCAAATCATCCCATGAATGAGTAAGAATGAACGAAGTAGGAGAAGGTGTGTTTGAAGAAGGTTTTGAGGTGTATGAGGTGATCACTATCAACTTTGTGAGAATATTATCATTAGTGTTATTATATTATCAACACTTGTGTGATGAGTAATATTCATTCAATTCCTTTGCTGTGAGTAACATGAAAAAGGGTTTCTAGGGGTGGATGTTCCTTGTGAACTAGGTACTTCACTAAACAAATCTTGTGTGATGTGTCATATTCATGCAAGTATTTTGGTTTGTGTAATATAATTGAAAGTTTCAGTGATTTTTCTTCCCCTTGAGGGTTTCTTGCTTACATATTGTGTTCTTGTGAACTCTCTCTTGATTATGCTTATGTGGATGGTTGTTTCATATTGTTAAGCTCAAATTAATGCATGGTTGGATGGATAATGGTTTATCAAATATAAATTGAATTGATTAATGATTTTAAAGGAATGATTCACCCCCCTCTTAGTCCATTGTGCTTCCAACACTAGATGGTTTCTCCATAAACAAGGATCTGTTATTTGATATAACAAACTATGGATTCTGGAGCGTAAGGATGTGAACATATCTAATGGCCCTAGGTTTTGGTGTCTGGAAAGAAGTAGTAATTGGATATATAACGCCAAAAAATCCACCAATGGATACTATCAGAAATAAGGATAGTGAAAATAATGCAAAATCCACGAAACTAATCTTATGTGGCTTATTAGAATCAAAATTTGTCAAAGTAATACATTGCAATTTTTAAAAGGATGTGTTGGTAAGAAAATTTTTCAGGTGGAAAATATGTGGGTTTTCAAACCAACGCTCTAGGAATCGAACTCTCTCTACTTAAATGGTGCAGCTTCAGTATATGTATGCATGAGTAATGTGATTTTTATTCGGGTTCACCTTACGGTCGGGGATCCAATAGGGGAACTCAACTGACCCTGTGGAAAAAGCTTGCAGATATTTGAAAGAGAAGAATTTTCTAGGAGAGTAGGAAAGGGAGTGAGAATGTTAGGTAAGAGAACTAATGTTGTAAGTAGAAAATCAAAGTATTGCGTACACTAGTTATAAGTTTCATCACATGTATTAAAATTAAGAAGAAACAACTCTGCAAGTAACAACCAGACCAATTAGAATTTATGAGCACAAAGTATCAATAAATCCATTAGTCAAAAAAGGATAAATACTCCTTTTTATTGTATGTATGCTCAAACAAAAGTTGTACATAATGAAGTAATGAAAAAATTAGATAGAAAAATAGCTAACTCTTTTCACTCATAAGTAAGCAAAATATCTCTCATGAACTTACAAGAATACAACCATCTAGAAGAATTTCATAATTAGAACCCCTTTCAATGAGAAGCTCATTACAATTTATAGAATTTTTGAAGTCTCTTTGCCTATCCCCCATTGACCCTTCATATGCCTTGAAACTTTTCACATTCTTAGGAAATCATTAAGTCCCATTTTATAACTTAAGGGTGACTTATTACATTGAAAATAGAGTCATTTTTAATTTATTAAGGCATTACGAAAAAGTGCAACCTCAACGAAGAATTAGAACATGGAGGAGAGAGAAAGTGGGGGGAGAAGAGAGAGAAGGAAAATAAGGACATTATTCTTGATGAAATCTGCTGATTCTGATCATTGGAAAGCTCCAAAGAGATGAAAATCTAAATCTCTAAATCCTTTTCCCCCTGAAAAAATCCTTAACACTTGCACTTGATGCCAATTTGTTCTCTGTCATGTGCTGATGAGAAGATACCCACTCCTTTGAATTACTTGTTGCAAATTATTCACTCGTGCAAAGGATAAGTTGCTATTGATGAGAAACTACCTTTTGATGACCTACAAACACTGCGAACTGAGTGTTTAAAACACTATTGAGTTATCCCAATGGTGATCGAGGATGTTTCTCATGGAGATCCACTTCAAAGAAGCTGAGGATGAAAATTCCCTCTCACGATGACCTTTTGTAACATTGTTGTATTCTACCGACATATGTCCTATGGAATGATACATTTTTCTATATAAACACTAGGTGTTGATGAACATACTGGCGAAACTATGAATGGTTCTTCAACCGTTGTTATTCTTGAATGGAGAAACTTACTATTTTTGGTAACTATGAAAATTCTTCTCCGAACTCCATCTACAACTACCAATTTGAATGTTCAACTCTCAGAATGATCCCTGTTGTGAAATTAACTCTTTGGAATGACTTACTATTTTTAGTAAGTGCCAATGAGATGACTTACTATTTTTAGAAAGTATGAAAAATCAGCTCCTTCGAACATCAATTGGATATTGCAACTCGAATTAATCTTTCTCCATGTGTTCTTCTCACCTTTGGGACCAATTTTCTATTTTGATAGGTGCTCATGAGACCACTTACTATTTTTAGTAAGTGTCAATTCTAGTCCAGGATGATCATTTTGATGATTTTTTCCTATGATGCCTCTTCTATGTTCACCGCCTCCTTCATAGCTTCTTTAGTTGGTGAATTTCCTGAAATAGTAGTCTCCCATGTAGAAGACCTGATATTTTTAGATAGTGAGATTCTGATGGTTGGATTACAGTGGAACAAAGTTTTCAGATATGGGTTTTTGCCCAATATCACCCCCTTGAAATCTTAGGCTTACCCGATCATTGGTTCCTAAGATTTTAAAATTTCAAAATTTTCACTTGGTGGCAGTTCTAGACATGACAGTTATTAATAGAGATTGAAAATTGTAGGTCTAGTTTTCTTATCTGTTCATGATGAAAATTGTATTTTTTATATGGGTTTTTGTTTTCGTTCCATTGGTGAATTTTCTCTTCAAACTAATCGCTGGTTTGACAGGAAATCTGAATTTTGTCTTCATTGGGCCAAGATGGAGATTTCTTTACTGCAAAAAATATATGCTTCAGAAGGGAGGTCTGTTGCTGAGGTTTTTGTGGCATCTGAAAATGAATAATGAAGTGAAAAATGGTTCCTCGTTTCATTTGCTGGTTTGCAAGATATCTCAAATTCTTCGTTTTATGGCAACGAGGGTTTTTAGATGAATTTATTTGTTCTTCTTGTTAGGAATTAATTCTTTGTAAACATCATTAATTCATTATATTATTATATGTTTTTGGTAACTCATTAATAATAATATAATATAGATAAATATTGTTATATGAGTTGTTAAAACAACTCGTATTATTAAGTTAGTGGTTAAACATTATTTTGTTAAAGATCCTATTTTATAGGATGCATATTGTCCTATAAATATGTAGAGTTTCTGAATGGAATTTATTGAATATTATTCATAATTATTTTGTCTATTCCTTGAAATTATTCTGATATGTTCTCTAGATTTGGTATCAGAACGATAATTTCTAATTGATAGATGGATTTCTAAAAACAATTCGAAAGGAGTAGTACACCTTTGTTGTTTCTCCTGTAGATGCGATTTTTTCTTTGAAAAAACTGTGTATCGAATTCTCTATCTACAAGGAGTAGTTTTTCCTTATTTTGTTCATGATTGGATGAGATTATATTGGTGCTACAACACTAGCATTTTCAATCACAATTCTCTTTCATCCATTTCTATCATCACGTAATTTGGAGTCGCTTCTTTTATTTCAAGAGACCTACATAGGAAGTAAAAGTGTAGATCTGCTCAGGTCGACCCACCCCAGATGTGATTCTCACCATTGATATTCACTTCCATTTTCAGTACATGTCTATTGCTTTGATATTTTCATTTTGAGTTTATGATCTCCAGAGATGATCTACATTGACTTGCATGCCTCAAGGAGTAAATAAAATCAGTTTTTAATCTACCAATAGATCCTCACTGCTCACATTCTACTTGAATAACTTGGATCGTAGAGTTGTATAGTTGATATGTAGAGTGGGTCACAGAGTGGTATAGTGGATACAACTTGATGTAAATACTATGGATCTGGAACTCAGCCATCAATTCAACATTGAACTCTAGAAGCAACTGTAAGACATCTCTTTGTATCATCTTCATCCCTAACAGAGTCCCGACAAATTTGTATGCTTCAAACTGCATATCATATCTTACCTTTTGTGAATATGTATTTTAGGTTTCATAAAACTTTCCGTATTAATATTTTCTTGACTTTAGGTTATTTTGCAATCTAGAGTTGATTTTTTATTTTTACCCTTTTTGTGGTCTATGCCAATATGTCCATGATGTTATCAAGACATATCACTTTTCTATTATAGTTTGAGGTGTATGATAATATGTGTTGTTTATGAGGTTCAAAAATCACCATTTTGTGTTATATTGTCTATTGTCAAGAGTCAAGTCAAGTTCAAAATAAAAAATGAGTTCTTGTCGAGTCATTATTTTTTAATGAATTAAAAGTCATTAAAAAATTCAAATAGGTGATTTTAGAATTGTTATTGTCCTCTTGTCATATTTATTATCATGGATATTCCATTGGAAAAATTTAATGGACTCAATTTTCACAACTAGAAAGTCAAGACTAGATGTAGTTGATGAACAAAAATATTTGGAGGATAGTAGATGGAAAAGAATCAACACCTTCAGATCCAACCAGATTGGTAGAATGGGAAACAAGGGATGATAAATCCAAATACATTATTGGCCTTGCCCTTTCAGATTCTAAATTACATTATGTTTATCTAGATAAAACCTCAAAGGACATGTAGGATACTCTGAGCAGATTACTTGGTTCAAAAGTAGTGAATGCAAATTTTTCCCTGAAACTTCAGCTGTTTAAGCTCAAAATGAGTGATGGAGATACAATGTCTAGTCACATCAAAAATTTAAGATCTCTTTTGAGACAAATTACAGAAGAAAAAGCTCCAGTAGATGATGAGGATGCAAAATCTATTTTGCTACATAGTTTAACACCAAAATATAGTAATGTTGTTTTCACTCTTGGTCAGTGCCTTCCAACTCATTGGAAGATATGGTATCATCTCTTCTAGCTGAAGAAAAAAGGACTCAAGAAGATATAGAAGAGGAAACGACAATGTATGTGAAAAAGAAATACAAAAAAATTCTCTAAGGAGGACTTAGAATGCTTTTATTGCAAGAAAAAATTACATACATATAAGTTTTGCACAGCTCGAGCCAACTATATTCTTAGTGGGAAATTCAAGCCAAATGAATCAAATATAGTTGTATAAGAATCTTTTGAATTAGAAGATGAATGCATGACTAATGAACCTGATTATAATTATGAAGACTACTTGTATTGAGTTCAGATAACTAGAGGATGTAGGAAAATGAAGGTTGAAAGTCATTCAACGACCTCTCGCCAGTCACGAACGATGAGGCTGCACAGATGATTTGGTGGCATTTTTTTTAGTTTCGTGTTTCAATATGTTTCTATTTTCAGTGTTCCTATTGTGATATACTAAATAAGCCTCTTTTAAATTTTTTTGGAGGAGTCATGTTTTCAGAAGACTCACTTTTGGGGAGTAGGAGAAGATTTCGAGGTAGACTCAAGGGATGGTTATCAAGCTAGTGTGAAGCTTGTGGATCTTGGAGATTCAAAATTTGAGCACCCAAGGAGGAAGGGAAAGTCCCACAGGAACCCAAAGAGAAAGGGATGATTCCTGCATAATTCGGATCGACACTACGCCTTTACAAGGGTAAAGAGATAATCTATGGATTCTATACCTAGTCTATGTAGCGCTTTCAGCAGGTGGTTCTAATTCTTCGAATATGGTTCTTCTTCATGTTCACATTAAGGGGTGAATATTGGGAATTAATAATGTTCACACCAAAGGGGTAAATGTTAGGAATTAATTGTTGTAAACATTATTAATTCATTATATTATTATATGAGTTTGGTAACTCATTAATAATAATATAGTATAGATAAATATTGTTATACTAGTTGTTAAAATAACTCGTATCATTAAGTTAGTGGTTAAGAATTATTTTGTTAAAGATCTTATTTTATAGGATGCATATTCTCCTATAAATATGTAAATTTTCCTAATGAATTATATTGAATATTATTCGTAATTATTTTGTCTATTCTCTACAATTATTCTGATATGTTCTCCAGGCTTCTCTTTTGTTCTTCGATCTTACGAGTTATTATTCCTATAAGATTTTTGTGTTTTTGTGGTGTGGAGTATTTGATGAAGTTGTTTTGGAGTGCAGTGATGGTGAACTGGGAGTTCTCTACAACTTTCTTCCGTCAGTGAGTTTCACTTGCAATAACGGAGAAGCAACAAGAAGTAACAAAGAGTTACCTTTAGATAAAGGGGAAAAAGTGACATAAATTTTCACATCGCACCAAGAGGCATACCTGGGGATGGAAAGATTTTCCTATCCCCTACGTACCTTTAGATAAAGGGGAAAAAGTGACATAAATTTTCACATCGCACCTGGAGCTGACACTTGGTTGGCATCTGATAGTTGTGCATTTGGCTCCAATTAGCTCGTGGGGGCTTGAATCTTGCACTATAAAAGGTCGTATTGATAACCTAGGGGCCACAAGGGGATGAGTGAATTTTCATGTCCCTCATGTAACTTTTATAAATGGAAAAAAGGGTCATCAGTTTGCACGTCATGCCAGGTTGTGCCACTTGTCATAATCTGAGCGGCTGAGGGGATAGGCTTTGACAAGCACCTAGAGACTGAACTAGTGATCTAGAGGGTTCTATGTGTGACCAGAGTGAAAAATAGGGCTGGAAAATTTTTAACGTACCCTATGTACCTTTTATAAAGGAACTAAAGGGATATGAAAATTTTCCAGGATCTTGGAGCTGACATGTTTCCTCATCAAAATTTGACTAACTGCAGGAAGCTCACCTTGAGGGCAACTTCAAACGACGATAAATTGATCTCCCAATGGAAATTTTTGGAAAATGTTTATATGAAATTGAATGAAAATGGTATTTTGAATCCAATGGTGGGGGTATCAGATCTTTATTCCTCCATTTAATCTCTAAAAAAGGTGATTTTTTCTAGCTCCCTAGCTGAGCATGGAAAAAACTAGATATAAACCTATTTCAAAAAAGTCTTGTGAAAAGTATGATTTTTAAATATTTTAGATCTATGAATTCCATTTCTGAGGATGTATTTTTTAGTTCCTAACTCCATCTAGAGCTCCCAAAATCACTTCCTGAAGCTCAATAGCTCTTTTATCTTAGTGCACTGCCTAGGCCTGTGAACCCTGTTTTTGATAAAACTACCCCAACTCCTCCAAATATTTCTTGAATCTTCAAAAATAAGTTACATGATGTTATTAGACCTTCAATTAATCTCCATGTTGTATTTTTATCCTCCATTCTGATCCAGGGGTTTGCACCAGTCCTGGGAAGGGAAGTGGTAGCCCTTCCCAACACTGCTAGAAATTAACATTCTTCAAGAACTCCTAAAATCACCTAGGGCAATTGACTTTAATTTCCCAATTCACCTAGGGGATTGAGTTAACATCCAATGGGAGGTCATTGGACTGACTGGGTAAGGCAGGTACTGAGGACGGTAGACCTGGGGTGTCTTGGAAAGATAAAATTTGAAAATTTCAACACATGGGTATCATTATCATGCTTGAAAATTGTAAAATTTCTTGCTTCAAATTTTCATGAAAACAAGATGTTTGGGATAAAATTCAGACCATATATGAGGATGATAACAAATTAAGAAAGGAAAATATCCAATATCATATGAGATAGTTCGAGAGCTTGAAAATTAAAGATGAAGAAAACGTTACTACATATCTTCTTTGTGTGGATGAGATTATTAAAACCATCAGAGGGCTTTGTGAAAAAGATAAAAAATTTGTAATAATTCAATAGGTACTAATGTCTCTAGCATTAATATTTAATGTAAAAGTTTATGCTATCGAAGAGATGAAAGACCTAAATTTTTTATAAAATGAATGAGTTACATGGAATTCTCACAGCTTGTGAGATGAGGACAAAATTAGAGGAGCCATAAAATTGGAAGTAACCTTCAAATCTTGAAAGGAAGGGAAAAATAAATATATGCATCAAGCAATGAATAAAATAAGGAGCAGGCCCTTTTTATTAGAAATCTTAAAAAGGGATATGAAAAATGCAAAGGTAAGTTACCTTTCGAGTGTTCCAATTATGGTAAAATAGGTCAGTTTGCTACTAAACGTATACATAATGATGATACCAATGATGAGGAAAATAATAATGAGGAAAGGAATAAGAAGGAAAAAACCTCAATACAAGAAAATATTCAAACAAAATAAATATAAGAAAACTTTTGGTAAGCACAAGAAAATATTATATTCCAAAAAGGATAGTAATTCAACTGAGGAAAGTGATGAGAGAATATCAGAAAGTGATAGAGAAGAAACTTTGTTCATGAATATAGAAATAAAAAATGATGAGTCTATAATTAAAGACACCTTGGAAGAAGATGTTGAAGATGAAGGAGATGTAGATCATGCAGAATAACTCATCTATGCTTTAGATGAGGTAAAAGTGCTTAAGAAAAATAATATGAAACAAATATTATAGATTCAAAAATATATAGGATAAAATTATTCTATGGAAACCAAAATGTCACAAAGTATATAAGAATCAGAAAAAATGATCATTAACATAAAGATACAACTTGAAGAGGCAAAGAGAATACAGGAAGAAGTAATGATTCAATTGAAAACAAAGGAAGAATCTTGTAAGGAGATAAAATATGAAATTTCTATCTTAAGGAATAAATTGGAGAAGAAAAATACTCAATTGAAAAGTAGTTTAAACTTTGAAAAAGGTACTAAAGTTCTGGATGATATATTCAACCGCCAGAGGTCACCATTCATCAAAATTGGTCTTGTCTATGAGGTAAAAAAGAGGCTAGTAAGAAGAATCTAGATTTAAAAGCTAATCAGCTACTAAAGAAATAATACGAGCTTTCCCAAAAGATCAATCCTCAAATTGAAGAAATAAAAGGTGAGAACCGGTGTAATGATGTTCACATAAGAAATCATAGAATATCATTCTTTCCAAAATAGTCTCATATGACTAGGAAAAAACTTCATTTTATAGTTATTTCTTTACGTTTAATGATTTTGGTCATAGAGAAATGGAGTGTAGGACACATGAAAGAAATGGGTATGTATTTGACAATGACAAAATTACTTATGAAGTTTTAAGTAGAAACTATAACTCATTTTCCCTGTTATAGAAATATAAAGAAAATAACATTTTATGTTATAATTTTAATAATTATGGACATATAACATGGTTATCTATAATTTATATTATATAACCCCCTAAACTCAACAATAAATTGAATGCTCTTATGGTAAAGGAAAGAGAACTTACAAAAATTTGGAAAAAAAAAGAGATAAAGCTAATCAATACAAAGAGAAATCTATGACTGTGAAAACAACATTTCATACACAAGATGAAGGGAAATAATGGTATATTGATAATGGATTCTCAAGCTACATGATTAGGGACAAGAGAAAATTTGTCACCTTGAAGAAAATAAGTAAAGATATGGTAAAATTGGAAATAATTCCATGAAATAGATAGCTATTAAAGGTACCCTTAGCCTTGATAATGGAAAAAAATATAAAATAAATTTTATGTTGAAGGATTGAATACAATATTCTAAGTGTCAATAAAATGTGTGATTAAGGACACCCTCTCACGTTTTATGCTCAAGGTTGTGAAATCAAGAAAAAAAGACCCAGAAAAATAAGTTGTAAATGCAAACAAAACAACAAAAACCTATAAATAATTAGTGAAGTTAAGGGAGAGAAATGTTACATGAGTCAAATTGATGAAAGTTGGTTATGGCATAAAAGGATGGTCGATATGAATATCGATGATCTAGTGAAAATTAGAACTAGTGATAATCAACAATAGACAAGCCATAAGAGATATGTTGAAGATTACAAAACCATCAAACATTATTTGTAAGAAGTGTCAGTATGATAAAAGGGAAAGTTTCAAATCAAAGGAGTACTCAATAACTAAGCCATTGGAACTAATGCATATAGACCTTTGCAAGCCTACAAGAATGCAAATCATACAAGGTAAAAAGTATTTCATGTTGCTAATTGATGATTATTCTAGAATGACATGGGTCAATTTTCTAAAATAAAAATATGAGGCGTTCGAGAAGTTTAAAGTTTCTAAAGCCTTGGTGGATAATGAACAAATTTTCAGATCAAGTTCTTGACATCAGATTGAGGAGGCAAGTTCCTCTCAAATGAATTTAATTATTTTTGTGAGTAACATGCAATAAAAAGGCATCTTTGAGGTGTAAAAAATACACAAAAAAAGGATTTGTATAAAGAAATAATTGAACTGTTCAAGAAATGGATAAAATAATGTTAAATGAATTTAAGATATTAGACAAGTTTTGGAGAGAATTAGTTAACATCACATTCTATATTTTGAACAGAGGAAAAATCAAAGTAAATAATAAAAAAAACCCTTATGAATTATGGAAGGGTAGAACGAAATCAATCAAATATTTCAAAGTGTTTAAGTGCAAATAATTCATTAAGAAAGATGAAGAAGACTTGGGAAATTTTTACTCAAGAGCTGATGAAGGTATTTTTTTGGATATTCTTTAAAAAGTAAAGTTTGTAGATGTTATAATTAAAGGCTGAAAACAATTGTAGAAAATTCTTGTGTAAATATGGATGAAATAAGACCTAAAAAAGTAAGTGCACAAATAAATGATCATTCTGAGGAATCAAACTTCAAACAAGAAGAAGTAGAAAAACAAGAAGAAATGGAACAAAAATATACTAAGGCACCATCAAGATTTTTCCATAAAAATCATGTAGAAATTCTAATTATTGGTGATAAGGATGATGGAGAACAAACTAGAAGAATAATAGTAATTACATCTAAAAAAGTTAAATTCTCTTTGTTATCCAAAATAGAACCAATTTTTTTTACAGAAGCTAGTAATGACAAACATTAGATCGATGCTATGGAAGAAGATTTGAATCAAATTGAAATTAATGAGACATGGGAAATCATTCCTAGACAAAAAGACAAAAACACAATTAGTACCATGTGGGTGTTCAATAATAAGATGAATGAACATGGAAAAGTAAAAAGAAATAAAGGAAGGTTGGTTTATAACATGTATGCTCAAGTGGAAGGTATTGATTTTGAAGAAACAATTGCCCCTATTAAGATATTAGAATCCATTTGAATGTTTTTGACATATGTTGTTTGTAAGAATTTTAAAATTTATAAAATGGATGTGAAATATTCTTTTCTAAATGGAAATTTAGAGTAAGAAGTATATATTAAACAACCAAAAGGTTTATTTCTATCAGAAAACAAGGACTATGTGTGAAAATTAAAGAAGGCACTATATGGGCTATATTTTCACATATAGCCCCCAAATTATTTATGTCATCAAAAATTCCAAATTCCAACTCAAGGCTTAATAAATATCTAAAATAACAAGGTTTTAAAATTGGAGTTGATAATAACAATCTCTATATCAATACTAAAGGTGATAATCAATTGATTTTTCTGGTATATGTGGACGATATAATTTTTGGAGATAGTAAAAAAATGTCCCAAGAGTTTACAAAAGATATGCAAAAGGAGTTTGAAATTTCCATGTTGGGTGAGTTTTCATTCTTCCTTGGTTTGAAAATTTCTCACTCTAACAAAAGAATATTTATCTCCCAAAAAAATTATATAAAGGAGATGTTGAAGAAGTTTAGAATGAAAGATTGCACACATGTTAGCATACCCATGCTTACAAGATGCAAGATAAGTAAAGATGATGAATCTCCTAAAGAGAATCAAACACTTTATAGATCCATGATTTCCAGCTTTCTATACACCACAACATCAAGGCTAGACATCATGTAAGTAGTAGGCTTGGTAGCACGGTTTCAAGTTGGACTAAAAGAAACCTATATGCACACAATTAAAAGTATATTTAGATATCTAAAGGGAAGTTTTGATTTTGCTTTGTGGTATATAATAGGTGAATATTTCACCCTAACAACATACACTACTACAGATTGAGTTGGAAGTTTTGATGACATAAATAATACAAGTGGAAGATCATTTTTTCTTAGAAAAAATATTATGTCATTGCTAAGAAAAAATAACCTTCAATGTCTTTATCTATGACTATAGAAGACTACATAGTAGCAGTGTCTTTTTGTACACAAGTACTTTGGATGGAGAAAACATTGAAATATTTTAAGATAGTATATGAAAATCTAATATCAATACTCTGTGATAACACTAGTGCAATAAACATTTCGAAGAATCCAATTATGCACTCGAGAACAAAACACATTCTAATCAACTATCACTTTTTGAGAGAAAAAGTCACAGTTCAACAAGTAAAAATTGAGTACATTTCCACAAAGGAACATATAGTAGATATCCTCATGAATCCCTTCCCACAAGAAAATTTTGAGTTTCTAAGGCATAAATTGGGAGTGATCCATTCTTCATCTAGTCATTAAAACCATCAAGATAAGCATGAATTAAGGGGAGATAATCATTTAATTATTTAGATCCATGGATATTTTGGTGATATAAATTGTGATTATGTTGAATATCCCTTTTCCATTGATGTCAAAGGGGGAACATTACAACAAGAGAAAGAATTATAGAAAGAGGGAGTATTCTTGTTGGAGATGATTATTTATTTGTAGGGTTTCTTGTTGGAAATACTGTCATTGATGTTAAAGGAGAATGCACATCATTAAAAGAGAAATTGTTAAATGATCAGATTTAATAAAGGAAAATCACAATAATCAAATATAAATAGTTTAATGATCATATTTAATAAAGGGTATTGCACAAAAATCAAAGAGAAATAGTATAGTGATCGTATTTATAATAATAAACAATTAATATAATGAATAGTAAGCACATTGTATACCAAAAATTAATTGATATTATATTATGTTATGGCTACAAGTAGTAGTCACATTATGAGAAATGATTTAATGAAGGGGAAAAATTTAATTAATGGACAAGATGACCTCCATTGGAATTAATTAATGTTCCAGATGACTTGATTATAGGATTTATAAATAATTTAAGAAGGGACACATCCTTTGGGAAACTTTTCCTTCTTGGTGAACATATGTGAAGGTATAAAAGATAGATTAAAGGATGGAGAAAAGGAGTATGAGAAATAGATCAATATATCATTAAATTCTAATAGATGTGAGGGAAAAGAGCCGAAATGTAATGATAGATAAATTGAAGAGAAGAAGAAGAAAAGAGGCATTACAATCATCTGGTTAAAGAAGCAAATATAGAAGGAGGAATTTTATTTTTTGAGGTCAATGCCTCAAAATTTGGGGATTAGTGTCTCCAGTGGGTTGGTGCTCATGAATTGGATGAGTTGGTGCTTGGCATTGGGGACTGCTTGTTAAATTTGTGTTGTAATTGATGTCAAAGTATGATGTTGTCAATATTTTCATTGAGTGTCATTGATGCCAAAAGAGCTAAGGGACATGAAGGTTGATTGGTAAAGTCACTCCAAGTTGAGATTCTTGCTGAGTTTCCATGATGTTGCATGGGTTCTTGAGTAGTGCAGTGGCTTGTAGAAGTGTGATAATGACTTATAGAGGTATGGAGGATGGTGTGATGATGTCATGTAGTGTGTTAAAGTGCCTATAAGGTGTAAAAGGTTTCCAAAGTGATGAGGAGGTTAGATGTAGTGAAACAAGCATGTTTTATGCAGAGAACATTTAAAATAATGCATATAACTGACTATCAAGAGGTTTAAAATAATTACCTATCATTATCTCTGCATAAGAGGATCCAATAAAAGCCTATAATGGCTAAAAATAGTTAAAAAATGAGCTATTCTTACCCATAACACCCTGATCATTTCATTGGGTTGATTTGAATTCTTTGATAGGCTTCTTCACAACAACATTTCACGCATGAAATTTCTCATCCAACTTTCACTCTAGTTTTCATTCATTTACCTTACTTGTTCTCCTTCTAAGTCTTGGTCTGTTTGTACTAGCTTCTTGGTTCCATATAAAATTCTTGGGACTTCCTTGGCCCTTGTGATCCTTCCACTTCCCTATAACATGTTTCACCTAAAAATACTATTAGAACATTCATTGAAATGTTTTACAAACTTCCAAATTTCAAGTTATTACTAAACTTGTCAAAATAGTCTTATTATGCCCTTAAGACAAGGTTGCTTGGATCAACCATGCCTATATTCTTCCAAAGGTGATAAAAAGGTTATGAAATTTTCCTTAGTTCACCCTTACCAGTCCTAATATTCTCCTAAAATGTTCGGTCCCAACTTAACATACAATTCCTATTAACTCAATTTTTGTAATTTGTCTTCTCATCCTCAACTAGGTCTATCAATAGAGACTATTATGCATAGATTAACCACTACAAGGTTTCAAGGATCAATCTATACAATTATAAAGACCCATTTGCTTCATTAATCTATGTGTAAAGTTTCAAAACTCAGCTTAAATCCTACCCCCTATCTTCTTTGGAAAGTAACCCTTTAGACTAGGCTTGTTACTTGGTACAATCACTTCCCCTTTAGACTATCAATAATATCTGGAAATAACACCAATGGAAACTTAATATTCTTCTTCAATACCCTTAAGGACCTCCTTAAATATATTTACACCAAATTTTAGAGTTGAATACAGTGATTTTGGTCCTCATTCATTGAATCGTAACTATGATTGTAGAAACCCTCCTAATGATCCCGATAGAGGTAAGTTTATCATAACTTATTAAAAATGTGGATTCAAGGCCCAACATTTGGTACACAGGTTTAAATATACCTCCTTTATGATATTTTATTACCAATGGTTGGGTTTTATTGGGTTAAAGGCTTCTATCATCTTCATTTCCACTATCCTTACATGTTAAAACAGGGAACAAAACCCTCAAGTGCATAGTATGGGAATATTTTCAAGGTTCTACCTATCAAGACCACACTCATGCTTGGATTATAGTGTTATGAACTCTCCTAAAACATGCACATCATTATATATTTATAGGAATATTGATTTTTTTGAATGAAGAAAATATCTACACTCATTTTTGTTTGTTTTCTAGAAGATGTCAATTCACTTGTGATACACTATTGATAGTCACACAACTTCTATAATTTTTTTGAATGATCTTCCCACAAGTTACTTTTATAAGCAACTTCCAATAGAATTGCAAGGTAATTTTCTAACAAGTTTTCATATAAATCAATGTTATGAGCACATACAACCTATTCCTTTGTAGTATGCAAAAATAGAGTATTCAAGCTTATAACAAACAATATTCAAATGTCTAAAATTATGACTTCATGCAAATGAAACAATAGTATAAAGTTATTCAATGCAAAATCACGAAAATACTTGCAAGATAAGGTAACAAAAACTAAGAAAAGGATCTATATTCAATTATCCAACTTCATACACAATACTCTATTCTTCTTTATTGCATAACCCTCATCTTTCTACACACAAGGAGTGAGACTCAAAAAATTACTACCACATCCTCTTGTTTAAACTCCTCTTCATTCACATACCTATCACTTACCTTGTAACTAATTTATCAAGCTTATCACGATAGTTACTTATTACTCTTCAACTTCCACCACCTCCTACATGTGTAAGTACCCATTTTACATCATTTGAAGTGTCTTAATGATTCTCCTAAACCTATAGAATCATGAGAATAAAATGACCTTTACAAACATCTAACAACCCAACACACTTATAACTCCTTTACAAGACCATACACTCAATATATTCATTTGAATTTTCAAATTAACTTTTTAGAGGGAAAACACACCAGAGTAACAATTCAAATTTCTCAACTCCACTAATAACTTAAAATGAATTGTATGACTCAAAAATACCTCTAGAGATCTTTCACAACACACATTGACACCAAGAATCTTGAATTTGAAAATTATAGGTCTTTTCATGGATGCTCATGCATCAATGTTAAAGGTGTTTGTTCTCGAGGCCTATTCAGTAGGTATTCCATGTGATGATGGAGTTTGAGAATGTAGCAGATGTGTGAGATTGATGAGAGCATGGGGATAATGTAGATGAGGTGTAGGGAAAATCACAATTGTCTTAGAGTGCATATATGAGGTGAAGACATGGTTTTTAGGTCTACACTAGACCTATTCTCAAGCCCTATGTGATCTAATGATGTGTGCATATATGTTTATTTCTTGGATATGTAAATGTGAGATATTTCAGAGTCATGATAAGTAGTTTCTATCCTATTGATTAATTTTGAGGTTAGTACTTTGAGCATTTTGCATGGAAAGTGAGTTTTTAAGTATGATCCTAGACCTAACCCTTAAGAAAGCATGCCCTAGTGTGGTGAAGTAAAAATTTATGAGTATATTTGGGAAAAAATGAGTATTGGATAATGTGTAGAAGATTGATATGAAGGTGTGTTCGAAATTTTAGTTCTTTTTGTTGAATATTTTGCAAGTTATTGCATTTTTTCCCTTGCCATGTTTTGAAAGTGAGAAACCAAGGTAAAATTTTTACTTTCTAATGATCATTAGAACATGTGTGCTTTGAATGGAGACCCAATATATTGGGTATAGTTTAAGAGGTCTAATAATAAGGTTTTCCAAGTGGATTGAGGTCATTTGATCATCATAGTTTTATGAACAATCGTTAAGAAGGTAAACAAATTTTAAACCCTCTCAAAACCCTAGGTAAGAAAAGGTTGGAGAGAACTTGGTTGTAATGTCCAAAAATGGATTGTTTTTGAAAATTTGACGATTTTAGGTTGTAGATAACTCCTCTATATTTTTCCAGGTGTAAGTTAGGTGTCTTGTCTGTGTGTGGGCCCCACTTAAAAATGTATGTTTTTGGAAACTTTCAGTTTGTGTTCACGTTGTCCATTGGAAATGGTAACTAATTTAGCTTTTGATAAATTATGGGATATGTTATACATGTCCATAATGGTTTTTTATCATGGTTATGTAGTTGGGAGGTCTGTTATGGCTCGTTTTGCAAGACTGGTTTTTGGGCAGTTTGAAGTGACTTGGTTGTAGAGGTGTTTTGGAGGTGCTACAATATGATTTGTGGCATGATTTGAGTTTTTTGATGACCTTGAGGTAATTATATTTCTGTTGGTGTATTAAAATTGCATGGATGAGGTCATTTGATGTGGTTTTGGGATTCATTTGTGAAGACTAAATTTTGGGGATGTTGTTTGCGCTTTTTTTAAAGTGGCTTCATGAGGTGAGATGATGGTTGTGAGGTGTTTAATGGTTTATAGAGTTTTTTGAAGACTTGGAAAACATGTTTAAATATGTTCCATGTTGTTGTGAAGGTGGTTTTTCTCTATAACATTCTCTTTTTCCCAGTTGGTTGTTTTGGTGCTTTAGGGCTTCTTAAGTCCTACTGGAGGTCTAGATGATTCTAGGTGATGTTATCGACCTATATGGTCCTATGAATGATGTTTTTATGATGTTATTATGTTTTAAGGAGTGATTTTTTCCTATTATGGATGACATACATGCTTTAAGTTAATGAGACATGTATAAAAGCAAGTTGTGTGGCTCATTTGAGTTAGTCATGAAAGTGGGAGAAAAATGTGAGCTAGAGGGTTGTTTGAAGGAAGTAAAGGAGGCATTTGTAACCATGAAGAAAGGGAAATGAGTATGTGATGATGTTATAAAGAGATATAAGGTATGGGATATCTATTTGATATGTTCAAATCAGCTTGAAGAAGAAGCATGTGAGTAAGGAAGACTAGAGAGCAATTTTTAAGAGAGATAAACGAAGAGTGAGCTTCATTGTCTCATCATCAATTGTTGAAGAATTTTTTTAGAGATGATAAATAGATCATGTGGCTTTGGTTGGTGCTGATTCATATAGGGGGTTTATGCCTCCTTATAGGTTTGGTGCTCTATTAAAACTAGGGGTTGGTGCTCTTTGTTTAATTGGTGCTCAACTAAATTTGAAACATGGTTGTATTAAAGTTTTGTTTCAGTGGGTTTTCTTCCCCTTGAGATTTTACTTCTTAAATTTGGAATTCATGCGTTATTGTGCTCTTTATGCATTTTCTTTGATGGTTAAGTTTTTTTGATGATTCATAATGTATAAGATAGGATCATGATGAATGGTCAAGTTGATGAATGATAATTGAATGGATAAAGTATAAGAGATTGAACTTTTTAATGCCCACTAGTTCAACCCACCCTTAGTGGTTTTCTTCCAATATTGTTTCTCCAGTAGGTTGGTGCGTACAAATATTTTTAAATAATTTAATTTTGGGTTCGATCTAGATGGTAGATCCATTTTTTTTAGTTTTTATCGAGAGAGGTTTTTCTACTTAATTATGTTGTTTCTCTATGTTTTTCAATGATTTAATTGTGGATATAAGTTTTAATAAGTAAAAATTTATCTTATGTATATTCACCCCCTAGTTTAAGCATATGCTTTACAAAGAACTTAGATATAAACGCAACCTACAAAATATTCTAAAAGGGAAATTGGGATATCATTTTCTATATCTACCAAATTCAAAGAGAAACACAAGAGAATCCCATTTGGGATACATTATTCACTACATAAGGGGAGGATATTCTAAATTTCATATCATAATTCTTACATTTGGAAAAAGTAGTTGTATCCCACTATCCTTTGTGCAGCTTGCACTAGGGAAATATAGCTCAAGGGATAAAATTTTAATCACACACCACAAGATTACTACATGGAGTCTGAAATGTAGTGTAAGAAAAGGCAATAAGATAACATTGGGGTGAGCGAAAAGGTCATTATGACTCTTCCAATTTCATTTTACATTCAATATAATGTGCACATGAGTCTTTTGCTAGTATATAGGGTTTGTTTTGTAGGAACATGTGTGATAAAGAAAAAGGTACTGTGAGAGTGGGCTTGAAAATCTCATGGAATGGTGTGCACATTGATAGAGTTGTAATAAAATGATAACGTGAATTTACTCCAAGTAATTAGCAAGAAAAACATGAAATCAAGGAAAGGTAGATTAATCACGTTTCCAATACTGTCCAAAAATTGCAAAAGGAGAGAAACCAACATAAAAAAGAGTAATCAATAAACAGTAAAGTGAGTAACATGATTACCAAGACCAGTGAGGTTGATCTTTGAGAGCCTAACATAAGAACATGAACATTGAGATTTTTGCACTTCAACAAAATCGAATATGTGTTTCAAGTATGGAATATCCCCTTCCTAGTCGAAGACCTTGAGCCAGTTTTGTCTCCTTGTTGGCTAAAGAATAAACACAAGGGGAACTAAAGTTATAATAAATTATTATAAAGTGTAAATAAAATAGTAGAATATATTATAAATCATTTATAATAAAATATTATGAACTTAATAATGATAAAAAAAGAAGTAGGTAAAAAGGAAAAAAGGCAAAAAGGCATTAGCAAGTGTTATTTATTCAAGGGAAAAATGCAACTTTCCTAGGAGAGAAAATCAAGTGGGGGAAATAATTAAATAAGGGGAAGATTCTGATTGGGTGTGAGAGTGACCATTTGGGCTCTATTCTTCTATTTAAACAAGTCGACTTGCTTGGAGAGGCATCATTTGTTTATCTTCAAATATAATATTTTAATGTTCAACATTTTTACTTGTATCATCACTTTTGAGGATGAAAACCCTCTAAGAGATCTAGAGAAGGAAGAAAACCCTTCCTCTAGTTGAGAGGATTTTCTACCTTGCAGTTTCCATTGTGCATCATTGAGTTAGCAGTAATTTTCAATATTTTTCTAGCAATTAAAGTGAAAAGATTTGCAAATTTTTGTCAAGGGTTTGAAGAGAGAATTGCTATCATTTTATATGCCCTTTTTCCAGGTGGAACAACCACTATAGAAGTTGATGTATGGTGTTTGGTGAATTATTCTATGACCATTCCAGTTGCTACTATTATTTCTGATTTTTATAAATCAAATTATCTAATTTTTAGTATTTTTGTTGCGGAGAAAGAACCACTTTTAGTTGTGTAAGAGGAAAGAGTTTTGTAAAATTTTTAATAAATTATTTCAGCCTCTTTTGTGTCTTAAATATGGATTTTTCTTCATGTTTTGGCTTTGAAAATTTAGTAGATCAGATTTTGATTATATTATCATGAGTTATCTTGTATTCTTCACGAGTTTCATCTCATACCCTAGTCACATTTTCTAAGATTAAATTCATATCTGTAATAATAAATTTGGAATATATTTTATAATTTGCACTTTGGGGTTTGTATTTTCCTAAAATCTAATTGGGGGTAAAAAGTGTCCTTTTGGGGATATTATAGTGGTATCAAAACCATTTATTTTTCCAAAATGTGAGGAAAAGAAAAAATAAGAAGAGAAAATAAGATATGAAGCTAGAGAATGTGACCATGGAAGGGCATGATCAGATAGTTCCTCATACAAATAAGATAAATTATCTAAATGAAGCAATCACTAGAGGCCACAAAGAATTGCAAGCTGGTTGGTTAGATGCTAAGAGAGATCTAAGAGACTCCGTTATTGGATCCATGGATGATTTGAGAAGATTTATACAGGGGATAGGTACTTTCAAACCAAAATCTCAAGGAAATCAAGGGAAAAATGGTGAAGAAATATCTAATGGACCAATTAGAACACCAACCAATCCTCCACATCATATTTTTAGAACCAAGTTTCTCCAAAAGGAGGAACAACTAGCTGATGATTATGACATGGAGACATTGGGTAAAGAGTATGTAACAATCAATTACAAGGTAAGAGATATATTTACCTTTAAAGAATTTTGTGAGCTAAATGAGATTAAAGACACTAGAAAAAAATAGAAAATATCAATAGGAGAAAATTACCATGTAAAAATTGGAGGGAAATCATCCCATAGAGTATTCCACCATGCCAAGTGAAGAAGAAGAAACTTCTAAAGAAAAAGGTATGACTTGCATTGAACAAAATATTTGTAGGGAAGGAAAAGAGGAATGTAAAATTGAACAAGATGTTTCAGCCCAAAAGCAGTAAACAACACCTTTGGTGCACCCAAAGGGACCATTTGCGAAGCTAAAGAATTATTCAACTTTTGTGGAAGCCAAGAGCATGGAAGGATCAATTCAAGAAGAGAAGATTACACAAGATGAGGATGGTGAAGAAAAGAGCATGTTATTGCAGTATTTGTCTCATGAAATAATTCAACTCATTTTGATCATGAAGACATCAAAAGGTATGGGAAAATTACAATAATATCATATATTGCATATTCAGATTTGTTTTGAGAAAAATGATGAAGTAGAAGATGAAATATGTAATTTGAATCATGTGATACCTTAGATGCAACCTTGTATATATGAGAATCTTAGGAATGGTAGATGGTAGCAAGTTTTAGCCCACTCGAAAGGTACAAGGGCCAAGATTTTGGATCACTTCAACATGTTATTTCTATTTTGTATGACACTTAGACAAACAAGTTGCAATTTCTTAAGGGCAAGCAATTTTGTGAAGGGAGGATTGTAATACCCAATTCCCATTTGAAGACCCTTAGCCCATTTTGTCCCCCCAAAGGATAAGGGATAAACACAAGGGGAACTTAAATTATAATAATTTATTATAAAGTGTAAATAAAATAAAAGAAAATATTGTAAAGCACTTATAATAAAATATTGTGAATTTAATAATAAAATTAAAAAAATAGAAAAAAACAGAAAGATAAAAAGGCATTAGCAAGTGTTATTTATTCAAGGAAAAATGTGACTTACATAGGAGATAAAAGCAAGTGGGAGCAAAGCATTAAATAAGGGGAAAATTCTGATTAAGTGCAAGAGTGGCCATTTGGGTCCTAATCTTCTATTTAAGCAAGTCAACTTTCTTGGAGAGGTATCACTCGTTTATCTTAAAATTTCATATTTGTATGTTGAGAATTGTTTCTCGCATCTTCACTCTTGAGGACAAAAACCCTCCAAGAGATCTAGAGAAGGATGAAAACCCTTCCCTTTAGTTGAGAGGATTCTCCACCTTGGGGGTTCCATTGTGCATAATTGAGTTAGTAGTAATTTTCAGCGTTTTCCAACAGTTAAAGGGAAAATATTTGTAGATTTTTGTTAAGGGTTTGAAGAGAGAATTTATATTATTTCCTATGCCTTTTTTCTAGGTGGAGTGACCACTCTAAGAGTTGATGTATGGTGTTTACTGAATTCTTTTAGGACCGTTCCAGCTACTGCTATTATTTCTGATTTTATATAAAAAATATTATCTATTTTTTAGTATTTTTGGTGTGGAGAAAGAACCACTTTCAGCTATGTCAGAGGCAAGTGTTTTTCAGAATTTTTAATACATTATTTCAGCCTCTGTTGTGTCTCAAATCTAGATTTTTCTTTGTGTTTTGGATTTGTAATTTTAGTAGATCAAACTAAAATGAGTTATCTTCTATTTTGCATGAGTTTCATCTCCTACCATAGTACATTTTCTAATATTAAATTCAGATCTGTAGCAAAAAATTTGGAATATATTTTATAATTTGCACTTTTGTGTTTGGATTTTCCTAAAATCCAATTAGGGGTAAAAAGTGTCTTTTTAGGGACATTAAAAAGTAATTAGCAAGAGATTAACCAAGAACCAAAAATAATGTGCATAAGGAAAACAATCTAACATTCTCATAGATCTAAAAAGGGGTACATATAGGAGTGTTGTGTAACTACCACACCTGGACTCATCATACCTCCACAAGGGAGAAAATGACTTACATTCCATAAAGGGAAAATAACTCTTGTATGACACACATTGACACATATGATGGATTCTATGAAATAACTTGTCATATAACTCCTAATGAAAACCTAGACCTATGATCTCACCTAAGTGAGATGAATCACTATGGGTGAGGGAAATTCACCTAATTAATAAATAATAAGTAAATATTATCCCTCACACCAACACCCCCATTCATCGAAGCTTAGGTAGAGGCAAGACAATTCAAAAAGAGAAAGAGAAAGAGAAGCCCCCTAGACAACCTAAGAAAGATGTGTCATATGTGTCCCGTAAACTAAAGGCATGATAAGGCACCCATGCGTAAATAAATTTATTTCTAGAATGGAATAAGAGGAGAAAACAATTGGGCCCCGAAAACAAGGCATGATGAGGTAGACATGTAAAATAAGGATGCTACACTGTTAATCATATATCTTACATTGGATGTATATAGCCAAATTGTGGCTATCATAACTTCTTATCATGATGTATCTCTTTCATATATGTTATATTATCATTAGTGGGTTGGCCTTGGTGTTTTCCATGACATAGGAATACTAGATATAGGGGTTAGTAGGTAGTAGTTTATAATTATATTGAGCATTTGAGTCTTATTGTATGTTTTGGAGGTTTCCCCCTTGAAGTGGATAAGATATTATACTTTCATATTGAGATCATTTATCTACAATATTGTGTTATTTGGTGTTCTATTGATGGAGCTAATCTTAATTATTCAATTAATTTCATTACAAGTGGTATCAGAGTTGCGATTTGGGTAAAAATTAGGGCAAACCCCCTAATTTTTTTGTTTCCACTATATCTTGCGAACCAGAGAGAAATTTTCAGATGTTTTTCTACCAGATTTGAAAATCATTCCAAGTAAGATTCCCAGAAAATTTTAGACTTTTTTTTTCATTTTGCAAAATTTATGGTTTTTAAAAAAATCGCTCCCTAGGTTGCAAATTGTGGAATTTTTCCAATTTATTTACATTTTATAAAATAGAATAAAAAATTAGTTTGATTTTTTTCTTTAAGTTTTTTATAATTGGACGAACTCTTATTGAAATACCAAAATCTAAAATTTGACCTTGATCCCTAAATCCAAGTATTTTGGGGCATCATGCTGGGGCCTTCCACAAGAGGAAAAAATAATCTCATCACTCCAGGTAAAACACCAGAAAAGGATGAGATAGTAGTTGAGGAGTTAGAGACGGAAGAAGTAACTTCAAATTCCTCAGGGTTAGGGTTTACTTCAACGGACAATAATGTAAGCCATCTTGAGTTTGAGCTGCAAAATCTCGAAGGTAGAGTGGCCAACAAATAAGATGTAGAAAATATTGGAAAACGATTGAAGGATTTAATTCACCAATTTAGTTACAATATAATGGGTCATCACATCCTTCCTAATTAGCCACAACTCAATCATACTCATATCAACCAGGGTGGATCTTCAGGTCAAAGTAATAGAAAAACTAGCCAGGGTGGATCTGTGAGCATGAAAAATCCAAATACAAACATTCTACAGGTCCACAACATGATTCCAAAAGTGGAAATGCGTAAGTTCGATGGAAAGGATCCACTCAATTAGATTAACCAGATAGAGAATTTCTTTATCAGATTCCATCAGGACAGGTTACCATGACATCCTTGTATCTTGAATCTGACCAATTCTTTTGGTATTGATGGTTATGTGCTCAAAGGAAAAAGAGTGGCCTTAATGTTACATGAAAAATATTCACCAAACATTTCTAATTGTACTATTGTTCTAGTGTGTCAGATAACTATTTCAGTCAATTAGTAAAGCTAAGACAAATATGAACAATCAAAGATTACATCCATCAATTCCAAAACCTTTCCTTATGGGTGGAAAATATTCTTGAAGATAATATAAATGAATTATTTATTAGGGGTATTAAAGAACACATTGAGATTGAGGTGCATATGTTTAATCCTCATAAGGTTTCATATATTATGATCATGGCATGTAGGGTAGAGGAAAAATTTATTTCCAGTAGGAAACAAAATGTTAGTAATATAAGAGATCGTAGCACCTTTCCACCATCATTCCCTCTTCTAGTTAGACCGACACCTCAAAAAAATGAAGAAAAGAGAGTCAAAAGGTTATGTTTTAATTGTGACAACAACAATTTGGACTAGGACATAAGTGTTTTGAAAATAAGTTGTTCTATATTGAGGGGCCTAATGAAGAAGAAGAAAATGAAGAAGACGAAGAGGTAGAGCCATAGTAAGAATTAGGAGATCCCCAGTCAACTAGATCCTGTCATGTAATTTCAAGTATTATCACTCCCTAAACTCTCAATGTAGTTGGATTCTTACAGAAACATATGCTAACTGTGTTGATTGATTCGGGAAGTACTCACAAATTCATTAATCATAAGTTGGAGGTATGCTTGAACTACTTGTTTACCCAACTTTAGAATGTCAAGTCATGATCGATGATGGGAAAAATGTTAGTTGTTCATGAAAATTCCATAAAATTAATCTCACCATGGGAAATTACTTGCTAACTAGAAATATGTATGCCATTGCCATGGGAGGAGCAAAAATTGTGTTAGGAGTTCAGTGGCTTTACCACCTTGGAAATCATTGAAAGGAATTTCCAAGAGTTTTTCATGTGATTCCAGTCAGAAGGGAGGAAATTTAAAATAAAAGGACTAAGAGAAAAGTCACCACAGTTGGTAAGTTCTCATCAGATGCAAAAATTGCTTAGAAAAAGTGTAGAGGGGTTTGTGGGACAACTATTTTCATTAGAAGCACATTAGTCCAATACATTTATACCATCAAATATGCAAGTAGTTATATATGAGCACCCATTAGTGTTTGGAGAAAATTCCAAAGGGTTTACCTCCAAAAAGAGACCATGACCATGCCATCCAACTAGTACCAGGGAGTCAACCACCCAACATCAGACCTTATAGATACCCCTATATGCAAAAGAGTGAGATTGAGAAGTATAAATCAAGAAATTTTATAAGGAATTATTCATCATAGTCACTGTGCTTACTCTTCTCCTCTAGTGATGGTACGAGAAAAAAGATGACAATTGGCGCATGTGTCTAGATTACAGGGAACTCAATAAGTACATAGTTAAAGATAATTTTCCTATTCTTGTAATTGATGATTTGATAGATGAGTTGTATGGTGCTATTAACTTTACAAAACTTTATCTTAATTCTCAATATCATCAGATTAGAATTAGGAATGAAGATATTCATGAAACAACCTTCATAAAACATGAAGGACACTATGAGTTCTTGGTAATGCCTTTTAGAATAACAAATACACCCTCTACATTTCAAATCATGATGAATTACATCATTAAGAAATTTCTGCGGAAGTTTGTTTTAGTGTTCTTTGATGATATATTAATCTATAGTAAAACATGGGAGTAACACATGCATCATGTAAATAAGGTATTCGAAACTCTTGAACAACATCAAATTTATACAAAGCCTTCTAAGTGTTGTTTTAGTGTTAATGTGGTTGAATATTTGGGTCATATTGTCTCTTATGAAGGTGTTAAAGTGGACCCTAACAAGATAAAGTCCATGTTAGAATGGAAGGTTCCCAAAACCCTAAAAAATATCTGAGGATTTTTTGGGCTTACAGATTATTATCATAGATTTGTAAGGAATTATGGCAGCATCACAACACCACTCATAACTTTATTGAAGAAGGAATATTTCCATTGGAACGAGAAAGATACTACGACATTTGAGAAGTTGAAGGAGGCCATGTACACCACTCTGGTTCTAGCCACCCCATAGTTTTCCAAAACATTCATTGTTGAATGTGATGCTTCAGGGTATGATATGGGGGACAATACTCATGCAAGAAGGTCAAACCATTATCTTTAAAAGCCACCAGTTCAAAGGAAAGAATATATCTAATCTAATTTATAAGAAAGAAATGCTAGCCATACTTCATCCAATGAAGCAATTGAGACCATATCTAATGGCTAGACATTTCAAAGTAAAGACACATCATGATAGTTTGAAATACTTCTTATAACAACATCTGAAGAACAACATAAATGGGTCTAAAAAATGTTTGGGTATGATTTTGAGATAATATATAGGAAAGGGGAAGAGAATGTAGTTACTGATGCTTTATCTCGGAAGGATGAATCAGCTAAGGCATTGTTGTGTGCCATATTTGTATTATAGGAGGATTGGATAGATGATGCAAGATCTGAATGGAAAAATGACCTAGGTACACAAAATCTCATTAAGAATCTCTAACAAGATCGAAACATGTCAGAAAAATTTGTATGGAAAAAAGATGCTTTATGGTATAAAGATAGATTATATCTATGTGAGAATTCAATCCTTAAAAATAGGTTTCTATCTAAGCTCCATGCTTCTCCAATAGGGGGCATTCTGGATTCTTGAAGACTTATCATCAAATCAAGCATGATTTTTTCAGGGAATGGATAAAAGGGGATGTCCAAAAATTTGTGGTAGAATGCATGATATGTTAGAAAAATAAGGGAAAAACAAATAAATCCCTAGGTATTTTATAACCTCTATCTATTCCTAGCCAGAGGTGGGAAGAGGTGTCCATGGACTTCATCACAGTATTGCCTAAATCAGAAGGTAAAAATTTAATCATGGTGGTGGTGGACAAAATCACCAAATATGCCCATTTTTTTACTTATCACATCTATTTGTTGTAAGTACAATAGCAACAACCTTTAGGGATACATTTCAGAAGCTATATGGGACACTGAAGATTCTAGTAAGTGACTGAGACCCTATCTTTACTAGTAATTTTTGGACTGAATTGTTCTCATGATTGGGTACACAACTAGCTCATAGTTCCTCTTATCATACCTATTCTGATGGAAAAAAAGAGGTGGTAAACAAGATCTTGGAGGGATATCTTTGTTGTTTTACATTAGATAATCGATCGAGATGGGTCCAATGGTTATCGCTAGCAGAATGATGGTATAACACCTCCTTTCATACTTCATCTAAAATGTCTCTTTTCTTAGCATCATATGGGTACCATCCACCATCTATCACCTCATATTTGAGAGTCTAACCAAGGGGTTGAGCAGTTGAAGAACATATTCAACACAAAAAAAGGTGCTTTCCACTCTCACTGATAATTTGGCCATGTCACATGTTGGAACATAATGATTGAGTGGTCTGGCCAACCCTTAATGTATATGGGTCCATCACTAATATATATGTTAATATTTAATAATATGAAATATTTATATTTCTATTATTAAATATGCTAACCTATGTATATACTTTAGGTTAAATATGTAATATAATGAAATGATTATATTTCTAATATTGAATATTATAAACCTATTTGTATGTGTCAACCATTTTAGGTTGAGAAGGTGGGTCGGGAGACATACCCGATCACCTTATATAAAAAGGACTTTAGGTCCTCATTTGATATATTTGAGAAATATATCAAAGGTGTGTAAATCAAGTGATTTGGTTTTATCCTTGGTAAATAGGGTTTTAAAGGAGGAGGTGATCTTACTGGATGTAAAATAAGTTCGCTGAAGTAAAATGTTATTTTTAAAGTGGTTTTTACCCTATTGGGGTTTTCCACTATAAATAATGTGTCACCTGTGTTATTTATTTCATGTTTGGGGGGGGGGGGGAAGATGTAATATGATATGACTCTTACTTTGATTTACATTTTGTAAATTATATGGAATTAATGTTTGTTTGGAGATTGATGTGTGAACAGGTGAAAGGGGCTTCAAATATTTACCTGTGTGAAAATCAAATACAGAAAAGGAAAGGATTTATTACTATATGAAATCATTTTCATGTTTTCTATAATTTTAAATGGTTGTAGGTTAAATATTTCGGAAGGTAAATTCATACCCATGTTCTTTGGTCCCCTCTAAAAAGATTCAATTTGAAAAACTATAATTTATAGTTAATCTATAACTATATCCTATATAATTTGAAAACTATATTATTATTTTTAAATAAAAATATATATAATATAAAATAAGGTTCATATAATAATTTATATAAACATCATATTAAAATTGATATAGTTTTAAAAAAAAATTATATATTAAAAGCCTTAAACCATATTAAAATTACATGGGATTGGGGGAAGTGTCAACTTACCATATTCTAAGCTTAATTTTAAATCATATTTAAACTTAACTTATAAATCTAGGCATATATAGTTTAAAAAAGAAGAAGCAAACCTAAGTTTGATTCATATTTTATATGTATGGTTAGTTTAAACCGCTTAAAATATAAATTTTATTAGATTTGGTCTATATATATTTACAAAAAAACCTAAGTGCTTAGTTTTTTGGGAAGGGCCCCCATGTTTATTGTTTGTCCATAAAGGGATTACTTTTTAAATCTTAATACTTATTAAATAAAACCTAACACGTGTCCCTAACCATTTATATTATCCATGTAAGGGGGCGGCCCCATTATTTTATATCTTATAGTTTATAAAAAATATATAAATAAACCTATTTAAAAGTTTTCTTTTATATAAGAGTGAGAGTGAAGAATAAAATGAGATAATATCTCAGGTATTAATGTGGAATTCTCAAATATAAAAGGAGGATTTTTTTTTAAAAGCTAGTTTATTGGTGGCCCACGTGAAGTGTGGTATATATTTATTAAAATATTAGTAGTTATAGCTACTTAAAAGTTTTAAATTTTTTAGCTTGTAGGAATTATATAAAATATGCAAGTTAATCTATACTCTCATAAATTTCCTTGCACCTAGTAAAATTCTTTTAACTTGGTCTATGTCCTTTAAACCCCTTTAATAAGGGTTATGCATTTTTTTTATTAAAAAAAATACTATAGTTTATAATTTTTATGAACTATATGTTGTTTTTTTATTTACATTCTATAAACTATATACTTTTTTTTAAGTGTATATATTTTTACATTATAAATTATATGATGCGGGAGCATAACTTGCAGAGACCATAACTTTTGATCCGACCGTTGGATCGTCTTGAAAATTTACAAGATGGTAGATACATGTTGGTACTATGTTAGTGTCAACTTTGTTGGCAAGATTGTGGCTGTTTTGGCACCTTTTTTGGGCTCAGATTCCTTCATCTAGTGGCCTAAAATTGTCTCTGAATGTTTTTTTTAACTTTTGACTAGGTCTTAAAACTTTAATAACTTTTGCTTTTGCTAGTTAGAATAAGTCAAAATTTCACGTGAGCCATAACTTATGAAGGCATATTTGGCACGAAAATTTTTGGGCCCTTCTGAGTTGTTTTGATAGTTGGTAATTTTTAGCATTTTAGGGTTTTTAGAGTAGATGTGAAATAAAAGGAGGATTGTAATGATGTAAAAGATTAGTGTGGATTCCAGAATAAGAAGAAATCTATTTTGAAACTGCTTGTTATGATTTACAAAGTTTTTTATGTGTGTTTTGGAGGTATTTCATCCTCTTGCAGTTGGATTCACATCAATTGGTATTAGAGCAGGATTTTTATTTTGTGGAAATAGTTAAGGTAACATATTACATTTTTCTCTATTATTTTTACCTCTATTTTATATAATAATTGCTATACATAGGAGGGGAGGTTATGCCCAAATGAATAGGCATATGTAGGAGCTACAAAGACAAGTTGCTAAGCTCACAGGAGAAGTTACCCGCCTTAGAAGGAGACATACAAATCGAGATGTAGACCCAGATAGTGATACTAAATAAATACCTACATTAATGAATGAAGGAGAAGATGAAGAATAAAATGAGAGAGATGAAGAAACCTTGAATGAGAGACCATTTAAGGAGAGATTAATCCTGGTTTAGAGGGAAAGATGACGACATCAAGATTAATGTTTCTAATAATGGTCGACAGTTACGACCAGAGGAGTTGATTGACTGGTTAAATCGCATGGAAAAATTATTTGAGTGGAAAATCCTTTCAAAGGAGAAGAAGGTTAAGCTTGCATGGACTAATTTGTACAGACATGCATTGATCTGGTGGGATCACCTACAAAATGAAAGACAAAGGAATGGAAAGGGAAAGATCCAAAACTAGAATAAAATGGTAAAGAAGATGAAAGAAAAGTTTCTTCCTATAGATTATGCTCAGACACTCTTTCGAAGGTTCCAAAACCTAAGACAAAAGGATCTCAACATTGAGGAGTATACCAATGAATTTTACAAGTTTTCAATTAGGGTGGAACAAGAAGATTCTGAAGAAAAAAGGCTACATGGTATATAAATGGGTTGATTTACACCATACAAGATGAGATGAGTATGCTTCAAATCCATAGCCTGGATGATGCTTATCAACTCACATTAAAGGAAGAAGAAAAGAACAAGAGGAATAATTTTAGAAGAGGTGTGAAGAGATGTCCATCATCATCTCCGATGAGAGGAAGGGGTAGATTTGAATCTACAAAAGGTGAATCCTCTAATATAGAAGGGCATGAAGATTCTGGTCAAATCTGTGGTAACTACCAAATAGGTAGGGGGTTTCATAGGGGAAGAGGTTATAATTGAGGACGGGGATGGAATAGCCCACAAAGGAAATACACATGTTATAAATGTGGTGAATAGGGGAACAAATCTTTCGAGTGCCCAAACTATCCTACATAAGATAGATAATAAGGAGAAAAACCACGAGTAAATTTTGTTGAAGTTGAAGAGGAAGAAGAAATGGAGGTTGCTGCAAATTTGGGTGAAACCCTCATGATAAGGTAGACGATGATTTTCCCAAGGAAGGAGAAAGAACTTGATGTTGTTGGTGTTGATTCATGGCTACGAAGAAATATATTTCGAATAAGATGCACCTCTAGAGGAAAGGTATGTAAAATTATTATTGATGGTGGTAGTTGTGAAAATATGGTTTCAACTATAATGGTTGATAAACTCAATCTGAAATGTGAGAAGCACCCATATCCCTATCGTATATCATGGTTCAAGAAAGGGAGTGAGGTAACCATAGATAAAATATGCCTTATAAAATTTTCAATTGGAAATACCTACAAGGATGAGGTGTGGTGTGATGTTATCCCAATGGATGCATGTCATATAGTACTAGGGAGGCCTTGACAATACGATAGAAAGGTTACACATGATGGAGGGAAAATACATATACCTTTTGGAAGGATGGTGTAAAGGTGGTCTTGTTACCCTTCAAGGAAGAAGAGAAGAGTCGGGGATTATTGGCTACAAAAGAGTTTGCTACAGAAATGGAAGAAGCTGGATGGTGTTATGCACTAATGTCTAAAAATGTAGAAATAGAGGACTTTAGTATACTTGTTACTACAGAAAAGGTACTAAAATAATAAAAATATGTCATACCAGATGAGCTACCAGGTGGGTTACTTCTGAAATGAGATATTCAACACCATATTCATTTGATCCCAAGATTGGAGCTTCTAAAATAGGCAGCCTATTGGATGAGTCCAACATAAAGTGAAGAGTTGAAAAGACAAGTGACAGATCTAATAAAGAAAGGGTTAGTGAGAGAAAACATGAGTCCATGTGCAACTCCAACACTATTGAATCCTAAAAAAGATGGAGTTTGGAGAATATGTGTAGACAAAAGGGTCATAAATAAGATCATGATTTACTATCGGTTCCCAATTTCAAGACTGGATGATATGATGGATGTGCTAGCAGGAGCCCGATATTTTATCAAGATTGGGTACTACCAAATCTGAATCCGTGAAGGGGATGAATGGAAAATTGCTTTCAAAATAAAACATGGATTCTAAAAGTGGATGGTGATGCCATTTGGGCTATCTAATACACCTAGTAAATTCATGAGGCTGATGAACAAAGTATTTTGACAATACAATGGTAAGTTTTTTGTTGTCTATTTTGATGATATTCTTATATTCAGTAAGACAATGGAACAACACTTGTTACATATGAAATTGGTGTTAGACTTTTTAATGAAAAGATATTCTATATATACAAACTTAAAGAACTGTAGATTTCCTCAAAAGTGTCTTATTTTATGGGGGTTTGTCATATCAGAGGATGGAGTGAGGATGGATGAGGAAAAAGTAAAGGAAATTTTGGAATGGCTTATTTCAAGGAATGTGACAGAGGTTCATATTTTTCATGGATTGGAAAATTTTTATATGAAGTTCATCAAGAATTTCAGTAGCATTGTTGCACCCAGAACAGAGTGTACAAAAGGGAGGGAGTTTGTATGGACCAAGGGCAGCAACATATAGTTTTGAATTGTTGAAGAAGAAAGTGTACAGAAGCACCGGTTTGGTATTTCAAGATTTCAGCAAGGTCTTCAAGGTTGATTGTGATGCCTCACATGTCAAGATTTGATTTCTACTGAGTCATGAAGGATGACCTATGGCATTCTTCAATGAAAATCTAAATGAATTCAAGAGAAAATATTCTACTTATGATGTGGAATTTTATGCTATTGTTCAGGCATTAAGGAACTTGAGACATTACTTGATAGCAAAGGAATTTTTCCTTTTCACTGATCATGAAGCCTTGAGGTATGTAAACACACAGAAGAAACTGAATAGCAGGCATGCAAAATGGGTTTCATTTTTACAATAATATACTTTTTTCTTAAAGAATAAATTGGGTAAGAAGAATCAAGTTGTTGATGCCTTGAGTAGGCATGTAGCACTTTTGACAACAACGGAAAATAAAGTAGTAGAGTTTGAGGCAGTTAAGGAATTGTATGAAGGTGATCCTGATTTGAGTGATGTCGTTAGAAAGCTTAAGGAGCCTACAATAGGTAGTGATTCTTTTGATTATTTGATACAGGATGGTTATTTGTTTAGGGGGAAACAATTGTGCATCCCTGCTGGTTCAATGAGAGAAAATATTATAAGAGAATTGCATAGTGGAGGGTTGGCTGGACACTTTGGTATAAGTAAGACAATTTCTCTTGTCATAGAAAAGTATTATTGGCCAAAGGTAAAGAGGGACATCAGTAGGGTTGTAGCAAGATGTAGAGTGTGTCAAATGGCTAAGGGTCATGCACAGAATACTGGGTTATATATGCCATTTCCTATCCCTACAGGGCCATGGGTTGATCTGAGTATGAATTTTGTGTTAAGGCTTCCTAACACACAGCGAGGGAATGATTCTATCTTTGTTTTGGTTGATAATTTCTCTAAGATGGCACATTTTATTTCTTGTAAAAAAACTAATGATGCTTCTAGAATTGCAGATTTGTTTTTTTTCAGAAGTGGTTCGATTGCATGGAATTCCAAAAACGATCACTTCAGATCGGGACACAAAGTTTTTGAGTCACTTTTGGAGGAATCTGTGGAAGAAATTGGGGACACAACTACAGTTCAGTAGTGCATATCACCCCCAGACTGATGAGTAGACTGAAGTAGTGAACAAAAGCTTGGGAAATCTCCTACGTTGTATATTTGGAGAAAAGCCAAAACAATGGGACTTAGTTTTACCTCAAGCTGAGTTTGCATATAATAGCTTGGTAAACAGGTCAATAGGGAGGTCTCCTTTCCAGATTGTATATGGTAGGAATCCGAAGGGGGTCCTTGATCTAATTGTTCTACCAGGTGAAGATGAAACTAGTGATGATGCATAAGCATTTGCAGAACACATTCTACAGCTACAAGATGAAGTGAGGGAAAAGCTAAAAGCGAGTAATGCACAGTATAAAACAGCTGTAGATGCCAGTAGGAGAGTAAGTGTATTTGAAGAAGGAGATATGGTGATGGTTCATCTTAGAAAAGAGAGGTTTCCAAAGGGAACATATAATAAACTCAAGTATAAGAAGATTGGGTCATGTAGGATTCTGAAGAAAATGAGTGATAATGCCTATAAGGTGGAGCTACCTGAAAACTTTGCTATCTCACCAGTTTTTAATGTTTTTGATTTATATAAGTTTCCAGGTCATGATGAAAATGTTGCGGAGGAGGAAGAAATAAAATGGAAGAAACAGATGCCGAAGGAGAAAAAGGAGAGGGTAATGCGTGTCTTGGACCAAAAGACAATCACTACTAGACATGGGAGCTACAACAGATATTTGGTACAGTGGGAAGGTTTGCAGCAAGAAGAAAACACTTGGATTCCTGAGTGGGAGTTGAGGAAAATTGATAGTGCAAAATTAGATGAGTTCTGTCAACAGAATTCGTAGGTGGTGAATTCTTTTCAACCAGGGGAGAATGATGCGGGAGCATAACTTGCAGAGACCATAACTTTTGATCCGACCGTTGGAGAGTCCTGAAATTTTACAGGGTGGTAGATATACATTAGTACTATGCTGGGGACAACTTTACTTGTAAGGTTGTGCTCATTTTGGCACGTTTGCGGGCTCAGATTTCGTCATCTAGTGGCCTAAAATTGGCTCCGAATGTTTTTTCCGCTTTTGACTAGGTCTTAGAACTTTAATAACTTTTGTTGTGTTTGTCAGAATAAGTCCAAATTTTGCGTGAGCCTTAATTTATGAATGCATATTTGGCACGAAAATTTTGGGGTCAATCCGAGTTGTTTTGCATTTTAGGGTTTTTGGCATTTTAGGGTTTTAGAGTAGTCTTGAAATAAAAGGAGAATTGTAATGATGTAATAGATTAGTGTGAATTCCAGAATGAGAAGTAAGCTATTTTGAAACTCCTGGTTTTATTTGCAAATCTGTTTATGTGTGTTTTTTGAGGTATTTCAACCTCTTGCAGCTGGATTTACATCATTATAATAGGTTATTATAATGTAATAAAATATAACCTCCCTAATATTATATAGAATAAGAAATTATGGAATTTCACATTCTAGAAATACATAGCAAGTTTTGAATTCATTAAATTTGACGTTCAAATGACCGTCACAGTAGACCAAACATAAGACAGTATGACGATCATTTAGACGTCAAATTTAAGCTCATACATTCCAAGAAACTTTCAGTGTTAAAATTGACGGTCAAATGACCATCACGATAGACCAAAAAATAAGCCATTATGAAAGTTATTTAGACGTCAAATTCAAGCTCGTATGTTCCTAGAAAATTTCACTGTGTTAAAATTGACGGTCAAATGACCATCACGATAGACCAAAAATAAGCCATTATGACGGTCATTTAGACGTCAAATTTAAGCTAGTTGAATCTTTGTCTACATTAATTTTTTCCAAAAATTTGAAGTTATTATGCATTCTTAGGGGTCTCTTCTTCACTTTTATATGGTCAAAAATATTTTTTTATATAAATATGGGGTATAATGCAGAGCCCTTTATATTGTAGTTTATTATTTTGATCATGATAGGGTAATTAATATGTATTGTAATGAAAAAATTAGTTATGATCAAATATTTTTTCTTTAGATCTATAAAATTTAGATTTGATTCTATTAAAAGTGTTATTTTTATTATCGATAAATATGTATCTAACTTTGTGGTACTTTGTATATTATAATGGGGCGTGTTTTACAAGTTTAGGAAAACAATGTCATCCAACTATTTTTGTCTTGACAAAACCTAGGTCCTGAATGAAACCAACTACAAAATTTGGGTCAAAATAGAATTTATGGCGATGAAACTTTGGATGATTATTTATGGATCTGAGGTTTCTCCCACTAGTCATCAAACAATTGTAGATAACATGAATAATTCTTGCAACGAATACAGGAGGCTATTTCTATGATTCTACGGAATGTGAACGATGAGTACCTTCTACACATTGGTAATATCAAACATTCAAAAGAGGTATGGACACAAATAGAATCCATGTACGAAGGATACTTGGTATATCAAGGATAGTACGGAGAGTACAATAGCTAAAGGAATTCAAAGAAATAGTCTGTATATGTTTTATGATTTCTCTTCTGCATCTTGTTTTATATCTCAAAGTTTGAAGAATTCAAAACTATGACATGAAAGGTTAGAACATGTTAATTATCGAATCTTATATGAAATGTCTAGATATAATCTAGTGAAAGGTTTACATGTGTTGTCTTATTCTCTTGAAATTAATTCATTAAATACTTCTAAATGATGGTTTTGATTTTGATTTAGTAAATGGCCATGATGATGTTTTGATGTTATAGATGTTTATGAAACTCTTATCTTCCTAGATAAGAAGTTAAATTGGGCTCAATCTATGTTAGAAATTTTAAATCCTATTAACCTTAGGAAAATGACCAAAATCCATCATATGTACCATGTATTAATTACCTTGTATGAACCTAAGCCATAAATTATTATAGGGTATAGGTGGATATACAAAATAAAATATAATGTTGATGGTAGTATTAACAAATATAAAGCTAGACTTGTTGCTAGAGGTGTCACTTAGAAACCTAGTATTGATTATGTTGAGACATTTTTTGAAGTTAAAATGAGTACTGTTAGGGCCTTATTTGCAATTGCCACTCAATTTGGGTGGGAAATCCATTAAATGAATAAGAAAAATACTTTTTTGAATTGCGATTTAAAAGAATAACTTTACATATGTCAACCTAAAGGATTTGAAGAAACTGGTAAAAAAAGCTATGTTTGTAAGTTGAGAAAACCTTGTATGGTTTAAAACAAGCTCTTAGAGCTTGGTATGATTTTTTTTTTCATTCTTTAAACTATTAGGTTTTGTTAATTTTTTGTCTAAAAATGATATATTCATCAAGCAATAAGGCTCACATATTATCATTATATGTATATATGTTGATGATTTGCTTATGTTTGGTGACAATTCTGATTTAATTCATAGGATTAAAGAGAAATTTAACTAGTACTTTGAAATGAATGAGTTAGGTCTCTCAAATCATGTTATTTATATGACTGTATTTCATTCTATTGTTATTTTTCAAAACACAATATGTAACCATTATATTGAAAAAATTTCTTATGATTGATTGTAAACCATTTTCTACTTCAATGGAAGCTAGAATAAATATTGATTCTAAATCTGCATATAGAAAATGTTGATCCTATTTTATATAAGTTGTTAGTTGATAGTTTGATTTATCTAACTATAACTAGATCGAATATTTCCTATACAGTAGGAATTACTTCAAGTTTTATGTAAAAAACTTTTTTAGAGATCATTGGAATCTTGCAAAAATAATTTTTAGATATTTGAAAGGAACAATCAATCATGGGTTGCATTATACTAAGAATGAAAATGCTATCTTATAAGGATTTTGTGATTCTAACCAAACTGATGTTGTGTTATAATATATACTAGATATGTATTAAAGTTTTTTGGTGTATGAACCATTACTTGGAACAAAAAATAAATGCCCCATTCATCATTGCTCTGTTATTCTGCGACGACCGTGCTTCTTAGGGCTGAATGTCGTTGCGTCTCCATTGAAACATTGGTGTCTTCATCTTGTTGAGCTTGCCTGCTTGTGTCGATGTCGATGTTTTTGGTTGTTGGCCCCGCGGTGTCCCTCGCGATTATCCTATTAAAGGAAAACCTTGTTCTTGCTTTATCGAACCTCCTGTTGATTGTTGTTTATTGCCTATAAGATATTTTCCAGTAGTATTGATCACTCTCGTGCTCGACCCCTCGATTAAATTATTATTATTATTATCTTTTTATTTTTATTTTTTGTCACTATCGTGTTAGGTCATAAATAATTTTTCGAACCTTGTTTAGGTGTCACGACATTTTAAAACATAATACTAATAAATAATAAAGGAATGGGTATCAATTATATTCTTATGTGTATATAGATGGTAAAAATTTCATTTTTTTAATTAATTAAGTCATTTCGGGCCGTACGCATGCCTTATTGCGAGTTATTGTTTATTTGATGTTTCTCATCCACCAACTGGTAAATTTTTATTATCAATTTATACTTATACTTGGAGTGGAGACATGGATTTCTTTGCAGAGATAAATAAAAGATGATTTGTTCATGTAAATATATTATGTATATTGTCAGATAAATAAGATTGCACATTTTCAATTACTAATAATTATTATTAACTAAAATATGTGAGTTTTTGTCGGTTCCTTGGGCTTAGTAGCTGTATACTGCTGTCAATTTTGTCGATCTAACAGAATTTTAAAATGAATTTGTGATTTATCTAAATTTACTTCATTTTGTGGATATGTAATTTTGGTTAGCAATTGCGTATGGGGTTGTAAACTATAGTGCATGTTCTTTTGTCAAACAATTTATCTTTTTATATAGTTTCACACTTTGCATATACATCTTGCTGGCCACTTGGTTGTTTCTTTGTTTCTAATTATTTATGCCACTCTTGACGTGGAGGAATTTTTGGCCCTTGTCCTTCCTTATTGTTTCTTTCCTTGCTATTATTTCCTGACTTGTTTGGTGGAGAAAGTGTAAATTTATTATTTGGCCGCCTTTTTGTCTCCTTGTCGGCTGTAATTAAATCATGATTTGAATTTTTGTTGGAATGAAACACTCCTTCTCCTTTCCATTTTTTTTGTTGGGTTGTGTGTTATCTTCTGCTCAGTTTTGTTTTTTTTGGTGCGTGAGCATTTTGTTTTCTTCTAGCCGCCTGAGGAGAGAGAGGGTTTTCAAAATGGGAGAGAAGCTTGGAAACTTTACTGTCAATGCATTGGCATAATAGTTCCTCCTTGGTCGTAGTCTTTTGTTTGGTTGAGACATTTTTCTTTTCTTTTCCTGTTTTTTGTCTCCTTGTTGCTGGAGGATGTCCATGTTTTTTTTTCTAAACTCCTTTCTACCCTGGCTGTGCGAATGTGTTTGGAAAATGTGAGTTGTCCAGATTAGACACCTGGTGATGGTGTGGGGGTGGTTCAAGGATAAATTACATGGGATTTTGTTTGTAGCTTCCACGCATTGTGTAAACCTCCATGCTTGTAATCACAACCCCTTTGACTCATGTGACTTCATCCTTCAAACCGCCTTCCCTGCTGGCCATGTGGAGAGCTCTGGGTATGGGGCCTTTGTTTGGTTCGGTGGGAATACTCTTGCTATAGCTGTGCCTGTCAATACAAGAGATCCTAAGGCAATGTCCCATTTACCAAGATTTTCTCAACAATATAGCAACAATCTTCCTGTTCGGATAGCCATGGGTATACCTAAAGGATTCGCACAGAATGATCTAGAGCTTTTAAATCTTGAAACTCAGCACCAAATCCTATCTATGTATTTATGGCTATCCCATCATTTTATGGAGGAGACATTTCCATACAAGGAGAAAGCTGAGAACATGGCTAGAGATATTGCAGATCCGCTTAGCAAATCTCTTGCTAAAGCTTGCTGGAAAGTAGAGTCAAAAACAAAAACAAAAAGAGAACTCCACCAAATAATGTTTCTGCTGTCGGGAGACAACTCACAATAATGAAACGATTGTAGGAGGAGGTGTCCAGTGGAGTTCGAGTTTGAGAAGAATGTTGGTGCCTTGCATTCTACAGATGAAGATTCAACTAGAGGGTTGATGTTGCTGGATCTTGGGGAGTTTGGATGTCTCGTCAAAGCTGGAGGAGCAGGCAATATATTTCTACACTATTCTACTGTTGCTATATTTATTTTATCGTGAAATCGAACCACCATTTCCTTGAATTGGTTGTCTTTTGGACGTCTTTTGGGGAGGTCTCTCCTTTCTACTTTCTTTCTTCTTGTTTTACTATTATCGTTGCCTGTATGTTAGTTGAAAGCATGCATGTGTTCTCTCCTCTCGGTGTTATGTTGTTCTTGCTCAAGTGATCGATATATATATATATATATATATATATATATATATACTCTTCTCGACGATAGAGTTTCAAGTTTATTATGTTGTTCCAGCTAGTAATTAGCAGTCGTTAAAGTAAGCGTGCAATAACTATGAAGCTCCTTCCTATCACCCAGGTTTGTCTTTCTTTGTCTTTTGACATATATTGTTAATGATCTCTCAAGCCCACTTGATAACCCTTTTGGCATCGAGAAAGAAAGGTTGTAGGATTAGTGTAATCAATGCTTGGACTATTTCAGGTTAGAGATTCAGTATTAAAACTTTTAGAATGAATAAGTTTGTGTACAACGTGTTTTAACCTCGTGTGTTTAGACTCCTGTGTAGCTTCATTCTTGTTCCTAGGTTTTAAAGCCATTCTTAGGAGGTGCTTTGATTGTCCCCTTCAAATTGAATCGTAACTAGTTTTTCAGATTTGCTAAGTTTGAGGTTTTAATTGTTCAAATCTAGTACCTTCACTATTACTAGAATTATTTTGGTCTTTTTTCCCTCTCAAAAGATTGTTGGTGAAATAATATAGTCTTCTAACTTGTGTTTTCCTCCCATTTATAATTATTGTGTTGTTAATTAAGATTGGAAAGTTTCTATGCACATATTTACCTTAATGTTTTGTGATGAAAATTGTCTTGAACGTTGTTAACCTTGGGGAAAACTTTCTTGTAATCGATAGTATTATGGAGTTATAGCAAAAGGAGTTGTTTTGATAACGAAACTTAGTAGTTTATGTCGTACCTATGTTTGAACGATTGATTATGTTACCAAGGGTTGCCTTAAAAATATTGTTGTTTTGGGAAATAGGAAATTTATTTTAAATTAACCAAACTTTATAATTGTTGTGGAGGTTTGTAAATCTTTAGGGTTATAAAATTTGTTGATGACATTTTCATATACTCTTGTTTGACGGAACTCCCTTCTTCTCTCGCGTGTTTGCTACTAGCCTATAAGGCATTGGCCCTTCTTGAATGATTGGGAAATCTCTTGGAGTTAATGGTCAAAACTAGTATACTTTGCCTTTGCTTCAAAACTTATGTTGTGTGGATACTCTATTTGATTTCAGGTTTGAAACTCAATTATACATGGCTTTTTGTGTTAATTTTTGAAACCCGTGGTTCCCATTTCTTGGGCCGATCAACTCTTGTTCTTTTAGAAATATAATATTTTAGCCTATGCATTTGGTAACTTTGATAAATTTCTAGATGGTTGGTCTATATATCAAATCTCAATCTTGTAATTATTATTCAATTATTTACTTGATGGGAATCCTATTTTTGCTATATTGTTTATTTCTCCTTATAGGGCTAAGGGCCATTCTCATACGATTGTTATACCTTTGTTGTTTTTACTCCTAACTGAAGTACATGGTATTCTTCCTTGATTGGCATGGTAAGACTTTATTATAACTTGAGGTGTTGATAGTGTTTAGAGGTTTGACCCAATTCTTGTAATAAAGTGCTTCCTTTCGTGGTATTGTTAGATAACAGTTATGGTGGTTTTGTGTAGCCTTATATTGCTTAGTTCTTGTGAACTGACTCTTGTAGAAAATTTGTTGCAGATGGATCTTGCGAGTAGATGAGGGATAGACTTGTAGATTTTTACATCAACCTCAGTTGAGAAGTTCTTTTGCTCGAATCCTTTTTATGTTAAACTATTCATAATGTCCAGTGGAAAATTTAGAAGAGGATCAATGTCTTAATATGATTTATTGTGCACTTTGTCATCTAAACTTTGGAAACCTTGGATTGTTTGACTATAATTGAAAATACAAGAAAATTTGGTTACTGTTTGTTGAGTGACCTTGTTAGATTATCGGTATTTTAAGATTTGATGTAACCTTGTTTTGTTCTTGTAAATGAGTGTTGCTAAACTTTACCCTTGAGAATGAATTTTGAGTTAAATCTTTCTATGAATTAGTAATAATGTGTCATAAGTAATCTAACATGGGTGTTTAATACTTATAGAAGTTAAACTAAAAGTTGTATTCAAATAAAGTAACGTAGGGGTCACCAACTTGAGAGCAAGTAATTCTTTAAGTAATCAAAGGTGAGACTATCATTGCAAGTAAAATTATATAACATGATATCCCTAGCTCCACTAGTGAACATTATCCCTTTTATGGTGAAATTCGTAAACGATCCTAAGGTGAAATGAATTGTTTGTTGATAGAAGATAATAAGATTTAATAAGCTGGAGAAAACAATTTTGAAACCACGCAATTCTATCTCTCCGCTATTTGGAAGGTAAATTGTGCTCTTTGGTAATACTCATTCAGTGAAACCTAAGTAAAATCTTTGATAATTCTGGATAAATTCCCAAGCCTCAATCAAATCCTGGTAATAACTAATGAGGTCCTAAAGATGAATTCAACTTGACCTTCATCATAACTTTTTTTTTCAAGGTGCTTCGTATTTCTTCTCTTAAGTGTGTCAAACGCGGACCCAGGTTGTCATGAGGGTATGAACAAGTTCTAATAGCGTAAGTGTGAACAGATGGCCTTGTGGAAATAAATATTCCCCTTTTACTAAATAAATGAATTAAACAAATAAAGGTCATATTAGAGAAGACTTAAAGCAAATTTCTCTTCAGAGTAAAAGTAAGAAACTTAGCGTTGTAAGGGGAATTGTACGAATCATATCTAGAGTCCTAGAAAACTTAAGCTAAGGATCGAACGATGTTTTATTAAAATAAATAACCTTCAATAATTTCTCATTATGGATTGCCCTATCTGTAAGTGTGTTATGTGGTGGTTTCCTATGTTGTCTTGTCAAAAAGAAAAGTGAATTATCCTTGATGGGTGTGAACATTTCCGTGCTACCTTATGGCCATCCTTGTATCGAGTTGTTCATAGAGTTAGTTGTAACCTTGGTGGCGACCATGTTGTGTCGTGTTTTGTGTCAATAAAGTCAAAAAAAAATTATGCTGTTTTTTACTGTGTTGTTAACATGTGTGAATTTTTTGGGGTCGTTACATTTGGTATCAGAGCGAAGGTTCATGCTCTCGAACCTTTGGGCCAGATTGGAGTGATGATGGTGTTGCATGATGGTGGTTGATATTGGAAGAGTAATGTGCTTTAGGCATGATGTGATCCATGTTGTAATTGTGATATTGTGAACGCACATGATGTGTATATCATTTAGTGCGTATTTGTTATCATGTTGATGTGTTGGGGATGGAAGTATTCTCTCTCTTCTTGTGGTTTCTATGAAGAGTTCATGTGTGAAATACTACTTGTTATGTGTGAAAAGAATTCTAATGTGGATCATGGAGTGTTGAAGCATTGTGGCATATTGTGATATGTAGGTGTATCAATGTGTTGTATGACTAGATTGATGTAAAATGAAATGAGTTGTATCATGATGTTTTTACCATGTTATGAAGAAATGCGTGTATCACCTTGTTATGTAACAATTAATTTTATGTTGTGATGTTACTTATTAAGTTCATCATATGTATCATTTTTGTAATATGTAATGATTCATGTTGTGATATAGGGGCATACATTGAGCATATAAACCCTATTGTATAGTGGTTGCACTTTGGGTGCAGAATATGGTGAATTGATGTAATGCACCCAGTGAATGTATGATTGTGATCTACCCTGTATACATACCATACGTAAGACATTATGGCAGTTATGTGTGTACCACCATTGTGTTAGTGATGTAGTTACATATTATGTTGTGAACCTTACAGTAACCGACCTTGAAGGAAATTGGTAAACAGTGTATGTTTGGACTGAGAAAATGTGTACCATTTACTAGTCACTCGAGCTGAGTACGAGATAGGAAGTGGAGCCTTACATAGGCTGAAAAACCACTTTTTTTCGTTTGGTATGTGTGGCACTTGCTCAACGGGTTTCATGCATATTGTGTTTTGCAGACACCTTAGGCTCAGTAGATGGTGACATGTACTTTCTTTCTCTCTCCTGATATGGTTGTCGTATGGACTCTACCTATGTGATTTTGACTATGTTGAGCCTTGTTGAATTTGTGGCGAGATAATTCAGATTGAGATGATGATAGTTGCATTATTGATATGTATTTTTATGAGTTGAGGCTCGATGTTCCGAGTGCTAGCAACTCATTGAGTACCCCTTTGGTGGCCAGATAAGGCCACATATTCATAGTAATGTGCTATTCTTATATGTGCATTTTATTCGTAAATTGAACCTTTTTACTTTACTTTTGCAAGGACCAGCCGTTTTCTTGATTTCCATGTTTTACATTTTGGGCATTTCCTTGGTTTTGGTACTAACACGCAGATTTTTGCACTAACTATGGCCATTTGGTCATTTGTATTGCTTGGTTTTGGATCTTCTTCTAAATTTTAAGATTTTACCACCTTTCCCAAGGCTTGTACTTTGCCACTTGGCATTCTGATTGGATTGTTATGTTGGTTCTATTATCGTGATGTGTGTAATAGGGTCATGGGATGCACCATGGAATGGTTAGGCCCATGGACCCGCTTCGTTGTATGGGGGTACGACCCAAGGAGTTATAGATAACTAGTGGGTTGTTGGACCACGAGTTATTATGTCACTTGGGTTGGGGGTGACGGGGATCTATGTGCCCAAGGCCATACATTGACCCAGCCTCATTAAAAGGAGAAAGGAGACAGGCCTCTATGGTTGAGTGACCTGATATTCTTTATGGAAATCTATGGTTGAGCGACCTGATATTCTTGATGGGGCTCTATGGTTGAGTGACCTGACTTGGTTTGGCACTATGTTTCTTTCTCTGTGGGAGTTATATGGAGTTGCTTTGTAATACTTGGGAATAGGTGGTTATTTTTTGATGCTTCGGGTGGTATATGGTGCTGCTGGTAGTGTTTTTGGGGGGGGGGGGGGGGGTAGTGTTATGATGTATGTGTGCTCAGGAGAGTTGGTTATGGTTGTGGCTCCCTGGTGCACACTATGTACCTGTATATTTTTTTCAGAGTTATGTGAATTTTTTCATTTGTGGAATTGAGGAAATGTCTAGTTTTCGTAGTACACCTTGCTTAAGTATTCTATTTATCAGTCATGATTGTGTGACAAGTACTATGTTATGTGGACCGTGCCTATTCCCTTCCATATTTGAGTAATCTTTTGTGGTGTAATACAGTCTTGAAGTCTATACTTATGTGTTTATGAATCTGTAGTGTCTTGTCTGAACCCAGTAGGGTGTTGTGTTAGCAGTTCATGTTGGGCACCTACAATAAGGAATAAAATAAAACTCTACAACAATAAAATTTTGAAGAATTAAAACTAGAAGTAATGATAATGGAAAGAGACTAATGAAACAATGAATAAGAGGGAACTACCAATCTTCACAGAACCTTGAAAGTTAAAATTCTACCAAATGTTCCTAAGGCCACCTCATGGCCGTATTTTAATCAACTAAATTTTTAACCATAGAATGTGCTTTTGCCATTATTTGTTCCTTGTTGCTTACCGACTTTCCTTCCTTCAATTTCATGTTGCATCGAGGACGATGCTTTCTTAAGGGGAGGAGAATGTAATGCCCCGTTCATCATTACTCTATTATTCTGCGACGACCGTGCTTCTAAGGGCTGGACACCATTGCGTCTCCATTGAAACGTTGGTGTCTTTGTCTTGTTGAGCTTGTCTGCCTGTGTCAATGTCGATGTTTTTGGTTGTTGGCCCCACAACGTCCCTCACGATTATCCTATTAAAGGAAAACCTTTTTCTTGCTTTATCAAACCTTCTGTTGATTGTTGTTTATTACCGGTAAGATATTTTGCCATAGTATTGATCACTCTCGTGCTCGACTCCTCGATTAAATTATTATTATTATTATTTTATTTTTATTTTTTGTCACTATCGTGTTAGGTCCTAAATGATTTTTCGAACCCTGTTTAGGTGTCACGATATTTTATAACATAATACTAATAAATAATAAAGGAATGGGTATCAGTTATATTCTTATGTGTATATAGATAATAAAAATTTCATTTTTTGAATTAATTAAGCTGTTTCAGGCCGTACGTATGCCTTATTGCGAGTTATTGTGTATTTGACGTTTCTCATCCACCAGCTAGTAAATTTTTATTATCAATCTATACTCATACTTGGCGTGGAGACATGGATTTATTTGTAGAGATAAATAAAATATGATTTGTTCACGTAAATGTATTATGTATATTGTCAGATAAATAGGATTGCACATTTTCAATTACTAAGAATTATTATTAACTAAAATATGTGAGTGTTTGTAGGTTCCCTGGACTTAGTAGCTGTATATTACCATCAATTTTGTTGATCTAAAGGAATTTTAAAATGAATTTGTGATTTATCTAAAATTACTTCATTTTGTGGATATGTAATTTTGGTTAGCAATTGTGTATGGGGTTGTAAACTATAGTGCATGTTCTTTTGTCAAACAATTTATCTTTTTATATAGTTTCACACTTTGCATATACATCTTGCTGGCCACTTGGTTGTTTCTTTGTTTTTTAATTATTTATGCCATGCTTGGCGTGGAGGAATTTATGGCCCTTGTCCTTCCTTATTGTTTCTTTCCTTGCTATTATTTCCTGACTTGTTTGGTGGAGAAAGTGTAAATTTATTATATGGCCGCCTTTTTGTCTCCTTGTCGGCTGTAATTAAATCATGATTTGAATTTTTGTTGGAATGAAACACCTCCTTCTCCTTTCCATTTTTTTTGTTGGGTTGTGTGTTATCTTCTGCTCAGTTTTGTTTTTTTTGGTGTGTGAGTATTCTGTTTTCTCCTAGCCGCCTGAGGAGAGAGAGGGTTTTCAGAATGTGGAGAGAAGCTTGGAAACTTTACTGTCAATGCATTTTCATAATAGTTCCTCCTTGGGCGTAGTCTTTTGTTTGGCTGGGACGTTTTTCTTTTCTTTTCTTGTTTTTTGTCTCCTTGTTGCTAGAGGACATCCATGTTTTTTTTTAAAACTCCTTTCTGCCCTGGCTGTGTGAATGTGCTTGGAAAATGTGAGCTATCCAGATTGAACATCTGGTGATGGCGTGGGGGTGGTGATGCAAGGATAAATTACATGGGATTTTGTTTGTAGCTTCCATGCATTATGCATACCTCCATGCTTGCACTCATAGCACCTTTGACTCCTGTAACTTCATCCTTCAAACCGCCTTCCCTGATGGCCGCCTGGAGAGCTCTACGTGTGGGGCATTTGTTTGGTTCGGTGGGAATAATCTTGTTATATCTGTGCCTATCAATACAAGAGATCCTAAGGTAATGTCCCATTTATCAAGATTTGCTCAACAATATAGCAACAATCTTCCTGTTCGGATAGCCATGGGTATACCTAAAGGATCTGCACGGAATGATTTAGAGCTTTTAGATCTTGAAACTCAGCACCAAATCCTATCTATGTATTTATGGCTATCCCATCATTTTAGGGAGGAGAAATTTCCATACAAGGAGAAAGCTGAGAACATGGCCAGAGATATTGCAGATCTGCTTAGCAAATCTCTTGCTAAAGCTTGCTGGAAAGATGAGTAAAAAAAACAGAAAGAGAACACCAAATAATGTTTCTATTGTTGGGAGACAACTCACAATAATGAAAGGATTATAAGAGGAGGTGTCTGGTGGAGTTCGGGTTTGAGAGGAATGTTGGTGCCTTGTATGCTACGGATGAAGATTCAACTAGAGGGTTGTTGTTGCTGGATCTTGGGGAGTTTGGATGCCTCGTCGAAGCTAGAAGAGCAGGAAAGATATTTCTACAATTTTCTACTGTTGCTATATATATATTTTATATATCATGAAATCGAACCACCATTTCCTTGAATTGGCTTGTCATTTGAGACGTCTTTTCTAGGAGGTCTCTCCTTTTCTACTTGCTTTCTTCTTGTTTTCAGTTGTTATTGCTATGCCTGTATGTTAGTGGAAAGCATGCATGTGTTCGTCTCTGGGTGTTATGTTTTACTCACTTGAGTGTTCGACCTTCATCCATTCATTTATGTATATCTTCTTCTCTACGATTGAGTTTTAACTTATTATGTTGTCCCAGCTAGTATTTCCATTGCCGTTAAAATAAGTTGTGATAACTATGCAGTTCCTCCCTATCATCTGATTTTATTTTTTCTTTCTTTGTATTTCGTTGAAAGTTATTAAATCTATTCCTCAAACCCCTTCAATAATCTTCTTGACATCGAGAAAGACAAGTTGTAGAATTGGAAGTGATCACCGCTTGGGCTATCCAGGTTGGAGCTTCGGTATTAAAACTCTTAAAATGAAAAGTTTGTGTGCAATGAGTATCAGATCTCACATGCTTAGACTTCCGTATTATCTTTCAGCTTGTTCCTAGGCTTTTAAGGCCATCCTCAGGAAGTACCTTGACCATCCCTATCCACTTGAACCATAACTAGCCTTTCGGATATGATAAGCTCGAGGTTTCTATCGTGTGAATCCAATACCTCTTTAACACTAGGATAGTTTGGGGTCTAACCCCCCTCTCAGAATTACTGTTGATGGCGTTTTTTTCTTTTTCTTTCCTAGCTTGCATTCTTTCTCTTTTATAATTTTAATGCTATTAATTAATATTGGTCATTTTCCATGAATGTAATTACCTTAATATTTTGTGATGGAAATTCCCTTAAACATTATTAATCTTCGAGAAAAGTCATCTTGCATTTGATATTCTTATGCTTTCATAGCAGAAGGTTTTGTTTTGATAATGTCACTTAGAAATTTATGTTTGTATCTATGTGTGACGGTTGACTGTGTTATGAAGGGTTGACTTAAAATATTGTTGTTTAAAAAATAAAATTATTTTAAATTAACCAAACTTTAGAATTACTGTGGAGGTTTGTAAATCCTTAGTGATATAAAAATTTGGATGACGTTTTGTATACTCTTGTTTGACGGAGTTCCCTTCTTCTCTTGCGTGTTATTACTAGCCTTTAAGGCATTGGCCCTTCTTGAATGATTTGGGAACCTCTTGGAGTTAATGGTCAAGACTAGTATACCTTGCCTTCACTTCAAAACTTATGTTGTGTTGTGTCTGTGTATCTAATTTCAGTGATATGCTCTATGTGATTTCAGGAATGAAATTCTAATATGCTTGGCCATTCATGTTAATATGTGAATATTGCAGTTCCTCTTGGTTAGGCTGATCAACTCCTGTCTTTTAGAAATATTACATTAAAGCCTATGCCCTTGGTATCTTTTGGTAATTTTAGATGGATGGCATGTGTGACAAACTTCAATTTTGTAAATATTTAATTGTTGATGGGATTCTTGTTTCTTATAGATTGTTTTTCCTTCTTATAAGGCCAAGAGCCATTCTCATACAATTGTTAAACTTTTGTTGCTTTTGTTCATAATTGAAGTACAAGGCCTTTTCTTCTTTGATTGGCATGGTAGAGACTTTATGATAATTTGAGGTGTTGATGTGTTTAGGGCATTGACCCAATTCTCATAATAGAGTGTTTATTTCATGGTATTGTTAGACTTTAGTTATGGTGGCTTTGTGTAGCCTTATCTTGCTCAGTTCTCGCGAACTGACTCTTGTATAAAAAAATTTGTTGCAGATGGCTTATGCGGGTAGATGAGGGATAGACGTGTAGACTTTTGCATCAACCTTAGTTGAGAAGTTTTTTTGCATGATTATTTTTTTATATTGTTCAACTATTGATAATGTCCAGTGGAAAATGTAGAAGAGGATCAATGTCTTAGTGTATTGTATTGTGGATTATGTCATCTAGACTTTGCTAACCTTGGATTGTTGGTCTATCTTGGAAAATCAAAGAAAATTTGTTTACCGCTTGTTGAGTGACCTTATTGGATTATCGGTATTCTAAGAGTTGATGTAACCTTGTTTTGTTCTTGTAAATGAGTATTTTTAAACTTAACCCTTGAGAATAAATGTGGAGTTAAATCTTGCTATGACTTAGTAATAATGTGACATAAGTAAAATAACGTGGGCTATTTAATACTTATAGAAGTTAAACTAAAATTTATATTCAAACAAAGTAACAGAGGTTACTATCTTGAGAGTAAGTAATTCTTTAAGTAATCAAAGGCGAGACTATCATTGTAAGTAAAAATTATATAACATGATATCCCTAGCTCCATTAGTGAACATTATCCCTTTTATGGTGAAATTCGTAAAACAATCATCAGGTGAAATGAATTTTTAGTTGTTAGAAGATGACAAGATTTAATAAACTAGAGAAAACATTATGGAAACCACTCACTCTATCTCTCCGCCATTTGGAAGGTAAATTGTTCTCTTTGGTAATACTCATTCAGTGAAGCCTAAGTAAAATCTTTGATAATTTTGGTTAAGATCTCTCGTTTCAATTAAATACTGGCAATAACTAATGAGGTCCTAAAGATGATTTTAACTCGACCTTCTCCCTCTACCCTTTTTCCAAGGCACTTTGTATATTTCTTCTCTTAAGTGTGTTGAGCGTAAACTCATGTTGTCATATGGGCAAGAACGAGTTTCTAGTAGCGTTAGTGTGAATAGATGGCCTTGTGGAATTAAATTACCCCTTTTTCTTAACAAACGAATTAAGAAAACAAAATTCATAATAGAGAAGACTTAAAGCAAATTTCTCTTCAGAGTAAAAGTAAGAAACTTAGCGTTGTAAGAGGAATTGTATGAATCATATCTAGAGTCCTAGAAAACTTAAGTTAAGGATCGAAAGAGGTTTTATTAAAATAAATAACCTTCAATAAATTTCTCATTGTGGCTTGCCCTATCTGTAAGTGTGTTATGTGGTGATTTCCTATGTTGTCTTGTCAGAAAGAAAAGTGAATTATTCTTGATGGGCGTGAACATTTCCGTGCTACCTTTGTGGTCATCCTTGTATCGAGTTATTCATAGAGTTAGTTGTAACCTTGGTGGTGACCATGTTGTGTTGTGTTTTGGGTCAATCAAAAAATAAAATAAAATTATCCTATATTTTGCTGTGTTGTTAGCATGTGTGAATTTATTGGGTTGTTACAATGAGATAAATCTCAAGTTCTTGTTGACTAAAGAGTAAGTTGCTGACATCTTCACAAAGTACTTGAGTGCTACAAAGTTTTGTCACTTTCGTGAAAAGCTTGGATTGTCAGAGTTTCCATTGAGGGGGAGTGTGTATGAAAATGTCACCTCCTAATGGAACTTGGTTTTTGTAAAAAGACCTTCGAGCATTTGTAAAAGACCTTTGGGAAAGTGTAAAAAAGACCTTCAGGTAAGTGTAAAAATACCTTTGGGCATGTATACCTCCTCGGATTCTTTTTGAGAAAGAAGTGTAGAAAGATCTTAAAGGTGGTCTTCAGTAAACTGTTTAGTGCTTTTGAGTTTACTGGTAAACATCGAGTACAAGCATATTGTGAAGGAGGTCCTTGGTTGTAAAAGGTTTCTATATGCTTGGGTTCAATAACCTTTTATGAGAACCTGTGAGAACATGTAAAACTCACATATCATACTTAGCCACTAATCATGGGATGATCTTTGGAATTCCAAATCCTTTTGTACCAAAAGGTAAATTGAGTATGATGAATGTGTTATAATTCCTTCAATCAATATGCTAGCCTAAAACCTTTATGATTTAAGGATTGTAAATCCTGTAGTGTACCACGGGAAGGTAATCTATTGGCATATGTTATGTTATCCCACTTAACATTAAGGGGGAGTGTTGGAACATAATGATTAAGTGGTCTCGCCAACCCTTAATGTATATGGGTCCATCACTAATATATAGGTTAATATTTAATAATATGAAATATTTATATTTCTATTATTAAATATGCTAACCTAGGTATATAATTTAGGTTAAATATTTAATATCATGAAATAATTATATTTCTAATATTAAATATTATAAACCTATGTGTATGTGTCAACCATTTTAGGTTGAGAAGGTGGGTCGAGAGACATACCTGATCACCTTATATAAAAAGGACTTTAGGTCCTCATTTGATATATTTGGGAAATATATCAAAGGTGTGCAAATCAAGTGATTTGGTTTTACCCTTGGTAAATAGGGTTTTAAAGGAGGAGGTGATCTTAATGGATGTAAAATAAGTTCTCTGAAGTAAAATGTTATTTTCAAAGTGGTTTTTACCCTATCGGGGTTTTCCACTATAAATAATGTGTCACCTATGTTATTTATTCCATGTAAGTATTTCTTTATTTACTAATGTTATGATGTAATGTTTATTTAAATATTTATTGTAACATTATATAATACGTAAGTTGATTAAATATGTATTTATTAGAATCCTCAAATTCTAACATCACAAACCACATGAAGCAACAGGAAGACCAACATCATAGTGAAAGACATTTTGAAGTCGGTGATTGGGTTTTTGTGCATTTATAGCCATATAAGAATATGTTATTGAAACAAAATAAAAGGGATAAAAATATTTCACCTAAGTACTATGGCCCTTATCAAGTGTTACAGAAGATTGGTAGTGTAGCATACAAACTAGAACTTTCTCTAGCTACTTGAATTCATCTAGTCTTCCATGTATCTTTCCTGAAGAAGGTAATTGGACATACGATATCAACACATAAAATGTTACCAAATCTTGATGAAGAGGGAAGAATCATATTGGAACCAGAATGCATCCTTCAGACATGCACTAAGTGATTAAGGAAAAGGGTCATCACTGAGTATTTGACCAAGTGGAAAATCTAGACAATGAGGATGTAACTTGGGAGGATGCAAACTTATTGCAATAGCAACCGGAGCTTCTCATAATCAGGAAAAATGTTTCTTCGAAGGGAAGGGGCATTTTAAGCCCTTAATCATATATCTTACATTGGATGTAAATAACCAACTTATGGCTATCATAACTTCTTCTCACAATGTATCTATTTCATATATGTTATATTATCATTAGTGGATCAGCCTTGGTGTTGGCCATATCATAGGAATAGTATATATAGGGGTCAGTATGTAGTAGTTTATCATCATATTGAGCATTTGAGTCTTATTTTATGTTTTGGAGGTTTCCCCATCGAAGTGGCTAAACTATTATACTTTCATATTAAGATCATTTATCTGCAATATTGTATTATTTGGTGTTTAATTGCTGGTGCTAATAAGAATTATTCAAGTAATTTCATTACAAAGGAACTCAAATAATGGAAGAAAACCACAAGGGAAAAATATCCACTTACAAGAGAGAGAAGACTCCCCTAAACAACATAAGAAAGTTATGTCAAATGGTCCCGAAAACTAAAGGCCTGATAAGTTACCCATTTACAAACTAGAATATTTCTACAAGAACAAGATGAGGAATATGATTTCCAATAAACTCCAATGGAATTAGAAGGACCCAAAATTTTGCAATCAGTAGTAGAGGGAGTTGGGGCATGAATTGTCTCTAAATATGGCTCAACATGTGAAGGAGAAAATATATCAAGATAAGTGGTGAAAATTTATGAATCTCGGAAAAATGGGGGTCAAAAAATATAGATACATTATCAAGTGGGTTGAGCTGCCATGGAAGATAATCCTGAAGAGGTGGATGAACCTATTTATTTTGAGAATATGTAGAAGTTGATGCTATAGAAATCATGATATCTGAAGTGGAAGTAGGTGAATGAAGAAGATCTTATATGGTGATGTTGGTATCCTTGAGCATGTTTTCCAAGTTTGGGTAAAATAAATCAATGTCTTTCTGTGGAGGATTGTAGGAAGCTTGTGAAGAAGAAACACATAAATTTGTAGAAGCAACAAGTGATGGAAGGATATCTATGGTAGAATCAAAGGAATCTATAGATGCTCATGAAGGATAAATCTAAATATTTGAAGAAACATGCGAGGTGAGTGAGAAGTCAATTGAAGAGTCTTGTAGAGGAGAGTTACGGGGAACTATGAAGGGATCAATACTTAATTATGATGGAGCATAAGATAAACAAGTATGGGTGCCACCTCATTATAAGAAAAATTATCGGTAAAATCACTTTTTTCCATGGGTGTAAGATCATATGAAGAGGCATAACTGGATGAATAAGAGTCAAAATCTCCATGTAGGTTCTGAATGAAGATCTAAATAGTATGTGAGGACTCAACAAAATCTTGTTGATATTGAAGGTTTTCTAGTATAATAAGAAAAATAAATCTGTAATTCATGTCATTTTTATTCAGCCAATCATCATGTTGAAAGTGACCCTATTCATAATCCCAAGAATATGGGTAACAAGTCATGCATAATCTATTGATTGAGTATCCCATTCTTCTATTTATGGTAGTTGGATGAACATAGTTAGACTAAAAAATGATGAAAGTTTAAATTTATGATAAGAGAAGCCTCCAAGGAACACTATTTTAACCCCTTGTTTACAACAGTTTATAGTTTATTGCATTGATTACATTCACATGTATTCATGTGGTGTGAAAATATCATTCACTCCCCTTACAATCAACGTAATAATGCATAAGTATGGATACCACAATATGTTTTGACACACATAATCACTCTAATAAGAACAATGAAGGAAGAAACATGATTAAGAGCAAAAAATAAGGTCGTAAGTGAGAAAAAATGTCTCACGTCTCTAAATAAACTCCGTTGTTACAAGGTTATGGTGGATGCAAACACTATCTCGTAAAAAATAACAAGGGTGAATATAATGCAAGAATGACTCAAAATGAGCAAACGGGTGTCCAGAAAAAAGAAAAACCTCTTAGAAGGAAAAAAAGGACTTTAGAAGGTGCTACACACTTCAAAAATATGTCATCATTTGGAAACATCTAATAACATTAATTTTCACACTCTTAAAGTCCAATTTATTTAATTTTAAAAATTAGAAGAATTAAAAAAATATGAAAAGATAACGCTAATTAAACAATATTAAATAATCCTCCTAAATTAATTAACCTCCTTTAAAAGTGGACCTTACCTTTAATTAATATTAGATTAAATCCTAAAACAACCTACCTTTAGTTTAAAAAAGAAGCCATATGTAGAATAATAAAACAAAGTTATAAAATAAGTTTATTATTTAAAGGCGGGGGTGAGATAAAAGAGTGAACTGGAAGGAGGGTGAATGCATGGCTTAAGGAAGTAAACATAAAACACATACACATGGCTCGAGGAGAAGTTTTTGAAACGACCGAGTGATGGTCTTGTCGATGAACCCAAGTGAGGAAGAAGGTAAAAGGAGAGGGAGACATGGCCTTGATTGGTTTAAAAAATTATAGAGGATCGCAACAACACAGGGTGATAAAATCATGGCCAAGGAAAAGTAGGGGGATGATAACACAAAGAAAAAATCACATAGTTAATGCACAAAGATTGAGGATGGGGAATAACATGGGCTCAACATGAATCTTGAGAAGGTTAGTGAGGATTGGTGGGTAGAGCCAATAACAGGGAATTTTTAGGATCAAGTGAATGAAAAAACTAAGTAGGGGGATATGGGATGAGTCAGAGAGAATAAAAAACCAGGGTTTATTCATAGCGAGTAGAGGAGGGGAAGATATCTCGATAAGCCATGCAAGAATGAAAAGAGAGTTATAGAAAAGAAAACATGATGAATAGGGAACCCAAATGGAAGTCAACATAAAAAAAGGAACTATTTGAGCACCCATATAACCCACAAGAAAGAGAGAAGCACCCAAAAAAATCCTAACTAAACACTGAACTCGTTAATGAAACAAACCAACTAGCTAGGGAAGGGAAAGCTAATTGAACGAGTTAGAGGGAGAGCTCATCAAGACAACAAATATATTAACTGAGATCAATGGAGAGGAGAGTAGAGGCAACAAGGGAGAAAGTTAAGTTGAGTAGCAGGAGAGGAATAGGGGCAGGGAAGGATATTTTCAAGCAAAAATTTAAATTTTAAAATGATTTATTAAATAAAATGCACCATAAATACCTCTAAACCACTTTTCCACCAAATATAGTTGCAACTAGCTAAATTTGGTGGAGAAACACCTAAAAAGTACACATGGAAAAACCCTAAAAACAACACAAACTCTGAACAAAAATTGTTAAACCAAATTAACAAAAATAATAAATGATTTAAAAAATTACACGAGAAATGATTATAAATCGAAACCAAAAGTAATAACAATAATCAAATTTTGAGTACACAATTACTGAAAATGAATCTTTGATACCATGCGAGAGGGGGCTCAAAGATCTCATGGAATGACATGCACATTGATATAATTTCACTCGAACGGTAACCCAAATTTCCTCCAAGTAATTAACAAGAAAAACATGAACTCAAGGAAAGGTGAATAAAGGATTTTTTCCAATATGGTCCAAAACTTGCACAAGAAGAGAAAACAACATGAAATGAAGAGTAATCAACAACTAGAAAAGAGAGTAACATGATTACCAAGGCCAGTGAGATTGACCTTTGTGAACCTAATGCAAGCACATAAACATCGAGATGTTACACTCTAATGGAAACAAATATGTGCTCCAAGTAATCAAAAAGAGTTCAGCTAAGAACCAAAAATAATGCGCATAAGGAAAACAATATAACATTCTCGTGGATAAAAAATGGTACGTATAGGAGTGTTGTGTAACTCGCAATCATAATACCTCCATAAGGGAGAAAATGAGTTACATTACATAAACAAAAAATAAATTCTGTATGATGCACACTGATGCATATGATAATATCTTTCATATAAATCCTAATGATAACCTAGACGTATGATCTCACCTAAGTGAGAAGACTCACCATGGGTGAGGGAAATTCACCAAACTAATAAATAATAAGTAAATAATAGCCCTCACAAAAACATGTACAATGAACTTGATGCGACATTCAATGAACTAACATTGATAAGAAGTGATATCAACATTTGCCTTGCAAACATTAGCACCCAAAACATATACCAACACCCAGATGGCCGTGTCCTATATTTGGTGCTCATGTCCTTGAGATCTTCACATGTTAGTTTCATAATTTGAGCTTGTACAACCCAAACAACTCTTGATTAGATCATTCACTTACCTAGAATTTATCCACACTTATGGTGGCAAACTGAGTCATTCTCAAAACCCTATTTATCATTCTTACTTATACTTCCTTTATGTGATCTTGGTTATTTACTATTTTATCTATTTAATTAGCATTGTCCTTATCTTAGATTTAATTTGGTGAACTCATTTATTTATCAAACCATAACTTGCTTTAGGATCCTTTATTTTATATATTCTTCATGTCCTATGAAAACATGTTGTGAAACTGTCAATCTAAGTCTAGTTCTCTTAGATATGAATCCATTCCTATGAATGGTTATCAACCTTATTTCACCAATGATGAGGATGAAGTTATATCACAAGTCTCATATTTCCCTTACTTACAATCTGGTTGTACCTCACATGTTTAACAAAATTTATAACGCTGACCTTGATGTCATATTATTACCCCATGTAGAGGCCGCTAACGATTGTGATCATGAGTCTATTACTACTAATAAGACATGTATTGGAGATATAATTGATTTTTCAAGTGAAGAATGCCTTTCTAATGATACTTATATTTATCGTTAATATCTTATTGTTTTCAATTCCATCCTTTATGGCCCTATCCCTCTCGAGTCCTCCTCCTCCTCCCCCCCTTACATATGGAAAAATCAAAGGGACTTGTCCCATTGAGGCTGATATTTCTATTTCAGACCCTTCTCCATCCTCTCCACTTTCTACTTTTCCATTCACCATTATGCCTCAAAATACTTATATTTGTTATTCTCTTGCATGTATGACTCCTTCTATTGATTGTGCTCATATTGTTGATGTTCCTACTATTTTTGTTACAATATGATTTTACTCATGATGCATATGTTACTACCTATGATATTTCTAAAGATAATGTACACAATTATGACGATTTTAAAGAACATTTTCATGTTTATTTTCCTCCTCTATTTGATCTTGTTGATAAATGTGTGCAACCCTCCCTTTCATATCGAGTCTCCTTCCATTCCTATTACTAGTTACCCTCTTGCTGATCCTAAAGTGGACTTCCTACCTAATAATTTCCCTATGGATACTTATAATGGAAAAATTCAACCTCTTAATGAACCCATCAATGTGTAGGAAATCCCTCCCTAATAAGTTATTTCTCTTATGCATGTTGTTGGTGATTTGAAAAATAAGATTCATACTATTACTCTTGAAAGTAGTGCCTAATATGCTAGTAGTGATAATAATTACCTTCACGAAAATCCTATTCCTAAGAAGATTTACAATTCAACCTTTCCTAAGGGATTTACTATGCCTAATTTTTTAATTTATAATGGGATGGGAAATCTTTATTTTCATCGTAAGGATTTTGTATTAGTTATGGCATTATTTTCTAATGATAAATTATTACTCAAAGTTTTTCCTAGTAGTCTTATTGATATTGCTTTTCAATGGTTTCATCATTTTCCTAGTGGATCTATTAGTACTTATCTTGACATGGAAGATTATTTTTTAGATGCTTTATTTCTAATAACGGTCCTAAAGTTACATTTGAACATTGAAAACAACTAGATATAATAGCACCCCTTGGTGCTCTGCCGACCACTTCGTATAAGACGAAGTACACCTCGCATCATAAAATCTACCCACTACTTTATCTGTATATCTCTCTTTAGATCCAAGAAATTGTAAATAATCCTCAGTGGGCCCTAGTCTAGATCCTACTCTCTTTTCTATTCACATTGATCTATACCTTATATATGGCTCTAGGGGAACATCTTGTGAAAGGCCAAACTATCTAGACACTCACTCCCACTGAAATAGCTTCATAACCACTAGGAACCTATCTTCTATCCACATGGGGGCATCAAATACACCAAATTTTTTTAGCATACTCTACCCACCCTCCCTAGTTTTTATGACATATCTAAATAATGCCCCCATGCCCCATCTGATCCAACATGGCTTTATAGGTATTCGTATCAAACCATCAACACCTTGGAGCCACCCATTGATCTGCAAAATCCCTAGCCAACCCCAATATGCCATCGGTCCACCCAATGGTCATACTATGGTTATGTGCTCATATGCTCAAAAATTTAATAATGTAGTGGCTCCTATAGCATATGTATGGTCATCCTATGTAAACTGATACAAATCTCTATATAAGTGTGCCAATACACACTGAATCCATACATACCACATACTATGCTCCTCAATACTCCTACAAATGTCATCCATCTTGTATGAAATCAACACCCACCTCCATTAAATTCCACACAAGACACCAATATCAGTACAATAAACTTCCACAATTGCATAACACATTATCTAACATAATTGATGACTCTGCATATGTCCATGTGCCTACAAAATACTATCTTGCGGCCATTTTATATCATCATTATCTTGTGGGGCCATCTCTTGTATCTTCTCCCTCACCATTGGAAATTTAAGAATCCTATATACATCCTCTAGGGTCACCATCATCTCTCATGTGGGTAACCAAAATGTACAAGTATCTACACACCATCTCTCACACAAGGCCATCATTAAATTCATATTATGAGGTACCTCCCCTAATATAGCAATGTGCAATAACTTGACATGATACAAAAGATACCACTTCTCCTCCATGCCCAATGTAAGAAGTGTAGACAAGTGCCTAACTCCAAGAAATTCCCTCGATTGTATGTCTCACTACACAACACAAAAATGACAGCAAACATGAGCTTATTACTCAAAAAATGACTAAAACTTAATATATAAGACATTAAACACACTTGGAAACGAGCACATGAATCCTTGGACACTAACATCCGAAGATGGGACAATAGCATCCATATCCACACGGTCATGTCCAAAGGACATAACCACTCCCATCATTGCTATGTTGGACAAAATACACCCAAAAATAAAAAAATTACAAAATGCTAAAATTGACGAAAGATAAATATATCTTCATACTTTGATATGTACAATGCATCACTTACCAATATTTTAGTAGTCCATGTTGACACAAACTCTATCACCCACTCGAATATCATTGGAATGACTCCTTGTGCACGTGTAATTTCTCTCACTCAAAGCTCAAATCCTAATTCTAAAAGTTACAAATGAAGTTCTATTTTACTTTTCTACCTTATTATTTATAGTAAACTATCATTACCAATAGTAACTATCCCTATACTATATTTTACGACAACTAATTCCTTGTTACTATTTATTCCATATCTTTAGCATTGTTCATCCATTTTTCGTATCATTTGTGAAAATGAAACTATATTTCCAATATCTTCCATACCATATATTCCCTATTTCCTCATTAGGCTTAGCTATGTGATACTCTCATATTAGATTCATTACTATCTTACGAGACTATTTGGATCCACATTTTTCTGCAATAAATTTCACAACATTACTTTTGGCTCATGACTTGATGATGGGCATCTTTCCTCTTCACCTAAAGAGGGGAAAATATTCAGAGTCTCTTAATACCCCTTCTTCGGCAATCCAAGAATAATTTCAAATACGAAATTCTATTATCCTATATTCTAAGAAAATAAACTGAATATTCAAATCTTGTGAAGATTATGCTCCAAAATGTAAATTTTTAATCTATTCCAAGTAGCAAAAAATCCACATTTTCATAGATTATCACAAATTTTCCCTTAAATGACATAATCTGGGGGAAATCAATATTTGAAATTAGTTTCCAATACAAGAAAATACTAGTTTCTAAATCAAATATTAATAATTACAAATTCTATTCCAAGTACCAATTTTTCCTCCCATATGACCTAACTTGGGAACCATTCCAATGTATCAAGCACTGTTGTTTTAGTTTTCTAAGCATTCATACCCTTACATATTAAATTTGGGGTAACAAGACATCATTAGCTTTCCTATATCTATTTATGGGGGTTTCTCAGGACCTAGTAGGCAAGTTACAAAATGGGTTCATATTGCCATATGTAACGATGGAACCTATTTTTGAGAAAGCGTTATAGTTAGAAAGAAAAGAAAAAACCAATTTCCCTACACTCTTTCTCTATTTCTAGGATTCTTAAATCCTTAGTTTAGCACCAGGATGCTTAAATACTTAGTTTGGTGACATGATGATCAAATTATTAGTTTATACTTTGATTCGGGAATTGATCATTCCTGATCCTTCTTTCAATATCCAAGTTTCAAAGTATCCTATATCTTCTTGGAAAGTTTATATCCAATATATCCTCTATAAGAAAAAAGGTCACCCCACATGAATCAAAATTTTATTCCATGGTTCACCACGTTATGTTTCTTACTATTGACACATTCTAACTACAACTCATTCGACTCACTTAAAGTACATTCCTCTTATATCCTTTATAATATTTTAATTTCATCCAAATAACATACATGGGAAATGTAGTCACTAAAATATGCATTTATTACTATTACATTGCACCTCTAGTATGTGGTTTTATGCATGCTTTCTAAGTTTGGAAACTAGACACTGGTGACACATATTTTGTCCTTATCTTTCTTTATTTGGCTCTATTTATGTCCTCTATCTGAAATTTTGGCTCTATTTACATCCTTTATCTAGAATTTATATATTTTTGGTTTGAGTCATAGGGATCCCTATTCTATTCTTTAGTCTTGTTTCTTTTTTCTTATTTTAGGATAGTACCACCGAGACAAGAAAGTAACACCTAGGCACTAATTTCCTTTTGGGAACTTCTATCTTATTTGATTTTTTTTATAATTTATCGGTTTGATTTGGATTTTGGCCTTATCTTATCTTATTTTTGCGATTTAAGTCATATTTTGGTATCACTATGTTCCAAAATTCAACCAAAGAACTCATATATGAACACAACCTAGTAACTAATTTAAATGGAAATTGGGATATCATTTTCTATATCTACCACATACAAAGAGAAACAAAAGGGTCTACAATTTTTTTTGCATTATTTAATTCATAGGGGGAGGCTATTCTAAATTTCATATCACACATTTTTGCATTGGGAAAAATTATTGTATCCTAATATTATTTTTGTGAATGACACTAGGGAAATCTAGCTCAAGGGACATAATTTCAATCACACACCACAAGAACTACATGGAGCATGAAATGTAGTGCAACACTTGGTAACAAGATCATATTGGGGTGACTGTTGGGGCCAGTTTGACTCTTCCATTTACATTTTTCATTCATTCTCATGTGCACTTGGGTCTTGTGCATGTAGATAGGGTTTTTTTGTAGGAACACGTGGATATAGAAGAGGTACAATGAACTTGATACAACCTACAATGAGTTAACCATGATAAGAAGAGACACAAAAAGATACATATATAGATATTCCTTGTAGACATTAGTGCCCATAACAAATGCCAATGCCTAGGAAGTCGTGTCATCTCCTAGGAACTTATTTCCCTGATATCTTCACATGATAGTTTAAAAATAAAATATTGTACATCACAAACTACTTTTGTTCAAATCATTCACCTTGCTAGAATCATTCCATACATATGGTGGAAAACTGAGTCATTCTTAGAAACCCTATTTATCACCATTACTCGTACTACCTTTGCGCCATCTTATTTATTTACTTTTTTAGTAGTGTCCTTATCTTAGATTTAATTTCGTTAAATCACCTAGTGGATCTATTAGTACTTATCTTGATACGAGAGAAGCATTTTATAGACATTTTATTTCTATCAATGGTCCTAAAGTTACATTTGAGTGTTTTTCATCTTTATATCAAGGAAAGAATGAACCTTTTATTGACTATATCTTACTTTTCAAATATTGCATGTATCATTTACTTTATTAACCTATAGATCTATAAATGAAATATGTATTTTGTCATGGCTTGATTATTCCTTTAAAAGAAAAAATATTATATGATACATGTGGATATTTTATACTTCTTTGTCTTAAGGCTATACATTTAGAACATGAGATGCTTGATTAACATTTTGTTTCTCATGCATATAGTTTTTCTACCACTTGTTTACCGATTACATCTTCTCTTCCTCCTATTACATCACCCTCATGTTCCCCATCTCATATTAGAAATACTATGATAATTCATCTCACTTTTGTAGACCTCCTCCACATTCCACTCTACTTGCTAAGCATGATCCACTTTATTTTTAAAATTTTTCTAGGCCTCATGATATCTTACACACTTTGATTGAGGAGAGGCTGATTAGGATAACTTTGAATGAACATCCTCATCATTGGCTATGAAAAAATCATAACCAACCATTTTGTAACTTCTATAGGATTAATTGTCATCAAGATAATTATTGTTATGAACTCCATGATAGACTTCAATTGCTTGAGGATAATGGTTTCATTTCATTTGATACACACCATGTTGATAGATCACATTCTTCCATGTCATGATGCCACACATCATAATCGGTTACTTTGGATACTTCTCATCTTCCTAAGGTCATTTTGTCTCCACCTCCCTTATTTTTGATTACGCATGAGACAAATACCCCAATTATTATTCAACCCAAACCCACATGGGTCACAAAAGAGAAAAACTTGCAATTATATGATTCACATCATCCTAGTGTTGCTACAATAACTTTAGACTTATCATTCAAAACTTATTCTCATAACACTGCATCATTTGAGCCATTTATACATAGTCATATCATTATTTCCCATTAGATGCTATTTGTTCTTTAGTTCTACATTATTTCACTTATATTCTATAATTACATGCCACTAATCCTATTTTTACACATGATCAATTCTTCCCTAGTTATATTCACCCTTTCTATCATTGCTACTAAAAGTTCAATTCAACAGTCATATTACATTCATGCCTATCATAATTATAATATATATTTATGCTATCAACACCTATATTCTACTCTAAAACATCATCTCAATGTATAACACTATATCATAAAAAATTCATCAAATCAAATCAAATCAAATCAATTAATTAATAACTCATATAAGAACACAAGTATACATCATGATATAAAAAATTCTCTTATCGTATATACACATTTTTCAAAAATTTCATAATACAAAATCAAGGGGCAATTCTCACTACAACATATATCATACATCCTCCTCACTACTACTAGATGATACTATCAAAGTCCTCAAACTTTAAGCCTCACCAATAGACCACCTCTATGCTTAGGACTGTTGCTCCTCTAGCCAAGTCCCTAGTGCCACTTCCTTGGAAAAAGTAGCTATATATCAGCCCCGAAGCTCCACATATCTCTAAAACATAATATATGATAGGTCGTATCCTCCAAAAAACTCTCTCACTCAAGCTATATCCATCCTCACCTCATCTCGCTCTGACTCTAACACTATACATATAGTTGTACACCACAAAAATGAAACAAAACTCATGATGTACTCAAATTCCCAAGGTCATGTCGAGACATCCGAAGTGTGTAAGATTGAACAGATATTGATAGTCAAATAAAGGAAAATCGGGGACTAAGAACTTGTAGTGTTTATTTTTTAATAGATGAATTTGTCCAAGGAGAAATACTGTTTATGATCAGGTAGCGTGAATTCCCTACAACTAGATTTATTATTTCTATTCAATTTATAAACTACGTTAAAACTTCATTTTAAATAAATAATGGAAATAAAATTAGTTTAAATAAAATACAAGTTTATTTAATATTTTAATTAACTATATTCATTCTCAATTAACTAAATAAAACAAAATTAATAATCTATTCTGTTTATCTGCATTCTAGCAATATTTTAAAAGAAATGGAATTGAAAGATATTAATTAAGAAACTATTGATTTTTGTATTTTTTCGATGAATTAAAATAAAATAAACAAAATAACTTCCAAATGAAAAAAGACAGAGAAATAATTAAAAAATAAACAATTACTTTTAATTAAAATAAAAGTAAAACATGGAGTATCTAGATGTGGATATTCATTTATTGCAGGGTTATTTGATAATGCTATTCTAAAAGAATTTATTTGAAAGTTATTAATCCAAATAAAATAAAATAAAATTCTTCTAGAAAATCCTCTACCTCAATCTTTCCAGAAAGAGAAAATCTTCTTGGAAGAAATTTTCTCTTTTCCGTATGAACTTTCCCCCATAGAGGTAAATCTAAACTAATCGAAAAAAATAATAATAAAGAAGTGCAGGGATTTCTAAAATTTTTCCTCCAACTAATTTCTTGAGTATATCCATAGGGATAAACTAGGAAGAAGATATCATTAGAAGATTTATGTCAGAAATCCTTTGAGATAAATACTAAATAAATAATGTATGTGGGAAGTGATGTGATCATCTGCTTCTAATAATCTAAATACACAACTTCTTCTGAATAAAAAAAAATGCCAATAATTCAAAGCTTCAAATAATTAATGTATGTAACCTTAACCTAGTTGCTACTATAATGTGAAAACTTCCCAAAGGTTAATGTTCTTACTGTCTCCTCATCTTTGTCTCCTCTTCTAAAGATAAAGTCCAGTTGATCTAGGGATGTATACATGTTGGTTGTTAACAATGAAAATAAATAACTGGATATGGCTGGATTAGTGTAAGAAATGAATGAAAGTATATGGTAGGAAATAACAAAGAATTGATTTAGATGTCTGTTTTGTTTCTCTAAAAAAATTAGAAACATAACTTTATCTCAAGACTGTCAAATATCCAACCCATCATATGGGTAAAAACTTGGATTTTATAAAATTATGGGAAGAAGTCAATTTACATGTGTCAATCAAGAAGTGACAAATCGTCAAAAGGAGTGACAATCAAAATTCTAAACATATCTAAATAGGAAGATAAAATCAATACAATTCTAATGAGTCTAAAAATAGGAAAAATGATTAAGAAATGAGCGAGAAAATCAATCTTGAAATCTAAACACTCATTCAAAAAATTGTGTTTTAATTTCACGCTAGATGGTGATAGGACTTTTGGTTTTGATATAGGGGCAATTACACAATTGATGATGTGATGGTTACATAACCTCCATTGTGACAGCTACACAACCACTGCTATGATTGTTGTTCAATCACCACTATGGCGGTTGTGTAACCACCGTTGTGATGATTGCAAAACCGCCACTATGGTGGTTGTGTACCATTGCTATGATGATTACACAACCACCATTGTGACGATTGAAAAACCACAACTCAAATTTTTTTATAAAAGATAAAAAGTAGTCTTGCTAGAAAAATTGAAGTTTGGAGATAAAACAAAAGGGTTTATTTGATTCAAAGAAGGGATACAAAGGAGAGAAAGAGAGAGAGAAGGATCTTGACCTTATTTTTACCTTGGAAGAAGTTTTTTTATCATCATTGGAGACATCATGTATTTTGTGTTGCACCATGTAATTTTTGGGTGTGTACATATTGCCCCCTTGTAAGAGAATTCTAGCCATGAATGGGATAAAATGTGATTTATGAGAATGGAACTTCCTAAAATGGGAGGGTTAAAAAGTTACCTGATCCATCTGTATGTTAAAATGATGTTAGTCGAGCCTCGCCACCACCTACAAAAGAAAACTGGGGATCAAATGCAGTAGTAAGATAAAATTAGTAATTTTAAAAAAAATGAAAAGATAAAATTACTTACCATTTATGCGAGGGTGAAGAATCTACCCGGTCCTTCATTTTTAGCGCTAAAAAATATTTCCTAAAATGGCATTAGAAAAAAAAACTCACACACACACACACACACACACACATATGCATATGTATATATATATGTATATATATATATGTATGTATGTACACACACACACACACACACACACACACACACACACACACACACACACACACACACACACACACACACACACACACACACACACACACACACACACACACACACACACACAATTTTCTATATTTAGAAATAAATTTTCACATGTCTTTGTAATTCTCGGGGCTCTACATTTCCGGTAATCATTACATACACATGCATAATTGAAATGACGTGGATTTAGAAACGATGGCAACGGATCCAACGATAACAGATGGGGCTGAGGAACAAGTTAGATATGAAAAATTTGTCCTTTTGAATTATGATTAGGTTTTTGAATTTTGAATGAGCTCGTGGGGAATTCAAAGGAAATTTATTACCAAAGTGATTGTAAGAGGTCTCAAAAATATGGATAAGAAGAGTGATATTAGTCTCATTTTTATGTATATATCATTTTTTAAAATTTTGGCTCATGATTGAGCATTTTGACCACACTTTCCCATCAGTGGGATGATGTTATATTAGTACATTGGTGGATACATATGTATGATTATAATTTTGGCCGAAATCTATTTGTGAATTTGTTTGTTTATGCTTTACTTCACTTGTGCAGTCTTGTATAGTTAGGAATGTTTGCTATTTTAAGATTTTTAAATACATGAAATGGTGAACAAAAGTTCTAGGTGAAATGCTTAAAATGTTTTTGTTATGGAGAGATCTTTTTAGGGAGAGATTTTCCATCAGGAAGCTTTTAGAGAAAACTATCGGTGAAAAACATAAAAATTGGAAGAAACTATAAAAAGGATGAAGCATGGAATTCCTTACAGGAGCAATGTCAATATTTATCTCATGAATGGAAATGATGATGAAAGTTATATAAATGAAGAGTGTGAATAAATTATAGAAATGTCATGATTGAGATATTTTCCAATGCTGGAAATTTTAAAAATCATTTTAAAAGTAATTTTATTTAGTACAATTTAACTAAATGATACAGATGATGAGAATACAAAAGGAAAGTGTGGAGATGCAATGACTATATACAAAAATTTCATAGGCGATGCGAGTCAATGGATTTACCAAAATTTGCTCCTTCCAAGGTGCACAGATGATAGGTAGGATTATTGAAATTTTCATTTTCTTGAAAAGAGCATAGTAGTTTGGGTTTAAAATTATAACCATTTACCACTATCTTATCCACGTGAATATCTAATCTTAGCATAAGATCTCTTGTTTGCATGTGAATTTTATAAATTTATTTGTTGTGTTGTTGACCCATAATTTTTGGATGAACCTACAGGTGTTGTTTACATTTTATACCTATATAGGGAGGTGTGGTTGTGTGAGACATATTTCATGTTAAGGGTATGTGTATCATAGATAAGGAAATTTTGATTTTCAACACATTTGCATCTAGACATAGGTCGGGAACGAGAGAAGCCATAGAGATGGATTTGGTGGAGATCATTTCACACTCAACATTCTCCTCTTCCTATGATATTTATACCATAAATGTGCCTATGATATCATCAGTAGGAAGATATGCTATAATGAGGAAATTTCCAACTCCTTACGGTTCAAAGGGGAGAGAGATTGGTGAATCACTCTTTGAGAGTTTTAAAAATTTTGTCGATAAAAATTCTATATACACAATATTATTATAATTTTTTCGTCACTTTGATTATTTCTGTCTTATCAACCTCAAATATTAGAACCCACTTAGTGGTTACAACCGATTCATTTGGTGGAGGTAGTTTGTTTAATTGATTCACAGGGAGTTCAAATTCAAAATGATCTCTAGGTTTCTTCCCGAGGTTCTCCAAATGTATGTTGAAGGGCTTAGGATCCCCTTGAGTGACGAGTAATTTCTCCAAATGGAGGAATCTAAACTATTAGAACATAGTGGAAGGAATGACATTTATCATGTGAATCCATTGTCTTCCTTAGATCATGTTGGATTTCTTATTCTTATCGATAATGTAAAAATTAGTTAGAATGGTTTTTAGTCCAAGGGAAATATGAAGGACTATGGTTCTAATCAAGGTAGTTTTAATAATTTTGTATCCTCAAAATGTATTTCTAGTAGAGGATAAATTGGTCTCCCATATCCCAAATTCTATAAGAAAGAAAATGGAACTACATTCACAACAACCTTATCAATTGTTATAGACCCACACTTACAAGTATAATGCAGGATCTCCTCTTCAGGATATTTTGGATTTGGAGGGAATATTTATTATATCAAAGAGAAACCCAATATCCATATAATTTTTTCTCAGAGGATGTATATCCAATTAAGTATGATTGATACGAGCCTTGGGTGGAGGTGTAAAATTGATTAGATGACCAAGACCTAATGCATATAATAAATAAAAATGATGCGTTGGGGAATTCTTCAACAAATATAGAAATGAAATGTGAGAAAAGGTATTATTTAAATATGAAATATAATCATAGGATCCTACATGTTCTGTTACTATAGGAGCATCATATTACAAGAGAGAATGAGTGGGAAAAGGTTTTGGAGTGTACTCCCTTGTCTAAGTCATTGTGTTTATTTCTGGCTCGATTACTAACTCGACTAGTCCCACAATATTTGTCTTGTTTCTTGGGTCTAGGTTGGTGGCAACTCAATAATTTTTAGAAATTAAGGCTTCATGGTGGTTGTTCCTAATAGTAATACCCTTGTTTATGTTTTGAGGACCTAAATTGTCATCTTTAAAATGTTTAGGGAATGGGTCCTGATAGATTCCTAAGTTTTCGTTTTGAGGTGTAATGGGTCATGTATAATTAGGTTGTTGATATCCCTCAGGATATACTAGAAACATATCTAAAAAAAATTGTTTATTTTTTGGGAGTCTTTAAATGAAATTATTTTAATTTCTACAAGAGCGTTCACCATGAACAAAAACCCGATGAAAACCACAAGATAGATTAGGATTACAATCCCCGACCTTTGATTTAGGTTTTGATATGGGTTATAACCCCAATTTTTGTTTTGAAAATGATTATTGTAACTATAATTTTTCATCCCTTAGCCAAGATTTTGGTATATGTTTTAGCCTTACACTTGAGCCTGTCGAGGACGAGGATGGTTGAAATCAACTGCATTGATATAAGGGATAAAATTAGGATTTATTTGGTTCCTTATGTTGTTGTGATTGTCGTGAGTGTTACCATTATTTGTAATATTATGATTCTTTTATTGGTCAGTAACACCATCCGTAGTGACACCAAAATTTTTATATATAACTTTAGGTCTTTGGTTATTGGCTCCATTGTTTTGATAGTTTGTGTTGATTTAAATAGGAGGTACTAATTTCCATTGAGACTGAAAGTCTTACGTCCACTATTAATATTGGCTTGGTCAATGCGAAGTGATCCTAATACTTCCTCATAATTATGGAAAGGAAAATTCTACATGTCCTCATTGGTTTCTCAGTTGAGTGAATGGAGAAAGTGGTCATTGAGTTATATTTGGTACATGTTAGGTGCATTTGTGGAAGAGTAAAGAAATTGGTGCCACCTTTGAATGAAGTGGGTAACATATTCATTTTTATCTTGTTTAATGTGTAAGAATGATTTGATTCCCATTCATAAAAACTTTTTCATATAAAATTATTTGATGAATTTAGAAACAAGCTATTTGAAGGAATGTATTGAAGTCTTAGGAATTCAATAATACCATTCTAGAGCCATCACTTCAAGGGTATTTAGAAATATATTAGCCACCACCGCATCCCATGGGAGTAATTATCTAATTGCTATGGCATAGGACTTGATATGAGCATTAGGGTCTCCTTCTCCTTTGAATTTATGAAGATCCAATAATGGTCATATAAGAATGAAACCTCGTCTTGTGAAATTAAGAGGTTATTTCAAGTATTAAACATAAGTTCCCAATACATAAGAATCAACCATTGAAGCTCCTTGATGAGGGGGAGGAGGAGGAGGAGTTGGATAAGATATGGTGTAAGTATTAGTTAGGTTGTACGGATTCCCTTGAAATGATGTAAATGATATAGGGAGCTGATACATATCCGGTTGTGGGGAGTTTGAATGAATATGCATGTAAGGAGGAACAACATTAGAAAATTTATTTATGGGTGTTTGGTTATGAAAGTTTACATTATTAGGAGTAGTGTAAGGGAAAGAGTTTCCAACTAATCCTTGCATGGGGTAAGTGTGAGATAGGTGAGGACCCATCCCCAGTGTGTGAGATCCTATGAGAAGATCACTGGGGTTTGATTTAACTCGATAACCTTGTTTCACAAGGTTTTGTATTGGTTGCATGTCAGTATAAGGAGTGTATTCTTTTTTAATTATGTGATAACCCAAGTTATACCCCATTACACAAGTTGATTACAGAGTTTGGGTACTCTCTAACTCTCTAATCCTCCATACTAGTGTAGAAATAACTTCATTTGGTGAGGATTGAGCCCCTTGTTTAGGTACTATTGTGAGGGAATTAGTTAAGGAGACATGTGATACCCTAATATAAATTGTTCAACATTGGTATTATTATATCCCTTGAAAGGAGTTTTAGGGTTCATAAATGCTACATCATGGTTGAAAATTTCAGAAGTACTACTCTTCATCCTTTTGAAAGACCCGTCTATTGTGTAAATTAGATTAACAATTTGTGTAAAAATATCATCCTCTATCACTGACATGCTAGTGCGGGGTCTTAACAATACCCTAGTGTGGGGACTAGTTTACCCGTAAAATTAATATTATTTGAATTAGATTGGCTTTATTGAATGTTTAGCATTTGGTTGACCTCCTTTATTCTCACATGATTGGTATAATTTTAGGTATAGATAGGGGAGGCTTGCACATTATTAGTGTAGTAGTCATCCCATCTTGGAAGGGAAGGAGGTCGTTGAGGTTGAACATGTGAATAGTATCTATCGAAGCCAAATGACCCATCAAACTCTCAACCAAACATATTTGGGGAGGTTTAAAATACCTAACAAATAGGGTAAGAGGGGGAAAGGTAGAAAAATGGAAATGAAATCAAAAGAAAATTAGAAGGAACTAGTTATTCACGTTAGGTTCACCAGAATTTGTACACCAGAAAAATGACACACGATTATCAATGTAGTCAAATTCTTGAGGTCATTCTGAGACATCTGAAGTGTGTAAGATTGAACATATATTGATAGGTAGCTAAAGGAAAATCAAGGACTAAGAATTGGTAGTGTGAATTCCTAATAGCTAAATCAGTCCAAGGAGAACCAATGGCTATAATCAGGTTGCGTGAACTCCCTACGGTTAGATTTTTTATTTTGATTTGGTTTCTAGACTACGTAGAAACTTAATTTTAAATGAATAATGAAAATAAACTTAGTAAAAATAAAAGTAAAGTGTATTTAATCATTTAATTAACTAGATTCATTCCCATTTAATTAAATAAAACAAAACAAAACATCTACTCTATTTTTCAATATTCTAACAAGATTTTAAAAGAAATGGAATTGAAAGAAACTAATTAAGTAACTACTGATTGTAGTAGTTTTCAAAATTAATTAAAATAAAATAACTTCCATCAACACAGGGACATAGAAAGAGTTAAAATTAAACAATTATTTTCAATTAAAATACAACTAAACCATAGAGTAGATGAATGTGGCTATTCCTCTGTTAAAGGGTTGTTTGATAATGTTATTCTAAAATAATTTATTTAAAATTTATTAATCTAAATAAAATAAAATAAACTTCTTCTCAAAAAGCCTCTGTCTTAAGATTTCTGGAAATAGAAAAGCTTCTCAGAAGCAATTTCCTATTTTTTGTATGAAATTTCCCCGATAGAGTTAAATCTAAAAAAATCAAAATAAATAAATAATAAAGAAGTGTAAGGATTTATTCACTTCTTCCTCCAACTACTTTCTCAAGAATATCCACATGGATAATCTGAGAAAAAGTTATCAAGGAAATATTTACGTAAGAAATGCTTTGAAAGAAATACTAAATAAATAATTTATGCGGGAAGGGATGGAATCTTCCTCTTCTAATAATCTAAATACATAAATTCTTTTAAATAAAAAATAAAAAGAATTCAAAGCTTCAAACAATTTAAGTACACCCCAGCCTAGTTACTATTATACTATGGTAGCTTCCCAAAGGTGAAATGTGCTTATTATATCCTCAAATTTGTATCCTCTTCTTAATATGAATTCCAACTAATCCAGGGATGTATAAATGATAGATGGTAACAAAGAAGAGCAAGAAGTGCTATGAATAGCTTGGTGCAAGAAATGAATGAAATCATATGGTAAAAATGGACAGAGAAATGAGCTGGTTTTTTGTGTGGTTCCTCTAAAAAATTCAACAACATAGCTTTACCTTAAGAATATCAAATATCAAACCCATAATACGGATAAAAAATTGGGTTTTATAAAAATTTGGGGAAGAAGAAGTCAATTTACACGTGTCAATTAAGAAGTGAAAAATCATCAAAAGGAGAAGCAATCAAAATTATAAACATATCCAAAAAATAATATGAAATGAATATGATTCAAATGAGTCCAAAAACATGCAAAATAGTTGAGAAATGAGTGAGAAAATATCTCCTAAAATCTAAACAAGATTTTAAAAACAAGTGTTTTAATTTCACACTGGATAGTGATAGGACCATCGGTGTTGACAAAGGGGCGGTTATACAACAACCACTGTGAGGATTGCACACTTGATAGCTGTGAAAATATCACTATGATGATTGCGTAGATGCCACTATGGAAGTCGCGCAACCGCCACTATGATAATTGCATAATTTCCCCTAAAAAACAATGCTAAAAGATAAAAATTGGTCTTGCAATCAAAATTGAATTTTGGAGATAAAACACAAGGTTTGATTTGAGTCAACGGAGGGATGCAAAGGAGAGTGAAGGATCTGGACCTCACTTTTATCTTAGAATAATTTTTATCATTATTGGAGACATCATGTATTCTGTGTTGTAAAATGTTAGTTTTTGGTGTGTACAATGGCTGCTCCTACCGCCACAAGATGAAAAAAATGTGCATGCTCCCTAGCAATATGATCTACTATCCACAATACCTTCTCCCACAATGACATATAGGTGCACGTTAAAGGTAAAAGTACATACCAGTGTATCCATAATCAAGGTCCAATACTCATCACTTGAAAAACATGACTCATATTAGCACATCATTATCACAATACTTAATAATTATAAAAAACACATCACACTAGCTCATACTCATGTCACACAACTGCACTACTACCACATCACCCTTGGGGGCATGTGCTTGAGATCTTTCCACCTTTCCTCCTCCCACTTGTTCACCTGATAGATCTCCTATTGCATCCACCACTATAGAGAATAACAACACCCATTGGTGATTCACCCACCACTGTGAATAAGATGGTGTGTATCCTGCATCATCTACTCAAATCAACACTATCTCCATATCTACCTCATATGCACTTGGTGGGCATAATTAAGATTCTATAGAACCTATAGTTTCCCCTACTCTCTTCACTTCTTGAATAGATATATGTCATCCATATGGCTCTGGTGGCACATCCTGAGCTATGCCAATTTTTTTTTATACTCTCTCATACTATAAAATCTAGGCTAATCTTGGAAATCTATCCTTTAGTCACATAGTGTGATGGATACATTACAACCCAAAACATTCCTCAACCCATCCATTATAGTCCCTATATGGTCTCCAAATCACAATACAATGCACCATCCTATTCAAAAATATTTGTATGTCATGGAATCAAACCCATGAACCCTCAATCCAACCAATCGAGTTGAAAAATATTTGGTCACACCCAATCCACTCGCGATCCATTCAATGACCTCACTATTACTATGTGCTCATACACCCATATGTGAAAAAGTATAGTAACACCAATTCCTCCACCATGATACTATTGAGTAAGCTTGTACAAATCTCTTTATAAATGAGCCATCATGTAATGGCTCCAAGCACATGCTCCATACTGCTTTATACTCATACAAATATCATACATCCTATATGATATAGACACACCTCTCCCATTGATGGCCATAAAAGAAGCCAATACAAATTTACAATAAGCTTATGAAACTGTGGAAAACATGATCTCACCATGTCATCCATACTAATCGATGACTTTGCGTATAATTGAGACCCTATAAAATAATACCTTGTCACTTTCTTTCACCGTCGTGTATCACTTGGGGGCATAACTTGAACTCACTATCCCACTACTAGTAACCATAGTATCATATATAAATCCTCAAGAGTCATTTTCATCACTCCAGTGGGTAACCAAAAAGTACATGTATCTACATACCACTTCTCACATATAGTGCAATAATAAAATGTCACACCCCACATTTTCATTTTGTTATGTTACAAAAATAAGTTGCACGATGTATTAAATAATTGGTGAAAGTAAGTTGAATAGTGTTGTTACAAGGCTGATTATATGGATATATATATATATATATATATATATATATATATATATATATATATATATATATATGTATGTATGTATATATTACCTAAAAAGTAAATATATACATATGCGTAGGTGCATACCCAACACCGTACCCACACTCGTCACTTCAAATTTGCTAATTATTTAATGATGAGAACTTGTTTACTGTTACACTTTTTTAGAGGATTTGACTCCACTTTACTTGTTGTATGTGATGAATTCATGATGTAGACAAATCTGTTACATTTTTTATGCCATATTATTTCATTTTTGGAAATAATTATTATCTAGACGTTTTTATTAACATCTTTATCATTGTAAATTGGTCATCAACCGTAAGTCATTAAAAAGTAATCTTCATTGGCAACAAGGTAAATGATAAAATGATTGATTTTCTTGTTTGACAATTTAAAATTATTCTATATCAGACCTTAGACCATAATTCAATTCCTTGGTTGATAAGTTCCATTTGTTCAAGGGTTGCTAATTATATAAAATTGCATATTTGATGTTAATTGTCTAAAGGTCTTAGACCATTCACAACTTGGAAAGTTATGATTGGTTGTTAAGAGGTCTAAGACCTCGAAGCAATTAAATATATTTATTTCATATGGTCACCAAACATAGTAAAGGTGGCAATTCCATTGTTTGATTTTATTTTTAAAGGTCCTCGACCTCACCATGGACATTTTGAAATAATAATAAAATATTGTTAGGGTCATTGACCACCATGCAAGTAAGGAATACGCATGAGTTTTTATGTGGTCATTGAATACCACACGAATTTGGATAAAGTTATATTTTTATTAAGTTTATAAACATGCCTTCGAATGCTTGTTGGAAACTTTCGTGCAAAAATTAGAGGGAAAATAATGGTGGATAATTGATCAAATACACAACATGACATTGTGAGAATTAATGGAAATTAATGTCTTGAAAGATGGTGGAGGTTGTTCGAAACTAGGAGATTCATTGTGAAGCCAATGCATGTGAATTTATTATCTTTTTTATTTATAAATTCTATCATTTTTGGAGCTCTTTCTCTTTTGAGTTATGCATGTAAGAATGGAAGATTAAAGGTTTTCTTAGGATTTTATTAGAACTGTAGTAAAAATAGTAGTTTGTTGTTTTTTTGCATCAATGGAATTTAAAAGGATATTATAAGGGGAAAATATGTTTGGTTTTCGTTAGACTATTTCAAATTTTGAAGAAAAAGATAGCAAATAAATATTTGAGAAACATAAACATGGTTGCAGGCATGAATTATTCTAACTCAATATGTTGTTTTATTATGAGATGTATAATATTTATTGGTTTCTTTCTTAGGCCCGTAATCTGGAAAAAAATGAGTTAAAACAATAAGTTTTGTTTAAAAACTTAGATGGAAACATAATTATCAAGTTGGTATTTCATAATATGAATTCTTCCCATTGGGTTAATTAAAGTTTAAATTCCTTTATCGAATTTGAATTGTTGGATTAATTTTACTCGCACTTATTTAATTAAAGTTTAAATTCCTTTATCGAATTTGAATTGTTGGATTAATTTTACTCGCACTTATTTATGGAACCCTTCAATATTATTATTTATAAGTTAAGCCATATAGTTTCTATTTTATAGGAATCCTTTTGGTATACTGAATGTAGAGGTTGATTTTTGTATATGGATATTTATTTGGAAAAAATATACTTCTAGGCACCATTATCAAGTAAAAGTTTGACTGTTGTTTGGGGTATGATTGAACTATTGGTTGTGAGCTTAAATGGTTACTTCTTATAAGAATAACTGTTAGATCTTATGATTGTGTATATACCTTTGATAAAGAGTTTGACCTGCTGAGATAGATAGATTGAACTTCTTCTTGTTGTAAAATAAATGATTAGGAAAAATTAGTCTAGTGTATTATTGTTTCTGAGTATGGATTCATATCAACTTATTTGAAAAAGGATATATGGTGATTTTTTATAAATCAATGAAATTGATTTTCTTAAAATGACCATGTGTGTGGAATAAACCTTAATGACAAATTCAAATAAAAATTAACTTGGATATTGTTTCTATGTCTTGATTGTAATCATGGTGTTTAAAAATAAATGAAATTGATTTGTTTAGTTGTTTATATGTCTTGATTATAATCATGCTTTCAATCTGAGATAAGGTTTAGATAAATAATAACTACTTCAAGAATGTTTTTGTACTAGCTACATATTTTTTAAGGACGCATGATCATGTATATAGTATATTTCATGACTATTGGTAACTTAGGATATTCATTATGATATTATTTGATCATTGATATGCTTATTAATTAAATGTAATATGAAGGAAAAGAATAGATAACCATTTTATATTCTTTATTTTTAATGATGCAACATGATTTTGAGTTAGTAATTCATGCTAGTTTGATGAATAAACCACGGAAACTATTATATTTCACCTACAACATGCATGACATGGTATTCATTATGAAGTGATTAATTTGATTATTACGTGTGAATTTGTCATGTAATGATTATTATTGTAGTTCCCACCATATTTCTATCTTTTATTAGAGAATGTTGAATCATCTTAGTATTTTGATTATTACAATATGAGATTTTTTTATTTGATTTTGATAGACTTTGATTTGTATTTTTTACGATTATTATCCTATGGTATATGACATTGTGTTTGACTAGAAAATTTTAAGACACTATATGATACTCATGAAATTGGCTATTTAATTTTAATTAGAGATGATGATATTATGATGTGATAGATTTGATGGATTATGTTGTTATATGGTATTCACTAATGATCAAAATTTTGAGTTATATATTTTGGATATTGGATCATTCTTATATGTATCATTGGTAGAATAGATGTTCTTAAATTCTATTTAGATGATATTGTATAGTCATATTTCATTTTCATCTATACAAATATTTTATCATGTCAAACAAATTTGATATTTTCTTTGAGTGTGTAGCAACTACATGTAACACCACTTGAAAAACGTGGCAATTATTGGTAGCACTACAAAATATTCCTAAACCTTCATGAAGAACCCTTTTATCTCATTTTGTTTCATTTTGGCCATTATTTGTAATTGGAAAATTTGGTTGTCTCTTGCATGTGATTTGATTTATTTATTTTGTCATGTTTCCTAACAGTGAGCACCATGGTAAACCTTAATTTACTTCATTTCTCACCTAATGTGGTTTTCCTTGTGCTAATATGGTCATTGGGATGATTTGTGTTATGGGGTGTTTTAGTGTATTCTATTTTTTAGGGATGTGTTGGGAGTTGATAAGAAAGTTTTTGGGGACCATTCCTCACCTTGAATCTCTCATTCAACCCCAAATCCCTAAGTTAAAATTTAAGAGAATTTTTGAAGGTTTGTATTAAAAGGTAAAGGTCTCATTTACCTTAAAAATGGTACATGTGACCTAATCTATGGCTGGGGAAAACTTCTTGTGAACCATAAAATCCTCTTTCTCACTCCACCCTCTCACAAGTCAATATCTCAATTTATTTTCTTTGTCTCACATGGTTGGCCTTGGGATTTTGTATGGGATTTGGGGGATAAGTGGGATTTTGTCCCCTCTTGAATTTATTGTTTTGGGATACATGAAGTGTGACTGGGGTGACATGGAGGATTTTATTAGTTGGAGGGAGACATTTGTCACCCTCCAATGGGTTTGTGGGATGGAGAATTTTCATATTTTTTGTTTGAATTATGATTTTTGGGATATTTTTTGAGGAGAAATTTGGTGGGGATATTTGGGATCTTAGGATACAAAGAGCTAGGAGATTGTGGATTTAAGCTTGGAGTGTGAGGTAGGTATCACACCTCTTTGTATTTTGATTTGGTTAAATTTTTTGTATGTGTGTGTAATGTATACTTTTCTTTGGTTTGATTTTGGGTTGGTTTTCATATTCTTGTGTGTTTTGAGTTATTTCTTGTGTTGTAAATTTTATTTTGGTTTTCTTTGCTCCTCCACTCCACTTGGATGTGGGTTTAGAGTGGGAATTGGGAATGAGAGGGGTATCTCATCTTCATGGCTTCTTGGGGAAGTCATGGATGTTTTATTAGCACTACCTTCCTTGGTGGAAGTAGGTGGGATTACCATTTATTTTGGGAATCCCTTCATATCCTTGCCAAGGATGCTTTTAAGGCTTGAAAAGCATTGACAAGGAGGAGACAAAAATAGGTATACGGATTTAGGATATGTTGATATTTTTTGGAGATAATCATGGAGGATACTTAAACAATCTTGTTAGCATATATTTTTGGCACTATGTGACCATTCTCCCCTCTTCCCTTTCCCATTTTTTTGGTGGTTTGGATTTTGGTTAAGTTTCCTTTTTTTATCTTGGTCATCCTTGTTAAAGTGCTTGAGAACCATGTTTTTACCTTGGCATCTTTTGTAGCATACTACACCTCTTTCCCATGGACTTGGGGATGTTAGAAAGCTATTTATTTGGGAAGAAAGCATGTGATGATGCCTGTAGGTTCAGAGGAATATCGGGTCTTCGTTTTGGTGGTGCTTGGAGTATGTGGAATGTGAAGATTGGAGTTATTTGTTAACTTCTTTGGAGGGTTGTCTAGTTGGAAAGTTACCCAAAATTTTGGGCATGTTATTCCCTATTTGGGAGGCTTGTTATACTTGAATTGTATGTGTTGATTTGTATTGATAAGTGGATATTATGGTTATCTCTCTCTCTCTTGAGAGAAATATTGAAAGATTGTAAACTATGGGCTTTGGAGGGGTTTCCTTTTGGTTTTGTATTGGAGACTTAAGTTGTTTTCTCTTCATTATGTCATTGATTTACTTACGCATGTTTCTTCCTTTTTGAATCATGGAAATAATGTCAAGTAAATTTTATTAGAAATGAAAAAGAATTGTTACTCTTAGTTTATTGAAGTAATTTATTGTAAGTAAAAACAAAAGAAACAACTTCATTTATACTTCCTTTTTCTTGTCCAATGACATTATCTATATTGTGAGTTTTAGAAAATAGAAGAAAGAAATTTATGAGTGCATTGTCTTATGGCTCAATATGAAATATAAAAATAATATGAGGAAATTTTAGTTTATTAATAATTTAGGAAAAAAGCTAGTTTTAAAGTAAGTTTTCGACCTTTCTTCTCTTGTTTGCAATCATATTTTCATTTAATCATTTAAGTAAGAAAAATGAATTTATTTAGACATTTTAGATCATGTGGATTTTGGTGCAAAAAAAATATATTGATGAAATATAATTAGTTAATATTAAGTTACCTTCTCATTTATTAGGAAATCATCTTATTGATCCTTTGAATCCATGTAACACACACACACACACACACACACACACACACACACACACACACACACACACACACACACACACACACACACACACACACACACACACACACACACACACACACACACACACACACATGTAGTAATTGTTACACCCACCAAAAAATAAGAGAATCCCATACACTCCAGTCTATCACCCAACAGGTGCTAGGCACTCATCCGACACACGCATGGGAACTGAGTCTCTATTTTATGTGAGTTAAGTGGGAAACATCATATATGATAGAAGATTAAAAAGAGTGAGTGAGGATGAGACATAAATTTATCATAGAACTCATAATGGATTCTAGATAAATGCAGTCATCCCAGACCGAATGACACTTAACAGATTATAGAAAGGAACCAAAACATAAAGGAAATGCATAAGGATTTATATTCATTCCATAAACATTCATGAATTAGAAATTTAAGTTATAAACATGGACCAAAATCATTAATAAAAATATTGAATCAAGTTTAGTAACCTCATTATATTCATTGGATTCATTACAGACTACCACAACTGTGCAAACCGAAGTCATACATCATAGTTGGATTCATACCAATCAGTTCTCAAGAGAAAATTTACAATCCTAACCCCTTATTACATCCTTTTCCTATAGATCCCTACCCATCTTACAGAGCTCCCACAATATTCCTGCATGGCTTCACTTCCTTCTACTTCTCTCTCCCTTTTTTTCCTCTAGCAGGTGCTTGTATTTCTAGAGCTTCTCAACATCATCAAGCCTTCGTGGGAGTTGTAGATCTGCTGCCAAGTGTCCAAGGTGGTCCTTCATGGGAGCATGCTTCTTCAGGTCTGAGATCTCTAATATTTGCAATGATGGCCTTCTAGAAACTTCCATCGTAGGGTATATCCCTTCTTAGGCCAACATGTCACCATGCTGACACCTTATCCATTCCGCATGTGTAGTCCGGTCACGCTTTTCTCATGTTCTACCTAATGTTTCAAATATGGCTAAATCTTGAAACCTTTGTTCTATCTTGTGCATGCGCAACTTGCTCTATTAAACCCTCCTAAAACCATGTCATGCACTCTTTCTCCTTGCACACCCTTTCTTAACTAGGACTTACGCACCCACATGCATTCTTATACTTAGCCAATATTTTAGGGGCCCAAAATCACCCCACACTATGCCTATTCTTTACCCGTGGGAACACCTTCTCAATGAATAAAGAATGACTACCTTTATATGGTTTGGGGAAAGAGAATGAAGAACTTCGGGGAAGAAATAAAGAATGGGGGAACTATGATCACTTCTCTAAGAGGAGAGGGAAATATTTTGTTAGGTCTACCTCTAGATTATTCTAGGTATTGACCTCACTCTGAGCCCGCTGACAAATGTCACCGAATAGGGAACTCACCTATTCAAAGCTTAGCCCATCTCCTTGGGTATTCATTATTTCCATGATCTCCTCCAATTGTTTGCCCAATTCCTTGAGTGCATCCATCCTTCGAGTGATATACGGATACAAATACTTCAGCCGGTTCTTGATTGAGCCCCACAAGGTCTCAATAGCCTCTGATTTCCTCTCAACTGCAACTAAAATCTTGTCACGTTCTGCTCTATTCCCCTTGTTCTTCTCCAAGAAATCCTTGAGCTCTGCTTCATGGGAGGTGACCACAGTGCTCGCCACTCTATCTCAATCAGTGAAATTGTCATAAACGATCTCAACGGATTGGGTGGAAAATTTCACATCTGCGAGGAATTTCTTGTATGCGGTAACAATTTCCATAACCTTAATCTTGTCCTCCTTTTCCTTACGCACCGATGCCTCCTCCGCAGACTCTAAGGCCAGTGGTCGCATTTCTATTATAAGGACACAGGTCAAGTCCTCTAAACACTCTAGGGTGGATCCATACTTTTGCATAGGCAGCGTTAGCTATAGGTTCTTTAAGAAAATGGCATCTGTGATCATCTCTTCTTTCTTGCAACCCTCGCACACCCTTGCCTTATCTTATTTCAACTCATGCCTTAGCTGTGTGCTAATTAGTTCCTCCCACTTTAAGTCCTTGGCCCTTTCTTTGAGTTCTTCTTCCTTCTTCTCTAGCTTTGACTCTAGGAATTTTACCCTATCATTCCTCTCGAATAACCTGGCTTCAAGTTCAACTGAGACCTTGTTCAACGTGTTGCAGACTTGTTCTTCTGATATTCACTGAGTGTTCACCAAGGGGTTGTCTCCTTTTGGCTCAGGCACATTCATTATTTCCCCTTGGCTTACCTAGAATTCTGGCTCATCGATGTGGGAGTCAATTTCCCAAGAAATAATTTTTCTCGTCTGAGGGTATGCACCTTCCTCATCGAATGAATTCATGGCCAAGAGTTGTTATGTTGGAACAATGCTTTGGAAACACACGTGCAACACCTTACTTGGATCATCGATATAGCCCATTCTTAGTTTTTGTGTCTCTGTGTGCCTTCCTCCTATCGCATGCCCTTAGGAATACATACCATCAAACTGGGGCCTCCTCATGTGCTGTCGTGATATTTTCCCACACTTTATTCTTTATCTTCATTCATTTAGTAAATGAGTGTTGTGCTCAACCTCTTGTTGTGTAAAGGCTTCAATGATTTTCACTGCTTCTTTTTCTGCCACCTTGTTTATCCTCTCCTGTGTGAGGATTAGAGTATGATTTTTCATACTCACTTCTTTGCTTCCTCCCTTATCTTGGGTGCCTTCCTCCTCCTAGATACCCTTCTTCCACACGAAGATAAATTCATTTTCCTCTTCTCTGACCTATTCCTCTGAATCATGCACATCAAACACTAGTGGTTCCTAGGTTCCTTCAGGTTCATCTTCTTCATCATCATCCCTCTCACCTCTGTAGGCCTCCAAGCTCTCTGTGTCCTTTGAATTAGCCTCCTCAATCAACTTTTGTTTCTTCCTAACTGAGGATTCTAGTATAGGGGATTCTGTTCTTTCTTCTTCCTCCTCTGGTGACTTCTCCTTTGTGATAGGATTTTCTTGTTTTGGTGCCTCCTCTTTGACTAGGGACCTCTTCTTGCATGTGTAAGTAATAGTTCTAGCACTTGTCCCTGGGGTGCTCACTTGTGGTGTACTTTGGACACTTGGTGCCTTCTTCACTTGTACCTCTTCTTTACCTTTATTTGTCGGTGCGGGATTATTTTTTCCCATGGGGTCTTCAGGAATGGAGACATCACATTCCACGTATGTTCCCTTCTCAAACTTTGGTCTTATGCATAGATATACCCTTGCTATGGTCTCTCTCACTATTGGAAAAGTCAGGGGCTTTGTCATTTGAACTTCATGGGAGACATACCTCTCCACATACGTGCGCTTCTTGGGGTAAATGAGATTTCTGTGCAGCTCCCTGTGGTCTTGATCTACCTCACTAAGGTTGAACATTAGTCTTTTGGCCTCTTTAAACCGATTTACCCCTACTTGGAAATATTGAGCGATGAAGGAGAAGGGGAGCTTGCACCAAAGGCCCATGTTTTCATCTATTAATTTAAATCTGCCAATGCAGAAATGCTGGTACACCAAAAATTCATCTTCTCCATCAACGAGCATTGGTAGTTGCTCTAGGATCCTCCACTCTTCCCTGAATGCATCCCTTAACCACTTATACCATTTTTCCAGGCATGCTTTGTGAGCAGCCGTCATGCTATCACAAGTGTACTTTGTGAATATTTTCACGGGTGAGGGGTCTTCTTCCGGATATTCCTAAAAAAACTTATCTTCTGCATCTGACACTCCGATCTCTAAAAAAACAATTATCAGGAGGATACTGCCAAAGAGTATCTTGTCTCCTTCCTGCACGCTGCTGATAATTTCATCTACAATGAAGGCAGACAAGTTTTATATGGTGCCTTCTGATATTTTCCTACACATGTTTAACTAGGCCTTATTTACTTGTGTCCATATTTCTTGGTCATTTATCTTTGTCACTAGGTGCATGGCCATTCTCATGAAAGGGTCTTGGATCTCCACGATATCGAAGTATCATGACCCCTTCTTATAACCATATGCGGCGATAGTTGTTTTGATGGATTCCTTGTCACTTAGATCATCATCTATAATTTCTCCTTTAGAGATGAGGCCTGTAAATCTTGAAATCAGCTAAGGAGTTATGTGTATCTTACACCCTACGATGTAAAAGTGGTCCTTGTGTACGCACAACATTAATCATTGATAGAGGCGCTCAGGTTTTCCAAAATTAGGCAACTCACAGAGTTGCAATAATCCCACCTTCTCTAACTTTAATTTTACCTCATCGCTATAAATGGGTAAACCCTCTGGTGTCCTCTTGTTTTTTAGATGCACTAAATCCAACACCAATTCATTTTCTGTAATGTTTTTGTGATGCTTGTAATCGCTTACCGTCATGTTTCTTAAGTGGGAATCTCATTATTTTTAGAGAAAAACCCCATACGGGTACTGCATCTCTGCATACCATTCTTCATTCATGCTTATGAGGGTTTCTGGTTGTTTTCCCTTGCCCTTTCCCTTTCCCTTTAGCTTCTTAGGTGATATAGTTGGTTTCTTAGGTGCCATGGTTTAGGTTATCTTAGCACTTTAACTTCTCTTAATTGCTCTACTTTTCTACCTTCTCCAAGCTCATACCTCAATCCTGTGAAGAAACCCTTTTTAGCCCATACCCTAATTTCCAAACCCTAGCTAGAATAACCTCTTTCATGAAATGGAGCTTCTCCAAAATTTCTTTTCTCTACGCCAATGAACTTCTTTCCTTCTGGTTTGTAGATCAAATCTAGTCACTCATGCCTTAATTCCTTAAAATTTTCTTCACACAGATCAACTCTGGAAACCCTAGTGCGTAATATCTTTCTTTTTTTGTATTAAATGTCCATAATGAAGTTCCCAACCTTCTATTTATAGCTTTCTGTTCTTTTTAACATTAAATAATACTTCACCTGCCACCGTACTTCAACCCTTATTGCAGATTTTTCCATTAAGCCAAAATATAGCTCCCCCACTCACACACCTAACCTTTCGTAGACAATCCTACAACCTTCTGGTGCGTAAAAAATCTATCTGACAGAAGGCTTTTACATGCGTGTTACTAGTTTCAAAGGTACTTCTGTCATTTTCCCTATTTTTTCCCTCACCTACCTCATGTTGTTCCTATGCTCTTCCTTTTTTGTATGTGGTTTCTTCAAGGATTTTTTGACACTAAGCATTTACGTTCATCTCTTCTTTACGTGCCTATCACCCTTATGTGCCTTTCACAGGGCCATTTAATCTGGGATTTCCAACGCAATCCTTTTTAGTACTTCACCTTGTACTTTCTTTCACATCATTCCACCCCACACTAAAATGATGTGCAGTCCTCTGTGCATTCACAACCTTTAAAAAGTAATGAGGTTATTGGCACCCAAGGTGCAACAAAAAACAACAACGATAAAGGGAAACAAAAGAAAATAAAAATTCATTAAAGGAAGTTCTAACGTATATGGAAATATTGCCTTATTACAAACACCAAGAAGACTTATTTATAGTAGGGCTTCAACCTACTCCCATTAAAGTGTCCTGGCAATCTCGTCCTATCCAGTGCTTGTAACTATCACATGCCTAAATCAAGGATGTACGAGATGATGTAGGGACCCAACCAATGGAATTTTAACTTCCCAGGATGATGCAAAAACTTAGAATCATATAGTAGAACCATCTGTCCAACCTTAAACTTCTTGTTATTAATTTGACGATCATGCCATGCCTTTTGTTTTTCTTTTTCAGTCTTCTAGCTCCAGCTGACGAGTGATCATCTTTCATCCAATTGCATTAACTTGTAAATTATTTCTTCTAGTGCTTGTTAATCCGCCAATCCTCTTGTGCATGCTATATGCAGAGAAAGTAACATGAATTAAATGGTAGGAAAGCCTCTGTACCAAACACTAATTGAAACATTGTGGCTTTATTTAACCTCTTATAGGTTTTCCTATATGCCCAATGAATGACTGATACTTTTTCATCCCAATCTTGTTTACCAACGTAAAAAAATTTGGTTAGGGTCTGACTTAGTATTTTGTTAAATGCCTTTGTGATTCCATTTGCTTGTGGATGGTAAGGGGTAGTCTTGTGATGAGCCACCATGAATTAGGCTAACATAATCCTTACTATCTCATTTAAAAAATGTGTACCCTTGTCACTAGTCAAACTCAAAGGGCACCCATACCTTGTAATAATGTTTTCCCACAGAAACCTTGCTGCAGTAGCTGCTACACAATCCTTAGTAGGTGCTGCATCTTCCCACCTTGTCAAGTAATATGTGGAAGTCATTATATAACGTGACCTTGTCCTATGTGCGACTGGTGCAATAGGGCCTACAAAGTCTATAGCCCACTTTTTGAATGGATCAGCGCTGGGAATAGAGTTCAGAGGCATTTCATCTCTTCACCCTAGTTTTCCAATACACTAAAAATGGTCACACACCTTGGAATATTCCTTGCAGTCTTGATATAGGGTCTCCCACCATAATCCAGCCATCAATATCTTACGTGCAGTGGCATCACCTACATAGTGCCCACCTGCACTACCTCCGCATGCCTATTCTATTATGGGTAGGAGATCATGTTCTAGCACACACCGACATATAATCTCATCACGTCCTAACTTGTATAAATCCCCACTAATCAAAATGTAGGGCACAGAATGTATAGCTAACTACTTTTTATCCAATGCCTTCATTCCTTCTGGCACTACACCTATCTTGAGAAATACTGCAATATCTTCTAAGTCTGAGGGCGATCACCATAACCTAAATAGTTGTGCATATGGCATGGTATCCTCAATTATTTACGTGTCCTCCCCTGAATCGATTCTAGACAAATGATCAGGTCCGGAATTAATTTTTCCTAGTTTGACAACCACCGTGAACTCTAATTATTGGAAAAATAGTACCCACCGACATATGCACCCTGGTAAAATAGGATTGTTCACTAAATATTTCAATGCCATATGGTCAGTGTAAAATATAAATGGGGTTTCTAGTAGATACTGTCTAAACTTGTGAAGTGCGTAGATCGTTGAAAATGCCTCGCACTAAGTTGTAGTATAATTCTACTCTATTGGTGTCAAATTCTTGCTTGCAAAGCATAAAGGATGATCAACAATCCCTTCACTAGGATGTGTAAGTACTAATCCAATGGCGGTTCCTAAGGAATCCACATGAACATGGAAGGGATTATCCCAGGAGGGGATTTGTTGTATGGGCACAGGGATAATCCTATCCTTTAAAGTTTCAAATACGTTCTGCTGCGCCTCTCCCAAAAGGAAGGCACTCTTGTGTCTAAATAACTCTTCTAATGGCACGAAGATAGTGGTGTATCCCTTGATGAACTTCCTGTAGTAACCTATGTGTCCAAGGAATCCGTGCACTACGCTTTGAATAGTAGGCTCCCCCAATCCCAAAATTACTATAACTTTGCTGGGATCTACTAGTAAGCCCTCCCTACATATGATGTGCCCCAATAATGTTCCAAATGGGGTAGTAAAGACACATTTTTTAATGTTGAGGGATATCCTCAACTGCCGAAAACTTTTAAACGTAAACCTTAAGTTGTCATAATGGTCCTTCACTAACCCATATATTATCCAATCATCCAGGTAAACTTGAAGAAAGTTATGGATGAATTCCTGGAAATCTTGCACCACAATGCGCGAGAACACAAAAGGTGCATTCTTCAAACCTAAAGGCATGAATGTATAGAAAAAAATTCTCCACTCAGTGGTGAAATTTATCTTTCTCTAGTCCTCTTTCGCAATCCTTACCCGGTGACAACCTGAGAATCCATCTGTGAAAGAGTATACCTCGCATGCTGCCACTCCCTCTAATATTTCTTCAATAAATGGGGTTGGGAAAGGATCAATGACAAACACTATATTCAGTTCCCTATAATCAACACAAATCCTTATCCTATCATCTTTCTTGATACTAATCACCATTGGACTTATCCATTCCAACTCTTCCACAGCCTCAATGATACCTGATGCTATCATTTTTTCTATCTCATCTTTGACCTTTACGCATAAATTTGGATTCATCTGATATGGCCTCTTCCTAATTGGGTGCACACCTTCCTTCAGCATTATCCTCCTCTCCCCTAAGGAATGGTAGGTGCCTTTAAGCTCATGGTACCCACGTGGGAGAAAATATTGTAATTCACACAATAGATCAATGATTTTTGAAACTTCATTTTCTAACCAATAATCTCTAATGATTTCCTCCTTGGGTTCTACTTCTGAGCCAATGTTAGCCCTTTTTGTCTTAAAATGTTCATGGTAGTTGCACGCCTATTCATTAGCACTATCTATGACTTCGTGCATCCCTATAGAATGGTTAACATCTAAGCTTTCTGCCTCTTCCCCATCAATGACATACACCATTTTCCCATTTCATTTTTCCATACACATGTGCTCAAGTTGTATCTCTTTTGTTTCTTCTTCCTCAAAGTGCACCTCTAGGCCAGGTTCACCTAACAATTTTTGTATTATATCTTCCACCATAAAACTATCCCCTATAGTAAGGTACTTGAATACCTTTAATGCCTTATGTACTAATGGTTTTGTACTCTGATACTCAAATGTTTGAATGATATCAGCCACCAATTCTTGATAATTACCAGTTTGACGACCTATCTCTGAGTAGATATACCATGCGCATGCACAACTTTACACCGTGGAGTACAACTTGTGAATCCATAATGAAGGTGGTAATTCTTCTGTGCTCCTCATCCAGGATGTCTCACATGATTAGATATGGAAGGAAGCGGTCTCTTTCCCATGGTAGTATTTAATAGCTTTGGTTTCTTTGCTCCTGAAAAACCTTATGGAGAGGGAAATTCTCACCTCGCACCATTCCAAGAGGTTTTCTTGATGTGTCACCCACCAGCGCGTAATGGTTCCAAGTAGGTTGTAGTTAAACATTTCCCTCCTTTCATTCTCATTTCTCCAATGGGACTCCATTTCTCGTAAGAAATCTTTCGGACTATCCCCTCCCAAGTAACTTGGTAGTTTTATTCCTCTTTGGTGCTGGACTGTACGTGCCTTTGTCACCTTGGTTACCAATCCTCTTAAATGTCATCTGATCAACTCATAGGTCCCATGCACCCAATTGTCACATGCCATGCTTGTGGTATAAATCATAGACCGAGAATCCTCAAATTGGATAACTTCTTCTATAGGGTGAATTATCTGAGGATCTTTGATTAAGCGCATGTATATTCTATCAAGGACTTATTCTCCCACTGACTCTGTGTAGGGAACCAACTTTCCATCTGTCAAAGGGATGATCACCCATTCTTCCTTGTTTTCAAAATCGATATATCCTTTGTTAAACCTTATGTCAGCATTATTCTTGTAACACCATGGGTGCCCAAGTAATGTTGGAAAATTGTCTTCCTTGGCGAGTGCCAATACTTTGAAGTCTCCAATAAACGTTTCCCCTTTAATGGTAATCATTGCATCCTTTAATACTCCAATGAGCATTGCCTTAGTTTTGTTTTCCATATACAAAAAAATTGAAGATGGTTGCAATGCGGGCCTTCCCATCTGATGCCAAGCATCTAAGGTAAGAATATTTACTTCTAACCTTGTGTTGATGAGGATATTACTCAGGAGCCATCCATCAACAATTAAATTCAAAGTAATCTCTTTTTCATACTCAAGGATGTGTGGAGAAAGGTTTGCATGTAAAATATATCTCTGGCACTCCACTCTGACGCGTAGTACCTTCTCCCTTAGCCATTCTCCCAGTAAGGGAATAATATTCTCTTACCTCAAAATTTTACATATTTCTTTGACCTTATCTAGGTCACTTCTCAGAACCTCTTTATTCTTTCGCTGCCCCACCTTCCTTGATTACTCCTTGAGACACTATATCTCCCCTTGTAAACTCATAATTACGTCCATAGTCTCCTGGTATACTTATTTCTAATGGGCAAGGTCCGAGTACTTTCCATGTGGTACTTCCTCTTTGGAAAATAATGTCCTTAGTCTGGGCATTTCCTTGGTGTGCGCGGCCTCTGCACACATTGTTACTATTACAAGTTCTATCCCTAACTCACGTGGAACTCTTCCAATCCATTGAGAATCAACCCTTTTTATGCTCACCATAGCAGTGCCCTTATATTTCCGGTGCTACTGGTTCATATGCTCATAGAGTTCCAGACACTCTTCATACTTGTGCTTCTTCCTGCACAACGAGCATTTTAATAGATCAGGACACTCTTTTTTATAATGTTATGTAGATCCACAATTATAACATGTTCCCCATGGAAGCTCAATTCTTCCTCCTCTGTGGTTTACACAGCCATGAAATCCTTTGCGATAACTTCTTCCATGTGCACCTCCATCTGCACGCTCCTCATAATGGTGATCATCACCCTTAGAACTACTGGCAAGGCTGGTCTAGCAGACACCATGATCAATGGCCTCATGGATCTAGTCAATAAGCCTACAATAATTGGTATCATGGGTTATAAAGGTGTAAATATTACAGTAGAAAGATACATTCTTCTGAATTGCGCACTACAACAAGGGACATCCACTCACATCATGGTCCTCATGAAAAATCTCATAATCTACTGCTACGGCACGTACTATCTTCCGAGGCAAACTATCCTTGGAATGCCCCTCTATTTCAAAATCCATACACCACATTCCATTGTGAGTCTCATGAGTTGAGTTTGTAGATAAATTTTCTAGCTGCTTAGCCATAGCAATGATTTGAGCTTCCAGGAATGGGATAACACCAGTATAACCACTTCAAATAGCTTCAACACACAGAGCAACTTCTAACACCTCGTGCGGGTCTGTGAAAGTCTTATAAGATAAAGATCTTCTAAATGGTGTTATTAACCCTCCAAAAAACCATTGAGCATGATATGAAGGATGAATTTCATATGCAAATTTTGACAGGAGAGTCTTAAACCATGCGTCATACTCCCTCACTCTTTTCTCTATTCCCTGTTGAATCTCCTTGAGGGTGCTAATGCTCTTGTGTTCAAACTCAATGATGTGGAATTCTGATAAGAAGGTGTTTTTCAATGTAGTGTAATCTACCACCGTCTGATGGGGGTCATACTTCCTATACCAGCTATGTGTTCATCCTTGCAACGTCATTACAAATTAACTAGCCTTTCATTATAAGGTTGTGATCCCCTTTGCATGCCATAGAAATTCACACTTGTGAACATGCTCCATAACATCCTCTATGCCCTGGTAGCTGGCAAGTGTAAAGACATTTCAAAAATTACTTGAGGAGGTGGATGAGGACCCTTTCTTCCTGGTCTAAATCCTTGGTTTTCTTTGCTAAATCCACTAGATCCACTAGGTTATGTGCCTCCCGATCCACCAGTTCTACCTCCAGATCCTCATGTGGCCAATAATGGGCCTGAAGTGGTTGCACCTACCCCAACATCCCGCTAAACTATGCACCAATGGTCTGCAAGATCATTTCACTTCCATATGTATGCCCCACACCACTCCCTAACGCATTACCCAAACCTTTTGTATTTTCTCCTTGCCCAAAAATTCCTCCAACCACTGGAATATAGTGTACAGCCATAGAAGTTCCAAATGAGAAATTATACCTCCTAGGTGCTGATCGGTCACTCCCACCAATACCAACTATGTTATCAACACTCCTCTGATTTGGAAAACCCAGTGCTAAGGTTTGGTCACTAGGTGGGTTTAGATGCGCACCAACAACTCTTCTCTCTCCGCACCATGAACTCTCATCAGAAGCCAAAGGGGTATCTCTCCCATGCTTGCTGAGATCGGGTAAAACATACTGCTTAGGTTCCACTTCCTTGACGTGAACCTCAACTCCTTCCCACAACGTCTACCTCCATAGACCCATCACACTTGTAACCTCATGTTGTCTAGAAATATCCCTTTCACGTGCTTCACTATACTTGAGTCGTCTCTCCTCCCTTTCTTTCTTAGTTGCAACATATTCCATCTTCCTCCACCCTATCTTCCTCGCTCAGCACTCAAGAAGGTTTAGTCGGCCATCGGAAATGCCTCTAAACTCAAGGTAATGATCAATATCTTCATTGCCAAAGGAATAAGATTTAGAAATGACCCTCTGGGCTCCCACAGAAATTCAAAATCAGTGACTTCCATACAAGAATATGTAGAAATAGAATATTCCAAAATGTAGCTAGCCAATACTCCTTTCCACCAATGGTTCACATCACGAGTCCACATCAGATCTGCATCTTACAGCCTCTGGTACTCTTCTTGGGTCTACACACGTGATCTATAATACTAGCTTGATATGGATGCATATGTTGAGAACCATTCATATATCTCTACTGGGAAGCAACAAAAGAAAGTTTCATACAACTCATGGTAGAAGTTCTCTTCTACCCATCTGGATGCATCAAACTCAAGCCCAATGTTGAATCTATGAGAAAATTCTTCCCCCATGCTCTTGAATCATGATTCAATACACTCTAGAGTAAGGCATTTTGTCATCACTCATTACACAGATCATGGTGTATGCTATTTCCCACTACAACTTTGAAAATAGGTCCCGGCAATGGAACCAATATGTAGTCATTTTTTACACCGACCAAAGAACAAGGGAATCCCATGTGCATCGGCCTATCACCCAGCGGGTGATGGGTGTTAATTTGAGACACACGTTGGTGCTGAGTCTCTCTTTTATGTGAGTTAATTGGGAAAAATTATCTATTTTAGGAGCTTAAAAAGAGTAAGTGGGGATGAGACATACATTTATCATAGAACTCATAATAGCTTGCAGAAAAATGTAGTCATCCCAGACTGGATGACACTTAACAAATTATAGAAAGGAACCAAAACAAAAAGGAAATGCATAAGGATTTATATTCATTCCATAAAAATTCATGAATCAGAACTATAAGCTATAAATGTGGACCAAAATCATTAATAAACATATTGAATCAAGTTTAGTAACCTCATTATATTCATTGGATTCATTACAGACTACCATAGTTGTGTAGACTGAAGTCATACATCATGGTTGGATTCATACCCATCAGTTCTCAAGATAAAATTTACAATTCCAACCCCTTATTATGTCCTCTTCCTATAGATCCCTACCCAACTTATGGATCTCCCACAGTATTCCTACATGGCTTCGCTTCCTTTTGCTTCTTTCTCCCTTTTTTTCCTCTGGTGGGTGCTTGTATTTATTGCACTTCTTAACATCATCAAGCCTTTACAGGAGTTGTAGATCTACTTCTAAGTGTCCAAGGTGGTCCTTCATGGGAGCATGCTTCTTCAGGTCTGAGGTCTCCACTCTTTGTAATGATGGCCTTCTAGAAACTTCCATCGCAGGGTATATCCCTTCTTAGGCCAACCTGTCACTAGGATGGCACCTTATCCATTCCGTATGCACAATTGGGTCACACTTTTCTCATGTTCTACATGATGTGTCAAATATGGCTAAGTCTTGAAACCTTTGTTCTATCATGCGCACACGCCACTTGTTCTGTTAAACCCTCCTAGAACCCTGTCCTACATGCTTTCTCCTTGCGCGCTCTTTCTTAACTAGGCCTTGCACGCCCACATGCCTTCTTGTACTTGGCCAATATTTTAGGGTCCCAACACACACACACACACACACACACACACACACACACTTATATATATAAATGAATAATAAAATGTGATTTTGGTTTGTGCTTAAAAGAAAAATAAGATAAAAAAATAAATTTTAAACCCTCTCATACCAGATCAAATACACATGTATATGGGAAAAAATATTTTGGTATAGGTATGCACACTTGTATTTCCTTCTTAAGTTATGTATTGTAGCAATGACCTGTGTGTATGTGTACTTTGATTTAATAAAACAAATGGCTTGATATATTGTTAAGGCCATCATTGTGGGTAGAGGGGCTACGAACTGGCTACACACCCCTCCCCAATCTATAACACTTCCCCCACAATTTTGTTGTGGGAAATGTAGATTTACCTCTCTTAAAATCACGTGGCTTCCTATTTTTCCCCTTGTAACATACAACCACCCTAATCCTCTTCTATTTTCCCCAAAACCTTGGGCATTCACCCCCATGGAAAATGGAAACCATAAAATAAAAATAAAATGGAACTTTCCATTCATGGCCTCATCGGAGGGTGAATATTCATCCTTAAATTAATAGAGTTTGATCCATTAAAATCCTATATCCTTCTCTATGAAGTTGACCTAGGGTAGAAGAAAAGGAAAACAAAAGAATGCAAATAACATAGAAAAATAAACAAAGAAAATAAAATGGGACTTTAAGATGATATTAGGGTTTTTCTAGGTCTACATCAATCATCTGGCCAAGATCTATTTAATCCTAGGGAAACAAATTTATCCTCTTAGGGTTTTGATGGGGAAATGATTAAATTGAGATTAAAATAAATTATTATAACCCCTATGGACTTGAAATAAATAATATTTCTAATTATAATTTTGGGATGGAAATGGGCGGGCATGGGATTCCATTTGGTGGGCCAAATGGAATCCCATGCCCACCCATTTCCATCCCAAAATTATAATTATAAGAATCCCATGACCATTTTTTCTCACAAGTCTATAATAATAATAATAATTACATAAAAATATAATAAAATAAGCTTTTGATAATAAATCAGGTAAATAAAATATAATGAGTTAAATAATACTATATAAAGTACCTTAGTAAGGGTAATCTTATTTTTCCACTGCTTACTATTGTGATACGGTGAGCTAGGTTCAAATATACCTCAAAATTTTAATGGGAAAGAACTAAGACTGATGTTTTCACCACAACCGAATTGTCGACCATGTTGTTTTTGGAAACTCTAGCTAATTTTAAAACTTATAAGCATCGATAAAATTTTCACCATAAGCACATAAGGAATGAATAATTAATGAATTAATTAAGGTTGCAACACATGAGATTTAAACTAAAAAAAAAAATCTCACAAAATTTGGAATCCTTTTCAGCGTTTTATCTTGCATTTTATTGGTGTAAAATTTTGGGCATTACAATTATGCATCCATGTTTGGATTATTGTAATTATTTGAAATACAAAAGTATTACTTCACATATTGTATAAAAAAGTCACTTTATCTCCCAAACCACCTATGTAATTTCCACAAGCTGCGTAACCCTCAATTGCTCCTATCCCTCAACCAAATCCACAGCCTATAGCTTCCACATCGCAAACCCTTGCACAATAAAAGGAAGATGAGGAAATGAAATTTCTGATTAGAATCTTGACAAACAAAGTTATATCCCTAGAAAAATAACAAGCCCAATCACATAGAAATTATCAAAATAAAGGGCAGTCTTCAAATCAAGTATAACAACCTTATAGAAACCAAAAAACTAATTAAAGATATGCACAAAACTAGTAGAATAACAGATGGAAAAACCATAGTGCTCCCCTTACATTAGCAAAAATTCCTCCTCTGAAGGCACTTCTTTCCCCCAGTTCAAACCAAGCCTTAGTTCTAGTACAAAACAATATGGAACATGAGACAGAGTCATGCTTTTCATGTAATCTACCTCATAAAAAAATTGGTTGTGAAAGAGGAACGCATCTCCAAGCCTACATGATTTAAGGTGCTTCCAGTCAGTAAGAACCATTTATTGAAGCACTAAACCATGGTGTAGAAGAAGTCCAACAAGTCACGCCCGATGCTAACCTTATGCTTATGGGATCTGAGGATTTTTTTACACTCAACTCAATGTTAGGTGGCTCCAGTAAACCTCAGATGAGTGTTTATGAAAACTCATAAAACAAGAAAATAACTTTGGAAGCTCGGGTTTTAACTCCCGCTGATCAAAGAAATGCCACAGATACAAGAAAAAATGTTGGAGGCATGAAGGAAAAGCCACAGACTGAAGTAAAAACAAGAAAGAGTGAGAAACAATATAATGAAGTATAAAATGTGTCAAAATAGTCTGCGGTTCCTGATAAGCTTTCTATGGAAGAAGAGGTTATTGTTTCAATAAAGCTGTGTGATCAAACAATGCCGCAACGAAGCAAAGAAGCTATCATGATGCATATGTAGAGGTTGACGGGTCTTCCATTCAATATTTTGGAACAAATGAAGAGGACTAATGTTAATGTCTCTATGTGGGATGTGTTGGCTATTCCATCACAACATGATCTCCTATGTGAAGCTCTCAAGAAACTACCCTTGGTGGACCTAGTAATGCAAAAGAATCATGGCACGGTACATGTATGTCAATAAAAGGGTGATCAAGTAAGTAAAAATTTCAATACCTCTATTTTACATGTCTATAATCATGGGTAAACACCTAGTTCATAATTATACGATTGATTCAGGGGCTAGTACTTCTATAATTGCAAAGAAAATTTCTAACATTTTATGTCTCAAGTGTCGTCCTGTGACTAGGGGTGTCTTGCAGCTGGATGGGTCAATTGTGAATTTCCTGGGGGTATTTAAAGACCTTGAGTCAAACCTTCATGATTTCTCGAGTCTCACAATAACCTATGATATATTAGTCATAGACTTGTCACCCATGTTTGTAATTTTCCCTTCTAGAGATTTTACTACTAAAGTAGGCAGCTATTTATCTTCGGATTGGAAAAAAATTATTTTAAGTACCATATATGGCATAAGATTCAAAATTCAAGCTGAGACTATCTTTACCTATCACATAAAGTCATATGAACCTTCCCCTATCCAATCAAAATTTTTGATATAAGAACAACAAGATTATATTTCAAGTCCAAAAGAACAACCTGCTTCCCTTCTCATGTGTGATTTATTGTTTTATGAATGGGATGAGAGAGATAAAAAATTTGATCCATATTCTGAAGAGATTAAAGCTTATGAAACTAGTCTTTGCACCTATTTTTTTCTGCAAGAGGAATTTTTTATTCCCACAACATTCAAAGAAGATGAGAAGTTAGTCTCTAGCTTATGGCGAATGTATTTTGATGGTCCTAGAAGAAGAAATGGAGCTGGGGAGGTCATCGTGCTTATTTATCTAGAGAAAGATAAATTCTTCTTCACCCAAAGACTGTAATTTACCTATTCCAATAATGTTGCGGAATATGAGGATTAGTACATGGCTTGTTGATTGCGGAAAAGTGTAAGATAGAGAAGTTACAAGCCTTTGGAAATAATGAGCTAGTCATTAACCAAGTCCACGAAATATGCGATACAAAGAAAAATATATTGAACGATTACATACATAGATTTTGGGACTTACTATAGAATTTTGATGCTCTAAACTTATAGGATGTACTGTAGAAGCTAAACAAGGAAGTAGATCAAATGGCGTTTCCTTAGTTTTTAGTTTTCACCTACAGAGGACCTGGTTAAGGGAAAAACACAAAATATCAAGATGGTTATGAGGCCATCCATACCAGATAATGCATCTAACTAGAAATTATTTGATAGTGATGAGAAAATTTTCCAATTTATACACAATGAAGGTGATTTTTCTTCAAGAATGCAGTCTAATTTGCATGACATCTATGGTGATCCGATTATTCAGCTCAATTTTTTTTTTCCAAAAGGATTGGTCACTCTAGAATATATTTTTAGTCCATATAATGAGTTCAAAGGTATAGAGAAGAGCATGGTGGAAAAACAAGAAGAATATAAACCTGTTGAAATTACCCCCGGAAAAGAAATTTTTCTTGGAAAAGTATGTGATAAGTATGAAAAGCATAATTTTGTTGCCTTATTTCAAAAGTTTAGTGATGTGTTCTCATGGAGTTATGAAGATTTAAAATAATTCAATCCTAATGTATCCCAACATTTGATTGATCTTGATCCTGACATCAAACCAGTTAGGCAAAAACAAAGGCTAGTAAACCCCAAGATAAAGCCCCTCATGAGAAAATAATTGTCTAAACTCATTGAGGCTAAAATTATTTTTCCCATTAAGTACTCCACTTGGGTGGAAATTTTTGTTCCATTCAGAAAGAAGAATGGTGAAATTAGGCTCTACGTAGAATTAAAGGACCTATATAAGGCCTCCCTATAGGATCACTATCCTTTTCCATCAATGGATCAGATCTTGCAGATAGTGGCTGAATCTAAGAGATTTTCAATGCTTGGTGGCTATTCAGGCTTCAACCAAATCAAAGTGAAAGAAGAGGATCATTATAAGATTACGTCCACCAAAAAATGGGGAGCATATGCATATCAAAAATTTCCTTTTGGTTTATCAAATGCAGGTGCCACCTTCCAAAAAACAATGGATATCACTTTTAGAGGATATATTAATCAATTTATCCTTATATATATCTTAATGATATTAATGTTTTCTTGAAGCATAACAAAGATCATGTCAGCCATCTTGAGAAGGTATTTGAAATATGTAGGGAGTTGAGGTATCTTTGAACCCCAAGATATGTAATTTTTCAGTCCCTAGAGGTAAAATTTTGGGGCATGTTGTCTCTAAAGAAGGCATTTCCATTGATCTAGAAAGAGTCTCTACTATCCTTGCTCTTTCATTTCTAGCTTACAAGAAAGATTTACGGTATTTCCTTGGAATGGTTAACTTTGTTAGATACTTCATACTTGGCTTCACAACTTTGGTAAAGCCACTCACATTGATGGTCAAAAAAGAATCATATTTTAAGTGAACCATGGAAGGGAAGGAAAGATTTGGAAAAATCAAACAAGAAATTACTCAGGATCCGATGTTGATTAATCTAGATTACTCCAAGGATTTTATCTTGTATGCATATGGAGTTGATTCTTTCATCACCGTGGTTTTAACCCAATCAAATGATCAAGATTTAGAGCAACTAATAGCCTTCTTCAGCCAAACCTTTTAGGATTATGAGCTTAAGTATAGCCATATTGAAAATAAATTGTTTTCCATCATGTACACTTTGAGGAAATTTAAAAGCATGATTATAGCTATCCACTTAATAGCTTTGGTATCACATCCTAGCATTAGATATTTCATCATGGGAACAAAGATAAATGAGAAATGAGTTGGATGTGTAACTAAAATCATGGAATATGATGTGACCATTAAGGCCACAAAATTGGTAAGAGGCTATGATCTATGCAAATAGCTGGTTGAAGATGTGCAGAATGACCCAGAGACTACTTTATTCCTAGATGAGGAGAGCTGTGTGGAACTTGAGAAGAATGAAGAAATAATCGTGGATAGCTAGATGAATACAATGATAACATTCCTCTCCTCTAGTATATATCCTCATGGTCTTAGTAAGGAAAAAAGTGACATCTAAGGTTACAGTCTTTTCCATATGTGTTGTTTGAATGCGTAATTTTGAAAAGGAACATTGATGATGTGTTGCTTAAATGCATTAAAGGAGAACAATGTAATAGAGTCCTTTCCAAGTTTCATGATGGTTACTTGGGTGGAAATTTCTCTAGCAAGGCTAAACTATGAAGATCATAAAAGTAAGATATTTCTATCCTACATTGTTTGCAGATGCTCATAGGTGGGTTGGGAAATGTAAGGAGTTTTCTCTCTTTGCTGGAAGGAAAAGATTGGAAGCCCTGCCTCTGCGTCTAATCCAGGTGGATCAACCATTCATAGAATATGGTATTACATTAATTGATATGATAAATCCTTTATCTAGTACAGGTCACAAATGGGTTCTCACAACAACATACTACTTCACTAGGTGGAATGAGGTCACGCCATTAAAGGAATCCACTGAATCAGTCATCTTGGAGTTTTTTGAAGAAATTGGCACAAGGTTTGGCATTCCCCAAACCATTATTTCTGATAATTCTAAAGTTTTCTTGGGATCAAGAATCTATGATTGAGCTCTTCAACTTGGGATTTATCTCAAGAATTCCTTCAATTACTACCCCCAAGGCAATGGATTGGCAGAATCTACTAATAAAAATCATATCAAAATCATGAAGAGAACCATGGACGTGAATCAAAGGGAGTGGAATAAAAAATTGAAGAATTCTCTTTTGGTAGATAGATTAACAACGAAGAAGGCAATTGACACTTCTCCCTACAAACTGGTATATGAAAAAAAAGATAGTCTTCCTCTGTCACTTGAATTTCCTTCACTTGAGTTAGCATAACAATTGGAATTCAAAGGCACGGACCAAAGAGAAATCAAAATGGTGGAATTAGTACAACTAGAAGAAAATAGAAATGTCACTATGTTAAGGATGGATCAACATAAAAATTCAACCAAGTAGTGGTCTGATAGAAAAATATCCCTCAGACATTCAAATTCCAAGATCTAGTCTTAAAATGGGACTCAAGTCAAGATAAACTAGGAAGACACTTCAAATTTGATGTTATGTAGAGTGGACCATACATCATTACTACTTGCAAGGTGGCTAATTCTTTTGAGATGTCTGATCTTGATGGGAATGAATTTAAAATCCCAGTAAATGAGATTAATCTCAAACCCTCTCATTAAGGGTTTCATGGATCTTGTACATAGTAGAATAGGATTTCTAATTCCTCCAAGTTCCTTTGGCAGATTGTCTTATTGGTAGTTTAAATTTATTTTCCCTAAGCTATTTGCACATGGTTTGTTGGTTTGGATATTGTTACAAAATTAATTTTTTCAGAGGATGTTGTCGAGGTGAAGTCCAAAGTGCTGATGATTAGTTATCATAAAGTGAAGGAGTCAAAGGTAGAGCAACTAAGTCAATTAGCTAACTCCATGACTAATGGATTCCTAAGGCTACTGATTTTCCATATAACAAGCATATGATACTTGTGAGTCGCCAAAAATGTTTCCAAATTTTGCATCCCTTACAAAATTTTAGCAACTTGCACAAGTTATAGACTTGATAGATATTTGGAGGAAAATTTTAAGGAACTGCAGAAGCTTGGAGCATGTTGTGGTTAAAAGAGAATCACATGGAAGATTTACAACTACATTCTTTTAGGGCTCTTCTATTTTCACTATATGGACATGGAAGGTATCCAATTGTCCCTTCGGCACATTTTGGAGAAATTACAAAGAATCGGGAACCTTTAAGTAGAGAGAATTGACCACTTGGCTAAAGCATGCGGAAAGGTAGCCCAAATGGGACTAAAAAGATCAAAGATGAAGGAGAAGAGCACATAATCCTCCATGTGTCACCTAGAATCATCTTCAAAAGAAGGAAATTCTGTGGAAATGAAGAAAGGGCTCCGTACGGTTGGATTTTCAAAGCTGCGCTACTATAGATAGTGTCACGTGGGCTGAGGCAGCAGTACAAGGTGGGCCCCAGGATAACAAGGAAGTAAGTCATGTCATTTTGACAAGGCCGCAAAAGATTTTTAAGAGCCGTGGGATACCGTGATATAAAGGAATGATCCGGATGTTTAAAAATACACACAAGATTAGATGAAAAACTTATGCAACACAGTAAAATGATGACTCTCTACGGAAATCAGAAATCAACCAGATCTTCGATTTAATTATCAAATCTTTGCACATTCAATCAGATTTTGTTGTTCTCTATGTAATCAAACTTGATTTCATGAGTCAAATTAAGGCAAGGAGACAAGAGTAAAGAACACTTCTCCAACACACCAAAAGGTGCAGTTCCAGGTGGCAAAAATACCTACATTAAATTTGGTATGGATGCTCAATAAAAATGGTGTGTAATAGTGGATAAACAATGTGATGCCTTGTCTCCAAGAATAAATTAATGAAGGTGGTTGGGTTTGGTTGAAGAACTAAAATTCCCTCTAAATTTTTCTTTTTCTCCCTTCCATGAACTTCTATATATTATAGAGCAATGCTCATTTGTAAGGGGTATAATTTTAGAATTGGGGCATCTTGTAACATAAGGATTTTCTCTTGTGTTGTGTGTATGTCTCTAAGGGTAGCATGCCTTGGATTTTGATTCAGAAGAATGCTCACATCTTCCTCTCATGATATGTAATAGTTTGTGTACACTTTCAAGAAATAAAATTTAAATCTTGTGGTTCATTTTTCTCTTGTTTAATTTTATTACTTTTATTACCTTTCTTTCATTTGCAGATGTGTTGAATGTTTTATTTCTTGAATATTTATTTGTTGTGCATCATGAAAGTTGTATTCTGGAAGTGATTTTGATATGTTCTTGATATTCAATCCTCTTCATTAGCACTACCTTCCCTTTCCTCTTATTTTAATTTATTCATCCCCTTATTTTCTGGTGTTATCGCCAATTTAGATTAGGTTTATGGTTTATGCATCTCCTCCTCACCCTGGTCACTTAAAGTTAGAGTAGAGATATATAGTTGCATTTCATTTCCTAGGAGTAATTTGGCATTAAGAGTAAGTTGAGGAAGCCTACCTTCTCTGGATGTATGTCTCATTTTGAGTCCCACAACTTGGAGACAGTCCCAAGTTGTCTCAAATCCTGAATTATCCATGATTTAAGCATGGTTGCACATTTGAGATCCAATAGGTGCCTTGGTTCAGAATGTGTGTATTTGGTCTAGAATGATGAAAAATGAGATTTTAATGTATATATGTGATAAGTGGGTGTGTTTGTACCTATAAGGTGTTATAACGTAGTGTTTTTAGTAGTGTTTGTGTTGTGCATAGGGATATTCAGTCGAGGGAGTTTTGCGGTGGGTGTCATTTGAGTATGTTACTTGGGTAAGGTTTTTTAGATGGTGATTGGGATGTTATGGAAAATTTTAGCCTACAACATATATCACCGATGGGGGATGTGCCCCATAATATGCCTATGTTGACAACACTATACGATAGATGGTTCGTGGATACATGTAATTTCTAGTTTTCTATAGGGGAGATGACTATTACTTTGGAGGATGTGTAGTGTAAATTACAGTTTCTGGTTGTTGGTGAGAGTGTACAAGTGATGCTAGTGGAGAATATGAAGAGGTAGATGTGAGATTTTAAGCAATATTTTATGGGGACTTGATTACCTACCGAGGCCCATATCAGTCTAGATGCTATTTTGAGGTCTGGTGTTCCGTGTTTGCAGAATTCATAGTGGTTATTAATATTTCATCTATAGCAGTGGAGGGAGGTGGTGTGGTCATCTTGTATAATATGTATGATACATACAACGTATAGAGGAGGAGAGTACCAGATATTCATGGGCTCGATGTGTGTTAGCCCACCTATACAGAGATCTATACCGATTCATTCATGATGAGTATGGAGGGGGGATAGGGGCTACTACTCTGTTACACTTGTGAGAAGATGAGCATATAATAGTTTTGAGACCAGTTGGGGGTCCACGGGAAGAGTGGGTAAGACTTGAGATATATGCAAGGATGTGGATTAACATTCATGGGTGAAATATAGATACAGATTCCTACATGGCACTGATAGATAGGATGGGGGCCGAGTCTATCACATGGAGATCATACCGTGATTATGCAAGATGACCCTCAGATGTCATAGATTTACAGTGTATTTGAAGGATGATGTGGTTAGAGGATAGATTTCTAGGTATGGTAGAGTCATTCTAAGTGGAGAGGGTATCACATCAGTTTGGTATGGCTCAAGACGTGCCCCTAGAACCATATAGATGGTTGAGATATATTAGGACACCGAGAAGGGCTTGGGCTAGAACAAGGCACATAGGAGAAAAACTAGCACCTCTTGGTCGATTTTAGGTAGATACAGTGATAGAGGTGATAGATGAAGATGATGATTGTAGCACAGAGGAGTACTACGCATGGTTGGCGACACATTGATGGGTATTATTGTTTCCATTATTTACAAATCCCACGGGGTTACCACATGTAGGATGAGGAGGGGGTGGGGGAGAACATGTCCCCAAACTTGTAGCAGTAGCTTTAGTAGAGCACAAGTATCCAAATATAGTTACATTATGTATGTTGTTTGTTGGATCATGTTTTAGTAATAATTTTCTAATGTGGTTCATTATTTATATTGCAAGTGATGTGTATTGGTCCTTGATAGTCAACACATCCATCTGCACCTTGACACTCAATGTGTCAACCAATATTCTTGGTAGAGGTATATTGGAATGAGTGGATGAGATCATGAACAAGCATGCCCATCTATTTGATCCAGTGGTTATAGCGGTAACCACATGTACTATATTACTAGCTAAGAGGAAGGAGGCATGCGATGAGACTCGATGAGCCCAAGAGGTGTTGGGTGGTGTCCCTTTGGTGCATGATGTATTTGTACAGTTCATGGGGTTGAAGCACCATTTTGTAGAGCATTCTATGGAAAAGACCTTATTGCATAGAACAGTGGAGTGATATCAAGGATGTGAACAACGATCTAGAGTGAGTGGTGAGGCATCTAGTTCTAGGGCTCTTGCAGTACCCGAGAGAGATAGTGATGATGAGGTTTGATTATCATGATTGTATATGATGTAGGGGAGTTCCCCCAAATCATGAAATCATGTGGGATGGAAGCAACAGGAGTATATGAACCAAACTGAATGTCATATGGAGTGGCAGTGGAATGTGCGATAGTGGAGTGTTATGGAATCCAATGTGAAGGAGAAACTTGATGTGGTGGATAATGTGAATGTAATGAATGAGATAGAGGTAATGGGTGAAATGGATGTGATGATACATCTGTGTATAGATGTGGTGGAGGGCACGGGTGAGTAACAAAGTGTTATGAATGTGTAAGAGTCAGAGCACCAGATGTAGGAGATGCCTAAACTATAATAGAAATACTATGGTGTGGTAGAGGAGATATGGATCACTCACATGAATGAGAACCAAAGGATATGATGCCCTTAACCTCTAGTTATTGCAATAAATTATGAAGGGAAAGACATTTATTATACCTATGTCCATTGATGTAATGATAGTTACAATAATGTTGGTCACGCTACCATTATAATCAATGTTGTGCATGTTGCTGGTTAGACAGTAGGTAAGTTAGTCACTCATTAAGTAAAACACGTAACAAATCATGTGGTCAAGAATGGTAAGAGAAGTGTAAAGGCTCACGTGACTAAGGTGGAGTGGTAGGAGGATTAGCCTTTTGTGGATCCAGAGAAGGAGTATGTTGGGTGGGTCGAGCCTATTTGATTTTCTTGTGAGGAAAAAGTGGAGATTGTGTAGGACTCTCAACCAGAGGCAATGGAAGAGAACTAGATGAGGAAGTAGTCATAGAGGTGTGTGAGGAATCTATGATGTGTGTTGAGAGAAGATATTATTCTAGCTCAATAACATTATAACATAGAAGAATGAATGACTCACATGTATCATACAATAGTATTTTCTTGAGTGGAGGACTGAGACCGTAATAGAAGATGAATTGCTTCTCAAGATCTATATGTTGGAATACCAACTGATGTATAAAAGTGCTTAAGTGAAAAATATAATTCTTGATAGGTTCAGAGAAACCTTGATGGAGAGTAGGTAGGTGGCCATAAGTAACTTTAGGGCCATTGCTAAGTATAAACTGATGGAGGAAATAATCCTCCATGTCATAGAAAGTCCTAATGGACCCAAAGGGAAGATGAGTGTACCATTATAATGACTCATCAATAAGACTATAGAAAAAATCCTTAAGTAATAGTTTACCATTGGAATAAATGGCCATGGTCAAATGATAATGTAAGAGATGAACATGAGGGTCACCAGTACTATCGAAACATGTGAAAGCACAAATGATGAATTCCTAAGGGAATGTCGAGTTATGCATCTTCTTAGGGATAAGTTTACCATGTAATGAATTATTATCAATGGAAACACAATAAGCCCTACTTTCTAAGGCAAGGGACTGAACATGAGATTGTAACTGGCCTATGACATGTATGAGAGAGATGATATCTTGTGAAGGAATGGTGAAAGATGGAAATAATGTGTTAAGGGGTTGTAATTTTCCATTCTGAGTGATCATAGGAATGTCCAAAGGTGATGAGGGAAATTCTAATGCTAAAGGAACATTAGGAATGGGTGCCGAGGAACGTATAGTAGGTGATATAGATGGAATATCCATAGAAACAGTAGGACTAACATCAGAACCACCTTTAGTAGATGAGAAGATGGATGATGAAATATATATAGGGGACGATGGACTAGGAGAGAGAGATGATGTAACAAGAGTAGAAGAATTAAAAGGAGAAGCAGAGGTGACAGACTATGAAGAGTCATGGATAGTGTTAGATGCAATCTTAGGAGAAGGAAAAAATGGAGTAGGTGAATCACACTTAGCATTATGGAAAGAAGGGGAACTAATACTATCAACCACCTCATGTTCATTAGAGAGAGTCTCAGATATGAGAATATTTTTAAGAACACTATCAATAGGATCATCAACACAGTGTGAAGTAGTGTGAAATTTAGTAAGAGATGTACCATGAGAAGAAATGTTGGAAGGGGTGGAATCATGAGGAGTAATATCAATGGTCAGAGTAGAAGAGGAATCATTGTGCATAGGTGAATGATTATCAATACCAAACAAGTAATCAATAAGATGATCATCTAAGATATCTTGTGAAATATCATAAAGAGAATCACAAGTAGCCATATAACATGATGTGCAACAACTAAAGGCTATTAGATCATCAAAAATACTGATACCTATAAGGGAATCCTGAAAACGAGTAGGGACATATTGTTGGCCATCTAGAAGTTGTTTGATTTGATCGGGTGTAGTAACAAGGGTATTATATAGAGCTTCGAGCTCAACTATGAAAACCTTATCATAGATTGGATTAATGCTGAAATGAGACATGATGGGTGAGGAAGATCAAATATCCTTATTCATTAGGGTTTTAGTGTATACTAGGCAAATCTATTTGAAAATACGGGTTCACCAAAATTATTAACTAAAAATATATATAGAAATAGGAAATTTCTAATCTAAACTAGTAACAATAATAAAATGAGTAATATAAACTAAAATGTAAACACTAAATGATTTAATTAAATAATTAAATTAAATGAAATAATGAAAATAGAAGGGATAAGATACTAACTTGAAGATGACTTACCTCGTTGCGTGCAGATAGGGAAGAGTGTGAAGGGGATATCCAGTAAATTTCCATAACCAAAGATCTAACCAGACTGGGGCACTTGAGATAGGATTGGAGCACCTGCAGGTGCCCTGTTATGTATTCTAGGTGATCTCGTATGTAGAAAATATCAGGATCTGAAATTGACAGTATCTCTAGTTTTTCGCAACTTCTTTGTCTTTATCGCATGGTTTTCGTAGTGTCTTCACTTATGTTGCTGTAAATTAGTGCCAAAGATCTACTTGTAAAACCCCATACAAAAGCATGAAATCCCTAAAGATGAAAGATCTATATGAAGGGGTTAGACTAACCTTAGCTACCACAATGATGGATTTACAACTAGTTGCTGCATTAAAATTCAAACCCAGTGTATTTTTGTGTGCTTGTGTACCTAGGGTTCGCTAACATCAATGACATAGAATTAGGGGAAATAATTAGATGTAAGATGCAAATGTTGGATGTAATAGAATGAATATAACCCTTTCCCCTATGTTTGTGTGATGTAGATGTAAATGATGCCCAAATGCAGTAATTTTCCTTATTAGATAACTAGATCTTGATGGTAAATAATCCACTCATAATATAGTGAGTATGCTATGTTTATATAGGGATCTATTGTTCAAATTTTGACACTAATGACCCGACATGCCAACTAGTACCTAGGGCTATGAGAGGGAACATGACAAAGATTGACCTCGAATAAGTAAATTAGACCCAAGAGTTACAGGGATCAGGGCACCTAAAATTATGGATCAGGGATTCCATGGGCTCCCCAACACTACCCTAGGTGCCTTAGTCTATGACTAGAGATGACAAATGACTAAATAATGACACCTAAAACTCTCTAAAAGATGACTAGAATTGTGTAAACAATTGATGGCTGTGCAAGAAAAGTGACAATGATGACTGACTAACTAATGATAGGACTAGGGGATGAATCATTAGTGAATAATTTTCTTATGTGAGATCCATATATAAAATAACATACTTGGTGGTATAAATGTAATAGTAAGTGCATGATTTTGTTACTAGACTTATGGTAAAAATTGATGCAATCGGAAAGGACCTACAAAAGGATATTTTAAATGTGGTGGTGAGAATTATGTTAATAAATGTCCCTAAAGGAACCAAGGGAATAATCATCAATTGATTATGTATAGTAAAATGACTAATCTCTTATAAGGGAATAAGTTATTCCTACCAAAATGCCTGGTAAGTTATGTATGACTTCTTATTGCTGTTACAATATAACACTAGTACAACCAAGTTATTTGTATCTATTAATTTTAGGTGAAAAATTAATGAGGAATATGATCTTTTTTGGAAGCAAAATGGACTGATAAGGGGTGTTAATCAATCCTCCAAACCTTTAACTTTAATTACTATGTATTATCATTCATCATTTAATTAGCCATTCATCATACATAACCATACATGAGTATATTAGATGTGTGTTAACTATTCACAAGATCATAACACAAGAGAGAGTACAAAAAGACACAAAATATAAGTGGGAAAAACTAAATGGGAATAAAAACCATTGAATCCATTCCTTATATTACTCAAATCAAGGACTTTCAATAATATTACACATCCTACAAGATTTGTTTAGTGAGGCACCAACCCCACAAGGAGCACCAACCCATAAACCTTTGCTGATATTACTAAAAAAGGAACTCCTATGAATATGAATTGTGATAAGTTATTTTATAAAATATTTATAAAAAAATATATGTTGATCCCATATATGACGGTGATCCAAGTTTATCTATAAACAAACCAAACCCTCCTCCAAAAAATCTCTCTCCAAACTCTCTTAATCTCTTTTTTTCATGGGATGATTAGGTCAATTTTCCTTGTATAACTGATCCTAAATATTTCTTAGGTATTCATATTTATTCTAATATCTGTCCATAACCCCTCAACACTCCTATTCACTCCTCTATAGGTCAATCATGCACCCATTATCTTAACTAGTCACAAATGACCAATATAACATGATTATATACTCAACACTTGATCAAATATCCTCCTTGGTTGGACATGGCCAAGTAGGCCAGTCATTCCAACTTAGAAACATAAGAGTAACATCATATAAATTCAAAAAAATGACCCAAGTATGTAGGCATGGGTCAAGAGAAATCCAACAAGCACCAAGATGCTCGAACAAGCTCAAAACATGCTCTCTAAGCACTAGAGAATGTATCATGATCTTCAAATGCATAATCCATATTTGTAAAGACATAAGAAGATAAAAATAATTAATAAAAAGGTCCTCATTATTATCAAAAATTGCACTAAGAACTGAAACTTCAATCTCTGCCATGAACCTCTCAAAGAAGCAAGCAATCTATACCAGGTCTTCAATGCCTAAAAATTCAATCTTGAAGAATGACCAACTTGACATAGAAATACTCATTCTCATGACTAAAGTCATATATCAATGGAAAAATATATTAATCTAATTTCCATAAAAATACATGGTTTCAATCAAATCATAGTGCAAGACCTCCAAACATCTAAAACTCTGGAACTTCTCCAAACTCGCTTCAAGACCCCAAAAATATGTCTTGAAAGTAGAGCTGGTTCATGCATCAAAACATCTCATCAAGACACAAAATTTATGTCAATAAAAAATAATTTGAGCCTAATTTTCATAGCAAATCACTTTATCTTACAAATTTTAATGTAAGGCCTTCAACCAACCCAATCTTCGAAACTCTCATTCAGACTCCAAGGGCTCAAGAATTAGTCTTGAGAGAAACTTTCTCCAATGCCTCCAAACAAAATTCCAAGCTCAACCAATACCTGGAACATATCAAGGAAACTTGTACCAATAAGTAAAATAACTAATAATCATAGCTCATATTGAGGAATCTCACCTTACACACTTATTCCTTCATATCTTTTTGAGAATCCAACTATGGATTTCCAGGTGAATGGTTCTGTAAATGAAAAACAATTCACCACATAAAACCAAGAGATTCAACACATCATATCGAGTGTCAATCAATTATCCATGATAAAAAAATTACTACAACATGCAAAGTGATCAAACATAACTCAAACCATAATACTAACATTCTAGCCCTTATGACTAAAATTGGTAGGGTCATTTTGAGCACTTGTATCTTCCATATTATCTGTTATCACCAAATCACAACACCCCCTGAATGGCCTTGTTTTGGATGGGGCATTATGTGTGACTATGTTACATGGGTACCACCTCTTAAGTTGTGGGTACCATCTCTCAAGTTGTGGGACTTGCATGCTCGAGGTGAACCTTCAGAGAAGGCTAATTTCCTCTTCCTAATCCTAATGCTAAACTAACCCTCATGTAGAAAAAATACTAACTAAATCTATACTAACACTTCCAAGGAGACAAGGATAAATAAAATACATAAAAATGGAAATACTATACTAGAATGGTGCTACACCAAGAGAAGGGGTTGTCAGTCACTTTCCTTTCCTATAAAACACTGAAAGAAATAAACCTAGAGAGGTTGGTTAAACACCATAGACTAGATCATATTAAATGCATCATGGAGAGGATAAACATCAGTATCAGACTACAATGCAAAAATTCACCATTATTGAATAAGAACAAAACACCAAATCTGTAATGAACATTAGAATATACACAACCACCTGATTCATGAAGAGAGGTAAGATGAAAATAATAAGCCATGAGAGGCTAGAAAAATTAACATAGACATAGTTTATTGCTTAATAAAAATATACATAGTACATCATGAGGTAGGGGAAGGCATGAAGACCATTAAAATTTTTAGGAGAAAGGCTCTAAGCCCTATAGGTGAGAAGAAGAGGGGCACATTGGGGAGAAAAATGACTAACATTTTTAAAATGGTGCAACCCCATTTACATTTATAGGAAGAAATTTAGATAGAGAGAGAGAAAGGAATTCAGATTTCAATGTGTATGGAGGCCCATCCTTGCTTACATCATCCATATGGGGCTCTTGGTGTTTCCCATATCCTCTGTACTTGGCCCTAATGATGAAAAATGGTTTCCCATGTCTTCATTTAATGCACCTTACCAACCCTGACACTATTCACTATTCTATAATTTCAGAGGTTCAAAACCTCCAAAATTTCACTTTTGATGTATCCATACTATAAGGTTTATTTTTTAGCTTTCCAACTACTGGTGTTTTATGAAACTACAAGTTGTCTAGCTTAAGATATGCTATTTTGGGTTTGGGGCTCTTGGTGCATTCTGGGTCTGCTACAATGAGTTGAGGGTGAGAAGATCGGTGAGGTGGGTGATGAGTCTTGCATGTATGTTCATGGAGGGCTCTACTTTAGCATTCATGGTGAATTTCCTCTATCTCTTCATTGAATTTCCTTCATGCTTTGGCTTTCCTCCTAATTAGCGAGCTTCCCTCACGATTGCATGCAACACCACTTTACATTGGATCCTCCTTTGTTGTATCTTCGGTGCTTTGAAAACTGCTTGGAACGCTGAGTTCTTCACTCATAGATCCTCTGAAAATGTTCCCCTCACATTGGTTTTGGTTGGTGATCCCCAAAATTTCCTCACCATCTAACCCCAATGGCTTGGCCTTGACACTTAGATCATTGTCCCTCTAAAACCCCTTCTACACACCAATGTTACTGGAAAGGTCCACATTATCTCCCTGCATTATGTTTTTTTGAGTTGTGTGGCACCTCGAAACCATCTCCCTATGTCGCATTTACTGGATCATTCTCCAAGCCAACCCCATGTGGTGTTTGACTTGGTCATTGCTCATCCACCAACCCCTGGCATAAATTTCGAGCTTGAATTACTTTTAGGAATTTTTGTTTTTCAAAATTTTGGGGTTTGAACCCTCATTGTGTGTGACACTATTCACTAGCTCAGGTGAGCCAAGAATCTGAACCCTAAAAACTCAAAAATTTGAATTTTAGACTTCGGGCTTCAGGATTTTTCTTCCTCCATTAGCATCTCAGTTTTCCAAGTTTATAACCCCCTGAAACTCCAAATTCCAAAATTTGGAGTTTAGATTTCAGGTTTCATCCTTTGCTTGGCATGCATTATTCATTGGCAACCTTCGATTACTCATTTCCCTGAATTCTGAGTCAACCTCTCATCTCTCGAGCTCTCCACGGTTCTGTCCATGCCAACTCCATCCACTGAGCTCCCTCATTTTTGTTGTGGATTCCTTCTATTATGATAACATTGGATGACTTCTGAGCTATTCCTGGGTCTCACAAGTTTGCTATCCAAAATAAGCTCATGCTTATTTCAGGTTAACTGCACCCATTTTTCCTCTTTTAGTGCTTCAATTGAATTTTTCAGATATCTTAAACACTTAAGGTTTCCTGAAATCATCTTCATCAGGTGGGAAATTTCTTCCCCTTTCCAAAAATATAAATAAGTCCTTCTAACTCCTCATATTTTGGAAGTTACAAGCCAACAGGCCTTGGAAGGTATTTTTTCCCAAAAGTGGGTTGACGGGATTTTTTAAGGATTTTTGCCAATGTAGAGAGATGGGGAGGCGAGACATATTGAAACTTTTTTCCAAAATGGAAAATGTAGGCCAGCGGGCCCGAAGAGAAAAATTTTTCCAAGTAAATTTTGGGCCAGTGGGTTTACAGGGAGTTTTGGAACTTTTGTGCTTTTTGCAAATAGGGCACAAAGTGAATTTCGAGCCTGCAAGCCCACGGGGGATCTTAAAGCCAAATGAAGAAAAATGCCTAAGGCCCGCAAAGGGACACGTGGCCATGTTGAAAAGTCAAAGCATGATGGTAGGCCATCTGAGGCAATTTGAAATTTTTACCCTAAGGGGTAAAGTGAAAATGAGCCGCGCCTCTGCCGATGCCCAAAGAGCCACATGTCAAGCCTCAATTGCATGCACGCCGATGGGCCTTAGAGTGAATTTTTTCCCAAATGGAAAAAATAGACCATTGGGCTCGAAAATGATTTTTTTTTCCAAAAAGTGAATTGCGAGACTGCAGGGAAAATTTTGCATTTTTGTTTTTTTTGTGCCAAAGGGGAAAAAGTGAGTTTTTGGTCCGTAAACCTGTTCTACTCACTGGTTTTTTCCATTTTTGTACGTACCTAAATAAAACATTCAAATGGACATATATTTTGACCCAGTGCCCAAAATTCAACAAATTTGGCACTGTTGAAAAGGTCTCGACCTCCTCTACACCATGGAAACATGAAACTTTAATTTCAAAGAGGTTTGGTGGGTGAAAATGGGGAAATGTCTTCGTGCTATTAATACATGATCTGATTACTCCAACAACCATATCAAATTTCATTTGATTCGTCGTTCTTTCCTTCTTCCACACACCGAGCAAACACAAAGCAGTGAACATGATAGATTTGGGGTGGATTTGAAGAGGCATTGATGGCTAGTAGATGAGCTTCAAATTAGTTTTCCCACCTCTCTCTCCTTCTTCTCGATTTGTTGAATCTATAAAAGAAGGGGCGGGGCTCATTGTAAAGGGTTAGACATTTCTGTTTTGTGCCCTCCCTTCTTCCCTTGTTTACAAGAGACTTTTTTAGAGCTTTCCAAATCTCCCATATGATTTGTAATGTAAGTTTTCTTCCTCTTACACATTGTAATGTACTGTATCAACTCCTGAGCAATAATATATATGTGTGTGGATGATTCTTAACCATCTCATGTGTTCATTTTTTTCTTTCTGATCGCTTATTGTAGTTTGGTTACTTGTGCATGGTATTTGTATTACATTTTTGTGGTCTATATTAATCTACAAAATGAGTGTCTAACATTCCTTTGGTGCATCACCTTGTTAGCTTAGGTTTATTTTCTCGTATCTTCTCAACCCTGTCTCCTTGGAAAGATAAAGTAGATTAGAGTAGATCCTATGCAAAAATTTATTTATATGCACCTGAATAGAGGAATATGAACCAACCTTAATTTGGAGATCTCTCTCAACTCGCAAGGTCCCAAAATTTGAGAGATGCTCCATGTTATGTAATCACACTGAGAGTCTCAACTCATCTAGTTGCAAGTACTCGGGGGTGATGTGATTTTGTACTAACAGTTTTGGCATGCCTGGTGGGACCAAGAAGTCTCTACCTTTATTGAAGCAAGATTGATGTGCACTTACTGTAATTTTAGCTTTTAAGAAGCTTTGAAATTACACATTTGGTGACTCCAAAAGAATCAGAATCTACTCGCTTCAACAACCCAATATTGACAAGTTCATGAGAAGAATACAAACAAGGTCAAGAATTAGATAGGAGGGAATATTTTTCTCTCTACACTTGTCCGCAGACAGAAGAGGAAGAGGGAGAAGATCCCAGAGGTCTCCATCTCCACTAAATAGAACCTTGCCAACACCTTCTCTTGGTAGGACATTCATTCAATCAACAAGGGTTCTTAAACTTATCAGGATGTCACAACCAAATCTTTATTTCAATTTCACTCATAGCACCCCACTCATGCTCAATGCACAAAATCCAGTCCTAGTTGCAATATTAAAGAGCATCCCATATTTCACTGGAGAGAACTAGACTTCTCTTATTGACCACATTCAAGACATTGGAAATGTCTGTTTAATTCATGAGATCACTAAGATGGACATTATATTCAAGTTACTAGCCTCTTCACTCAAGGGTAATGCTTCACAATGGTTCAAGAGTCTAACAGTCGGCTCTATTCAAACTTGGGACCATATGTGTAGATCTCTTCATGATTCATTTGGAGAGAAGGGAGATAATCTATCCTTGTTGGAGTAAATGAAAACAATCAAGAGGGCCCCTAATGAGTAGTTAATAGATTTCAACCTCAGATTTCAAAGGACATGGGACATGATTCCATTAGCTGTAAGGCCCACAGATGAATGTGCTTTCTTATACTTTCTTAGAGCCCTAAATTATGATATTTATTTAATGATTCAATCAATGGGAGGAACCACCTTACCTGCAACCTATAACATTTGCATAAGAGCTGAAAATTGTTTAATTCAGGCTAGAAAACTTGCTCCTAGGCCACCCATGCCTCTATACCCAGAACTAGGAGATCTAAGTATTAGTCAAACACCCACATTAGCTCCTATACCTACTCCTAGGAATAAGAGTTCAGATGAATCCTCCACCTCATCCTCTAACACCTCAGAATAGCTTCAAGAAGTTATAAAACAACTTTAGAACCTAGGGAATGAGTTAGTAACTATTAAGAGGTAACCAGCTCAGAGTTCTAGGCCATATAAACCTTAATCTCAGTATCAGGATAGACCCCACATATCAGTAAAATAGGCCACCAGCTTAGCCTACAAATTAGAACCAAAACCAAGGACAACCTTAAGCTGCTAGACCCTTCTGGTCATATGACCCAAATAGAGCTTTAACATCAATGGCCTTGGTTCCAACACAAAACAATATGGCACAAGGATATGATTGGTGTTTCCCATGTAATCAGCCCCATAACCAATCAATGTGTTTTAATGGTGCACTGAACCAGGCCTTGATGGTATAGACCATTGGTGTGTCAAAAGAGTCTTGCCAAGAAGAAAATCATCAGCAAGAAGTTCATCAAGAAGCATATCCAAGTGAAAATATGCTTGTTAATTGGTAGGATGAAGATTTTTGTGGGATGAATCAAACACCTTCTCAAAGTGTAGCTACTAATACACGGTCCAAGAAAAGGAATATTGGAGAGGTAAAATCACCAAACATAGGTAATACTCAACCCTCCATTACTCCACAAGGTATTAACACTCATAATGCAACTCCCAATATGTAGAGATAGTCCAATCCACCTTCCAAACCCACTCAAACAATGGCTGTAATGACCCATGTGCAAGAGAAAAATGTATCATGCAAGGGGCAATAGAAGGATAGCTTGTTTAACATCATTGAAAAAATGAAGAAGACAAATGTGAACACTTCAATGTGGGAGTCACTGGCCATTCCAGGACAATTGCAGACTGCTATGGCTAATTGGCCAAGTTTAAATTGCCCCCCTGACCAATAAGAGAAAGTGTTTACCAATGCAACTTAGACTAGGGGAAATCATGGAGGATAATAAGGTAAGAATCTAAAGTCACCTCTGTTATATGTCTTATTGATCATTAGGGACAAATTGGTACATAATTACATGATTGATTCGGGAGTAAGTAGCTCTGTAATGCCAAAACAAATAGCCGATCAAATAGGTCTTCAATACGAAGTCATATCTAGGGGGTAGTGCAGTTGGATGGGAAAAAAATGACAACTATTGGAGTCATCAAAGATTTGAGCCTCACACTGCATGCCTGCCCCAATGTGACCATGTTGCAAAATGTATTAGTCATAGAATTACCACCACATTTTTCATTGTGTTTGCTGAGAGACTTCACTACTAAGATTGGGGGCTATCTATCTGCTGATTGGTCACACATGCTCTTTAGAACAAGGTGTGGAGCTAAGGCACAATCAGATCTGAGCCGATTGCAGATAACCATATTGAGTCTTATGTACCCATCTCGATCAATGCCAATTATTCAACCTTTGATCAAGAGGACCTCTGAAGCACTTGTGAAGCAGATACCAAGGTGGGATATATCCCATACTTGACCCTCGATGAGTGGGCAAACAAGAGGCATGCTTTTGACCCCTATAAGGATATGGAGGAATCTTAGCTAGGAGTTTACTGTTTGCATGAGGAGAATCATCCTCTTCTTGACATCATTAGGCTAGAACACAAAGATGAAAATGAGGTATGGTAGTTATTATTTGATGTCTCAAGAAGTAGGCAAGGAGACGGAGGAGGAGCTATGCTTGTCTTGCTTCAGGGTATGAAATACTACTCAGCTTTCTTTTTCCAATTTTCCTTTTCAAATAACATAGTAGAGTATGAGGATTTGGTCCACGGGTCGCATTGGGCAAGGAAAAGGAGTATAAAGAACTTGAAAGTGTTTGGTGATAGTGAAGTAGTTTCTAACCATGTACAAGGACAAAATTCTACCAAGAACGACCTATTAAAGAGCTACAAGAATTGGGTATGGGACCTCATCAAGGATTTTGAGGCATTTAGCATCAATTCCATCCCAAGGAAGAAGAATGAAGCAACATACAGATTGGTAGTAATTGGGGCAGAATTTGATGTTGTGGAGAGTATCAAAAGTGATAAATATCATCCCCATATCAAGTTGGTTGTGAGGCTATATGTCCTAGATAACAACACAAGTTAGCAAGTCTTTGAAAATGATCAACAAATTATCAAATTTCTATAAGAAGAAGTCGAGTTATCCTCCAAGAACCAAGATAGATTGGAGCAACAGTATGACGATCAAGTGGTGCAGATGAGGACCAATAAAATACCAAAGAGTCTTGTCACTTTGGAATCAATCTTCAACCCAAATTACCAATTCTGAAAGGAGAAGCTGAATATTTAAGTAAAAGGTGAAGATTCAGAGCCCATTTTCATAGAAGAAGGAAAAATGTTGCAGATTGGAAAGGTAAGCACTCAACAAGAAGAATATGAGTTTATTCAACTCTTTCAAGATTTCCCAGATGTCTTTTCCTTTACTTATAAAGATTTAAGAGGTTTCAACCCAACGATGGCACAACACACTATCGAACTAGATCTAGGATCTAAGCATTTTAGACAGAAGTAAAGGCCAATAAACCCTCACATAGAGCCTCTCATGAGAGAAGAATTAAACAAGATAATTGAGGCCAGTATCATCTTTCCTATCAAGAATTTAAGTTGGGTTTCAAACTTGGTGCCTGTAAGGAAGAAAAATGGAGAAATCAGACTATGTGTGGACTTTCATGATCTCAATAGAGCATTAATCAAGGACCACTATCTACTTCTATTAATGGAACAAATCTTACAGGTTGTAGCTGGTTCTAAGAGGTTTTCATTGTTAGATGGATACTCAAGGTAAAACTAGATAATGGTGAAAGAGGAAGATATATTCAAGATAGCCTTCACCACAAAATGGGGAACATATGCTTATAAGAAGATGCCATTCAGACTATCAAATTCTGGAGAAACATTTCAACAAGTTATGGACATGACATTCAAAGGCCTAATAAAAAATATTGTCCTGGTGTATCTAGATGATATCACCATCTTCTCAAAGAATGCTGCAGATAATCTCTTCCACCTTAGGAAGGTGTTTCAGAGATGTAGAAGGTTCGAGGTATCACTAAACCCAAATAAGTGTGTGTTCCTGGATCATGAGGGGAAATTGTTGGGCGACATTGTCACGAGAGAAGGGTTGAAAATTGATCTTGAAATGGTTGAATCCATCCATACACTTCCATTACCACAAAACAAAAAACCTCTGGAAAGCTTCTTGGGGAGGATAAAATTTGTTCACATGTTTGTACCTGATTTTTCCACTCTTGTGAAGCCTTTAACAATGACGTTAAAGAAGAGTCTTGCATTTAAATGGAAAATAGAAGGAAAAGAGAGTTTTGAAGCCAACAAGCTCACAATATCACAGGCTCTAACTCTTATTAACCTAGACTTCTTAAAATACTTCATGTTATATGCTTTTGGAGGGTCAAAAACCATCTCAACCATCTTAGTCCAGCCCAACGAGGAAGGTTCAGAACAACCAATAGCCTTCTTCAGTCAGAGCTTGGAGGACTACGAGGTAAAATACTCTTTCATTGAAAAACATGTCCTTGCTGTTATTAGAAGCTTGAAGAAATTCAGACACTTGGTCTCAAAAAATAATATTCAATTGCTAGTATCTCATGCTGGTGTTAAGGATTTTCTCCTAAACAAGGACTTGAATGAGAAGAGAGCAGGTTGGATCACCCGGGTAATGGAATATGACATTGAGATCAAGGTGACCAAATTGGTTCGAGGTAAGGGTCTATGTGAACAACTCACCTCCAAACAACAGGTTGAGTCAGTGGGTTGAAAAGAGGATGTCCTATTTCTACAGAATTATCAAGAACAACCAGCTAATGATGCACCTACTACATGTTGGAACCAATCCTTGGTGCATTACATCCAAACAAGCTTATTCCCCCCAGAATGGAACAAAGAAAAGAGAACATACTTTAGACTGCAAGCCATTCCATATGTGTTTGTTGGTCGTGTATTGTTTAAAAAGGATATCAATAGTGTTCTATTGAGGTGCATTGAGATAGGCCAAACTAAGAGAGTGTTGCATTAGTTCCATGATGGAGAAGTGAGAGGCCACTTTTCTCCTTGAGTAACATCTTTCAAGATCATGAAAGATGGTTATTATTGGCCTACAGTGTTCAGGGACTTCTACTCATGGGTTAAGAAGTGTAAAAAGTGTGCATTCTTCATAGGAAAGGAGAAGCTAGCAGCTCGGCCCCTTCATCCCATTTCAATGGATCAACCATTCATGCAGTAGGGACTAGACTTCATTGGGTTGATTAACCCAAATTCAAGCCAAGGCCACAAGTGGATACTTACTACAAAAGACTATTTTACCAAGTGGACTGAAGAAGTGGCACTAAAAGAAGCAAATGAATCACATATCTTGGATTTCTATGAAGGGATAGCCACTTGGTTTGGAGTCCCTACCACTATTATATCAAATAATGCATTAGCATTCCTTAGTACAAGGATCACTGAATGGAATATAAAAAATGGTGTATACCTCAACACTTCATTGAACTATTACCCTCAAGGTAATGATCAAGAAGAGTCCACAAATAAGAACCTGTTAAGGATTATCAAAAGGAATCTTGATGAAAACTAGAGAACTTGGCATACAAAGCTCAAATCAGCCTTATGGGCTGATAGGATCACATCTAAAAGGTCCACATAAAGCTCCCCATGCAAGCTTGTATATGGAAAAGAAGAAGTATTACCCATATCATCATAGTTTCCTACTTTAGAGCCCATGAAACAGTTGTAACTGGCCAAGTTTGAACCTATGACAGATCATGCTATGAAGGTCATGGAGAAGGATCAATCATTGATCAAGAATACCTTTGATAATAAAGTAAGAATAATGACCTTGTAAGAGGGAGACTTAGTTCTAAAATGGGATGCTGATCGAGAAAAACTAGGAAAGCATTCCAAATTTGATGCCATTTGGAGTGGCCCTTACATGATCATAAGGTGCACAAGTAGCAATTCCTTCCCAATGGATAAATTGGATGGAAAAGAATTGCAAATCCCATTCAATGGGATCTACCTCAAACACTACTACTAAAAGGAAAAATTCCTTTCCCTTGTAAAATATTAGCCTAGGTTTTAATTTCCATAAGTGCGTATGCACATTTTTTTGTTGTAGCATAGTTTTTGTTTCCCTAAGTGTTGTGGCACAGGTTTTTTGCTACTCCAGGTTTACATTGTTATACATTTTGATGTGCCTCTAGGTGAATACACCATGCCCTTCAGCATTTGCATCAGGGAGACCCATAGTTTCTGACAGTTGCTAATTTTAAAATGGAACAAATATAGAGCAACTAAAATCGAGTCTCGAGGGTCCCATTTCCAAAATATTCAAGTTCAGCTCTAGTTCCAACAATGTCCAAGTGGCTCAGGGATCAGATTTCCAAAGATCAGATCAGGCTATCAATTATGACTCCATGCCCAATGGATGCTTCAAAAGATAATTGATATCTTCATCTAGCAGGCAGATGTCCCCTTTGAGTTGCCAAATTGCTATCCAAAATAAGCTCATGTTTATTTTTGGTTAACTGCACCCATTTTTCCTCTTTTAGTGCTTAAATTTGATTTTTCAAATATCTTAAGCATTTAAGGTTTCCTGAAAGCATCTTCATCAGGTGGGAAATTTCTTCCCCTTTCCAAAAATATAAAGAAGTCCTTCTCACTCCTTAAATTTTGCAAGTTAAAAGCCGACGGGCCTTGGAAGGTCTTTTTGCCCAAAAGCGGGCCGACGGAAGTTTTTAATATTTTTACCAATGCGGAGAGGTGGGGTAGCGGGATATATTGAAACTTTTCACCAAAATGGAAAATGCAGGCTAGTGGGCCTGAAGAGGAAAATTTTCCCAAGTAAATTTTGGGTCGGTGGGTCTGCGGGGAGTTTTGGAACCTTTTTGTTTTTTACAAATAGAAAAAAAAGTGAATTTTGAGCCCATAAGCCCGCGGGGGAATTAAAGCCAAAGGAAGAAAAATGCCTAAGGCCCGCAAAGGGACACGTGGCCAAGTTGAAAATTCAAAGCGGGATGGCGGGCCATCGGAGGCAATTTGAAATTTTTTCCCCAAGAAGACGTAAAGTCAAAAAATGAATCATGCCTCCACCGATGCCCAAAGAGCCACATGTCAAGCCTCAATTGCATGTGGGCCGATGAGCCTTAGAGTGACTTTTTTCCTAAATGGAAAAAATAGACCGTCGGGCCTGAAAATGATTTTTTGCCAAAAAGTGAATTGCGGGGCTACGGGGAAAATTTTGCATTTTTGTTTTTTTGGTGTCAGAGGGCACAATGTGAGTTTCGGGCCCACGAACTCGTTCTGCTCACTAGTTTTCACCATTTTTGTATGGACCTGACTCAAACATTCAAATGGACATACCGTTCAACCCTGTACCTGAAATTCAATAAATTTGGCATTGTTGGAAAAGTAACAACATCCTCTATGCCATGAAAACCTAAAACTTTAATTTCAAAGAGGTTTGGTGGATGAAAAATGGGGAAACATCTTCATGCCATTTATACATGATCTGATTGCTCCAACAACAAGATCAGATTTCATTTGATCCACCATTCTTTCCTTCTTCCACATGATGAACAGACACAAAGTGACGAACATGATAGATTTGGGGTGGATTTGTAAAGGCATTGATGGCCAGTAGTTGAGCTTCAAATTAGTTTTCCCGCCTCTCTCTCATTCTCTCTTTGTTGAATCTATAAAAGAAGGGGCGAGGCTTATTATAAAGGGTTGTACATTTTTGTTTTGTGCCCTCCCTTCTTCCCTTGTTTACAAGAGAATTTTTGGAGCTTTCCAAACCTCTCATACGGGTTGCAATGCAATTTTTATACCTCTTGGCCACTTCACTATACTGTATCAACTCCTGAGAAATAATATATATGTCTATGGATGATTCTCAACCCTCTCATGTGTTCATTGTTGTCTTTTTGATCTCTTATTACAGTTTGGTTACCTGTGCATGGTATTTGTATTACATTTCTATGGTCTGTATTGATATACAAAACAAGTGTTTAAGATTCCTTTGGTGCATCTTCTCGTTAGCTTAGGTTATTTTCTCGTATCTTCTCAACCATGTCTCCTTGGTAAGATAAAGTAGATTAGAGTAGATCCTCTGCAAAAAATTATTTGTATGCATCTGAACAGAGGAATAGGAACTGGCCTTAATCTAGAGAGCTCTCTCAACTCACAAGGTACCACACTTTGAGAGATGCTCCATGTTGTGCAATCACACTAAGAGTATTAACTCATATAGTTGCAGGAACTCAGGGGTACTATGATTTTTCACTAACAACATTTCCAAAGATGTCGTGTTGAGTCAGAACTTTACATTAAACCACCCAATCACATCCCAAGCTTGAGGAGCTCACCCTTGATCGACTTCATTATTCGTTTGGCTTGCCTAAGCCCCCTTTTCATGTGTAGACTATCTCCATCAGGCTAGGCTGAGTCCATAAATCCCTAGTCTTGACTTAGTCATCGAAACAAGCTTCTCCATTGTCCTCTTGATCAAGATCCTAAGCTAATGAGCCATTCCTTATTCACCTCCCTATAAGCCACTCGAGATGCTATCATGCAATGCATCTCAGATGACCTGTGACTTAGCCCTCGGTTGATCCTTTGTGTATGCTTGAGTTGTTGGCCCCAAGCTCACCATTTTGCATTAGACTGTGCCTTAAAACCTTCCACATGTCACTCGCCTATATGATGTGCCGAGCCCTCCTAGAATCATCTCACCCAAGCTGTTACGAGACTCCCGCTATGCATGCAACCCCTTAAGCTAAGCTAAGGAACCATTGAGTCATTTGGGGCTTAACCCACCTGTGCATCATGTAAGCTCTCCAAGTAACTCACCGAGTTTCTTGACGAGCTGTTTTTGACTCTTGACCCTAAGGCCCCTATTGGGAAGTTTTTGACATTTTTGATGTTTTTATGGTTTTTTTGGATTTTACCTGTATTGAGGACCATGGAGACCTATTGAAATTATTGAAAACTAGATTTTACAATTTTGTCCATTTTTTGCCCATTTTTAGATGGAGGTGGGCCCGATGGAACTCTTCTTCACCTTAAGACCAATATGAGTTCCTCCAAAACCCAGAAGAAGAAAAATTCCTATGAATGGTTCTAAGATCTTGAATCATGATTTCCACATGTGAATCCTAGATTTACCTGTGACGGCCCTCTATAGTGGTTGGGTCCAATAATACTTGTCATTTTTTCCCAAGGGGAAAAATGGATAACAATTTTTGTGACTCACAAGGACATATGCATGCTAGATGTTTTTGGCCAGTAGCCTATAGTGTACATTGGACATGGAATCATTGTGAATGGCTTAGAACTAGCTTGAACCTTTGAATTTGACCCCGAAGCCTGCTCAAACACTATTGAACTTGAAGCTTGACCTATTTAGGCTTGAATCTTCCAATCTCTATAAGAAAATCTTAAAATTTTCATGAGTGGAAAATTGTTTTGATTTGAATTTTATTTCTTTTCTCTGTGCAATCTTGTTTTGTTGGACTGAAATGGACTTCCAAACTTGTCCCAAAACCTAATTTTCCAAGTATGAGCATATTGAAACCAATGATTATTTGGCATGCATAATGCATCACAGATTTTTGAGTAAAACATATGATGAGTTGGGACATCATGGATATCTATTAAATTTTGATTTTCTCCCTTCTGAATGGCTGCTTGGGAGACCATTGAAGATTGGGATTTCCTACAAACCCATAAAATTTGTAATCTGAAACAAACTCAAGAAGGATTTGAGGTTGGTCTTCTTCTTTCAAACAATGGGGAGACTTTGAATGATTTTAGGTTGCTCCTAAAACTTTGGCTTGTTGATATTATGAATTTCTTTACCTGTAATGCAAAAAATGCCATTGGAGCTAATTGTTTTTTCATGCACGGATGCTAGAAGCTCAATGATTGATCTGAAGGAACTATTAAAACATGCTATTTATCAAATATAGTTTCTCTATATTGGGAATTATTCAAAGGTCACAATTTTTCCTTGTAAGTATGAACTTATTCCTGTTATGAGATATTTTTGGGAGGTCAACTGAAACATGGTGCACCATGCTAGAGCAAACATGAACAAAACTATATAAAAAATGACAAATATACATGCTAAAGTGAGACATGCAGATTGTGCATAACACTTGTTCTAATGGAAAAAAACCCACTCCTATCATACCCTAGCCAGAAGAAGGGAAGACTTCAAACAAACCCTGACACTGGTAGGGAAAAGTAGCTCCCCTTTCTTACAACTTGTGCGCCATGTGGATAATGTGACACTAGACATGGATGTGTACATGAGTGAAAAAATGATATAACAACAAATTTCCACCCAAATAATCAATGTATCAACAAAAAATAAGACCGATACCTCATTAGAATGATCTACATGGGGCTCCTGGAGGTGTTGCAGTAAATCCTTGGTACTATGAGACTCACCCTCATGTTCGGGAATGGACATGACCGATTGTGGAAACTTTGATTCTAGCTCTAATGAAGCTAGATATATGATAGGGCATGGCCTGGTCCATTGGAGTTTCCCACTACTCTGAGTTCCAATCTCAATAAGAAATTATTTATGCATACTTTCCTAAAAAAGGTGAAATCTGTAAAGTGGTTTTTATTTTATTTTCTCATCTATAAACATCTAATGTTGCACCTTGGTGAATGGTATGAAAATGGTGACCTCATGCCCTTCTTTCTCCCTGTCCTGTGTGAAACTTGGAAGATTCAATTCCTGTAATATTGATCCAAGTGGATTCTTATGAGAGATAGGCAATTTTTACATGTTCTCCTTTAGAAGAAAAAAATTACTCCGTAACATTCAACTCCTTAGGATTACTTATAGCTTCTGGTTGGACCATTTTTGGTTTGCTACAAGTAATTTTATTTTTTTGATCACTTAAGAGCTCACCCTTCCCTTCTTGAAGGAAAACCTGACCTACACATGTGTCCTCTTTGTCCAAATTGGAGTTTGAAACTTCAAAATACTCTTCTTTTTGTTCTTTATGGATGCTATGGACAACAAGGTATTCAAGACTTCTCTCTATAGTGGATTTATCAGACAAGACATTTTCATCAAAAGATAGAGGGAGAGGTAAATCTAAATTTTCATCAACACAAGAGAGAAATAATCTCTCTATGATCTCCTCCTTTTGCAGGGCCCCTATAATTGACTTGTTTTCCTCCGTGGCATCTTCATTTTATTCACCATGAGGCTCCTCATCCTCAAACATAAAACTTGAGAGTTCAAATTTATCTCCGAACATATAATATGGAGAGGATGAAGTGGAAGGAGGTCTTGGAGTTTATTGCATGGCCTACCTTATTCCTGAGTATCCTGAATCTATATGATGTTCCTCCATGACATGCATCTCCTTTATTTTAGATTTGGGGTTGTTATCTCCCCTCCCTCTGTTGACTTTGTAGCTGATGGTTGATCAACAATTTCTAAAAATAGAGTGCCCTCATGGATAGTGCACTTAGAACACACTGACTATTGATCTTCCTCTTGTTTTCACTCTACTTACATTGTAAGCTCAATATTCACCACTTGTTCTCCAACCTTTGCCTCATCTGAAGGCTTAACCAAAAAGGGAATTATTTCCATTCCATACCTTAAATCCTAATTCCTTAAAAAAATTATAATTTCTTATCTGTTGGGATCTTATTTTTAATATTCCTCTTGAGTAGCCTTTTGAGTTTCCTCTTGACATGAATTACAGAATGTAAGAGGAGGGGTGGGTTAGGATTCAAATGATACTACCATTTCTTGAGGTGGTGGAAAAGGTTCTAAATTCTTCTCCTGTGTAGGGGACTTAGGTTTGGAAGGGAAAAGAGAAAAGAAATTGAGATGAGGTGGAAGATTAAGAGATGAAGAAATGGATTCCACAGTAGGGGCACTAGGTGATAAGCTTAGAAATTGAAGCTCAGGCTAAGATGGTGTTGCTTGGGGGATGGGGTGAAAATTGTAAGATGATGGCGTGGGTCTCCTCGATCCATTTTGCCAGTTGGGGAAACATCTTGATCATGAAGTAAAAATTCTATTTAGGGTTGAAGTGTCTTAGAATATGGCCACCCCATGAACAAGATGACCTAAAACCAATCTTAAATGCTTTCACTTGAGCTGAAGCCATGGATTACACCATATATGCCTCCATTTTTTTAATTTTCAGTTGAAACTCATCTTCTCCACAAGTGGGATGCCCCCCAAAAATTTCATACTAATGCTCTTGGGAACCTACATATTTATCATAGAGGTAGGCATACTAATGATTTTCATTATAGTATGGATATAGTGGTGGTTGATAGTAGCATGAGAATGGAATTTACAAATATGGAGGTGGTTTGAATTGATGTGGCTGCTGCAAGTGTGAATTCCATTGCGGGAATGAAGTCATGATTGCAAAAAATTATGGAATGGAAGAAAATGAAGAGATGTGGAAATAAAAATGGATGAAGATGGCTGGAAAAGAAAGGGAAAGTATGTAACTCAGAGAGTGGGGTTTTTGACCAAATGGAGTCACGAGTTGTGCTTTGCATGTGCATCCAAAGGTAGTGATTCTACGAAGAGCACGAAAAACTTGATAAAATGAGATGAACACTTGAATGCACACCTTGAAGGGATAAAAACCATGTGTGGGGTTGGATATTATTAGCAATAGTTGACCTCTAAAATCTGAAATGCAAGACAACAGAAAATTCTAAATACAAAGTAAGAAAACCCTTAAATATGAAGTGTTAGACAACGTCAAAAGTCTAAAATATGAAATCACCTACAACCTCTGCAGTCATAATTCCAAATGTAGTAAGACCCCAAAAAATAAAATTATGAAATCTCTAAAATACAAAATCTGAAAAGTACGAATTCCAAAATTCAAAAAGTCTAAAATTTTGAGATGTCTGAAATTCTAAAAATCCAAAAATTCTAAAATTTTGAAATTGGAATTTAAGGCCTATTTTGCATGATCTAAATCTTGTTCTATCTTCAGTGAAACTTTGAGCCCATTTTGCACACATTAGACCCTAAAAATTTGATTTTCAGAACTTTGAACCGATAGCAGACCCTCTGAAATCTGTATCTTCTAAAATCTGAAGTGCAAGGAAATCTTGGAAACCCAACATTTTTTGAACTTGGATTCATAGTGACAAGATCTTAATGTAACACCTTCAAGATAAAACCATGAATTCAATGTGATCCCACCAGGCATGCCAAAATTGTTATAAAAAAATCACAACACCTGCCAAATGGCCTAGTTGTGGATGGGGCATTCGGTGTAATTAAGTAACATGGGTGCCACCTCTCAAGCTATGGGACTTGCGGGCTTGATGTGGACCTTAGGAGAAGGATGACTTCCTCTTCCTAATCCTAATGCTAAAATACCTCTAATGCAAAAAATAGACTAACTAAACCTATAATAACACTTCCAAGGACATAGGGATAAAGAAAATACATGAAAAATGGAAATCCTACACTAGAAAAGTGATGCACCAAGAGAAAGGGTTTTCAGTCACTTTCCCTTCCTACAAAATAGTGAAAGAAATGAACCCAGAGAGGGTGGTTAAACACCATAGACTAGATCATGTTCAATGCATCATGGAGAGGATATAAATTAGTATCACATACCACAATGAAAAAATTCACCATTCTTAAATAAATAAAAAACACCAAATTTGCAATGAACATTAGAATATACACAAACACCTGATTCATGACGAGAGGTAAGATGAAAACAACAAACCATGAGAGGCTAGAAGGATTAACACCAACATAGTTTTATTACTCCATAAAAATATACACATTACATCATGAGGTAGGGGAGCCAATTATAGTTTTTAGGAGAAATAATTGAAGCCCTAGATATGAGAAAAAGAGGGGCACATGGGGGAGAAAAATTACTAACATTTTTTAAATGATGCAACCCTCTTTACATTTATAGGAAGAAATTTAGAGAGAGAGAGAGGAATTAAGATTTCAATGTGTATAGAGGCCCATCATTTCTTACATCATCCATATGGGGATCTTGGTGTTCCCCATACCCTCTTTAATTAGCCCAATGCTGAAAAATAGTTGCCCATGTCTTCATTTATTGCACCTTACCAACCCTAACACTATTCAATGTTCAAAATTTTTGGAGGTCTAAAACCTCTAAAATTTCACTTTGATGTCTCTATGCTACAAGGATTCTTTTAACCTTTTCAACGACTAGTGTTTTGTGAAAATATTAGTTTTCTACCTCAAGATATACCATTTCGGGTTTGGGGGGATCTTGGTGCATTCTGGGTCAGTTGCAATGAATTTAGGGTGAGTAGCTCACCGAGCTGCTCAATGATCTGGGTGATGAGTCCTACATGTATGTTCATGGAGGGCTCTACTTTAATGTTCATGGTTATCCCCTTTCTTTCATTCCTCTATGTCTTCAACAACTTGCCTTCATGTTTTGGCTCACCTCCTAATTGGCAATCTTCCCTCACGATTCCATGTGGCATCACTTTACATTGGCTCCTCCTTTGTTGTATTGCTGGCATTTCAAACACTGATTGGAACACCAAGTTATTCACTCATGGTTCCTTAAAAATGTTCCCCCTCGTATTGGTCTTGGTTGGAAAAACCCAAAATTTCCTCACCACCTAACCCCAATGACTTGGCCTTGACTCTTGATTCATTGTCCTTCTAAAATCTCTTTTACATGCCAATTTTTTCAATGAGCTCCATGTTATCTCCCCATGTCATGTTTTTTTGACATGTGTGGCAACCCAAATCTATCTCACTGTGTCACATTTACCAATTCGTTCTCCAAGCCAACCCCATGTGGTGTTTGACTCAGTCATTTTTCCTCCTCTACAACCCTAGTCTTATTTCCTTCATCTAGGTTGTTCTAAATTTCTTGGGGCTTAAATCCTTCCTCCTAAAAATTGAAATGGAATTTATTGCCTCTTCTTGCTAAAACAATGTACTGTGCAAATTTATGGAGTAATAAAGTGTTGTTTTTTGATTCATCTAACAATCCTTGCATCATTTCTATTAAATTTCTTACCTCTCATTATGCTTGTAGGATCTGTTCATATTCTTTGTTTCATTACAGGGTTTTAGTGTTTTATGCTTAGTTGGGAATAGTGGGTGTATGTATTTTGGTCTGTGTTACATGACCAACCTCTTCAAGATCATTCCTTCAATATTTTGTAGGCTGGGAAAGTGTCTGACAACCCCCTCTCTTGGTGCTATCACTATTCTAATGTAGGTTTAGTTTAATTTCATGTATTTTCTCTATCCGTATCTCCTTTGAAGTGTTTGTATATGTTTAGTTAGTTTGTTTTCTTTTATTAGGGGTAGTTTAGCATTAGGATTAGGAAGAGGAAGCCTACCTTCTCTAGAGGTCCACCTCAAGCCAGTAAGTCCCTCAACTTGAGAGGTGGTACCCATGTTACATAATCACACCGAATGCCCCATCCACAACCAAGCCATTCGGGGGGTGCTGTGATTTTGTGATAACATTATCCATTGTAACTGCAAGAAACTTTTAATGATTACTTAGAGAAACTATGAAGGATTTTTAAACAATTTTGTTTTCAACCTAGAACTTCCATCTCAACCCTAAAACTGTAAAAACCCACAAAACTAAGGGTTTTCTCTCTTCTCAAAATAGCTAGAACACCAAACCACCACCAAAAAGAGATATGAATAATCCTCTACAACCTTAATGCATTGATTTTAATTTCCAAGACATTCTATAGACCATACAATTTACTTCTTCTAAGTCGCTCTAGAAGGATGGTTTTTCTAGGGTTTCAAAGCAATTTATCTTTTTAACAATTGTTCATAAAGGTTTGATGTTGAAATTTCCTCATTCTTTTTTACAAACGGTCTTAACTCAATGAAAAATAAACCTTGAAAGCCTCAAGGTCCCATTTAGAGTGTGTGAGAGAAGGTGAACATCACAAGTTACTAATTCTAGTTGGATTTTGCTTCTACAAGAACAATTTTACCAAAAACATTATAACTTGATATTCCTTTGACATTTTGAGCTGAAATTTGGCTTGAAGAACCATGAATACCACTTTTATGTATGAAAAATCTCATACATGCTCAAATTATTTTGAATATCTATAACCACAATGAATTACCTGTGATATACTGCCTTGTATTCACCTTATTACTTCCCAAGGACCATGAAACACCGCCAAACCTATTGTACCTGACCTAAAACTCATCATACATGTCATATACACTGTCACTGTGATCCTACCTCACTTTAACATGACTTCCTTACTCCATTTTTCATGCCACCATACCAAAACACATGCTTTAGGTCTAGGAATAGGCCTAAAATGACATGTCTCAATCCATGAAACTCATGAAATGACCATGGAGACCTTATGCATGGACCTATAATGAGCCTCAAAACATCTCCTTCTGAGTGTATAATCTCCAAATTTTGTCTTAAACCTTATTTTACAAATTTTCCTAGGTCTATATCATGCAAAATCCACAAGATCTACCTCCAATGTTGTCATGACCACCTTTAGAAAAATGTCCGGAAAGCATCCCTTCAGTCCAAATTACTCAAATTTTTCAATTCAATCAGAGAAATCATACATTATGAAATGATTATTTATCCCTCCCCTATCCTCATTCCATCTATATCTATTTGATAAAACAAAATTCAGAGTTCATACCTTCATAAAGTTTCCTAGAAGTAGATGAATACAAATGTCTCAGTCCTGAAGTGATTACATGGTATATTTTACCTCCTTTTCATGAAAACACGTATGATGAATCATATGACCAGCTTCCCTAAAGGATACACATAATTTTTGACCTCAAGATGACTATATAAACTTAAATTTTCATGAGCATGTAGAACCCTTCTCGTAATTCCTTTATCATCTTGATTTTATTTAATGAACAAGACCTCTGTTACGGACTTATTAGTTGTTTCATTCATTTTCTATGAGTTACATCGATGAAACATCATTTATAAAAAAATGAACTACTATTTTCCTTCTCAACTATTTAGATACTAACCCTTATTGTTAAAATCCATCAAGACTTGTTACCAACACATAATACCCTATCTTAGATGAAACATATTGTCTTCTACACCTTAAGAATATTTCCTTCAACTTTTTCTATGCTCATAACACAAATCACTTGAGCTTGAAATCAAACTTCTAAGACACTTCTTAATTAGGAATCATGAATTTTGTACACTTGATACATAGAACGTCTTATCAATGACTAACCCATTGAACAACAACAATATTATAATAAATACACCTGAAACATACATTGAAAACATAACTTTGATTTCACCAATTTCATACCTTAAATCTTCTTGAAAATTTTCAACCTTGAAATAAATCTGAATTTCTTCCAAACCTTATGTAATTTTAATTGAAAATAAATATCATCTCTTACATATTCTCCTTTCTTATTACCTAGGAAACATCAGGGATAATGAGAACTCTAGTTCCTTATCCTTTATAGCATCTTGCACAAATTCACCCTACACAACTCATGATAATACACCAATGACTCTTCTTACCCAAAATGATGCATTCAAAGACCTCTGTAATATCTATGTGTTAGCTTTGGGTGGAAATATCAGACCTTCACATATTTGTCTTAGATTTCTAAGAACTTAATACATCATTTAGAGAAAGATGAAACCAAGAAGACTCTGTAACATATCTTGATGTCCTTCATCTATCCAGACAACTCATAACCATTGTCCAAACTTATTACTTTATCCACTGCCTCCTATGAATGTATACATACCATAAATTATCTTCCCATACATAGAAATAGAGTGCCATGTTTTGTAAAAAAAATTCAATACTCTCATTTAGGTTATTCACGTTCAAATCCTCTCTTTATATTTTAATCTCAGAAGTCTTCATTTACTTACTATGCTCTTTTTGATATTCACAGAGTTGAAAATTTCTTCATACTGCTTCCTTTTTAAAGATACACCTTACAACACAATTATGAACTTCAAATGGAATATCTTAGCTCATGATGATCATGAAAAATCTTTAAATTTCTTCAACAAGATGTGGATTTTTGACACTAGATTTGTATAACCCTTTTATTGTTTGTTTAATCATGTTGATGAATACTTATTCTTCTTACAACCTTCCACCTTACACTTCAACAATATTTGATCAATGCCTAATTAGTATAGGAGATTGTAAGATCACAATTTATTCACCTTAACTCGATGATATCACACATATAGTATGAGAATTCCAATCCTTCATGTTACCATTTTTACACCATGCTTCATATTATATCAATCACTTTTAATGAAGATATTTAATGTACATACACAAGTTTTAGATAATGACATCATGTGAACACTTGGAAAAAATTTAATATACCTTTTTCCCATTCAGGGAGAAATACACCTTCTAGGACACATATATTTAGGCTTGAATCATCCAAATCAGGGCACAAACCCTTAATACCACTCTGATAGCTTTGATTAAGAAATGATACATGAATTATCAACACATCAGAATTTGACACATCGACATGAACTTATAATGACTACACAACTCATCCGTACTCAGAATATGACAACACATATTGAAACATAGCCATGACCTAGTATATACAATATCTTGATGTTTTAACCTTTTTCCATTCTTTTGGAGCATTTCTTTAGTTTGAGAACTCTTGATACCTTCATAGCACTATTGTCTTGTAACACATATTCATAGACTTTGTATTATGTACCTACAACTTGGTTTCATAATATTCATTCAAGTAAGATCCTAAACTCATGACACCTTATCAATAACAACCATCACCTTCTTGAAACTATAAATGATACAACATAACAATGAAGACCCTTCACATTCTCACAAGATACTTTATCCACTCATAACTTTAATTATCCTTCTAAAATCCTTGAAAAAAATCTCATCATAGTACAGTATCAATATACATACTATTTATAGATGGAACACAGAAATGCAAGACTCTTATCAATTTGAAAAAACACTTTAAGAATGAACACATACCATACTCTATATTGATGAAAACAAGGACCTTGACACAACAACTTATAGACACACACAAAAACTTCACATCAAGAATTGGAAAAATTTTAGATGATGAAACATATGATTTATCATAGATGAAAACATGATGGATAAGATCTAAAAAATTAGACACCTATCAATAGCAAGGAGTGCAAAACTCATGGATAGATAATATATCATACTTCATAACTCTTGAAGTATCCCAAACTACATAGTTTTCTCAACTTGTCATGTATTGACGACTAAATATCAATTAGAAACATGTGTCTTTCCTCAACCCTTGGTTCTTCAATCAAAGTAATCATACCTTCTTGTTATGATTTGAAATTGATTATCTTGTATTCCTCCTTGTTTTAATTAGACCCCTATTTGAAAAAATTCAATATATTATACTTAATGCTATGCATTTTAGACCAAGAATCAATTTTCTTGACCTCTTTGGATTGATCAAAATCCTTCTTGATCATAGGAATAAACTTGACTATCTCAGATTCATTCTTAGGAATGATTTTCCTCTTGAAATATTTTTTCTCTTTCCTTTTAGAAGCTTGAAACCTACTGTTGACTCTTGGAGATTCTCCTTAGTGAAAATTGTAAAACACAATACTCTTCCAACTTCTAGGATCATACACACTAATATTCCAACTACAATTAGTTGCCTTATGAACATAATCACAACATGAATAACATTGACCCTTAAAGGAGCTAATATCTTTCTATTAATACTCATTTTAGAGGGATTATTCTTGCAATCCCTATATATATGATCAAAACCATGCCAAGAGTAGCAATATCCATTGAAAGAAGAAGCATAACTCACAACTTTAGGTTGTTTAATAGGGTTAGAATTATTTAAATCAACCTTCTTGATCACCTTTATGTTTTTTTAAAAGCTTGAAAAACCTTCATCATTATTCACATGTTTTCCTTTGAATCCTATGCCTATTTTTTCATTAGTATCTCTTTGACACTCCAAGATCCTATAAAGAGCTTTAGAAATATTCTCTAACCTCCCATATATCTTCAACCTATTGGAATCATCTTATTAATACTACTCTAAATATTTCACTTTACTTCATACCTGATGTAGCACATTCTTTGTCCTTTAGTGCTTTAGACATAATTTCAACCTGAAATTATAGCCTTTTGGTGGATTTACTATCCTCTATCTCCATGAAAATTGTCAGATCTTATAGACTATGAATCAAGGAATCTATAAAAACATACTTCTTTCTTAAGGATGCTTCAACATCAGAAGATTTTCGCATTGCTTTTTCTACCAGAGAATCTACTTCAAGTTGTAAGACTTGTTTCTCAAAGACCATCTCTAATAAAAATTCTTGGAAGTACATTAGAATCAGGGGGGGTTAATCAATCCTTAAAATATTTAAATTCAATTACAATGTATTAACATTCATCATTCAATTATCCATTCATCACACATAACCATACATGAGCATATTAGATGTGTGATAATCATTCACAAGATCATAACACAAGAGAGAGTACACAAGACACCAAATATAAGTGCGAAACCCTCAAGGGGAAGAAAACTTACTGAAACCATTTATTACATTAATCCAAAGAAAGTACTTGCAAGAATATTACATATCCTGTAAGATTTGTTTAGTGAGCCACCAACCCCACAAGGAACACTAATGCCTAAACCTTTTATAATATTACTCACAACAAAGGAATCCTCTAAATATGACTCATCGTAAGAGATTTTATAAAAGAGTGATAGAAAATATATGTTGATCCCACAGGTTATGGTGATCCAAGATCAACTCTAAACACACTAAACCCTCATTTGAATAAGCTCTCTTCAAACTCACTCAATCTCTCTTCTTCATGGGCCAATTAGGTCAATTTTCCTTGCATCACCGATCCTCAATATTTTTCAGGTCTTCATAAGTATTATAATATCAGTCCATAACCCATCAAAACTCTTCTTCACTCATTTATAGGTCACTCATGCACGCATTATCTCAACTAGTCACAAATGACCACTATAACATGCTTGTATACTTAACACTAGATCAAATCTACTCTTGGGTCAACCTAGACTAAGCAGGTTAGTTATTCCAACTCAAAAATAAGAGAAAATCATATAAATTCACACAAATAACCCAAGTAGGTTAGAAGGGGTCAAAACAACTCCAACAAACACCAAGATGCTCAAACAAGCTCAAAACATGCTCTCCAAGCACTAACAAATGGATACTCCATATTTTTCAATACTCCATATTTGTCAATACAAAATAATATCTACAAAATTCATACATAGGTCCTAAACATCCTTAATAGTTACAAGAAACACTGAAACATCCATCTTCACCATGAATCTCTCTAAGAAGAAAGTAATCCCTACTAGGTTTTCAATGCCTCAAAATTTAGTCTTGAAGAATGACCAACTTAGCATAGAAAAAATCATCATCATGGATCAAGTCATATATCAATGGAAATATATCTAAATATAATTTTTGTAACGATTTAGTTTTTCATTCAACTCAAAGTGGAAGACCTCCAAACAACTCAAACTTTGTAAATACTCCAAATTGGCTTCAAAACCCCAAAACTAGGTTTTCAAAACAAATATGGTTCAAGACACAAAATATATATCAATGGAAAGGTCTCCAAGTTTAATTTCCATAAAAACTCATTTTATCTTCCAAATCATAGTGAAAGGCATTTAACCAAGACAATATCTGAAACTTCTCATTTAAACTCCAAGGGCTCAAGAACCAGTCTTGTTAGAAACTTGATCTAATGCTTCCAAACCAAATTCCAAGATAACCACATCCTAGAACATATCAATGAGAATCATACCAACATGTACAAGCACTAAGAAGCATAATTAATGTGGAGGAATCTCACCCAACACACTTATTCCTTCACACCTTTTTGAGATGCCAACTAGGGATATCTAGGTCAATAGGTCTTCAATTGAAAAACAATTCACCACATCAAACCAAGATATTGAAGACATAATATCAGGTTTTAATCAACTACCCATGATAAAAAACAAGCACTACAACATGTAAATTTATCAAACACAACTCAAACCACAAGACTAGCATTGTAGCCCTTAAGGCCGAAATTGATAGGGTAACTTTGAGAACATGTATATTCTATTTTATCCACTGTACCTGACTGAAAATTTTCATGGATACTTATAGAAACTCCCAAGTATTCTAGAAATGTTTTTTTTCAACATGAAACTTCCACCTTAGGACCGAAACTATAAAACCCAATAAACTAAGTTTTTTCTCTATTCTCAAAATAGCCAGAACACCAAACCACCACAAAAATGAGATATGAGGAATCATCTTCAACCCCGATGCATCAATTTTTTTACCAAGACATTCTAGAGGCTATACAATTCAATTCTTCCATGTTGCTCAAGAAGGGTTTTTCTAGGGTTTCACAATTACTTATCTTCTTAATGATTTTTCATAAAGGTTTGAAAATGAAACTTCCTCATTATTTTTGAAAAATGGTATTAGATTAATGGAAAATCAACCCCAAATCTTCAGGATCTGATGTATAGTGTGTGAGAGTGGGTGTGCATCACAATTTACTAATTCGATCTGGATTTTTTTTCTATAAATATTGGTTTTACTAAAAACATCATAACTTGAGCTTCCTTCAAAATTTTTACCTAAAATTTTTCTTAAAACACCATGACTACCTATTATATGCATGAAAAATATCATTCATTCTCAAATGATTTTGAATCTCTCTAGAAACAATGAATTACCTATGCTATCATGTATTTTCTTCACCTTATTACTTTCCAAGGACCATGAACCACCACCAAACCTCTGAGAACTGACCTAAAAATCACTATACATGTCATATAAACCAAAAACATTATCCTAAAATTATTGAATATGAATTAATTTCTCCATTTATCATTCCACCATACCAAAGCACATGCTCTAAGTCTAGGAATAGGCCTTGAATGACTTGAATCAACCCATGAACCTCATGAAATGACCACGAAGACCATATGTAGAAACTTAGACACCTTTGACATACCTCTGGGACCATGATGTAAATCATACCAACCTTTAATACTTATAAAATGACCATCCATAATTTTATCATACTCAAAACCATGCTTAAAAACCATTGAAACTTGACCAAAACATGACACTATCAATCAACCTTCAAACTTAAGCTTGGTTTTCACCTCACGGGGACTCATATGACCTGTACACACCATTTTACATGAATGGATTTGGCATAAATGATAAAAAATAGACACAAAATCCAACAATCTTTACCATATGAAAATATATTTTTTCTAAACTATAGACGTATGTCTGTCAATGCAACATTAACATTTCTTAACTTCATTATAGAATTAGATTTTTACTTAATATATTTTGGGGACATATGACTTATTGATTAAAATTGAATTTCCCAACACAAGGAAACAATAAATTGATTTGAAAGATAAACAAAATGCTTTGATGGTATGTAAATAAACAACAAACATACATTGAATAAAAAGGAACTTTCTACTAAAAATGAGGTTAATTTCACCCTCAACATCAAACCTGGAACGAAATTATTACCAAAGGTCTTATCTAAGTATTCAAGGTTAAATTTTATGATCATGTTATCATTGGATATGTATAAAGGATGAAGATATTCATGAGATAGCATGCGGAACAAGATAAGAGCATTATAAGTTACAATGTTACTCTTTGAACTTAATAATGCAACAACTACATTCTATAGACAAAAAATCATGCACTATTGTACATTTCTAGGTCCTAAATACACACTATAATTCATATGATTCCTAAGTAAGAAAAATAATGGTTGAAAACTATCTTTGGCCCCTTTTCTTTCTCTCTTGTTTTCTATTTGGTCTTACACACCCTACAACCTAGTCAAAACTTTACTTGTTTATCATTCATGGCTTCAGAAACCAACGCTCAACCAAGACAACAATGCCTAGATGCTCTTCTCCTCTCTGGGTGCCCTTAAATATTTTCTCACCTGACTCACTCTTTTTGGGTATCTTTTATCTTTTGGGCATATTTTTCACTTATGGGTCGGCCTTCTAGTTGTTAATTATGAAATTCAAACAAGGGAATAAAATAAATACATAGTTATGTGTTCAAAATAAAGGACCAAACACTAAGCATATACTATCATTACCTAAGCTTGTATCCAAAAGGCACCTAAAGCATTCCAAAGGCATCCATATATCAATTCACTCAAGGGACAAACACTGCAACTCTACATACACAACATAGGAAGGGGAAGTTATTTATTCCATCCACACATTCTATTACATTCTTACATCTAGCTACAACCCGCTATCAAGTGAACTTGCAAAAAGGGCATCCTAGGGCATGATTTTTATGCACACTCACCATAAGTACATAGAGTCTTAGATGTAGTGCAATTATTGGTTATAAGTTCAATCTCAGGGTGACCACTAGGGTCATTCTAAATCCCTATTCAACATCATTTTTTGGATTTGATGTGGTTTGTGGAATTTTGCAGGTGATATCTATTTTGTAGGTTACATGTACCCTCAGCAATCAAAGAGTGACAAACAAGAGATCAAAAAATAATATTTGTGACACTTGTGTGAAAAAATTAAAATCAGATATTGACTATTTATGTAGTAATGGGTGCCCAGTAGCAGTCTCTAGTGCATGGGAACCCCTATCCTTCCGTGGGCGCCAATGTCCAACATCATTCATAAGATCCCTAATTTATCTTGAATATTTACGACACTGTTTACCTCCTGTTCAATAGTTTTCCCAGTCTAGAGAAATTCTAGATCAAGTGTAAATAAACTAAATCATTCTTTATATGTCTCTTGTTTAGGGTTTTATATTTACTTTCTTATTTTCTTGCATCACATTGTACTTAGTAGTTGTATATCATAGTTTAAATTAGTTACTCTATAATTAGGGTTTAATAATAAATATATTATTTGTTAAATCAGTTGGTGAACCTACTCATTCAAACCCTACCTTATATGAATGTATTAAAATTTATATCCTTCTTTTGAATTAATTGATCATTCTTCTTATCCTTATTTTACTCCAACCAAGGTTTCTGGTATGGCTACTAATGCTTCTTATTTTATGCAAGTTTGTACTCAACATCCTTCTCACTTTGTTACTCCAATATATGATCTGATCATCAATGTAGTCACCACCCGCCATACTTGTCCTCATATGGATCCATTCATTTCTTTCCCACCTCTTATAAATTCTATAGTTCCTTCCACTACCTCTAAGGGTTATGACATCACAGAGAAGATTAAGAATACACAAGAAAAATATCTCTTTATGATTTATTGCACAGTGTACTTGATTTTCGTCACACATTATAGGACGCCCTTCATTCCATTCACATTGAAAGAAATAATTCACATGTTGCATTTTCTCATCTCATTCAATCTCTTAAAAATTTACCACATGCTATATATTTTAGTGATGAGGATATCCCTCCTTCTACTGATGAAAATCCAATTGCACCTTTTCTTATCACCGATACTATTTATGGCATATGTGTTAAGCATGTACACATTGACAATGTATTTTCTATAAACCTATGTTCTCTTTCTCTCCTTAGAAAAATAGGTAATACAAATAATCTAATTAACAAATATTCTCAAGTCATTCATAGCCACTATTACACCACTTGTACATGCATGGGATCCATCACCCTACCTTTATAGGTTGGGCCTAAAATGGTTCCTAGTGTATTCTTTATCATTGATACCACATTTTGATTTACAATTTCTTACTTGGCAGACCCTAGATTCATGCCATGCATGATGTTCCATCTACATTTCATTAATACATTAACTTCTTACGGGATGGTTATGAACATACTATTACTATGGATCCCAAACCACTCAAGTTTTTTGATATAGATCATGTCACTACCATAACCATTCCTCCATCTCATCCAATTCCATATCAAAAATTCAGTGCATATGATGTCGGCCAATCTATCAGTCCTACTTCTTCTTCTAGTTCTCCACACACTCAATCCATTTGTACTCATACTAATTATATCCTATCACCCACTATTTCCACCCCCATGATGGATACTTCTCCACCTATCATGGATCCTCCTAATTCTATATCTATCTCCACTCCTACCAATATTCTTGATAATGCTATACAACAAAATTATGCTAGCACTGATGATTTCATTGATGAGGTTGATGTCATAGATCTTAATGATGACACATTGCACAATCTTAACTTTAATCCTATTGAAGTTTATGACTCCTATTTCTAAGATAATTTTTTCACTATTGGGCCTATTGAATATCAAATCAAAAAGCTTCCTCCATCTACTAATGCCATGATCCCTTTCCATGCAATAACTTCATTCATAATTCTTATTGGCCTCATGTTCCATTCAACCCTACTTTCTCTGAGACTGTTTGCACACATTATGTCATAGCTCTGCTAGGATTCACAATTACTGATCTACCTCCTCCAACTTGTTCTGCTCACTTATATCACATATATGTATTCATTACTGCTACTTATGGCCTTTGTGTATTCCATTTGATAGTATTTCTTACAAGTAAGTTTCTCATTCTTCTCCACTCAAACTTGGGAAATATTTTCTTGATTACATTGGTGGTACACTAGATCCAAAGAATAATGATATCACATTTCATATGCCTTTTGGCCAGATATCTATTTTCAATGACTCCTTCTTGGGATATTCTCAAAATATCACTCGATGGTTCATGCACATGATTTTCCACAACCACCTTTTAATTATGAAGAATTTTCAATGAGCATGTACAATTTAAGCCGCAAGGGCTCTTTACATGATCAAACTCACACTATTGCTTACCAAGTCTTTGATTCAACTCCAATTGGCTATGATCCCAGTAGTGATGATCTTCTAGATGATTTTACTTGATTCTTTTCCACATCACACACTTGGGGGAAAAATTATTGCTTCTCCCCACCTTCAATAATTACTAATTCTTGCTAATTTCTACTCATACACATTACGCTTTGTGCTTCACATCTAGTCTTTCTCATCTCTCTTACACACATTGATACATAACTTTTACCACATGACGCACTCTAGTTCAAAGGTTCATGCTTGAATATTGAGGGTCTAAATCTTAAATGAGCCTCACCATAATTCACTCTTTACACTCTACGCTTCATGATCTATCTTTCTAGCACACATTTTGAAACCATTTCCTGATGATGCACTCTTGTTTTATGGTTCATTATTGATTGTTTAAAGGCCTTTTATAAATGAACCTTATATCATACACATCCACTTGGGGGAATGATTCTCCTATCACATTCACATTACATACCATTCCATCTCACTAATACACTGCATGTTACATATATTGGTTGCAATTATTCTTATTTGCTAATACTTACATGTACACTTTGTTTCCCATGCTAAATGGATACTTAGTATGTCAATATATTTTTGATATACACATACACATTCACTTGGTATTTTTGAGTAAATGAATATATCTTACATGTCCTTACACGTTTTAATGATGCTTTTTGTAGGAATTAGAGAAAAAATATGTGAAAAAAATTCCTCAAATCACAACAATAGGAAACTATTTAACAGATCTGCACTTGAAGAAATATAACAACATAAATAAATAATACAAAAAATGAGACAAGAAAAAATTTAATGTGGTTCACCCAATGTGGGCTACGTACACTAAAATTTTTATCAGATTTTATTATCACAGTCTTCTTTCAATTACAATTGCACAAAAATCACTCATGAACTCACAACATAATTCCTAAAGATGTTAAACCGCATCTAAGGCTCCTAGATCCTTTTGATCACTCTAGATATTCTAAGACTCTAGATCTCTTTGATCACTTCAGATACATTAGGATGCTCACAATACCTCTACTTATAAGATTAAAATCCTTCTAATAAGTTCTATAACTAACCCTAGAAAAATTTGTTTGAAAAATTCGTGACCTTTCAACTTCTCATAGATGAAATTCTGTCAGTGTGACAACAATTGATTAACCAAAAGTTAACAACAAATACAGATTAATCTTGCAGCACAAAAACAAAACATGGCTATAGAATGCTCCTGAAGTCTCCAAACTTAACCATTTGAACTCTAAAACTTCAATGTTGATTCTAGAAAACTAAAAACAGGCTCCATACCCTAAAAATATCCCACTTTGAGACTGTTTCTGCTAAGAAAAGTTATCAACCCTTCATTATCATACATGAAGGCCAATCATAGTTGAACAAAATTTCAACATCTCCCTTGTGACGGTATTGGTCATCATATCCATAGTATTTTGACTGGTTTGAATCTTTTCCAGCTTTAACTTATCTTCTTACTTGGATCACTCAAGCTCTTTACCCGGATCACTCATAAAACTGCTAACTAATCCCGCTATATGGGAAATATCAGGCCTAGTGTATACCATAGACTACATAAATATTCAAATCATTGATGAGTACGGTCCTTGGACATATGAATTCTATCCTCCTCAGTCTTGGGAATCTACTCCTTTGATAATTTAACGTGACCTTCCAAGGGAGTACCAACCAGTCTAGCATCCTACATACTAAACCTCCCCAAGAATTTCTTTATATATTATTCTTGAGATAATACAAGCTTCCTTTCCTTACTATTCTGAGTTATTATCATACCAAGGATTTTATTTTTTGCCCCCATATCCTTCATAGCAAAGGAGTCACCTAGCTACTTCTTGAGTACTTTTATTTCCTACATGTCCTTCCTTGCAACAAGCATATCATCCACATACAAGCACATAATAATATAACTACCATGAAGACACTTCTTTATGTACATGCAATGAAATGAGTGCCACCTAGAGTAACCTTGCTCCTACATAAAACTGTTAAAATTCTTGTACCACTGTCGTGGAGCTTGTTTTAAGCCACACAATCTCTTATTAAATTTGCACACTAACGTCTCCTTACCTTTGACCTCATAACCCTGTGATTTCTACATATACAATTCCCCCTCCAACTCACTATGAAGGAATTCAATATTTACATCCAAGTGTGCTTAATGCAAGTCTTCTACTGAAACTAAACCAATAACAATCCTAATAGAAGTAATTTTAACAATAGGAGAAAACATTTCATAAAATTATAGACATTTCTTCTATGTAAATCCCTTGACCACCAACCAGGCCTTGTACCTTTTTCTGATTCCATCTCCCTCTTTGATTTTGTACACCCACTTGTTCTATAATGCTATCTTTCCCTCGGGTTGCTCCACCAGATCTCAAGTCTGGTTCTCCATAAGAGCTCTATGCTTTTCATTAATGGTCTGCTCTCACTTCTTCCTGGTATTCACCTGCACTGCTTCCTCAAAGCACTCTGGCTCTCCATTTTCAGTGAGTAATAAATAATTCAAAAGAGTAAAATTTGTAGGTTCCCTTTTTACCCTAGAAGACCTTATCACCTTAGGATTTTGGGCTTCCTAATGAGTAGGTTCCTGAATTGGCTATACCGAAACATGTTGCACCTAAAGCAACCCCTTAGACACCTTGCCATCTCCAATGTACTTTAACGCTGTGTATTATTTCTTTGATTCCTATTTCTATTCTTGTAACTGATCTTTATACATGAATTTTTTATTAAATACAATATCTTTAGACTGAAATAGTTTCTTGTCCTTAAGACTCTAAACATGGAAACTAAAGTCATCCTCACCATATCCAACAAAAGTGCATTTCTCAGAATTATCCTCTAACCCAGTCCTATCATCTTTATCAATGTGAACAAATGCCTCACATCCAAATACTCTAAGAAATGAGTAATCAATTTTCTTACCAGACCAAGCCTCCTCAGGTATAACTCCATCAAAGGTGATAAAGGGTCCTCTGTTAATTAGATACATAATTATGCTCACTACTTCAACCCAAAACATGATTGGAAGCCCCCCATGTAACCCCATGCACCTAGCATGCTCCATGATTGTCATGTTCATTATTTCTGACACTCCATTTTCCTATGGAGTCTTCAGAACAATCCTTTACCTGTGGATCCCATTTACCAAAAAGTAATCAAGAAATTTATTTCTGCAATACTCCCCTTCATTATCCAACGTGAGAGATTTCAACTTGAGACTTGTTTCAGTATTAACCAAGGCTTTCCATATTTTGAAAGTTTTAAACACATAAAATTTCTTTCTAATGTCATATACTCAAACTTTTGTAGTTGCATAATCAATGAAAGTGACATAATAACATTAACCACCAATATATTTTACCTTAGCTGGCCCCCATATATATGTATGCACCAACTCCAACTTACCCTCCTTCCTGGTAGGTCCAACCTTGAGGAATCTCACTCACTTTTGCTTCCCATAAGCACATTCCTCATAAAAGTCCAAATCTAACTCCTTTAATCTGTGAAACCTATCCTTTAGAATATGTAGGCCATTTTGACTCATATGATTGAGTCTTTAGTGCCACAAAGTTGCATCTCTATCTTCAACAACTAAATTACAATAATCAAAACCACTGGTTAAATACAAAGTACCAATTTTATTACATCTTGTAACCATAAGATCTCCCTTGGTAAACTTCCAAGAATCCACTGTAAAAATGACCGCACAACCACCACTACCTAGCTAACCCACTGATATCAAGTTTATCCTCAACTTAGGCTCATGCATGATGCCCTTAAGTAGCCATGTGTTCCCATTCTACATTTTCACCTAAACACAACCTCTCCCTACTATGCTTGCAATCATCACCAAGATATACATTTTCAAAATCACCTTGAACAAACTTATTAAAGTAATGTCTATGTGTGGTGGCATTGAAAAAATAGCCTGAATCTAACACCCAAGACTTAGCAATATTATCTAAAGAAATAATTAAGGCATCCTAATAAACATCACCTGCCACCACATTTACCTCCTTAGTTTCCTCCTTATTATTCATATCCTAAAGATCCCAAAAATATTTCTTAGCATGAAAAACCTTCCCATAGTGCCAACATTCCAAATTTCTCTTAGACTTTGACCTTCCGTGATCATTCGACTTCCCACAGTTACATTTCCCTCTATTCTTTTTTCTCCCTCTTCTCTCCACCATCAAAGTGTTTCCAGAAGTAAAATAATCCCCAAAGTTCTTCCTTTGCATTTCCTCAGTCAAGATCACACCTATTGCATCTTCAAACATCAAATTTTAATTGTTAGAGACCGAATTACTTACATCCATAACCAAGTTGTCCTAACTATCTGACAAGGAGCACAAAATCAACAAATCCCTGACCTCTTCATCAAAGCCAATTTTCACCAAGTTTAACATACTCACAACTGTATTAAATTCATTCAAATGACCAAAAACATAACCATTCTCATAAATATTCATATTAAATAACTTTTTCATCAAAAATATTTTATTAGAGGTAGAGGGGTTTTCATATAACTTCCCCAATGCACTCATGAGAATTTTCATGGTCTTCTCCTACAATATGTTGAAATAACCAAAGATGTAAAACATAACCAAATTTCCCCAAGTACCTTTCTATCTAGCAACTCCCAATCATCATATGACATGGTTGTATATTTCTTTGATTTTCCAGCCAAAAGAACATGGAGGTCCTTTTGATAAAAGTAATCCTCCATCTGCATCTTCCACAAACCAAATTTCTTCCCATTGAATTTCTCAACCCTCGATCTTCCCTCATCTATCATAGCTCCCACTCAAGCTAAAATTTCCCTATGATTCACCACTTTAGAAAAAAACCACCAAATATCTTATACTAGTTGTTAGGAATTAGAGAACAAATATGCGGAAACAATTCCCCAAATCACAACAGTAGGAAACTATTTAGTAGATATGTACTTACAGAAATATAAAAACATAAATAAAAAATACACAAAATAATATAAGACAAGATTTAACATGGTTCACACTTTTTGGGATACGTCCACCAATAAATTTCTCATATTTTACTATCACAGTCTTCTCTCAGTTACAATTGTACAACAATCACTCGTGAACTCACAACATAATTCGTAAAGATGTTAAACCACATCTAAGACTCCTAGATCCTTTTGATCACTCCATATCTTCTAAGACTCTAGATCACTTTGATCACTTCAGATACATTAGGATTCTCATAATACTTCTATTTATAAGGTCACAATCCTTATAGGAAGTTCTATAACCAACCCTAGAAAAAGTTGTTTGAAAATTTCGTGACTTGAAAAAGTTGTGACCTTTCAACTTCTCATGGATGAAAATCCGTCACTGTGACAACAACCAATTAACCTCCAGTTAACAGTAAATACACAACAATTTTGTAGCAAGAAAACAATAGATAACTACAGAATGCTCCTGAAGTATCCAAACTTAACCGTTTGAACTCTAACGCTTTAATGCTGATTCCATAAGACTAAAAATAGGCTCCACACCCCAAAAAATTTGTACTGTACCTCTTACAAGTCCCATCGAGGCTCCTGGGGGCATATAATTTCTCACACATTATAGGTGTTATTGTTTCATTATTTAATACATACATGCTTTGACATACTTCTTATCTTTCTAATATGCTAATGGGTGTTTCATTTGCAGCATTTTCCTTACAGGACTATTTGCAACCATGGTTGTCTAATACATCTTGCTTGCCATTGTTTTTTATTATATCCTATTATTTGTGGGCTATTCCCTATGTCTTGTTTGATAATTTATTGTATACTTTTTGCCACTTCGGCCCTTCTTGTCTTGTGACATTGTGAGTGATGTACCATGTTTGACACCCAATTTTTTGCTGTCCATATTATATGCAAAATTTCTTGTTACATTGTTATCTATGACATGTTTACTAATTTTTCTACTAACACGTATATAAACACTTTGTTTGCATGTGCCTTAGATCCTAACATGCATATCCCTTACCCCCTACAGGGATACAATTTAGATCAGCATTAGGGCCTCTCTTTTTGGCTACACACTCCTAATGACATTGAATGCACCCCAAATGAGAAGGCATACACTAGGTGAAAACATCACCCCATAAAGAATCTTAGAGCTACATCACAAAATAAGAATAGGAACACAATTACTGAATGGCCCAAAATATCAGTTGGGTTCTTACACAATCATAGAAAATAGTGCATGGGATCAGATAGGAGCGCCTAGGCACCTGTGTCCTCCCTTCGGCACTAATGTTCTGAGGGGGTACATAATCAACTTCTCAGATCATCATAATTCACATAAGCCTTTAGAGTAGTTTGATAGTATCAGGAATAGTCCTCTAGTAATAGAATGCATGTAATCTCCATTTTAATTAGAACAATCAGTACATTAAGTAAAAATCAAGGAAAATAGGAACAAAATAAGGACACACCATCTACAAAGGTGTTTATCGGGTAGAGTCATAAATGAAGAGAAACACTAGACCTCTCTCCCCAATACTTTCTCTTTGGCATGATATCACCCAAAAAACTCACTCTTGGTGTGAGATCACAAAAAAAATCTCTCTAAACAACCTTATCAAGACACTTTTATATCCCTTTACACTATTCTACATTAGGTGCACACTTTCCTTTTTACATACTTTCACACTTTTACATGCTTATGTACATTTTTCTTTGATTTATCATATACAAGAATTTAAGTCCATTCTTGCTCTTATTTTTGTATGTCTTTCCTTATAAGAAGTAGAAAAAAATCACAACAACATTTAAAACACAATAAAACACATATTCTTAACCCTTAGGGCAACTTTCTTTTCCTAGTTTCCACGCTTCATTTTTACATTTATTTCATGCTTCACTTGTCCACTTGACATGTATTTATCCATAGACTCTATTTGGTTATTAGGTATACATATTATATCTACTTTATGTTATCAAGAATTCACTCAACAATATAAAGTGGGGGAAAATGTAGACACAAATTCATGCACTTGGGTAAATTTCTAGGTCATAAATACATACTAGCATTCATATGATTCATAAGCAAGAAAACTAGTGGTTGAAAACTATCTTTGGATTCTTTTATTTGTATCTTTTTTTCTATTTGGTATTACACACCCTACAACCCAGTCATAGCTTTATTTGTTTATCGTTCATGGCTTTAGACACTAGTGCCCAGCCAAGACAATAACACTTAGGTGATCTTGTCCCCTCTGGGTGCCCCTGACCCTTTCTTACCTTACTTGCTCTTTTCAGTCTCTTTTATCTTTTTGAAATATTTTTCACTTATGGGTTGGCCTTTCAGTTGTCAATTACGAAACTCAAACAAGGAATCATATAAATACATAGTTATGTATTTAAAATAAAGGACCAAGCACTAAGAATATGTTATCATCACCTAAGCTTGCATCCAAAAGTAACTTAAAGCAATCGAAAGGAATCCATATAGAAATTTACTCAAGGGACAAGGGTTGCAAATCTATATAAAAAAAATAGGATGGGGAAGTTATTTATTACATCCACACATTCTATTACATTATTCTATCTAGCTACAACCCGATATCAAGTGCACTTGCACAATCGCATCCTAAGGAATTTTTTTTACACACACTCACTAACACTACATGGAGTCTAAGATTTATTGCAAAAATCAGTTATAATTTCACTCTAAGTTAACCATTGGGGTCAATAAGACTCACCATTCTACATCGTTATTCTTTTGATTTGATGTGGTTTGTGGGTTTTTGCAGGTGATATCTTTTTTGCAGGTTACAGGTACCCTCAGCGATCAAAGAGTGACACACAGGAGATCAACAAAGAATATTTGTGACACTTGTGTGAGAAAAAAAATCATATTCTAACTAATTTTTCACTCACGGGTGCCTAGTAGTAGTCTCTAGCTTCTAGGTTCCACTGTCCTTCTATGGGCGCCCATGTACAACATCATTCATAAGCTCCAGAATTTATCTTGAATATTTATGACATTGTTAACCTCCCGTTTAGTCATTTTCCCACTCCAAAGCACTTCCAGATCAAGCGTAAATTAGCTAAGTCATTCTTTTTATAAATCTTTCTTAGGGTTTTATATTTACTTGTCACATTGTACTTAGTATTTGTATATCATAGTTTACATCAATTACTATGCAATTAGGGTTTAATATTAGATATATTTTTTGTTAAATCACATTCATGAACATCGTGACAAATATTTGTGGATAAATTTGTGATTAAGTTCTTATACAATGTTCTTAAAATGTAATTTATGAAAGAATTACTTAATGCAACATATTTTGGGTATTTGGAGATAATGAAATTGCTGACTGGTTTAAGTTTTTGGAAAAATACGAGTTATTAAACAAGTCTTTTTATGAGTAGAACCTGAAAATATCACTATATTGTGCAACAAGGCTTCCGAAATTGACGTAGATGTGTAAATTATGAAGCCTATAAGGTTAGCTTTATCACTTGAATTGACTAGGATGTATGATGTTTTCATATTACTATAAAATAGTTGTTTAGGATATAACATATCCCTTATGTTTGAATACATGATAAGGGCAGGACCATAAAATTATCTTGGTAAAACCAACCTGAGAACAAAAAGTCACTGGTTACATTTTTAAAAAATGAGGAATTGTATAAGGAAAGGTCTAAAAAGACTAATGTTCTAATGAACTACACAACTTAGGAAAACTTAGGTGAATTAAAAATTGTGTGTTTCCTTATTAGTTCAGTGAATAAAACTATTATTTGACTATCTATTATAATATATTTTGATATTATTTCATAATTTGATTGAATATAATGACATTTTTTGTCATATTGCTGACTGTTTGGCAATTTTTTATGATTATAAGACTATTACAACAAAAAAATTATGAATAATGATTGATTGAAATTTTGAAAAGTTTCAAGTTTTTTTGTAAATGTGGATTGTTTTCCTTAGGAGTGTTGTATGGACCTATTTTTTATTAGTATGTTTTCTATTTTCAAGTTAAATCATCAAGAAGATGATTCTGTAAGGGGGGAAGTATGTCACACCCCACATTTTCATTCTCTTATGTTGTGAAAATAAGTTGTGATGTATTAAATAATTGGTGAAAGTAATTTGAATAACATTGTTACGAGATTGTGTATGCAGATATGCATATATGCATACTACCTAAAAAGGATATGTACATGTGTGTAGGTGCATACCGATCATCCAATATTCCCTTGTCACCTCACCTTTGCTGATTATTTAATGATCACAACTCATTTCTTGATGCACTTGTTTGCAGGGTTTGAATCTACTTTTCTTGTTGTATGTGATGAATTCTAGAAAAATATTTTACATTATTGTACGTTGTATTATTTCATTTTTGGAAATAATTATTATGTGGATGTTTATATTAATCTTGTTATCATTATAAATCAGACATCGATCGTAAGGCATTAAAAATTAATATTCATTATTACTCGGAAGGGATCTTCATCGGTAAAAAGGTAAAGGATAGAATGATTGATTTTATTGTTTGGAAATTTAAAATTGTTATATATCAGGCCTTAGGCCGTAATTCGATTCCTTGGTTGATAAGTGTCATTTTTTCAATGGCTGCTGATTATATAAAATTGTAGGGTTGCTGTTAATTTTATAAAGGTCTTAGAACATTCAAATCTTGATAAGTTATGATTTGGTGTTAATAGATCTAAGACCTCAAAGAAATTAAATATATTTGTTTCATATGGCAACCGACCATAGTAAAGGTGGCAAGTCTATTATTTTATTTTATTTTTAAAGGTGTTCGACCTCACCATGGGCATTTTGAAATACTAAACAAATGTTATTGGGGTCATTGAAAACCATGTGAGTAAGGAATAAGTATGAGTTTCGATACAAATTTGGATAAATTTATACTATTATTAAGTTTATAAACATGCCTTTGACCACTCTTTGAAAATGGCCATGCAAAAATTGGAGGGAAAATAATATTGGGGAATTGATCAAATCCACAACATGGCATTACGATAATTAATGGTAATTAATGTCTTGAAAGGTGGTGGAGGTTGTTGGGAACTGAGAGATTCATTTCAAATCCAATGCATCTTAATTTATGATCTTGTTTATTGTTAATCTATCATTTTTAGATCTCTTTCTCTTTCGAGCTGTGCATGGAAAAATGGAAGATTAAGGGTTTATCTAGGATTTTATTAGAACTACAGTAAAAATATCAATGTTTTATTCTAACATCAATGGAATTTAAAAGGAGATTCAAAGGGGAAACTATGTCTAGTTTTCATTGGATTGTTTTGGTTTTTGAAGCAAAAGAAAGAAAGGAAATATTTGATAAATGTCAACACGGTTTTAGGCATTAATTTTTCTAACTCAATCTGTTGTTTTATTATAAGATGTAGAATATTAATTGGTTTATTTCTCATGATTGTAATCTGGAAGAAAAAAAGAGTTAAAACATTAAGTTTTAAAAAAAAAACTAAAATGGAAAAACAATTGCCAAGTGGGTATTTCATAATATGAATTCTTCTCGTTGTATTCATACTGGGTATGAAGATTTTGATAACTAATTATACTATTCATTGTTTAATATATAGGCGGGCAATGTTGACATATTTGGTCACAAGTTCGTTAAATATATTATGTGCTTGATATATTGATATAAAACCTAGATCAATAAATGGGTATGATGAATATACATTACTCTTGTTTTTTTTCATACTAGGGTTTAATGATCCTAGATACTTGACCCTTTATATGTTTTCTTTTCCTATGAAAAGAAATAAAATCGACCCTTTGGTCTCGAAGTATGTTGGGTTAATAATGGTTGTGGTTTCATTGTAATTCACCTATTAGGTTTGCTATGATGATTTATTTCTCAGTGCTTAAACTGGATGTTGGGTTGTGTCTGCCTAAGACACGACTGTTGATTCTATGTGATCATCCTTTTGATATTATATGTCTATATAAGTATGGAACATTTTTATGGTGTGGGTCTTCTCTCTCCCACTTTTGAAACATAGTTTCTATCCAGTTTGGTTATAATATTCATTATAGAACTGGTCGTACATGGAGTCCTATCTATTATCTGTGTCTGGTTATCTTATGCGAACATGAAATACTGCATTTCACTCTTGATGATTGTTATATTAAATTTTAAATTCCTGTATGGAATTCGCAGTGTTAGATTAAGATTATTTGACCTTATTTAAGGAACCCTTTAGGATTACTATCTATAAGTTAAACGGTATAGTTGATATTTAATAGGAATACACTTTGTATACTAAATGCAGAGGTTGATTTCTATATATGGATATTAATTTGGAAAACGTATACTTCCAGGCCCCATTCTCAAGTAAAAATATTGAGTGTTCTTGGGCGTATGATTGAAGTATCGGTTGTGAGATTAAATGGTTGCTTCTTATAGGAATATCTATCAGATCTTATGATTGTTTATATCCTTACGATAAAGAGTTTGACCTATTGAAAGAGATAGATTAAAATCCTTGTTGAAAAATAAATGATTAGGGAAAATGAATCTAGAGCATTATTATTTTTTAGTATGTATTGGTATCAAACTGTTTGAAAAGGATATATGGTGATTGTTTAGAAATAAATGAAACCAATTTGCTTAGATTGACCATGTGTGTGGAATAAACTCCAATGAAAAATTTGAATAAAATTTAACTTGGATATTGTTTCTATATCTTAATTGCAATCATGGTGTCTATAAATTAATTAAATTGATTTGTTTAGTTGTTTCTATGTCATGATTATAATCATGGTTTCAATCTGAGGTAAGGTCTAGATAAATAATAACTGTTATAGAATTTTTCCTTACTATATGCATGTTTTTTAAGTCTATATGATCATGAATATAGTATATTTTATGACTGTTGGTAAATGAGGATATTCATAATGATATTATTTTATCATTGATACATGTATTGATTAAATGTAATATGAAGGAAAATAATAGATAGCTATTTTCTATTATTTATTTCATAATGATACAACATGATTTGAAGTTGATAATTCATACCAGTTCGATAGTCTGACCATGCAAAGTATTTTCTCTAACATAAAACATGTAGGACAAGATATTCATTATGAAGTGATTGATTTGATTATTGTGTGTGAATTTGTCATGTAATAATTATTCCTCATCCATGGTAAAATTATTGTAATTATTTTAAGTACAAAAATATTGCTTACCATATTGTATAAAAAGTCACTTTTCCTTATGTAATATTCTTGATTAAGTTGATCATTATTTTAAAGGACATGAAAGTGTTTGATATGATTATTAAATATAAATCATGTTGTTGTTAATATCTTATCGTACGATATGAAAGTGTATAAGATCTATTTTATAACATTGTATAGTTATCATTGATTAATTTTTATTTATGATATTTAATATGTTATCATAACATCATTATTAGTGAAAAATATGTATTAATTATTCATTATATGACGATTAAATCAACAATAAAAGACAATGTATTATATTATTGTACTTGTAGAAATATATACACTACCATGATATTGTAGTCACAAAATCATGCACATTAGACATTATTTAGCCCGGTTTTCATACTACTATTTAGAAGGTTATGTTAGAGTAGGTATTTACCTTAGCTCATGTTCACCTAGGTACTGTATTTACCTTTATTATACTTATCCTCACCCACTTATGTGTGTGGATATTTCTTTTATCTTATTTAGATATTAGAAGACATTATCTAGTTGTTAGGTATAGTTATTTCCTTGATCTATGGTATTGACTAGATCCTTGATGTCTAGTTCTCTCCTAGATCTATGGTCTTGACTAGTTCTTTGATGACTAGTTATTACCTTGATTTATGGCTTGATCTACGACCTTGAATGGTTCTTAGATGGTTATTCCTTGCCTATTTAAACAAGGCCCATTCTCATTGTATTGCATTGAGTTCCATAATAATATATGATATTGCTACTCATTTGTTTGCAAAGGTTTTATGTAAAGTTATTTTGGTGAATTGCTTTCATCTTATAGATTATGGTGTTTGATTAGCATCTGTGTTCTTGGCTTGGTACAATCTGGTTATCATTCCTTTCATGGTATCAGAGTGAGAGATTTCTGTTGACATCCATTTGTAAGTTTTATTTTGCAAATAAATTCATTTTGGGATTTGGTCATTCAGCCCTTGGTCATATGGTATGGTCATATGAGGGCTTAAAGCTTGTGATTACTACTAGTAGGTGCTTAACTTCAAACCGCTTTAATTTTATTTGTGTTGTGAAGGCAACAACAATTTATTTTGTTTTAGTGGCAACTAAAATAAATAATAGAGAAAAATATTTAAAAACTTGTAAGTTTTGATCGGTAACTCGGTTTTGAGTGGCGTTTTTTGCAAAAGTGATTATTTTTTCATGCTCTTTCCATTGGAGTTATTTATTTTGAGACTTTCACTATAATTATAAAGTGCCAAATATGGAGGATTGTTGTAATCAATTGTGGATGCAATTTTGGCTGAGCCCGACATCCTAAACTTTTGGGAGTCGCAGTTTGTACCTATCATGGATTCTGAGAATGATATGCTTTTCTTTGAAGTATGTGGACTTCATGAGGATATTGTAAAATTTGTGGAAGAAAATAGATTGCTTAAGAAGTGAAATTCTCTTCTACAATCACTCATTCATGATAAGGATATAATAATACACTTCTTACAGAACAAACTTGCTAGCCTACAACATCACCATCATATTGTGGATAGCCACATCCATGCTCCTAGTACACTTGAAGCTATTGCTCCTGAACCCACTGATATTGATATGTCAGTCTTTGAGTCTGTTCCTGCTTTTGATGTTCATACACCTATGAAGCTTGTTACTATATGCTCTTCCACATCTATGCCTATTAAAGTACCACATGTTGTGTATCCTAGTTCTGCTCAACTGCATGGATTTTTTGAGAAACATACCACTGATTTTAGTTATTGTATGCTCTGTTCTATGGGTCTCACTAGCAGAGTCATTGACAGCCATTCACAGGGTATTGTTTTCTCTATTCTACATGTTTAGTGGAATTCTCATCATGACATTAGTTTTTGTGTAGATACTTCATTGGGATCACACTTTGGCAGTGCTCCTTTTTTTGTTTGCTCAACTCTTTTTTAGGATCATGAGAAATACATGAGTTCTGCACCTTCACTTAGGCTTGAGAAACCTGAGATTTCAACTGCCAGACATGATCAACCTGACACACATTCTGATGCTCTTTTGCATGCACCCATTGTGCATTTTACACCAAGTCATATGCAGGCATCTTCTTCATCCATCCGTATTGATTTGGGGTGAATCACTGATCACTCATGGTAGTGACATAGGCATTCATTGAGAGGACTCTACAGGCATGGCTCCTCCACCATTCAGCCTCTTGCTCCACTTTCTATACCTTATGCATTGTGATGCTTCTTGTTTTGAGTATTTTTCTTTAGTAGGTGTAGTGTATCTCTCTTTTTTGTTGAGAGATTTTGTATCTGTATTTTCGACACTTTTGGCATGTTGACAATATCTCTTATGGGGGATCTATTCTGGTGCATTCCAGTGTTAGTTTGTCAGTGTTCAAGTAGTTATTTTGACAAATCATATAGATTTGTAGCACCACTCCACCATTCAACAGTATGGGAGGGTATGGTGCTGATCCTCCTTCTTTAGGTTTTGTGTCCTTTCCTTGTTACCTTGGCTTTTCTTAGATTGTGACACTCTATATTTTGTGTCCTTTCCTTGTTGCTTTGGTTTTTGTTATTGGATCGTGGCACACCTATTTGCAGTAGTTGATTGAATTATGTTTGGTGTTTTTTTTGCACTTTCGACATCACTCCGTTGACAGTCTCCTTGTATGGAGTTATTCTGGTGAAACCCATTGTCAATTTTTTTGAGTTTTGTGATTGAGCAGTGGATTCAGACCACAGTGCACACCAAAATTCTTCAACATTCTACAAGTTTTTTGATATGAGCTTCTTGGGATGCCTTGGAGCGGGTCTTTACTCTCTTTACTTTGTTGTTACTGGTTTTAGGTACCTTGTAGTGTCTTTTTTTCCCAGTTATTGTACATGAATACCTCATTAGGCCTAGTTACCAGGACTCATACTGTGGACATGCCAGTTCTATTTTGTCCCCTAGCTTCACTTGAGGGGGGCTGAACATAGAGTAGGTATTTACCTTATCTCATGTTCACCTAGGTACTTTATTTACCTTTATTGTATTTATCCTCACCCACTTATGTTTGTGGATATTTATTTTATCTTATTTAGATATTAGGAGTTATTATCTAGTTGTTAGGTATAGTTCTTTCCTTGATCTATGGTATTGACTAGATCCTTGATGTGTAGTTCTCTCCTAAATCTATGGTCTTGACTAGTTCTTTGATGACTAGTTATTTCCTTGATTTATGGCTTGATCTACGACCTTGACTAGTTCTTAGATTTTTATTCATTTCCTATTTAAGTAAGGCCTATTCTCATTGTATTCCATAATAATATATGATATTGTTACTCATTTGTTTGCAAAGGTTTTATGTAAAGTTATTCTGGTGAATTACTTTCATCTTATAGATCGTGGTGTTTGATTAACATTTGTTTTCTTGGCTTGGTACGATCTGGTTATTGTTCCTTTCAGGTTATTGAGTGAAGAATGTAGTAAATAATCTCATATTTTGGCCATCTTATTTTTCTTTTATATCGTCATTTCTACACATTTATAGATACATGCCTAGTCTGTTTCAGGAATTTCCCATCATTTTATCGTAAACTGGGGTGCTCAAGCCTGTACTTGGGTGCCCTAGTCCCACATGGGGTGCCCTGATCCTTGTTTTATTTTCCCACCTATTTTGGGGATCTTTCTATCCATTTTTCATTCTTAACTTTTTCCTAGTCGGCCATGTCAGGGCTAATTAGGAAATTAGAGTAAGAGAACCCTATAAATATAAAGCTATGAGACCATAATGAGGGTCCTAGCATCACATACTACTATCACTCCATCTAGGGTTGCATCCATTGCATCACTTGCATCCACATAGTGTCATGAATCAAGGCGAGGAGATCTATATCAACACACACAACATAAGGGGATGGATTCTATTCTATTCCATGCACACATGCCATTACATTTTCTATAGTTATTATTGTTCTCTACTTCACAAAGTGTGACTTGTATAAGAGCACCTAGGGCACGAAATGCACAGACACACACCCAAACTACATTTGGGTCTAAAATATAGTGAAAAACTCAATTTAGTAAGCCCACTGTTGTGGCAGCTGAGGTCAGTTCGACCCATTCATTCTGCATCTTTCTTTTGTTTAGGATTTTGACGTTTGGCTTTTTGTTTTCTTCATTGTAGGGTTTATAGTGAATCCATTGATTTTGGTGTGACCTCAAAGAAAAAAAGGGGAATATTTATGACACTCTTCTAACCCAGAAAATTTTATATCCTGTACACCTGCGAGGACTACAGAGCCCGGATCAGGACTGGAGAGGTTGTGGGCACTCTAGTCCCTTTCTTAGGCACTCTAGTCCAAGTTGATCCGATGATCACAAAATTTTATGAGAAAGGTTACAAAAATATGTAATTTAATTTTAATAGGTTTCCATCTTGACATACCTTCGACAATATTACAAACCAACTAAGTGTTTTATTTATTTTATATTGCAATTATGGTTTTATACTTTTGTGCTTATTTTTATTGGATCAACATTATACATAATTTTTCATTTACCTACTACAACAAAAACATCAAATTAGGCTCTAATATTTATATTTTAGTTAATAATTTTAGTGAACCAGACTCTCTTCACAATTAGGATCCTCGGTTTCCTCTATCATGGGTCATCATGTCTCCTTATCTGATTTACTTAAGAAACATCCCACTTGCTAGGTTGTTTTCCAAAGCACCTTAGACACCAAGTATTATGATGAAAATATTCCTCCACATGAATTAAGTATTTTTCTTCATTATTTCTTTGTCGACCCTCCATCTAACCAACCCATCTTAGACTCGATTCAGACCTTACATGTAAAATTTTCTATCATGGAATCCATAATCACATTTCTTAGATATAAAGGTCAACCGTATAAGGATGGTTCTCAATCACATACATCCTCTATGCAATCTATGGAATCAAAGATCACATATCTTAGATCTAAAATCCAACATCTTAAATATGCTTTTCAATTTCACACAAACTCTATGCAATATATGGAATCCACAATCACATCTCTTAGATATGAAATCCAAAAGGTTAAGGATGATTCTCAATCACATGATTTTTCTCCTTCTCCATATTATATACAATCTATTTCTAATACATATAATATGATTGAACCTCAAGATATGCCATTTTCTAAGCCTCTTATGTTTGAGGAAAACATTATGCCATATGACATTCTTACTCAGCTCCTTAGTCATTAGTTGATCACTTTTCCACCTACTCATTAATATCCTCCTTATCAGCTAACAAAGTCTCAAGGTCATCCATATTTCAATTACCATCGAATCAATGGATATACTTGAAATGTTTGTTATGATTTAGAACGTAGAGTCAAACATGTTGAGTGTTAAGGACTTATATTAAATTTACTACCCAGCGTCATGTTACATCATCCTCTCTAAAGGTTATATTCACATGGGCTCCTAAGGATACTTCTTTAGTTGGTCACGATCCACCTAAGAAATCACCTACTGTATCCCCAAGTCAAAAAGTAAACTACCTATAAAAATTAATTCACCCCCTACTCAGTTATGCTATGCGACTACTAGTGAGCCTCCTAATATTTCTATAGAAGTTCTAGATAATTATCTTATTCATTACATTCTTGATATTGACAGTCACTCATATGTGCATAATGATTCTCCTCATAGTTAGTTAGATAATATAGTTCCATCACATGATGTTGCTCTTCTCCACTTAATGAGCATCCCACCACCATTTCTCATGCACCTTCTTCAACAAGATTAGTACCGCAAAATATGCCACCACTCAATATTTCTATCCATCCTACTCCACTTCCATTTTCTAATTATTTTATCAAAGTAAATACCCCTCCACTCAAGTTATCTGTGACATTACCACCTCATCGTCCCATCACGTTTGTTAAGGAAACTACTCCTTACGTATATCCACTAGAATTCCATCACTTACATACTTAGCGGGGCATGGAATCTAACACAATATCCCCCCTCCTCATATTAACATAGCTACATATCTTTCATATTTCCATTATCATTCATAGGCATGCTCATTACATATTTTAGCACCTTTGTTACCCAATGACACACTCTTGTGCTTCGGTTCACACTTGACTGTTCAGGGATTACTACTACACTGAACCCCACACACTACACCTTATGCATTACACACTGATTTATGCATCATAAAATATTCACTATACACTTATTATACATTATACTAGTACTCATTTACAAATTACATCCATTATGGTATCTACACATGTAGTCACATCATACATTGCACATTTCTACACATATTCCAAATCTTAGGATAGGTTACATTACATATGTGTCTATCTTTACATGTTATCATTACATATTCCATTTCTATCTACACCTACTATTACACTTTACAAATTATATAATATACATCCTATTCACCCTATACATCCTACATTACATTGCCCATACTACGTATTTACAAAGCCTACTCATCACATGGTCATACATGATACATTTTCATCTACGCAATGTACTCACTACCCTAGATGCACTTTAGTTCCTTGGTCCATACTTGAATTCTAATGGTTTACCAATAAAATGGACCAGCCAATCACCATGTGACATTTCCAACTTAATGACATACACTTTAGGCTAAATTGTCACCTATTATATCATTTTGTAGTGGTCTACACATTAGGTTACATCACCATTCCCTCCTTTCATCTTGTAGTGACATACACTTTATGCTAAATAGTCACCTATTATTATCATCATGTATTGATATACACTTAGTGCTAACTCACCACTCATTCATTCCTCTCTAGTACTAAATCATCACTCATCCTTTCATCTTATAGTGATATATGATTAGGTATAAATCATCGCTCATCCATTAAAGAAGTTGTGATATATACTTCAGATATAGGGTTCATGTACATATCTCCATAGGTTGCATCTCATAACCACTACACATACACATTCAACGCAGTGCGCTAGATGCAACGAACACTACACGACCATTTCCCAATGATGCACTCTTGTTTATGGTTTATTCTTGACTGCTAAGGGGGAAAAAAAAATGAACCTCATTGCATAAAATTCCATTCACTTGGGGGGACTGTTGCTCCTATCATTCCATCTTAAATTCCATTCCATTCACCCACAACATACTGCATTATCTTGGGGGCATGTATTTTTTCTTCCTAGTGTTTTGCATGATCATTTTACTACACATGTTAGATTGATTTCTTATTTGTCATTTTATCTATCACACACACATGCATGTTCACAAATTTATTTAGTGTGATCAAAAATACAAAAATCTACACGTGGCATGGATGCTTACCTTCTACCCTTTCTATATTGGTCACTGGGGGCATCCACAATCATCTCATCCACGTGCTATTGTTTCATTTTTTACTTAACATCTTATATTACTTGCTCATACACAATTTTAAATATTGGTTATTTCTCTAACATGATAGCGAGTGTTCCATGTGCATCACTTGTTTTTCTAGATTATATGTCTCCATGAATCCTTGTTTGTTTGTTTCTACTTGTCTGCCATTGTTTACCATTATATGCGAGATTTTACCTTTTCTTGTGTACCCTCTTATTTTTTGTTTGCAACCATGATGGCCTTGTGTGTCTTGCAACATTGTGAGTGATGTCCCATGTTTGTAACCCTCTTTGTGTAGTCTAGTTATTTTCTTGTGTGTTTACACTACTTTGTTTGGTAGTTACTACATTGTCTACGTATTTTACACTTCTCTTATTACATGCATGTATTTTCTGACTACCACTTGTTTTGGATAGCCATCCCCTTTAATGCGTGCCTTGTTTTCTACCAAGTGATATCCCTTTCCCTCTGTGGGGAAAAGTTACATAGGATAGAGTGTGGTAGGTCCTCTTTTGGGGCTGCATTCTCATTTTAGTGACGTCACATGCTTCCCCAAAGAGGGGGCCATCATTTTAGGTTTTCTACATAATAACACAACGTATTTGACACTGGTTCAGTACAATGAACTTTTTTATCCTTGGCATTATGGGTTTACATATAGTGATTGAATTCAAACCAGCCTACAAACACCATAAACAATAAAACTTATAAGACATGGTGTCCTTTAACATTTCTGGGAAGTAGTTACAAACTTGGGGGTTATAGTGGGTGTGCCTCTCTACACTACTTTGACTAGTTTGTGTCAAATCACCCAAAAAACTAGGACACTACAAATATCTCTTCATAGATTTGAATAGAATTGGTTAGAGTTGGAGGGTATAAAGAAAATCATCCCTACACTTCTTCAACTAGGGTGGCATGAGATCGCAAAAAAAACTCACGATAGTACAAGATATTATTCTACACCCTTTTCTCTCGACATGGATCATGTGCACATGTTCCATTTAATTTTTCATGTAGTGTATGTTACACACGTATTTAACATTTACATACATACATATTTGACTACTTGATCTTTTTATCCTTTTAGGTTCGGTTGAATGAGAAACAAGAAGTCAAATTGGGGTCAACAAAAATAACAATGATGACGACGAAAGTGCAATGACAACACATCGAGACAGAATTTTCCTTTACTAACCATGCAAGTACACTACACACTGTAGTATCTACACACGCATTTTACCCTACATTCACTCTCATCACTTTTTCTGTGCATTTTTCATCTTTAGAATCCACACTGGTCCACTTTTTATTTTTACAATTTCATTCTTAAGTCTAGTCTATCGACACATATCTACTACACTCTACATAGATATCAGGCACACACTTCTATCTACTTTATGTTACCGAGCTTTCCACTTACCAAAATAAAGTGGGGGAAACATGTAGTCATAAAATCATACACATTAGACATTATTTAGTCCCAGTTTTCATACTACTATTTCGAAGGTTCTTGAGTGAAGAAAGTAGTCATTAATCCCATATTTTGGCCATTTTATTTTACTTTTATTTCATCATTTCTGCACATTTCCAAATGCATGCGTAGTCTGTTTTGGGATTTTCCCATCATTTTAGCCTAAATTGGGGTGCCTTGGTCCCACCTGGGGTGCCCCGATCCTTGTTTTACTTTCCCGCCTCTGTTTGGGATCTTTCTAGCCAATTTTCATTCTTATCTTTTTTCTAGTCGGCCATGTCGGGGTTAATTACAAAATTAGAGCAAGAGAACCCTATAAATATCAAGTTATGAGACCATAATGAGGGTCCTAGCGCCACATACTACTATCACTCCATCTAGGGTTACATCTATTGCATCAGTTGCATCCACATAGTTCCATACATCAAGGACAGGAGATCTGTATCAACACACACAACTTAAGGGTTGGGATTCTTTTCTATTCCATGCACACATGTTATTACATTTTCTATAGTTATTATTGCTCACTACTTCACAAAGTGTGACTCACATAAGAGTACCTAGGGAATGACATGAACACACACACCAAAAATACATTTGGGTCTAAAATGTAGTGTGATGCTCAGTTTAGTAAGCCCACTATTATAGCAAATGAGGTCAGTCTGATCCATTCATTCTACATCTTTCTTTTTTTAGAACTTTTATGCTTGGCTTTGTGTTTTCTTCATTGTAGGATTTCTGGAAAATCCATTGATCTTGGTGTGACCTTGGAGTGACAAAAGGGGAATATTTGTGACACTCTTCTGACCCAGAAAAAGTTTAGATCCTGAAAAATTGTGAGAACTATAGAGCGTAGATCAAGACTGGAGCGGTCGTGGGAACCTTAGTCCCCTTTATGAGTGCTCCAGTCTAGGATTGTTTGATGATCACACAATTTTCTGAGCATGGCTGCGATAGTTTGTACTTTTATTTTACCAAGTTTCCAGTTCAACATACCTTTGACAATATTGCGAACAAACTAAATATTTTATTTTATTTAGATTGTAATTAGGGTTTTATACTTTTTTTCTTAGTTTTCTTGGATACACATTTTACTTAATTTTTCATCTACCTACTGGAACAATAACATCATATTAGGATAGAATATTCATATTTTAGTTAATCATATATCATGTTATACCTGTTTTGAAGATTATCATGTATGACCATTATTATATGCATTTGTTATAAGTTATAAATCGAAAGGAACATATTTCTATATTTTAACATAAGCATCATACATGTACATGATAATTATTATTCGTTATGACAAAATATAATTGTTTCTAAAGAACCTTAGTGGATAACAATTAAATTTTTAGTATATCAAGTATGAATGGAACATAGTAACAATTCTAGTACATAGTAGATATGTACACAATTAACTTAAGTGTACTGATTTGATTAAGAGACTATTAATGGTCATAAGTACTATTTATCTTATTCTTATGAATTGGTTTATCTTTATTCTTAACTAGGTTAATCCAATCATCATAGGTTAATATATTTTACCTTACGATAGTGAAATATGAGGTGTTTATAATAGACACTGATTCAATGAGTTTTTGTACCCCTATATCGTGAAACAAATAACATAATAAAATTTATAGTAATTTATCCCTAGGATGAAAGCATAAAGAAATTGAAATGAAGTGTAGGCATTAAGAAATGACATTCAAGTCGTTTGAATACTTTCCATGCCAACTTGATATGGCTACATGGAGGATAATGATCACATAATGATCCAAGTCATTATGTGAGCGTTGTCTTTCACATAAGGATCCTAAGATAGGACTGACATGATCCATTCGATTTGAATATCAAGTCATGATCCCTGTAGCATCAAAAATGAAACTTAAATACTTAATCCATCAAAAAAAATCTTTACAAATATATTGAGACAATTGTGCATTTAATGGAAGAGAGGTTTCGTAGGCTAGTGTGTAGTCTGGAATCTTGCTTGCTAATGTAATTCCAAAAAACTATGGCCATAGTAGTGTAAATGAATGATTTCATTGTATGTTCACCATTTTTTCTTTTAGTAGTGTCTTAATTTGGAAGTAAGTACTTGAATACTTTACTGGCTAGCACTAAGAAGATGTGCAGGTTTTATTATCCTATAAAAGGGTGTAAGAAAACCTATACAATGTATACATGCTCGTGTAGAGTGATTAAGGTACATTCTGAATTATCTAAGACCCTTACAATTGCTAATGGTTATTGTATGTTGTCAAGATGGATTCTATAAATAAATGTTGGATTATTTAGAAGTGAGCTAAGTAATAATGATATTCATTACAACATAAAAGAAAATTATGAGATTTATAATAAATAAATATAAAAATTTCCCTTATATTGCATTAATTATAACATGGGTGTTACATAAAATGCATATTATAGGGAACCTCCTTGAGTCTGGTAATGTGATGCAACCCGAAATGGTCTAATATGTCCCACTCATCTTTCTCTAAACCTAATGCTAACAAATCAGTCAAATGTATTCTTACACAAAGCTTATATGAATGTACATATCTCTTATGTGGAACCTCCCCTTATCTAGTAATGATGCACAACTTGACACGGTCTAATATGTCCCATTTATCCTCCTATAAACCCAATGCCGAAAAATTAATCAAATTTATGCCTACACAAAACCCACATGAATGAACATCTCTATGCACAACACAAACAAGTAGAAAAAATCCAAGTTAATGTCTCAGTCACGCAAAAACATGATCAAAATCTCATACAAGACCTTAGGGAAGAAACATCCAAAAGCCTAAACACTACCAAAATTATTTGGATAATAGCACCAAGAAATGATCGGTACTGTCCAAAGGAAAAAACCAGCCCCACTGGCTCCATCTTGGATAGAAATGGATAATTTTTTTTAATGTCTAAAAACTCAAAAAAGGATAAAAATAACTATAATCCTACCTGGTCTACTTGAAAAACACAATACTTACTAGTTGATCTTCCGTCTGGGTAGATATCACCTCTAAGAACCTCTTAAACCTAGTTGGTATGAATCATCACACACATGGCATTGTCGCAATCCAGAGCTATAATCAAATTAACCCAATTGATAAATGAGACTCCTATTGAATTTTACAAAATTAATATTTATAGTCATTCTTATTGCCACTATAATTCCTAAATTTATTATCTTCCCTCTTATGAAAACTACTTCACTGACACTGTTTCCTCCATATCTCAATATTTGTTTTTCCATTTTTAGTTCCATCAAAAGACCTAGAATTGTATCTTCGACGTACAATGCATTGAACATTAAATACCTCACTTCCTAAAATTTATTGCATACTATGATTGTAATGACCCAAAAATATTCACACACGCTAACAACACAGTAAAACACAAGATAACTTTTTTTTTTGACTTGATTGACACAAAACAAGACACAACATGTCGCCACCAAGGTTACAACTAACTCTGTGAACAACTCAATATAAGGATGACCACAAAGGTAGCACAGAAATGTTCACACCCATCAAGGATAATTCACTTTTCTTTTTGATAAGACAACATAGGAAACCACCACCTAACACACTTACAGATAGGGCAAGCCACAATGAGAAATTATTGAAGGTTATTTATTTTGATAAAACATCTTTCGATCTTTAACTTAAGTTTTCTAGGACTCTAGATTTGATTTGTACAATTCCTCTTACCACGCTAAGTTTCTTACTTTTACTCTTAAGAGAATTTTTGTTTTAGTCTTCTCTATTATGACATTTATTTTCTTAATTCGTTTATTTAGAAAAAGGGGTAATTTAATTCCACATGGCCATCTATTCACACTTATGCTTCTAGAACTCATTCCTGCCCATATGACAACATGGGTTTGCGTTCAACACACTTAAGAGAAGAAATACAAAGTGCCTTGGAAAAATGTTAGAGGGAGAAGGTCGAGTTGAAATCATCTTTAAGACCTCATTAGTTATTGCCCATATTTAATTGAAGCTAGAGATCTTAACCATAATTACTAAATATTTTACTTAGGCTTTACTGAATGAGTTTTATAAAATAAAAATTTTTACCTTCCAATGGCTGAGAGATAGATTGTGTGGTTTCTAAATTGTTTTCTCCAGATTATTAAATCTTATTATCTTCCAAAACTAACCTTAGATTTCCCTTAAGTTCATTTAAGAATTTCACCATAAAAGGGATAGTGTTCACTAGTGTAGCTAGGGATATCAAGTTATATAATATTACTTAACAAATGATAGTTTCATCTCTGATCACTTATGGAATTACATGCTCTCAAGTTGGTCACATCTAAATTAATTTATTTGCAATATAAATTTTAGTTTAACTTCTATAAGTATTAAACAACCCATTTTATTTTACTTATGAAACATTATTACTAAGTCTTAGAAAAATTTAACTCAACATTTATCCACAAGGGTAAAGTTTAACAATACTCATTTACGAAAACAAAACAAGGTTACCTCAACTCTTAGAATACCGATAATCCATTAAGGCCACTCAACAAAGAGGTAAACCAATTTTCTTATATTTTCCAAGATAGAAAGACAATCCAAGGTTTCCAAAGTTAAGATGACATAATCCACAATACAATATACTAAGACATTGATCCTCTTCTACATTTTCCACTGGACGTTATCAATAGTTAAACAATATAGAAATGATTCATGCAAAAGAACGTCTCAACTGAGGTTGATGCAAAAGTCTACAAGTCTATCCTTCATCTACCCACATAAGCCATCTGTAACAATTTTATTTTCACAAGAGTCAGTTCGCGAGAACTGAGCAAGATAAGGCTACACAAAGCCACCATAAATAAAGTCTAACAATACCATGAAAGAAACACTCTATTACGAAAATTTTGTCAATGCCCTAAACACAATAACACCCTAAAATTATCATAAATCTCTACCATGCCAATCAAAGAAGAAAAGGCCTTGTACTTCAATTATGAACAAAAGCAAAAAAAGTATAACAATTGTATGAGAATGGCTCTTGGTTTTATAAGAAGAAATAAACAATCTATAAGAACAAGATTCCCATAAACAATTAAATATTTACAAGATTGAAGTTTGTCACACATGCCATCCATCTAAAATTACCAAAAGAAACCAAAAGCATAGGCTTTAATATAAGATTTCTAAAAGACAAGAGCTGATCAGCCTAACCAAGAGGAACCACAATGTTCACAGATTAACATTAAAGGCCAATCATATTAGAATTTGATTCTTGTAATCACATAGAGCATATCACTGAAATTAGATACACGGACACAACATGACATAAGTTTCGAAGCGAAGGCAAAGTATACTAGTCTTGACCATTAACTCCAAGTGATTCCCATATCATTCAAGAAGGGCCAATGCCTTAAAGGCTAGTAATAACACGCAAGAGAAGAAGGGAACTCCATCAAACAAGAGTATACAAAACATCATCTGAATTTTTATATCACTAAGGATTTACAAACCTCCACAGTAATTCTAAAGTTCGGTTAATTTAAAATAAATTACTTTTTTTTTAAACAACAATATTTTAAGTCAACCCTTCATAACACAATCAATCGTCACACATAGATACAAACATAAATTTCTAAGTGACATTAAGAAAAAAAAACCTTCCACTATGAATCCATAAGACTATCAACTGCAAGATGAGTTTTTTTTTTCGAATATTAATCACGTTGAAGGCAATTTCATTCACAAAATATTAAGGTAAGTACGTGCATAGAAACTGACCAATATTAATTAATAGCGTTAAAATTATAAAGGAGAAAGAATGCAAGATAGGAAAATAGAAATAATGCCATCAAAAATAATTCTGAGAGGGGAATTAGACAAAAACTATTCTAATGTCAACGAGGTACTGGATTCACACAATGAAACCTCGAGCATAGTTGATCCGAAAAGCTAGTTATGGTTCAAGTTGATAGGGATGGTCAAGGTACTTCCTGACGATGGAATTAAAAGCCTAGAAACAAGACGAAAGATAATATAGGAGTTTGAACATGTGATACATAAACAAACAGATGAAGGTCTATCAGGCGAGAAAGAGAAACATAACACCCAGAGGAGAGGGCACACGCATGCTTTCCACCAACATACTGACAACGATAAAAGATAAAACAAGATAAAACAAGCAGAAAGGGGAGATCTCCCATCATGGTGTCCACTGACAAATCAATGCAAGGAAAAAGGTGGTTCAATTTCACAATAATTTATAAATAGTAATAATAGCAAAGAGTAGAAATATCTTCCCTGCTCCTCTAGCTTCAACGAGGCATCCAATAACTCAAAGCAAGCAGCATCAAACTTCTAGAAGAATCCTCATCCTTAGCAAGGAAGGTGCCAACACTCCACTCAACCCGCGTTCACCCAGGTAGGGAGTTGCGTCAGAATGGAATAGAAGAAAAGGGAAGGAGCATCCATTAGAGCACAAAAGAAAATGTTTTCAAATAGATGTAGGTGCAAGATCCTAAGAGGCCATGCCTAAAAAAGTGCAAGAAAACACAAGGCAGGTAAACTACTTGTCAAAATACCTCAAGGAGACGGGGTATCAGGAAATGCCCTGTTTGCAAGAGGAGCACGCATGGGGATCTGCTACAGCCATTCTTGCTTCACATCAGCATCTAACAGGTGACAAACCTTTCCATCTGCCCATCCTTTTCAAAAATGTAGCCAGAGACAAAGGCACCATGGGACAGGAAAGGACATCCAACGAGCAACAGAGAGGCAGGTTTGAACGATGAAGTTGCAGGAGTCAAAGGGGCTGTGAGTGCAAACATGGAGGTATGCACAATGCATGGAAGCTGCAAACAAAATCCCATGTAATTTATCCTTACTTCACCACCCCATGCCATTACTAGGTGTCTAATCTGGACAGATCACATTTTCCAAGCACACCCACGCAGCCAGGGTAGAAAGGAGTTTAGAAAAATGTATGGACATCCTCCAGCAATAAGGTGACAAAAAAAATAGTAAAAAAGGAAAATGTCCCAGCCAAACAAAGGACTACGCCCAAGAAGGAACTATTATGCAAATGCATTTATAGGAAAGTTTCCAAGCTTGTCTCCACATTTTTAAAACTCTCTCTCTACTCAAGTGGCCAGGAGAAAACAAAATACTCATGCACCAAGGGAAAAAAAAATCTGAGTAGAAAGATAAACACAACCCAACAAATGTGCGGCCAGGAGGAAAAAGGCGTTTCATTGGCGCAAAAAGTCAAATCATGATTTAATTAAAGCCTACAAGGAAACAAATAGGTGGCCCAATAATAAATTTACACTTTCTCCACCAAACAAGTCAGGCATTAACAACAAAGAAAGAAACAATAAGGAAGGACAAGGGCCAAAAATTCCCCCCACGCCAAGCATAGCATAAATAATTAAAAACAAGGAAACAACCAAGTTGCCAGGAAGACGTATATGCAAAGTGTGAAACTATATAAAAAGATAAATTGTTTGACAAAAGAACATGCACTATAGTTTACAACCCCATATGTAATTGCTAACCATAATTACATATCCACAAAATGAAATAAATTTAATTAATCATGTAAATTTATTTTAAAATTCCGTTAGATCGACAAAATTGACGGCAGTATACAGCGGCTAAGTCCAGGGAAATGACAAAAACTCACATATTTTAGTTAATAATAATTTTTAGTAATTGAAAATGTGCAATCCTATTGGTCATCCTATTTATCTGACAATATACATAATACATTTACGTGAAAAAATCATCTTTTATTTATCTCTGCAAAGAAATCCATGTCTCCACGCCAAGTATGAGGATAAATTGATAATAAAAATTTACCAGGTGGTGGATGAGAAACATCAAATAAACAATAACTCACAATAAGGCATGCGTACAACCTGAAAAGGCTTAATTAATTCAAAAATGAAATTTTATTCTCTATATACACATAAGAATATAATTGATACCCATTCCTTTATTATTTATTATTATTATGTTTTAAAATGTCGTGACACCTAAACGGGGTTCAAAAAATCGTTTAACCTAACACGATAGTGACAAAACAAAAAAAATAATTTAATCGAGGGGTCGAGCATGAGAGTGATCAATACTATGGCAAAATATCTTGCAGGCAATTAACAACAATCAACATGAGGTTAGATAAAGCAAGAACAAGGTTTTCCTTTAATAGGATAATCGCGAGGGACGTTGCAGGGCCAAAAACCAAAAACATCGACACCAACATAAGCAGGAAAGCTCAACAAGATGAAGACAACAATGTTTCAATAGAAACGCAACAACGTTCATCCCTTAGAAGCATAGTCGTCGCAGAATAACAGAGTAATGATGAATGGGGCATTACATTCTCCTCCCCTTAAGAAAGCGTCGTCCTCAATGTGACATGACATTAAAGGAAGCAAAGGTGGTAAGCAACAAGGAACAAATAATTGGGGGTGCTTTTGCTGCACTTCTGTGTAATTATTGCTATTTTTTTACTGTCGTTTTGCTACTTTTATGCAGATTTCGCTCTATTTTGATTTTGTAATGGTAGCTTCTCTTTGGCTACTTTGGGCTTCTTTGACCCATCTAGATTTTGATCCTTTTTGTTTTGGTTCTCCTTCCTATTCTGGCTTCTAGGCCCTCTTTTGTTCTCAAGGGTATAGTCCCTTTCAAAACACTATTTGCCAATAATAATAATAAAAAAACAAGGAACAAATAATGGAAAAAGTGCACTCTATGGTTAAAAATTCAGTTGATTAAAACACAGCCACGAGGTGGCCTTAGGAACATTTGGAAGAAATTTTAACTTCCAAGGTTCTGTGAATATTGGTAGTTCCCTCTTATTCATTGTTTCATTAGTCTCTTTCCATTATCATTACTTCTAGTTTCAATTCTTCAAAATTTTATTGTTGTAGAGTTTTAGTTTATTCCTTATTGTAGGTGCCCAACATGAATTGCTAACACAACACCCTACTGGGTTCAGACAAGACACTATAGATTCATAAACACACAAGTATAGACTTCAAGACTATATTACACCACAAAATATTACTCAAATATGGAAGGGAATAGGCACGGTCCACATAACATAGTACTCGTCACACATTTATGACTGACGTACAAAATACTCGAACAAAAGAGTACTACAACCCACCAGACATTTCCTCAATTCCACAGATGAAAAAAAAATTTAACATAACTCCAAACAAAAGCTACAGGTACATAGTGTACACCAGGGAGCCACAACCATAACCAACCCTCATGGGCACACACACATCATAACACTACCCCCCCTAAACACTACCAACAACACCATATACCACTCGAAGCATTATAAAATAACCACCTACTCCCAGGTATTACAAAGCAACTCCATATAACTCCCAAAGAGAAAGAAACATAGTGCCAAAACTAAGTCGGGTCTCTCAACCATAGAGCCCCATCAAGAATATCAAGTCACTCAACCATAGAGTGCCATAAAGAATATCGAGTCACTCAACCATAGAGGCCTATCTCCTTTCTCCTTTTAATGAGGTCGGGTCACCCTATGGCCCTGGGCACATAGAGCCCCATCACCCCCAACCCAAGTGACATAATAACTCATGGTTCAACAACCCACAAGTTATCTGTAACTCCTTGGGACGTACCCCCATACAATGAAGCAGCTCCATTGGTCCAACCATTCCATGGTGCATCCCATGACCCTATTCCACACATCACAACAATAGAACCAACATAACAATCCGATCCAAAATGCCAAGTGGCGAAGTACAAGCCTTGGGAAATGTGGTAAATTCTTAAAATTTAAAAGAAGATTCAAAACCAAGAAAACAACTAAACAAATGGCCATAGTTAGTGTAAAAATCTAAGTGTTAGTACCACAAACCAAGGAAATGCCCAAAATGTAAAGCATGACAATCAAGAAAACTCCTGGTCCTTTATAAATAAAGTAAAAAGATCAATTTACAAATAAAATACACTTATAATAATGTCACATTACAATAACTGTGTGGCCTTATCTGGCCACCAAAAGGGTACTCAACGAGTTGCTAGCACTCGGAACATTGAACCTTATCTCATAACAATACATAGCAATAATACAACTGTCATCATCTCAATCTGAATCATCTCGCCATAACTTCAACAAGGCTCAACATAGTCAAAATAACATAGGTTGAATCCATACGACAACCATATTAGGAGAGAGAAAAGAGTACAAGTCACCATCTACTGAGCCTAAGGTGTCCGTGAAACACAATATGCATGACACCCATTAAGAAAGTGTCACACATACCAAATGAACAAAAGTGGGTTTTCAGCCTATGTAAGGCTCCACTTCCTATCTCATACTCGGCTCAAGTGATTGGCCAACGGTACACATTTTCTCACTCCAAACATACATAGTTTACCGATTTTCCTCAGGGTTAGTTAGCGTAAGGTTCACAACATAACATGTAACTACATCACTAACACAATGATGGTACACACATAGCTACCATAACATCTTGCGTACGGTATGTATACAGGGTAAATCACAATCATACATTCACCAGGCATAATACATCACTTTACCACATTTTGCACCCAAAGTGCAATCACTATACGATAGGGTTCATACACTCACCGTATGACCCTAAATCACAACATGAATCATTACATATCACACAAATCATACATATGATGGACATAGTAACATCACAACATAACATTCATTTGCTACATACAAGGTGATACACACATTTCTTTCAAAACATGGTAAAACATCATGATACATCTCAATTCACTTTACATCAATTCCAATCATAAAACATATCGACACACCCACATATCACAATATGCCACAATGCTCCAACACCCTATCATCCACATTAGAATTCTTTTCACACATCACAAGCAGTAATTCACACGTGAACTCTTCATAGAATCCACAAGAAGGAGAGAGAATACTCCCATCCCCTAGCACATCAACATGATAACAAACACGCACTGAGTGACATACACATCATGTGCATTCACAATATCACAATTACGACATTAATCACATAATGCTTATACCACATTACTCTTCTAATATAAAACACCATCATGCAATACCACCATCTCTATGTAACACTATCATGTAACACCATCATCATCATGTAACACCATCATGCAATACCTCACCATCATGTAATACCATCATAACTCCAATCTGGCCCATAGGTTCGAGAGCATGAACCTACGCTCTGATACCAAGTGTAACAACCCAAAAATATTCACACACGCTAACAACACAGTAAAATACAAGGTAATTTTTTTTTACTTGATTGACACAAAACACGACACAACATGTCGCCACCAAGGTTACAACTAACTCTGTGAACAACTCGATACAAGGATGACCACAAAGGTAGCACAGAAATGTTCACACCCATCAAGGATAATTCACTTTTCTTTTTGACAAGACAACATAGGAAACCACCACATAACACACTTACAGATAGGGCAAGCCACAATGAGAAATTATTGAAGGTTATTTATTTTGATAAAACATCTTTTGATCCTTAACTTAAGCTTTCTAGGACTCTAGATATGATTTGTACAATTCCTCTTACAATGCTAAGTTTCTTACTTTTACTCTGAAGAGAAATTTGCTTTAAGTCTTCTCTATTATGACCTTTATTTGCTTAATTCGTTTATTTAGAAAAAGGGGTAATTTAATTCCACAAGGCCATCTATTCACACTTATGCTACTAGAACTCGTTCATGCCCATATGACAACATGGGTTTGCGTTCAACACACTTAAGAGAAGAAATACAAAGTGCCTTGGAAAAAGGTTAGAGGGAGAAGGTCGAGTTGAAATCATCTTTAAGACCTCATTAGTTATTGCCAATATTTAATTGAAGCTAGAGATCTTAACCAGAATTATTAAAGATTTTACTTAGGCTTTACTGAATGAGTTTTATAAAATAAAACAATTTACCTTCCAATGGCTGAGAGATAGATTGCGTGGTTTCTAAATTTTTTTCTCCTACTTATTAAATCTTATTATCTTCCAAAACTAACCTTAGATTTCCCTTAAGTTCATTTAAGAATTTCACCATAAAAGGGATAGTGTTACTAGTGTAGCTAGGGATATCAAGTTATATAATGTTACTTAACAAATGATAGTTTCATCTTTGATCACTTATGGAATTATATGCTCTCAAGTTGGTCACCTCTACATTAATTTATTTGCAATATAAATTTTAGTTTAACTTCTATAAGTATTAAACAACCCATTTTATTTTACTTATGAAACATTATTACTAAGTCTTAGAAAAATTTAACTCAACATTTATTCACAAGGGTAAAGTTTAACAATACTCATTTACGAAAACAAAACAAGGTCACATCAACTCTTAGAATACCGATAATCCATTAAGGCCACTCAACAAAGAGGTAAACCAATTTTCTTATATTTTCCAAGATAGACAGACAATCCAAGGTTTCCAAAGTTAAGATGACATAATCCACGATACAATAATAAGACATATCCTAAATTTTCCACTGTTATCAATAGTTGAACAATATAAAAAGGATTCATGCAAAAGAACGTCTCAATTGAGGTTGATGCAAAAGTCTACAAGTCTATCCGTTATCTACCCGCATAAGCCATCTGCAACAATTTTATTTTCACAAGAGTCAGTTCACGAGAACTAAGCAAGATAAGGCTACACAAAGCCACCATAACTAAAGTCTAACATTACCATGAAAGAAACACTCTATTATGAAAATTGGGTCAATGCCCTAAACTCAACAACACCCTCAAATTATCATAAGTCTCTACCATGCCAATCAAATAAGAAAGGGCCTTGTACTTCAATTATGAACAAAAGCAACAAAAGTATAACAATTGTACGTGAATGGATCTTGGCCTTATAAGAAGAAATAAACAATCTATAAGAACAAGATTCCCATAAAAAATTAAATATTTACAAGATTGAAGTTTGTCACACATGCCATCCATCTAAAATTACCAAAAGATACCAAAAGCATAGGATTTAATATAAGATTTCTAAAAGACAAGAGCTGATCAGCCTAACCAAGAGGAACCACAATGTTCACAGATTAACATGAAAGACCAAGCATATTAGAATTTGATTCTTGTAATCACATAGAGCATATCACTGAAATTAGATACACAGACACAACACGACATAAGTTTTGAAGTGAAGGAAAAGTATACTAGTTTTGACCATTAACTCCAAGAGATTCCCATATCATTCAAGAAGGGCCAATGCCTTAAAGGATAGTAATAACACGCAAGAGAAGAAGGGAACTCCGTCAAACAAGAGTATACAAAACGTCATCCGAATTTTTATATCACTAAGGATTTACAAACCTCCATAGTAATTCTAAATTTTGGTTAATTTAAAATAAATTACTTTAAAAAAAATAAAAATTTAAACAACAATATTTTAAGTCAACCCTTCATAACACAGTCAACCATCACACATAGATACAAACATAAATTTCTAAATGACATTAACAAAACAAAACCTTCCGCTATGAATCGATAAGACTATCAACTACAAGATGAATTTTTTTTTTTCGAATCTTAATCATGTTTAAGGCAATTTCCATCACAAAATATTAAGGTAATTACATGCATAGAAACTGACCAATATTAATTAATAGCATTAACATTATAAAGGAGAAAGAATGCAAGTTAGGAAAATAGAAAAAATGCCATCAAAAATTATTCTGAGAGGGGGATTAGACCAAAACTATTCTAATGTCAACGAGGTACTGGATTCGCACAATGAAACCTCAAGCTTAGTTGATCCGAAAAGCTAGTTACGGTTCAAGTTGATAGGGATGGTCAAGGTTCCTGAGGATGGCTTAAAAGCCTAGAGATGAAAGATAAAACAAGAGTCTAAACACGTGAAAAATGCATTACACACAAACCTTTTAATTCTAAAAGAATACCAAGGCTAGCCCAAGAATTGATCGCACAAATCCTACAACCTTTCTTTCTTGAATGAAAAGGTTATCAAAGGGACTAGAGGTAGTTAACAACAAATGTCAAAATACAAAGAAAGAAAAACTTTTTTGATAGGGAGGAGCTTCATAGTTATCGTAAAATTATTTCAACGATAACGATACTATAAACATAATAACTTGAAACTCAATCGTAGAGAAGAAGAAATACATAAACAAACAGACGAAGGTCTATCACTCGAGCAAGAGAAACATAACACCCAGAGGAGAGGACACACACATGCTTTCCACCAACATACTAACAATGATAAAAGCTAAAACAAGAGAAAAAAAATAGAAAGGGGAGCTCTCCCATCATGGCGTCCACTGACAAATCAATGCAAGGAAAAAGGTGGTTCAATTTCACAATAATTTAAAAATAGTAGCAGTAGCAAAGTGTAGAAATATATTTCCTACTCCTCCAGCTTCAACGAGGCATCCAACAACTCAAATCGAACAGAAGCAACAATCCTCGGGTTGAATCTCATCCATAGCATGGAAGGCACCAACATTCCACTCCTCCAACTTGTTGTGTGGTGCACCTCTTCTAGGGACAATCGTCAAAATGGAACATAAGTTACAGCAAGGGTAAGGAGTCAAAACAATCTAGAGAACCTTGATAGGAAATGTGGTCTCAGGAATGCTAAGGCTAACGTAACTACACACAAAGGGGGTCCTAAAAATCCCAGGAACTCAAAAAGGAAAGGAAACTGCCAAGAGGAAAATCAGGCTCACCCTAAACTTGAAAACATATTCCTCACCCTGCATCAAAAAGGGGGTGATTGCAGAGCAGAACACAATGTCCATCTCTGCACAAGGGGAACCATTCCATGCCACAAAATCAACTAATAGGTGTCAAAGTGACCAGTTCGCCTTCAATTTCCAGTAATCATGTAGCCAGAGACAATGGCACCAAGGGACAGGAATAGGATGATCCAACAAGGCAGCAGGGAGGTTGGTTTGAAGGATGGAATTGCAGGAGTCAGAGGGACTGTGAGTGCAAACATAGAGGTATGCACAATGCGTGGAAGCTATAAACAAAATCCCATGTAATTTATCCTTGCTTCACCACCCTCACGCCATCACTAGGTGTCTAATCAGAATAGTTCACCTTTTCCAAGCACCCCACGCAACCAGGTCAAAAAGGTAGCTTGGAATAGGTATGGACATCCATCCATGCACGCAGGATATGTACAGAAGGATCTCCAAAAAGTCAAGATCAACATGTTTCAAAGTCTTTTCCAGCATTCACGCAGCCAGAGAAAGTTGCAGTTTAGAATAGGCAACGTCATCCATCGAGCAAGGGGAAGAAATCAGACCCACGTCCTAGAAAATAAAACAATGCGCCCAGGGAGAACTATTAATGAAAAACGCCTTGACAGAAATGATTCCAGGCTTCTCTCCACAGTCTAAAAATCTTCTCTCTACTCAGGCGGCCAGGAGGAAATATAATACTCACGCACCAAGGGAAAAACAAATCTGAGCAGAAAGAATAAAACATAACCCAACAAATATGCGGCCAGGAGGAAAAGGTGTTTCATTCTAGCAAAAAAGTCAAATCATGATTTAATTAAAGCCGACAAGGAAACAAATAGGCGGCCCAATAATAAATTTACACTTTCTTCACCAAATAAGTCAGGCATTAATAGCAAAGAAAGAAACAATAAGGAAGGACAAGGGCCAAAAATTCCTCCATGCCAAGCATAACATAAATAATTAAAAACAAGGAAACAACCAAGTGGCCAGCAAGACGTATATGCAAAGTGTGAAACTATATAAAAAGATAAATTGTTTGACAAAAGAACATGAACTATAATTTACAACCCCATACGCAATTGCTAACCATAATTACATATCCATAAAATGAAATAAATTTAATTAATCACAAATTCATTTTAAAATTCCATTAGATCAACAAAATTGACGGTAGTATACAACTGTTAAGTCTAGGGAACCGACGAAAACTCACATGTTTTAGTTAATAACAATTCTTAGTAATTGAAAATGTGCAATCTTATTGGTCAGTGTTCTTAGGTGTGCAATCCTATCCCTATTTATCTGACAATATACATAATACATTTACGATGAACAAAAGATCTTTTATTTATCTCTGCAAAGAAATCCATGTCTCCACGAAACCCTAGTATGAGGATAAATTGATATATAAAAATTTACCAACTAGTGATATGAGAAACATCAAATAAACAATAACTCGCAATAAGGCATGTGTATGGCCCTAAAGAGGCTTGATTAATTCAAAATAGTGAAATATTTATTATCTATATACACATAAGAATATAACTGATACTCATTCCTTTATTATTTATTATTATTATGTTTTAAAATGTCGTGACACCTAAATGGTGTTTCTTAAAAATCATTTAGGACCTAACACGATAGTGAAAAAATAAAAATAATAATTTAATTGAGGGGTTGAGCACTTAGAGTGATCAATACTACAGAACAAATATCTTGGTTTGCAATTAACCTAACAATCAACAGAAGGTTCGATAAAGCAAGAACAAGGTTTTCCGTTAATAGGATAATCATAAGAGGGAATTGCAGGGCCAAAAACCAAAAACATCGACACCGACACAAGAAAACAATCTCAACAAGACGAAGACACCAAATTTTCTAATGGAAACGCAATGGCGTTTAGCCCTTAGAAGCATGGTCGTCGTAGAATAACAGAGCAATGAGTTTGTATGGGGCATCTGAAGGATCCCCTATCCAATCTCAAGAACTATGCAAGGTATGCCTATCCAAGTGAGGATCATGAGGATATTTTGGCTCATAATATTTCAAATCATCACTCGAGTGAAAGGGGAGATAGTCCTTATCATCACTACTTGTAAACACCTAGAATTTGGTCAAGTAATTTTAATACCTAAATTACACTAACTACCCTCTTTCCTGTAAATTGGCGACACTTCGTCAATTAACCACCACTATCCTTCTATCATTGTTAATTAATTACATTTCACTAATTAAATAGCCCTCATATCACTCAAGATTCCGATTAACAACCTTTCATTAATTAACTTCCATTTCTACCTAAGTCAAATAATATGGGGGAAAATCAACTTTACAAAGTAGTTAAAAATCAATTGAGTTCAATAAAATACTATGTTTCAATCAATATACGCTATTTAAAAATTCTAATTCCACTACTATCAATATCCCTCATAGATGACCTAACTTGGGATCCAATAAAATAAAAATAATTTTACGTTTGACCTAATTTATACCCTTACATCGTCAAGTGGGAGAAATGAGACATCATTTCCCATCCTTTCCGACTTTGTGAGGGTTTATTTGTGTTTAGTAGGCACAATTGGTTCATTTTTGTCTGTAGTAGTTGAATCTATTATGATGAAGTATCATGATGGGGATAAAATATTATCTCTCTCCCAAAACTCTTTATATAGCATCAACATGCTGAAATCCATAGATTTTTCACACTATTTCAGGAATTGATCACTCCATATCCCTCCTTCAATATCCAAGTTTCATAGTCTCATATATCTCCATAACATGTTTCTATCCAATAAATCCTTCCATGACAACACACTCATTCCACATGGATCAAAACATCAATCCATGGTTCACCATGCTGTGGTTATTACTATCGACACTCCTCAGTTACAACACCTCTGGTCCTCTATAAGTATGTTCTTCTTATATCCTTTATACTAGTGAATTTCATCCATATAACATAAAGGGGAAAACACAGATACAAAATTATGTAGGTATTACTATTACATTACACCTATAGTATGTCATTATATACATGGTTTATAAGAGTGGAGATTAGATGCTCCTCACACATTTTCTTAGTTCTGATATTTCCTTTGGTTGCTTTTTGACTATGATATTGTCATATGATATTTGGATTTACATCTCATGGTCAAGTCATAGGGATCTACGTTCCTATTCTTGGTCCTATTTTTTTGGCTTTGGGAAAATAGTGCCCAATAATGACACTACCACTTAAGTGTTACTGTCCATTCTTGGAAATTTTTCACATTCTCTTTTATTTTCTAAATTTTAATTTGGTACTCAATGTTGGGTCTTTTATAATATTTATTTTGTGATCTGGCTAGGGCTTTGGTGTCACTAAGTTTCAAAATTTAGAAAAGGAATTCATATATATACATAACTTAGTCACGATTATTAGGGGCTGGGCAATATATGTTTTTACTTCCTATCTACTATTTTGGGAAAAGAGTAATATTATAGGACTGCATTTGGGATGCATCATTAACTGCATAAGAGGGGTTATTTTTGAATTTCATCCCACACATTCATATTGGGGGAAAATTAGTTATAGTATACTATCTTTGTGCGACTAACACAAGGGCAACCTAGCTTCAACGCATACTATTCTATCACACACACACTAGAACAACATAAAGTCGTAAATATAGTGTAGTTCTTAGTGACAATCACATTGGGGTGACCACTGAGGTCATTCTGAGTTAATCATGTATATAATTTATTTCATATAATGTTTTTTTGAGCCTTGTGAAGGTAGCTAGGGTTTGTTTTCTATGCTTAGGTGTGACATGGAAAACATACAAAAAATATAAATTGAAAAAGAGTGAAAGGAAGAAGACCTTATTAGTCCCTAAAAATATCATAAATGAAGCATTTACTATGACACTAGTGTCCAATTTGGACACTAGCGCTCGAATGGTCTTTTCCAACTTTGGATGTTTTTTTTGAAGGAATTTCAGGTCCCAATTTTCCAAAAAAGCAAAATCATTCTACATCTAACAATGTTTCACTTGGTTTCTAGCCTAGAATAATCCCATAACTTCAAATAAAAGATAAGCAACTCTTATCTCCTTATTTTACATGCTTGTATTTTGCATGATAGATCTTGCTTGCTACTATTATATCTATTTGATCTCAGTCCTCTGATTAAGATCTAATTTCGTTAAATCACTTTCCTCTTTCAATTTTGGTGGATGACTTACTTTATTTAAAAGACTATTTTACTTTTAATAATAAACATAAGTTGCCTTATAATATAACATAAAGTTACATTTGATTGAATTAGTTAAATCATTAATTTTAGTTCAATTATTAAAAAATAATTTTTTATTTTCATAATAATAATATTAAGTTTCCCAAAGATTATAAATGACCAGGACCAACTTAAATAATATTACTAATCATCTTTAACTAAAAAGGGGACATCGCAAAAAAGTTGGACATTATATAGAGGTATCATTTTTTCCTAGGATCTATTAATAAGTATTCGAGGTGACAGTTAGGGGATTGATCTTACTAAAAAATAATTTGCTAAAATTAGAGATATCTCCTTCACTAGAAATTAGACTCAACTATAATGAATGTAACAAAAATCATCACAAAATTGGGAATCCAAAATAATGTCCTTCAAATGTGCACTAGAAGCATGTGGCTGATGTGATAGCAAATGCAACTCTTCAACATTCTAAGAGAAATATTACCATTTTCTACAGAAGTAAGAATTCCTCTTGAATCCATTAAGATACTATATGGAATTGGATACTTGACTCACCAACAATATTATAACTATCTAGTTCAAGGAAAATTTGGTTCTCGGCTCTTCGAGTTTGTCGGGTCGTCGACATTAATAGGATTAGTAATTATTATCATTATTAAGCTGTAAAATCATTAAAATAATGTTTATAATACTATTATAACTCATATCACCGACTTTGATCAGTCACTTTTGTGTCAAAATTTTATCTCTTGTAATGGATTGACTTTAATTTATATTTTATTTATTTGTCTACTTTGTTTTAGGGTTTTATGACGTTTTTAGATTAAAACAAAAAAAAATAGATAAATAAATTTAAAAGGAATTAAAATAATAATAATAAAATCAAAATTCCTGTGATTGTGGGGGCGGATTAGGGCAAGTGGTAGAAGGGTGAGAAAAATCAAGTGTCGCGTTAGGGTTTTATCCTTTTGGCTCTTAGAAGGGGCGAATTTGGGGAGGGCGGCGGCATTTTAAGAAATCCACATAAATAATAATCAGTAATCCTCCCAGCTAATCACCAATAAAAGTACTAAAATGGGCATTTACCCATGTTTGTTTCAATGCATAAGAGACAAGAATTTTTGTCACATTGTTGGAAATGCAAGCCTGTAATGTGTTAGGGGGGCTGCAGTTTTTGGTTGGCGCAGGGAATCTACACATAACGAGATTGTTAAACAGGCTCTTTGGAAGCTTTCATGCAATTTCATTTGTTTGCAGCGTATAGCCAGACTGCACAGCCACTTTCAGCTTCCTCCCATGGTAGTCGTGTTATTTCACCATGCGTGGGATAAATAAGTATCCAACCAGATCAGGATTTGTGTCTGTTTGTTTTGTAAACGTGCTCAGCCTCCTGTAAAAAAGCCTACGTGCCTAGACCTACGTGCGACTCCCTTGCAGCAGAATAAAAGATAGAGGAAGTTTTGTCAGATGTTGAAGTTGTAAACGCCTTGGCAGATGCATATGTAAAACATGGAAACATGCAAATTAGTCCACTAAATGCGTGGAATAAATGCAGTTCCATGGACTGTAATGATTCGGAGATATGCAAAAAATGGGTTTGTTGAAACTACATTGGAAATTTTCAAGAAAAATACGGTTGGCAGGTTTGAAGCCACACCCCACAACCTTTGCCAGATATCTTCCTAGCCTATGCCAAAATGGGAGCTTTAGAACAATAGCAGTATGGACATCCATCAAAGCATTATGGAAGAGATTTTCTTTAAATGTTTGTTGTAAGTTCCCTGACCAGATACATGTATGCAAAATGTGGAGGTATGGGCAACGCATGAGTTTTGTTTGACAAAATGCCTGAAAGAATGTGGTAGCTTCTGGATGCAATGATAGCAGGATAGCGTAAAAAAGACATGGACCTCCTCGTGAAAAGTCATGTTGTTTCTGGTCATTTGCAGAATGGCACTCAAGCAAATGTGGTTGCATATGGTAAGCATGCTTCCTAACCATGTAAGCTCAAGACAGGAAACTTGTTTAGTAGCTTTCATCCAGCAATAGAATCTCATTGCATTTGTAGGATTTGTTTCTTGCAAACATGGGACTTAGATGGATGCAGTGCCTCTTGAAAAATCATGCCTCAAGTTAATCATTCATGTTAGATGATTTTTGAGCACATTGAGATTCCTGCAAAATGTGCGGGCATAGTGAAGTTCCATGTTTAACAAATGCCTTCAAGAGAAGCATTACTAATCAGTTGCAAGAACCTTGTTATGCTCCATGTTGACAAAACAGGCTCAAGGAATGATCATCTTTCTATCTGATGGGAATGTTAAGGAATGACCATGGTGATCATGCTCGGAGTAAGTGGAATAGGCACTCGCACTTGCAACAATCCTCAGGAGAATCTGTTTAACAATTAGTGTTTGGTTTCATTACCAGTTATGGATGAATCTGCACAGGCAAATATATTACTCTGATGGTGATACACTTCTACTGACCATTGGGGATAGAATGGTGGAGGTAGATGGATGCTCTTGAGTCCGGTTGAAAATGTGCCAGAGCAAGTTATGCTGAACCAAATCCCGGGTTTTATACCGACTTCACTCTCCAGGCATGATTCTTCTTCCCTTACCTCTCATAATTCTCGTGTTTTAGTTCTCTTTTGCAACTAAATAGAATTTTAAATTATTAGGATTTTTAATATAGTTAAATGTCCCTTCAACTCGTTGTTAAAACAATAAATTGTCGTGTCGTAACTCATCGACGTCATTATAACTCACTCTACTTTAAACCATGAACTATCACCCTCGCTTCGAGATGATTTAGAAAACTCTTATCCTTCTTGATCACTCCAATATCATTTTATCGACCAGACGAATTTGACTCCCCATTGATAAAGTTGACCTTCTCCTTGTTTTTAAATAGTTAAATTTTGCAATTTTCGGAGACTCACTAAGTACCCTTCGCAACTCTGGAAACAAGATGTGAAGTTTCATTCATGTACCTTGGTATACAAGGAGTCACCTTGACCTTTGGTTTGACCCGAAACGAACATATGACATCCTTTTGACGCTCTTATAGGAGCCCTGTTACACTGGTTTACAGTAGTAGAAAGCTGTTAAATCTAGAAAGTTGGCTTTCGTTTTGAACCACCATTTGAAACATGAATGGAGAAATTACGTCCTGTCTTCGCAAACCTCTAGTGTTTATACTAGATAAAAATGCATGGAACATTTAGTATAGGAAAGAGCACTTTTTCGGGATAGTTTGGCGAAGCCATTTTTTAGGCCTCCGGTCACAGTTTGACGAGGTCAAACTAGACCAATTTCGTCTTGTCGCTCCAGAAAACTTATCGCCATTTGAAAATGGTTTACTAATTCTCAGTCCCGTCGACTCTGATGAATTCTCCTTATATAGGAGAACTAGTAGGATATGTCTCGTTGCGTGCTTCTCCATCAAACGTCAGTTATGGATGTGGTTTTTTGGGCCCTTGAGCTAACTTTTGTCATTTTACAACTGGGTGAACTACGACCAGTGGCCTCGGAGAACTAGCCGCCAAACGCAAACCGTTCGCTCTTTTCAATTCCTGTCAGTTGCTATGAACTCTTGGTATATCTAGGGACACCTAAAAAGTTGATCATGGAGTGCGTTCTCATCGGAAGATAACTTTTGGAAGTAGTTTCTTAGCCTCTCAAGCACGTTTTGTACGTTTTTATAACTAGTAAGAAAATATAAAAATAGAAAGCTGCAGGACCCTCGTAGGGTTGCCAAACCACCCTGGAAACTTTTAACACATGCAAATAACTGTTTAAAACCCTTTTGTGTATCTGTTGTGTGAAATAGAACTTTTGAAAAAATGGTGTTTTCTCTCTCTTCCCTTCTCTTTCTCTCTCCTGGGTTACAAAATGAAGAAAAATGAAATGCAATGAATACATGTTTCTAGACCTTTTTATTTCGATTGCAAATTGTAATTATTGTCAGATGTAAATGGGAAACTGAAAAATGATAATTATGATTGATTAGGGAGGATGCCATGCCAGCTGATTTATCATTGATATCATGCTCACGTGGGTTTTGCAGGATGGAAGAATGACGACAAAAAAGGGCGATGTGTAATTTAATTATTATTATTGTAATTTTTATAGGTCATTGTAAAATGAATAATTGTCTAATGTAGTCTCTTGTTACATAAAATCTATAATTGAAATTTTTTTAATATGCAATGAGATGCTAGTTTTAGGGATAAATTAGGAAATGTGCATCAAATCACCGGTTCAATTTGTTTCTTAGTTGTGTATGGTAAAAAAAAAAGGATTTGATTTATATATAGTAAATTGAAATTGAAGTTAATATATTGTAGTACTTTCTCAGTATTCAATAAATGATTAAATTAATTACTGGGTTATCTTCTTACCTTGCAAACATAATAAAGAGTTTTAATGGGAACACTCAACCTTAATAAAATATTTGTGCATACCTTTCCTGCATGTGTGATCCCTTTTTACCATATAAGAAATTTAAAACCGTAGAACAACCTTAAACTTTGCACTCGATGAACCCTCCTAGGTTAGGTAAATAAAACTCCTAGTTGGAGTTTACCAGTCATAGTCATTAAGTTTAGCGACATTGTCGTGAACCCATATTTTAGGAATGACATGGTCCAACTTTATCTAGAGTATGTGGTTTCCTTCTAGTTTTGGTAATCACAAGAAGAATTTCCTCTCTTTAGGTCCGACACCAGGTTGAGTGGTGAAGACCGACTTGGAAGTCACCTTATGAGTCCTTGTTAGAAGGAATGACTAAGCGTTGTAACCTTCCCATCTATGGAGTAGGTAGAGATATCACCCCCCCTCATATCCTATTGGATTTCTGGGCCTTACAAAATTAGATCTAGAAATTAACTTCATCAGTGAATGAAATCCATGTTGGATCCAGACGACCTAAATGAAGACTCATGATATAGTTGTTCTATGTCTTGCATTCTCGTTAGTGAACCCTTTTGTCCCTCATAGATAAATGTCTTGTCTTGGGCTTGTGAAAATTTAGTGCCTTGATCTTTCATGAAAGGATTATAGGGTAAATACATTTTAACCTTAATCACACCTATGATAGAGATTGAAGCCCTGGGTGAAACTGGAATTAAGCTTAACCATGTGCTTCTTTAATATGTCAACAAGTACTTTCATAACTCTTACGTTTAAACACGATGGTAATAATGAGACCCTAGTGCGATGCAAAGAGTAAATCATATGAGAGTAAAACTAAAATTAGAGGTTAGGAATAATGTCACTGGGAGTCCTTATGACTTAATTTAAACAACTTCATGTGTTACAAAGAATATAAATTGCCTTGGTGTGACCAAACTTTGAGAAAAAAAAAGATATATATATATATATATATATATATATCAAATTTGGAATTCCACAAGTTATTGAACTATAATAATAATGGTAGAGAAATAACTATTCCGTGATCGATGGATGTTCTTGGGGGAAAAAAAAAGCTATTTCAAACCTATGTCTTCCTTAATCCCAAGATTTCATCTTGACATCACGTTAGATTCACTTGTGTAGCAAGGTTAAATTCTAAACTTTAAATAAACGCTTGAGAAGCACATTCTTAACATAAGAACAAGATAATTAAGTACTATATATGTGATTTGAATTGTGCCAAATAAGCTAGTAAGTTATGGAAATTTCTGTGATGCATAAAGGAATCCAACCTAAATTGGTCGAACTATAAATTAAAAAAAAATGCAATGAACTTAAGATTTTGTAGATGGAAAAAGAGAGAAAATTATACTTACACAACCATGTTCCTGGGATGTTAATCGTAACTAAGATGCATTTAAAGAAATGATGTGTTGTGGGTTCGCCATTCTTGAAGTCATGTTCTTGTGGTTGGGTCATTGCTAGTAACCTTCCGTTGTGGAAAAGTGTAGCGTCATAAACATGTATATGGTGTTATCATGTGTCTATGTGATTTGATGACTTTTGTAAGTTTCGTATATGTTGTTGAGTTTTCCTACTTAGAGTCCTTACTGTGTTGTGTGTAGTGAGCAATGTAAGTTAAAAAAAAAAATTTATCCTAGTATTTTACTGTTGTATTTGGGTGTGTAAAATGTGGGCACTACATATGGTATCAGAGCAGAGGTTCATGCTCTCGAACCTCTGGGATGGATTGGAGTTGTGATGATTCTGCATGATGGTGATGGTGTTACATGATGGGTTGCATGATGGTGATGGTGTTTCATGATGGTGATAAATATTGGAAGAGTAATGTGTTTTAAGAGTGATGTGATCTATGTCATAATTGTGATAGTGTGAACGCACATGATGTGTATGTCACTTAGTGCGTAATTGTTGTCATGTTGATGTGCTGGGGATGGGAGTATTCTCTCTCCTCCGTATGGATTCTATGAAGAATCCACGTGTGAATTACTGCTTGGAATGTGTAAAAAGAATTCTAATGTGGATGGAGCATTGTGGCATATTGTGATATGTGGGTGTGTCAATATGTGGTATGACTGGATTGATGTAAAGTGAATTGAATTGTATCATGATGTTTTACCATGTTTTGAAGAAATGTGTGTATCACTTTGTATGTAGCAAATGAATGTTATGTTGTGATGTTACTATGTCCATTGTATGTATGATTTGTGTAATATGTGATGGTTCATGTCGTGATTTAGGGGCATATGGTGAGTATGATCCCTAGTGTACAGCGATTGCACTTTGGGTGCAGGATGTGATAATGTGATGTATCGTAACCCGTGAAAGTAGTGATTGTGTTATACCCTGTACATATATACCATGTGTAATACGTTATGGTTGTTGTGTGTGAATTACCATTGTGTTAGTGATGTAGTTATGTGTATGTCGTGGACCCTACACTAGATGACCCTAAGGGGATGAACTGTCAAGAGTGTATGTGTGGAGAGAGGAGGCATGGACCAGGTTTTCATAATCTTGAGCTGAGTACGAGTGAGGAAGTGGAGTCTTATATAGACTGAAAACCCACTTCTATCTGTTTAGTATACTTCGAGCTTGCTCAGTATATTGTGGGTGCACACCACCTTAGGCTCAACTTATGCAACCTTGTGTCCCCTACTCTTTCCTATTAGATTGTTCATTGAATAATCCTATGTGATTTTGACTATGTTGATCCTTGTGGGAGTTTGGAGTTATGATTCAAGCAGAGATGATGACAGTTACATTATTTGATATACTCATTTATGGTTACATGTATATTTTCACGAGCCGAGGCTCGATGTCCGAGTGCCAGCAACTCAATGAGTACCCCTTTGGTGGTTGGTATGAGGCCACATAGTGATTGTGATGTGCTATTTTCTCATTATGTATTTTATTCGTAAATTAATCTTTCTCTTTTCGCTAGAACCAGCCATTTTCTTGATTGACATGTTCTTATATTTTGGGCATTTATTTTTATTGTTTCATTAACATTTGGATTTTGCACTAACCAAGGCTAATTAGCCATTTGATTTTTCTTGGTTTTAAAACTTTCTTTTCATATTTGAGAGTTTTGTAGCCTAGCCCAAGGCTTTTGATTTTGCCACTTGGCATTTGATTGGATTGTTATGCTGGTTCTAATATCGTAATGTGTTGGATTAGGGTCATGGGATTCACCATGGAGTGGTGGAACCTATGGACCCACTTCGTTGTATGGGGGTATGCCCTAAGGAGTTATAGATAACTAGCGGGTTGTTGAACCACGAGTTATTATGTCACTTGGGTGGGGGTGATAGGGCTCTATGTACCCAGGGCCAATAGGGTGACCTAACCTCATTTAAAAGGAGAAAGGAGATGGGCCTCTATGGTTGAGTGACCTGTTATTCTTTATGGCACTCTATGGTTGAGTGACCTGATATTCTTGATGGGGCTCTATGGTTGAGTGACCCAACTTGGTTCTGGCACTATGTTTCTTCCTCTTGGGAGGTATATGGAGATTATCTGGTGATGCTTTGGGGAGGTATATGGAGGTTTTATTCTGTACTTTTGGAGATATCTGGAGTTCTGTTTCGTGATGTCCTTGTTATGTGTGGAGTTGGTATAGTGAGTTATGTGTACTCTTGTATGAGTCTGGTTGAGACCTTGTTATGTATTGAGGCTTGACTCTCCTCTTGGTTAGTATGGACTATTGAATATTGTCTTGGCACTATGTTGGTGTAGTCTTGGATTTTTGGGGCTTGTGATACCCGTTGTATATGTATCAACGTGTTGATTCTATTTATTAGTCATATGTGTGTACTAGATCTATGTCTAGGGCGTAATTGTTGGAAATTAATTGTTATGTGGTCTACTTGTTGTCATTCCATGGTTGGTGAAACCCTTGTGATGTGTTACAGTCGTGAAAGTATGTAAAAGTATGCTTGTGAGTAAATTAGGTGTTGTGTATACCTTGGTAGGGTGTTGTGACTGTAGTTCATGATGGGAACCCACAGGAATGAATAAACTAAAATTTGATAAAAATGAAATTTTAAAGGACTTGAATTAAGAATAATGTTAATGGAAAGAGATTAATGAAATAACGAATAAGAGAGAACTACCAATCTTCACAGAACCTTGAAAGTTAAAATTTCTACCAATTGTTCCTAGGGCCACCCCGTGACCATGATTTTGTGTCTGAAATCTTAACCTTAGAGCGTACCTTCACCACATTTTGTTCCTTGTTGCTTACCTTTTCTCTTTTCTTCATTGTATGTCGCATCGAGGATGATGCTTTCTTAAGGGGAGGAGAATGTAATGCCTCCATTAGATTATAAAAATAATAATAATAAATTTAAGAAATAGATACAATAAATTACAAAGGAATTAAAAATAAATAAATGAAAAAACTAAAAATATTATTAGGGCAAAATGGGTTGACTATTTTCCATCATGCTTGGGGGTGGAGAGGCGGATGTTGTCATCGCCGCCGCCATGGGAGGAAGATTCCTTATGTCTAGTTTTTTGCGCAAGTGATGTGAAGGATAATACAAATGGACTCCCTCATCCTTGGAAGCTCTGGAACCATATATCTATATATATGGGCGTGATATTTGTCTTCTGCACCCAAATGTTTTGCCAAATGTGCTATAAAATGGAGATCATGCAAAACTTTTGGCAGCCTCGTGCCAAAGCAAATGCATTGCATAAAAAGCCCATGAGCCTTTCTTTCATCCCTGGCGGTAAAGGGCAAAGGGCTTTTTGTAGATGTTGCTAGTTTCTACTTTTGTGCTGGTGAGAGAGTGTCACCGCACAAAATGAGGATGTGTACCCAAGCAGGCCTGTGAACTTTTTGATACTAGTCCTTCAACGATGCAAGCTCAAATGCTACTGATAGAAAATGTGGCATCATGGGAATGAGTTGTCAGATAAGTTAGTTTCTGTCACAAATGCATTATACGTGGTAAAGCCATTGGGTCACAATTTTTTTCCAGCATACTTCCTATCATTCTTATCAAATTGTTTTTGTACGATCTTTGGTTTACAGAGTATGCACATTTGTCATCCATTATACAGAAGGTATTTTTGAATGCTCCTAGTAGGGAAGATGCCATCTGGTTGATAGAATATGCCTCCTAATTAAATTCCCTGGAAGCATGCTGAACTGGGTTTGATTTCAATGCATGGAAAAAAAGGATGGATTCCATGGACTGCAATGATTTCGGGATATGCACAAATGTGTTTTGTACGAAAAGGCATTTTATTATTATTATTTCCAAGCAAATGTGTAGGCATACATGAAGACATATCCTCCATTGCCTTTGCTACTATGCACCCAGCTGTGCAAAGGATGTTTTTTTTTCTTTAAGAACTTGTGCGCATGGACATCCATCAACAGCATCATGGGGCACCATAGCCATTCAGTTAATGTCTTGTCAGGTACCTAGATCCAGCTTGTATGCAAAATGTGATTTGCATAAAAAACGGGGGGGGGGGGGATGTGAACTGTTTGATAAAATGCCTGGATAGATATGTGGTCTCCTGGACTGCCCTATGATAGCAGTGGATATTTACACAAAAAAATGGGTCTGTTAAAAAGGCATTGGAAACCATTTGAGCAGAATGCCTGGCAAAGAGATGTTAGCCACATAGAACATTTTTCCCAATCCTGACATTATAAGCTAGCATTTGCACAAAATGAGATGCCTTAGAAAAGGACTAGAGTATGTGTTTGACAGAATGCCATCGAAAAAATGTTCTGGAACATACCCTGACACATGTTGGGGTTTTGTGTGTTTTAGTTGAAAGTTAGACTTTCAACGGCATGAGTGTTGCAAATATTGGAGGGCATGCTAGTGCCTCTTGTAGAATCATACCTAGAACCTGAATCAATATGTTGGTTCTGGTTTTTGCATGAGCACATGAGAATGTGAATAAATGTGTGGAGGATCCTTGCATTTTTGTAAGGCATGTGAAGTGTATGCATGTAAAGCCACTAAATGCCTTCAAATCCTCACATCATGGTCTAATTTGGTTGCAGGAACCGATTAATGGGGCTATGCACAAAAGGAGGAAGACCTCATTCTATCCAAACAACAACAATAAGAAACCAATGTTGATCATGCTCAACAAGCCAGGTGGGTCAAATATGCACTTAAAGGTACGTGGGAATGTGATTTAGAAAGCACTAAGAATGGTTTTCAATATGTAGTTTTATATATTTTATTGATAGACGTGTATGTTAAATGGTGGAGCTAAGGATGCTTCGTGAATGGTTGACGAAGTGCCCCAAGCAAGATGCTGAACCAAGGCCTACGGCTTCAACTGACTTCGTTCTCCAGGCATGGTTCTTCTTCCCTTACCTCTCATAATTCTCATGTTTTAGTTATCTTTTGCAACTAAATATAATTTTAAATTATTAGGATTTTTAATACAGTTAAATGTCCCTTCAACTCATTGCAAAACAATAAAGCGTCGTTGTCAAACTCACGAAGTCATTATAACTCGTCTACTTTAAACCATGAAACTATCACCCTCACTTCAAGATGATTTATAAAACTCTTACCCTCCTTGATCACTCCAGTATCATTTTATCGACCAGAAAAATTTGACTCCCCATTGATAAAGTTGACCTTCTCCTTGTTTTAAATAGTTAAATTTTACAGTTTTTGGAGACTCACTAAGTACCCTTCACAACTCTGGAAACTAGATGTGAAGTTTCATTCATATACCTTGGTATACGAGGAGTCACCTTGATCTTTGGTTTGACCCAAAATGAACATATGAAATGCTTTTGATGCTCTTATAGGAGCCCTGTTACACTGGTTTACAACAGTAGAAAGTTGTTAAATCTAGAAAGTTGGCTTTCGTTTTGAATCACCATTTGAAACCTAGATGGAGAAATTACTTCCCATCTTTGCAAACCTCTAGCATTTATACTAGACAATTTCCTAGGAACATTCAGTATAGGAAAGAGCACTTTTCGGGATACTTTGGCGAAGCCATTTTGTAGGCCTCCAGTCGCAGTTTGACGAGGTCAAACTGGACCAATTTTGTCTTGTCGCTCCAGAAAACTTGTCAAGATTTGAAAATAGTTTACTAGTTCTCCGTCCCATCGACTCTGATGAATTATCTTTATATAGGGGAACTAGTAAGAGATGTCTCGTTGCATGCTTCTCCATCGAACATCAGTTATGGATACAGTTTTCTGGGCCCTTGAGCTAACTTTTGTCATTTTACAACTGGGTTGAACTACGATCAGTAGCCTTGGAAAATGCTAACCGCCAAACGCAAACCGTTCGCTCTTTTTCAAATCTAGGCAGTTGCTATGAATTCTTGGTATATCTGGAGACACGTAGAAAGTTTATTGTGGTGTGCGTGTTCATAAATAGAAGATAACCTTTGGAAGTAGTTTCTTAGCCTCCGAGCCCATTTTGTACATTTTGTAGCTAGTGAGAAAATGTAAAAGTAGAAAGCTGGCACGAACCCTCGTAGGGTTACCAAATCACCCTGGAAACTTGTAACACATGTAAATAACTATTTAAAACATCTATAATGAAACTTGTTGTGTGTAATAGAACCCTTTTGACAAAATTATGTTTTCTCTCTCTTCCTTTCTCTTTCTCTCTCTCCTGGGTTTATAAAATGAAGAAAAATGAAATGCAATGAATACATGTTTCTAGACCTTTCGCAATTTCGATTGCAAATTGTAATTATTGTCAGATGTAAATGGGAAATTGAAAAATGACAATTATGATTGATTAGGGTGGATGCCATGCCAACGAATTATCGTTGATATCATGCTCACATGGGTTTTGCAGGATGGAAGAATGATGACGAAAAAGGTGATGTGTAATTTAATTATTCTTATTGTAAACCATTTACAGGTCATTGTAAAATGAATATCTGTATAATGTAGTCTCTTGTTACAGAAAAGTTATATTTGAAATTTGTTAATATGTATGAGATGCTAGTTTTAGGGATATCTTAGGAAATGTGCATCTAATCACCGGTGTCAATTTGATTCTGAGTTGTGTATGGCAAAAAAGGTTTGATTTATATATAGTAAATTGAAATTGAAGTTAATATATTGTAGTATTTTCTCAGTATTCAATAAACGATTAAATTAATGACTGGGTTATCTTCTTACCTTATAAACATAATAAAGAGTTACAATGGGAACACTCAACCTTAATAAAATATTCATGCATAGCTTTCCTGCATGTGTGATCCTTTTTACCATATAAGAAATTTTAAAACCATAGGACGAACTTAAGATTTGCACTCGATGAGAACCTCCTAGGTTAGGTAAATAAAACCCCTAGTTGAAGTTACCATCATAGTCATTAGGTTTAGCGACATTGTCGTGAACCCATATTTTAGGAATGACATGGTCCAACCTACCCAGAGTATGTGGTTTCCTTCTAGTTAGGGTAATCGCGAGAAGAATGTCCTCTCTTCAGGTCCGACACTAAGCTAAGTGGAGAAGACCGCCTTGGAAGTCACCTTATGAGTCTTTGTTAGAAGGAATGACTAAGCGGTGTAACCTTCCCATCTGTGGAGTAGGTAGAGATATTACTCCCTTGTACCCTATTGGATTTCTGGGCCTTACGAAATTAGATCTAGAAATTAACTTCATTAGTGAATAAAATCTCTGTTGGATCCAAGTAACCTAAATGAAGATCGTGATATAGTTGTTTTATGTCTCGCATTCTCGTTAGTAAACCCTTTTGTCCCTTGTAGATAAATGTCTTGTCTTGGGCTTGTGAAAATTTAGTTCCTGATCTTTTAGGAAAGGATTATAGGGTAAATACATTTTAAACCTTAATCACACCTATAATAGAGATTGAAGCCCTGGGTGAATCTGGAATTAAGCTTAACTATGTGCTTCATTAATATGTCAGACAAGTACTATCGTAACTCTTATGTTTAGAACAATAGTAATCATGAGACCCTAGTGCGACACAAAGGTAAATCATCTATGAGTAAAACCAAAATTTGAGGTTAGGAATAATGTCGCTGGGAGTCCTTATGACTGAATTTAAACATCTTCATGTGTTACAAAGAATATACATTGTCTTGGTGTGACCAAACGTCGAGATTAAAAAGATATACCTATAAAAATCAAATTTGGAATTTAACAAGCTATTGAACTATAATAATAATGGTAGCGAAATAACTATTCCGTGATCGATGGATGTTCTTAGGGAAAAAAGCTATTTCAAATCTATGTCTTCCTTGATCCCAAGATTTCACCTTGACATCATGTTAGATCCACTTGTGTAGCAAGGGTAAATTTTAGACATTAAATAAACGTTTGAGAAGCACATTCTTAACATAAGAACAAGATAATTAAGTGATGTATATGTGATTTGAATTGTGCCAAATAAGCCAGTAAGTTATGGAAATTTCCGTGATGCATAAAGGAAGCCAACCTAAATTGGTCGAACTGTAAATTAAAATGTAATGAACTTAAGATTTTGTAGATGGAGAAAGGAGAAAACTATACTTGCACAATAATGTTCCTAGAATGTTAATCGTAACTAAGATGCAATTAAAGAAATGATGTGTTGTGGGTTCACTATTCCTTAAGTCATACTTCTTGTGGTTGGGTCTCTACTAGCAACCTTCTGTTGGGAAAAGTGTAGCGTCAACATGTATATGGTGTTATCATGTGCCTATGTGATTTGATGACTTTTGTAAGTGTCGTATACGTTGTCAAGTTTTCTTGACTGGGAGTCCTTATGGCATTTTGTAATGAACGATGTATAGAAAAAATAAAAAATAAAAAATAAAAATAAAAAATTATCCTGGTATTTTACTGTTGTATTGGTGTGTGTAAAGAGTGGGTACTACATTTATTCAAAGAAGACCCCCCACTCATCTCTTTTGTATAAAAATTATACTTGTTTTCTTTTATTTCACCCATATTTTATTTTTTGTATAGGAAAATAAAATTCATCTCCCATCTCATCTCACATGTATCTTGTTATTCACCTATTCATAAAGATCAGTTCACTTACATGAGGCCTTGATTGGGTTTTATCACTTTGATTTCTTCTACCATTGTCGATTTCTTATATGTAATAAACATTGAGATGTATCAATTTTGAAATTCGTATCTTGGATTCAACACATGATTTTTGTTCATTCAACGGTTCAAAATTAATAGTTAAAATTTATATTGATATGTAAAGTGAAGCCTCTTTTTCATAATATGTGTTTTCTCAAAATCTTAAATATTTATGAGTTTCTTTTACAAACCAGTACACTTCAATTTAATTTTTAATTTTTTTTAAAATTATGATTATTTCATAGAAAATAATTAACTATCTAATGATTATAATATCAAATCAAGGAGTTAATCAAACAATTATTTATTAAATTTAATACTTCACAAATATTTTAGCTCAATGGTATCCTAGTTTAATATGATTTTATAAACTAAAAAAGTTGTCAAAATAAAAACTATTTTATGCCTGGGGCTATCCTGGCGACAAGATCACATGATTTGCATCCATATCGCATGGTCCCTGTGCACATAAACCATGCATAAACATCACACTTTTCAGCGTGGAAAATAACGCCCAGAGTAATGTTTTCACCACCGAAATATTTTTTTGGGAAAGGGACCTGGTTTGCGGTGAGCTGGAACCTTGTCACATGGATCTAAGAGGCAGAGGATGCCGCCACTTTCTCGTATCTTATTAAACTTAAATTCGGTGTCCCTCCCCTCCATCCATTTTTTCTACCTCCATTTGCAATCTTTGGTTCCAATCTCCCTCTTGCAGAAGCTTGAAATCTCTTGTATTCGAGTATCCCTCTTACCTTCGAGTATTTCTACTCATGTCTCTAACTTCCTAGTCGGAATTTGGGTATTTTTTCCTGCTTTCTTGAATATTGTAAACACTTATAGGTTTAGAGGATATATTTATGTATTTACAGGCATTTTTCCACTTTCTTTCATTTCGTAAACTTATGGAATTTTTGGCCTTGTAAAATTATTTTGTGTTGTTATTTAAATTTATATACTTTAGCGAATGACGTTTGGCTCAATGGTGAAGATGTTGGCTCTTAATGAGCCCACCAGGCTTCAATTCTCGCTGTAAGTGAAGTCAGGAGATACTGTTAATAAAGGATGAGGCCAGGATCGTGCCCCAGGTGAATTTGGTAGAATGGAAACACCTCAGTCCTTGGCAACTAAGCCTAAGAATTTGTGTACCTAACCCGTGTAGTTGTTTCAGATTCAATAAAAAAAAATTGTATACTTTCTTACATTTCGTAAGTTTATGGAATTTCCGGCCTTATAAACCTATTCTATTATATTATTTAATTTTTTGTCCTATAGTTTGTGTTGCGATTTAATTAGAAATATTCCGTTGAGCTTATTTGAATACAGTTGTAGAGTTCCCAGTTTTGGTGCCTTCCACAGTGAATCCTAAAAGATAACATATAAAACACGATGATCATATGTCACAGATAAATGTCGTCCACGGTGAATACCAAAATCTAACACATAAAAGTGGGTGTCCTCCCCTTGTGCTGCTAAATTTTCCAAAATGGCATTGCCCTTATCCTCCAATGTAGGAATAGGGTTCGAACCCCTAACCATGTGAAAATCCTCTCCTCCTAGATGTCTCTCACTCTTCTCAAGTTATATGTGAAAACCCTAACAAATATAAGAAGAGGGATAATGAATAATCACATTATAAATCTAAATGGATTCCATTATAAACCCAAGCCTTCGGTGTCGTAAAAACATTATCTCTATGCCTTGCATGCCGATAGTTGACTTAGAAGTTGTAAGTATCCTCAAAGAAAAGATCTTGAGACCAAACCCCATGCCTGGTTTTGAAATATATTGAGGCAAGAATAGGTTTATATATATGTTGTTGGGGAGACTATTATTACTACTGAGCCTTCATTTTATACAACTCTACCTAATGAGTTACTAGCTGACATATTAAAATTCTATCTATGAAACATTTTAATATCTAAAAATCACATAGCATTATGTTGTTTCATTCACCTGAATATTTATTTTTTATCTATGGGGTTTAAAAAATATGACTCGGGTGTTTTGATGAATAGATTTTTTTTGTTAGGTGAAGAGATTTTCAAACCCTTAAGAAACATGCTGACAGTCCTCCTTACAAAGTTGTAACCAATTCTAATGGTGCATTTAACATATATTCAATTTTTATCCTATAAATCCTAGATTCAGACAGTGCAAACTTGAGAATGAAGAAAATGTTATAAAATGCTTCCAATCCCCTTTCAAGCCACCAAAATTGTACTAAAGGTCTGCCCCAACATGGTTGTCATGAATAACTTACCAGTGCTTCCTGGAATCATGTACAAGCCTCACCTTTCTCATCTCCCCTACTTCCCTGCATGTAGATGATAGTCTATATAACCTTCCAAAGTGTCATTTCATATATAACATGAACACATATCCCCTTATAAAATGATGGAATCATCAAAATTAGTATTTTCATCTACATAAAAATGGAATAAACTAAGACTCATGCATGAAACTTTACTCAACCCCCATGAACAAACACATAGATACCTATACATACGTACATACATACATATCTATACTTGTATATGTATGTTTATACATATATATACATACATACAAACATACACACGCGCGCGCACACTAACACACATGTATGTGTGTGTGTGTGTGTGTGTGTGTGTGTGTGTGTGTGTGTGTGTGTGTGTGTGTGTGTGTGTGTGTGTGTGTGTGTGTGTGTGTGTGTGTGTGTGTGTAGACACACACACACACACATATGCATCACATACCTGGACCTTTGTGTTATCATATGGTAGTGTTGTTTGTTGTATACACACTCTATGTATACCACAAAAGAGAGATAAAATTGTATATACTCTTGACTTTGTTGGCTAGTCAATGAATGCACTGTGATACCTACTCAAATACATACATGTACATATACATATGTATACATATACACGTAAACACATGTACATGTACATATACATATATATTTGTAATTGTGTATGTATGTTTATACGTGCATATCCATATCCATATGCCTATATAGGTACACGTATGTACATGTATACATATACATATGTATATGTCTCACATACCTGGACCTTTGTGTTATCTTATCATATGGTAGTGACATGTGTCATGTACACATTGTGTGTATATAACATAAGAGAGATAAAAAAATAGCTATACTCTTGAATTTTTTGGTTAGTCAATCAGTGTGTTGTGATACATACTCGATCACATACATGTACCTATGCATACCTATACATGTGTAATTTATATGTATGTTTATACATGCATATGCATATCCATATACATATATATGTACACATATGTATGAGTATAAATATACATATGTATATGTATCACATACCTGGACCTTTTTATTATCATATGGTAGTGTTGTTTGTGGTATACACACTTTGTGTATACCGCAAAAGAGAGATAAAAATTGTCTATACTCTTGAATTTGATGGCTAGTCAATGAATGGACTATGATACCTACTTAAACCCGTATGTATAATTATACATATACATATGTATATGTATCACATACGTGGACCTTTATATTATCATATGTTAGTGTTGTTTGTGGTATACACACTCTATGTATACCACAGAAGAGAGATAAAAACTATTTATATTCTTGACTTTGCTGGCTAGTCAACGAATGTGCTTTGATACCTACTTGAATACATAAACGTACCTATATATACGTATACATATACATGTACATACATGTAAACTCAACCTTCCTTTACTTGGATGGTTTGATTTAAACATGATTATAGCTATCGTAATTGTTTTTTGATAGAATGTGCCATGTGGCATCACAATGGGTTGATTATTCATGATTATAGCAGCCATAATTGTTTTTTGGTTGCATGTGCCATATGGCATCAAAATGAAAATCACAGGTAATCATTGCATCTTCTCTCAACTATATTCAACCATCAAGTGATTTTGAAAAATACTTAACATGTGAACCATTTTTTTCCTCTATTTATTACAGCACTATAATTTTTTTTTATTTGTATCTCTGTTGATATTTGAATCCATTTTCTCTCATCCATCAATCACAATTAAGGTAATTTTGTTTCATTCTTCCTCTATAATTAGTTATAGCATTTTATTAAATAGAAATGAACTTTGTGTCATATATATGGATCCATCCATATATAACCATGTCATTTTCATTGGTTCCTTGTCTTCATTTTCTTTTGTAGAAGAATATTGATGATCAAGGTTTTCCTATCCTCCAAAATGTCCTTAGGTTAAGAAATATAGCTTGTGTGGTCTTTAAAAGAAAAGAACATCTAGAAACATTTGCATATCCATATACACATATATGTACATGTGTGTACGAGTATAAATATACATATGTATATGAATCACATGCGTAGAACTTTGTGTTATCTTATCATATGGTAGTGTCATGTGTCATATACAAAATATGTGTAAACCACATAAGAGAGATAAAAAACTATCTATACTCTTGAATTTCCTAGGTAGTCAATTAATGTGTTGTGATACCTACTCAAATACATACATGTACCTATACATACGTATACATATACACGTACACATATGTACACACACACACATCTGTGTAATTACATATGTATGTTTATACATGCATATGCATGTGCAGAGCTTTGGTGTTTAATATATGGAATGGGATAGTGAAAACCAAAGTGATGCATTAAATTATCACCACCTTCTCACATCATTTGCTCGTCTAATTTCTATGCCTTTTTATGGACCTTATCTTCCTTGTGATCGGCATCGTGAATTGACATGACTCATTGACTGGATGGTGATTGGGTTGTGCTGACTAGATGCCATGAGGGATAATGCGGGTCCCATAGATATCCGATGAATGTATGCCATTATGTATGGCATATTATGGTTTTTTTATGGGGGTCATGTGATCCTATCGCTAGGATAGACATATCCTATACATTTTCACACACATAGTTGTATTTGGATATCTATTTTTATACATGCATATGCATATCCATATACATATATATGTACACGTATGTATGTGTATACATATACATAAGTATATGTCTCACATACTTGGACCTTTTTATTATCTTGTCATATACACACTGTGTGTAGCACATAAGAGAGATATAAAAATGTATATACTCTTGATTTTGATTGTTAGTCAATGAATGTGCTGTGATACTTACTCGATCACATACATGTACCTATACATACGTATACATTTACACATACACACACACACATGTGTGTGTGTGTGTGTGTATAGGGAAAACTTAGTTCACATGTTAAGCATTTTGCAAAATCACATGATGGTTGAATATAGTGGCGATAATATGTAATGATTACTTGTGGTTGTTATTGTGATGCCACATGGAACATGAAAACAAAAAAACATTATGGCTTCTATAATCAGGAATAATCAATCCATTGTGATGCCGCATGTCACATTCAAACAAAAAACATTTTTGATAGGTATAATCATGAATAATCAACCCATTGTGATGCCACATGGCATATTGATTGTATCTTCCTTGGGATCAGCCTCGAGAATTGACATGACTTGTTGACAAGATGATGAACTCCTTACTTATACATGTATATGGATATCCATACACATATATATGTACATGTATGTACGAGTATACATGTACATATGTATAAGTCTCATATACTTGTACCTTTGTATTATGTTGTCATATACACACTGTGTGTATACCACATAAGAGAGATAAAAACTATCTATACTCTTGAATTCTCTGGGTAGTCAATGAATGTGCTATGATACCTACCCGATCACATACACATACCTATAAATACATATACATATACATGTACACACACACACACATTTGTGTAATTACATATGTATGTTTATACATGTATATGCATATGCATTCCCATATACATATATATGTACACATATGTATGAGTATAGATATAAATATGTATATGTATATGTATCATATACTTGTACCTTTGTATTATCATATGGTAGTGTTGTTTTTGGTATGCACACTCTATTTATACCACATAAGAGAGATAAAAATTGTATATACTCTTGACTTTGCTGTCTAGTCAATGAATGTGTTGTGATACCTACTTGAATACATATACATACCTATATGTATGTATACATATACACATACAAAAATGTACACACACACAAACACACATTTGCATATGTAAGTGTGACATTAGTTTCTTGAATGGATTTAGTTCTATCAGAAGTATACCTCAATTGGAGTAGAAAAAATAATTATTTGGCTGCTCTGTATCTATTTTTTAATCAATATAAATTTTCCTTGAGTTGGGTCCCTCTTGGTTTGTAAGTTTCCTCCAACTTGATTTTTTCCCTCCAACTAGTAGCTTTCTGTGTAGAGATATTCTTAAAGGAAATATATTTACATCATGTGGCATCCATTTGGATTTATAATGTGATTATTCATGGCTCCTCTTCTTATACATGCTAGGTTTTTTCACATATAATTTGAGAAATGTTGATGCAAAGAAAAATATATATATCATCATGCATATAATTTTTTTTGAGATATTGCAAAACAAGAACTTGACTCCAAGCTCTGCCAAGAGGATTAAAAACAACTGATGATGGCTAAAAGTTTTGTATCTATGTCAAATAAGCTCCTAGAAGGCTAAAAGTTTTCTATCATAGAAACTTACCCCTTGGTTTCTCAAATTTATTTCCCAATATCCTTCTTAGGAATCTCACCATCATATCTTAAGAGTTTAAGATCTAATAAAGTTGATCAGGTGCCTTAAAGACAGACCTTAGCATATATCCTCACAAACCATCACAGTGAGCCTCAGAAGGGTATTTTTGGCATAACTCTCTTCAATCGTCGATTCAAGATTTATAAATTCAATCATATATTTATTTACACTCATTATATGATATTTTATTACTAGTGGTATTTGGAGAAGCACGTGGACCTCCATTTTCTCAGTCTTCTACTATTTTGTTGTAGGTGCACTTAGCTTGTATTTCACAGTTTGCAATCCCAGTCTAGGGTTTCCTAAGCTCTTTATTTATCTATCCTTCATCCTCCAAGGTGTCAAATTCCCTAAAGATAGGTTATAATGCATGCACACACCTCACAATGTTCTCAAGATATTCACTAAAAACACACACAACTATAGTACAAATATGATCATTAAACAACTTATCATAGAACATTATGAGTAAGAATCCTTTGATTGCATTAAGTAGTTCTTCCTTTTCATTTTATCATGAGTTTTGAGGTCTCCAAATACCTTATTAAGTATCAAAACAACACATTATGTGATATTTCCATAGTCTTGTCACAATCCTATCAAATGATTTCTTATGATTTCATCACAATAGGGGTTAGAAGCTTTCATATCCATTTTAAATACACACAAAAAATGAGTCATGAAGACTCCCACATATGGATCATACATTTATTAAGGATAGGAGTCATCATTCATAGTTTCAAACTCAGAAAATGCTCCAAAAATACATAGTTGAATACCCACATCAATCTCTATATTCATATTTCTTAGGTTTCATATCATAGTTATGATTTTCCTTTCTCCTTCTTCCTCCTAGTATGAGGAATGAGTTCTCAAATTCACTAACTACCCTATATTCAAACTTATACCTACTTGCATGTACTAACTACCATCAATGTATCTTCCCTTGGAATCTCATTGTGATTGACCTCTTTCAAGTGACTCTTAAAATTCTCACAATGAGGCTTATAACTACCACTTACACATTATTCCAAGTATCTTAATGATGCCTCATACACAAGATTCCTTATTTTCCATAGCTTAGATAGTTTCAAAATTTAGTAGAATCATGATGCCTAAGAGACTCTAACAACACCTAATAACACTTGAATCACCCATTTCAATACCATCCACCCATTACATATATTTGAATTTTAAAATATCCCTTTTTGGATGGAAAACTCAAAAGAAGAACAATTCAAATTGCTTAACTTCGTGCCTTAGGCTATCTTGGCGACAAGATCACATGAACCGCATCCATATCACATGATCCCTGTGTATATATACCATGAATATACATCACAATTTTCTAAACAATCACCTTAAAACGTGGAACCATACCACCCGAGGTAATGTTTTTGCCACCGGAATATTTCAACATGAAAGGGAACTGAAAATGAATGTTCTTGATTTTGCTAGCTAGTCAATAAATGTGTTGTGATACCTACTTGAATAAATACAGGTACCTATACATATACACATACATACATGTACATAAACATATATATGTAATTGCATATGTATGTTGATATATGCATATATGTATCCATATACATATATATGTACATATATTTATGAGTATGCATATACATATGTTTATGTATATGTCTCACATACCTTGTATTATCATATGGTGGTGTTTTTATGGGATACACATTCTTTATATAGCACATAAGAGAAATAAAAACCATCTATACTCTTCACTTTTTTGGCTAGTCAATGAATGTGTTGTGATACCTACTCGAATACATAAACGTACCTATACATACGTATACATATACATGTACATAAATGTATATATACATATATATTTTTAATTGCATATGTATGTTTATACATGCATATCCATATACATATACCTATATATGTACACGTATGTATTAGCATACACATACATATGTATATATATGTCTCACATACTTGGAACTTTGTGTTATCATATGGTAGTACTGTTTGTGGTATACACACTCTATGTATACCACAAAAGAGAGATAAAAACTACATACAATCATGAATTTTATGGCTATTCAATGAATGTGTTGCTATACCTACTTGATTACATACATGTACCTATACATACATATTTATATACACGTACATATACACATATATTTGTAATTGCATATGTATGTTTATACATGCATATGCATATCCATATACATATATATGTACAGATATGTATGAGTATACATATATGCATGTATATGTATATGTCTCACATACTTGGACCTTTGTATTATTGTATGGTAGTGTTGTTTTTGGTATACACACTCTGTGTATACCATAAGAGAGAGATAAAAAATGTCTATACTCTTGAATTTTCTGGTTAGTCAATGAATGTGCTATGATACCTACTTGAATACATACATGTACCTATACATTTGTATGCATATACATGTACATACATGTATAATCTACCTTCCCTTACTTGGCTGGTTAGATTTAAACATGATTATAGCTATCATAATTGTTAATTGTTTTTGTTGAAATGTTCGATGTGGCATCAAAATGACAAAAAAATTTAATTATTGCATCTTCTGACCACTTTATTGAACCATTATGTGACTATGAAAATTATTAACATGTGAACCTATTATTACTTGATATCTTTGTTAAGGTATTTGATGGTGGCATTTCCGAAATCAAGAATCCATTTTATCTTCGGGAATTTAACGCAAAGATAGCTAACAAGAAAGAATCTTGATATACCTTGATGGAGTCACATTCCTTATTTCTTTGATATGATGCAAGATCACCTATCCTTATCATCATATGTAGAATAGCTATATATTGAGCTTGTATAGATCATATTTATAGTCTTTATTTGATTTTTTTTTCTTCCACAAATTCTGGGGAAATAGGGATCATATTTATCCCCCCCCCTCTCCCTTATTTCTTCCATATAATTTTTTTTTCCACAACGTCTAGGGTAATAGGGATAATATTTATCCCCTCCATAACTTATTTATTCCCTATAAGTTTTTATTCCACAACATCTGAGGTAATAGGGATCATATTTATCCCCCTTACCTCCCTTATTTCATCCCTATACTTTTTTCTTCCACAACATCTAGGGAAAAGGTATCATATTTATCCTCCCTCCCTTCCTTATATGTTTTTATTCCCTATGTGTGTGTGTGTGTATTTATTTATATATATGTACATGTATCTACGAGTATACATATACATATGTATATGTATGAAGAGCGCCAAGATGTGCCAATCCCTAAGCATATCACAAGGAAGAGAAATGTGGAGGAAAGGATGGAAATTAGTGGTGAGTTTTTAAGATGTATTGATTTGGTTTTCATTGTCCCATTTCATTGATTAAACAAAAATAAATTTAAGCGCCAAAACTATGCAACTATTTTCGGTGAAGGCCGATTGCAGAAGAATTCTCAAAGCACAAATTAGTCACCATCATATCCACAAGTCATGCCAATTCTTGATTCCACTCCCAAGGTAGAAGCGATCCATACGAAGGAAGAGAAATCAGAGAAGGAAAGGAAATGAGAAGGTGGTGATAATTTAATGCATCAATTTGGTTTTCACTGCCCCATTCCATCAATTAAAGAAGCAACAAATAACTCTAAGCGCCAAAACTGTGAACTCTGTAAATGCATTCATAGATGGTTGATTATGGGAGAATTGAAGAGAATTGGTGAGAATGTCCATTATGTGAGAATTGGTGAGAAGCGTTAGATCTTAAAAAAATATTACAGTGAATGAAACTGCCTGAGGCTATGTGATTTTCAGATTTTAAAATTGTTCACAAATATACATTTTTTTAATTTTTGTTTTATATATATTTGTGAATTATTTCAAAGGAAAACATGTAATTATAGTATAAATAACAATACTTATCTACGGTATTGTATATTTTCATATACACAATATGTGTATACCACAGAAGAGGGATAAAAACCTTTCTATACAATTGTCTTGGCTGACTAGTCAATGAATGCGCTGAAATAGAAATTGAGGATAATTTTATTAGAATATAATAGATTTATAGATGTGTATTATTTAGTGTATGATCATGCTTTTTGAATATAAAATAGAAGTGAGTAAATACAAAATAGAAGAAAGTAAATAAACAAGGAAATCAAAATTAGCAAAAGAATCAAACCTCAACTACAATACAAATACTAACATTGAAAAATTGCTATAATAAAAGAGGAAAAATAGGTTCACATGTTAAGTATTTTTAAATTCACATGATGGTTGAATAAAGAAGGAAAAATATGAAATGATCACATTTTTTTCTCATTGTGATGCTACATAACACATTCAAACAAAAAACAATTATGATAGCTATAGTCATGTTCAAATCATAACAACCAAGAGAAGAGTATAGACAATGTATTCATTGGCTAGCAAACCAAGACAAGAGTATATACACCAGCCACGGTCACAACCTAGTTATTTACTTGTGATCAAATACATGATGGTCCATTTTTATCTTATGTGGTTTACACACAGTTTCTATATAAAAAACAACATCATATGATAATACAAACGTCTAGGTATGTGAGACCATTACATATACATATGTAAATGTATACTTGTACATATATGTTTTTATATGGATATGCATATACATACACATAAATATACAAATACACACACACACACACACATATATATATGTATGTATGTATGTATATGTATGTATATGTATATGTATACATATACGTATGTGTATGTAATTGTATGAATATGTTGCTTTCAAATCCCATTAGAATATAGAAATGGGAGATGCATGTGTGGCATATTATGGTGTATCTTATGGGGTTAATTCTATCCTATCACTAGTACAGTTGGCTCCTGCCCAATATTCTAGCTTACCCCAAATAGGATCCCTTTCTCACTGACGGATTTCGGTGGTAACATCTTGATCCGAGTGGTATCGTGCCATGTTGGCAAGATATTTTTTGGAAAACTATGATGTATATGCATAGTGTATATGCACGAGTATCATGTGATATGGATGCAGGTCATGTGATCCTGTCACTAGGATAGCCTAAGGCTTGTTTGTGAAACTTACATAGTCATACATATACATACACATACGCATACATATACAGATACATACATGTATGTATATATATGCATTTGAATATGTACATGTGTGTATGAATACACATATACATATGCATATGAACTGGTATATGTATATGTCTATATGACCCCCATGTGATAGAAAATAAGATGCAATAAAATATGTCATACATACAATGCCCATGTATGGGACCTAGTTCTGCTTTCATGGTGTCTAGTTAGCACAACCCAATCACAGAATGTGAATACCATATAATTTCACTCCTAGTATCGTAATACAATGTTTGCATTGTTTGTCTCATACGGACAAAAAAAACAACATGTGTATACAAAACATTTCACTACTAGTATCCTTTAAGTTATGTGTGTCGTTTGTCACATGAAGTATAATCACAACATGTGTTATAGCCCAATCATTTTCTTTCCATTTAGGACATGATTGTATGACCCTGATATGATACACCATACAATTACTTACATGCATCATCCATTTATGTCTTATGTGGTTTAAAAACAATGTTTATATAAAAAACAACACTCCTGTATGATAATACAAATGTCCACGTATGTGAGACCATTACATATGCATACATATATGTATACTCGTACATACATGTACATATTATCCATGTATCTTCTTGTTTCCACTATAACTAATTTTCTACCTATCATTTTCCGATTCCTCCCTACTCCTTTTCTTCTTCATTTTCAAGCATGTGATCATACTCTTTTTCTCAATTCTAATAATGGACAACTGAGCCCAATTCGAATACATTTCATCACTATAATTTTTTTCATCCACAACATCTAACACAATAGGGATCATATCTATCCCCCTTCCTCCAATATTATTCCCTATATGTTTATATTCCACAACCTATGGGGCAATAGGGATCATATTTATCCCCCCTCTCTCCCTTATTTCTTCCTTGTAAGTATTTCTTCCACAACGTATGGGGAAATATTGATCATATTTTTCCCCCTCCCTTATTTCTTCCCTATAAGTTTTTCTTTCACAAAATCTAGGGCAATAGGGATCATATTTATCCCCCCTACCTCCCTTAATTCTTCCCTATAAATTTTTCTTCCACAATGTCTGGGGAAATAGGGATCATATTTATCCCCCCTTCTTCCCTTATTTCTTCCCTATAAGTTTTTATTCCATAACGTCTAGGGCTATAGGGATCATATTTATCTCCCCTTCCCTTACACACACACACACACACACACACACACACACACACACACACACACACACACACACACACACACACACACACACACACACACACACACACACACACACAACTTATACCATGTAATGTGCATTAAAACATAAACATTTGAATTTTAATTTGAATCATCATATACACATATAAAACAATGTGTATACCATAAAAAGCATAGAAAATATAGTTTGTATACTACAAATAACACACAAAAAAGAAACACGTATATATATATATCAAAATATATAGATATGCATATGTCTTGGAATGCAAATAGTTGTATTGAATAGTTTAAATTTTCAGTGTTAAATATGTAAATGAAAAAACATGTTGTCTGTTGTTGCTTACGATATATGTTTGAAAATTGTAAAGGTAAACATGGTTGCCATTTAGAGATTGGAAATTCATGGAGTGTCTAATACCTCGAAAAATATTACATGTTCATTGTTCATATTATATGACCCTAATGGCAACAAGAAAGTAGAGAGAACCACTATTGTGGGAGACTCCAATATGACCATCCACTAGGTTGAGTATAGGGCCTTGATATTGGGTCTTAAGGAAGTGTTACGTCATGAAGTTCAGAAAAATTGTGTGTTTTCTCATGATATGATTGTTGTGAATAAAATGAATGGTGTATACCAATGTAACAATGTAAATATTTATGTTATCTGATTTCAAGTGCCAACGATTGTAAATTGCTTTGTGAAATGTTCATATGTATATGTAAAATTTAATAAAGGTAGGTTGGATGTATGTAAAGTGTCTATGACCACTATTAATGAATAAGTGGTATTGTTTTAAGCACTTTCCATGGATGACATTGTAATACGATATACATACAAACTATATTTACTTTTTGTGTTATGTATAATTATGTTTGTAATTATTTAATGTCTTAATATGTATTATCTATGATGTATTTGTGGAATGGTGGATATAAATTTTTTATTGTAGGAATAATGCAGCCCGTCAGAGATATACTACGAATTTTATTCCAAGATTCGCAGACCTTGGAGTCATCATACTTTTCTATGGTGTGTACTCTTAGAAAAATACATGTAGGCACTATATCTATCCATTTTGCTATTGTTAAGCTGAATTATGATTGTTTGTGATATTTTGTTATTTAGAAAGTTTCGTGGTCAGATTTACCGATGATCCATTTTCCATACATTGCATCTTCATCATAGGTAAGAATACAATCTTTTCAAGTACCTTTTACATTGTTGTGATTGACAAATAAAAAATTGTATTATCTTTTATGTCTAAATTATTTTTTAAAGTAATTAATGCAATCGTATTTCAGATACCTGTGTCTAGGCCTACCATTAGAAGATTAAAATGGTGAAGACCAAGATTGTACCTTCAGATATCTTCTTCAGTATGTGTGTGTACTTTAACTACTAATCGTTATAGCATTACTTTTTTAAAAAAATAGACTTTGGTATTATTTATCATTTCAGTAAAGATGTTTTATAAGATAAGGATTGTTGAGTGAAGGATGAAGAGGCAATTGCAACAAACATTACGTCATTGTAACATGTACAGATTGATATAGTTGCAGAGCAGGTAAAATTACCTTAATTTAACATCATATTTTTATCTTAATTTAATTTTGTTGTATATTATTGTGTATGTGTGTGTCTAACTAGTTTATATGTGGCTAACGAGTTTTTATGACTCATAACATGATATTTGGAATGCTAATTTAATGAGGATGCACCCAGTGTTGCTTCTCTAGGTCATGTCAAGGATGATATCGTCGTCGATGAGGTAAAATCAGAAAATTGAATCTTAAAATTTATTATTTTCAATTATGTCCATTAGTGTCTAACTGTTTATATGATGTTGTCGAGTAGGATCCTCTTCACTTTAGGAGGAAGAATTACGGGGATCACATAGTTTATTATTGTGAGTACCCCAGTTGCAACAAATTTTTTTACAAGTTATGGAGTCTAAACCTCCATAGGACAGATGCCCATTCCCTCTCTCATGTTCCCCTAATAGGAAAGGGAAATATTTAAATGGAAAGTATCATTGGTGTACCTTTGTAAAGTGAAGGAAATACAAGGATCAGAGAGAGGGAAACATTGAAGGTTTTGTTATGTATGTGCTATATATTGTAGAGGCGATGTGTGATACAACACATTTTCAAGAAGGATGAGAAGGCATAATTTTAAAAACTTAGAAGAAAATCTAAGAAAGAGGTTTATGATGCCATGAGGGTCTACGATTTGGATACTAATAGGAGTAAGAGGAGGGTAGACATATTGGATTTGATAGAAAAGAAGAAAAAATGGTAATTTTATTGAGTAGCGATTTCATTTCACTTGTTTCTCATTGTCAGTACATAAGTATTATCTATTTATTATAATTTATATGTCATTGTCTTAACATGGCGAGGAGGGTGAGATGGATGCATAAACAGAGGAGTTCATTCACGAAAGAACTTGAGGAGATGAGTGCGACGTAATTTAGTCATATTATATTTAGTTTTGTTACTAAAACACTTGTTCATGAATTGTTAAATAACATTTGCATTGATACAATATGTATGTAGGAGAATGACATGACATTATTACATTTATATGAAAAATGCAAAAAAAGTAGTAATGAATACAACCAACAGAAAGAAAGTAGAGGTAAATAAAAGCAAACAAAAAATATGTGAAAAGTAATTTGTAGATTTTTCTATAAACCCATTGTAATAAAAAGTTGTTATTTTGTAGGTTAATTCATCACAAGGGGGTGATGCAGCGGTGCTTTTCCAGCTGATCATGGATGTGGCGGTGCAAGCAATGGATGAAATGGTAATTCATGGAGGACGTAAATGTGTGTTGGTGTTAATTGTTCCTGATATAACACTAAAAAGTATGGATAAATATGTATAATAGTCGTTTAAATATGCACAAGATAATAGTTTATATGTAGCCCTCATCCTAATGAGTTAGATTACAATTTTATTTATATTCATAGTTATTAAATACAGTCAAATGTTTACGATTTTAATTTTTTTGGGACACATATTTCCATGTGGATTATATAAAATGATGAAATTTCTATCATTTAGAATTTTTGTTTGAAACTCTAGAAATAAATAATTTGAAATATGCTATGTTGTTTATTATTTATCCACAACATAATATATCTAAATCAAGATTTTAAAACCCATAATATTTAGAGGTTTTTTTTTATCATTTTAGAAGTATTTACATGGAAACTAACTTCAAATTTTACAATTCATTCAAAAGATAAATTTTGATTATTTGACCTTCATCTTTGTTTCCTACTCGAGTTCACGAGATTCTTCAAATATGTAAAACAAATTGATTCTAGCCTTCATAATCTTATCCAATACATACACCCTCTTGCTACATCTCATTTCTTGCTAATACAAACTTAAAGTGAGTCAAACCATTCAAGAGTATCACATAGCTTACCCAATGGAAAAGTCTACCTTTCTTGGTTTATTGAGCAACTGTCTACTATCAAGGTCATGGTTAAAACTAATGTTGTTTACACAAAAAAACTTGATTTCAATTTGTAATTACCTTTAAGTTCAAATCTTGGATCCACTACTTCCCTTTTACCTTTTGTGAGTTCCGTTTAACCTCTGTCAACTACTATCACTCCTATTTCTTACTCATTTACCTCCTTCTTCTAATTTCATTTTGGGTATCCCATCAAAAATCCTATTTTACTTCTTGTTGTTATCAATATTCTCAATGTTACCCTCTACCTCAATCTCAAGATAGTCCTATTGTACATTTAATTTTAATGAATTATTCTAGTCCTTCACCCCCTTTAAAAGCTTCATTAATCCTTACTAATCTTTTCAACAAGTTACCCTAACACCTCATTGATGGCTTGGTTTTTGTAAACCTCTGTCCTTACTAGAATGTCATAGTCCTTTAATACTATAATAATATGTTAATTTTCACTTCATATACTAATTGTTACAATGAATTTCATTTACTCATTAAACTGGTTCTTGCCTTTTCAACCCTCTAATGCTTATACATTCACTGATTTCATTTATGTTTACAAATCTTTGTATCTATCTAGTCAAGGATTGTGCACACATTTCTTGTATTTTTAATCACTTGAGGATTTGTATGATGATTTTTAACCTTCAAAAACACCTGTAGATTCCCTTCAAGGATTCCTCATTTCCAAAATCCATCTCGATCATCCTAAGAGTTAACTTTTAAAACACATCTTCCTTCCAACCTCAAAATTTTGCTTAAACACTGTCATCATGTGACTTAGTTTCTTTACATCCATATTCCTGAATTTTATTGGTTTAAGTGCATTCATGACCTTCCATTATTTTTACAAACTTGTTGTTGACTATACAGACCATAAAATTTATGATTAGCTCCCTTTCTCAGAGTTCATTTCCTACTGAAACCTACTAGTCATGCATTACTCAGTGAAAAATTTGTGTCTCTTTTCTCATGAGAAATACTAGTTTGTAATTATATTAATCCTTTAAGGAATATCTATATTTATTCTATCTCTTTAGAATTCAATTTGGTGTCAAGATTTTTAATATTATTTCTAAACATCTAAAAATTCTTGTTTTTCTAAACCATTGAGGTAGAGTATCCTTGTACTGAGAGAATTTTATGGTTTCATTTCTTTCATTAGACTCTTTGACCATTCTCAGTGACTTCAAAACTCATCTACATTCCTACACACTACTCATACAATGAAGTTTACCAAAAAACCTGAGTTTGAATTTTTAACAAACATCAAAGAGCATTGTGATCACTATTACACTTGTATTGATATTATCAGACTTCTTTGACTAGTTACATTGAGCTATGGAAGTAGTTAGATCATTTAATCCTTCACATCAAATCACACATCTGGTTTAAAAACCTTTAACATTCATACTAAATTCATAGTCATACCTTAATATCACAATGAATCCAATTGAAAGATTCAATTTTTCATGCTATTCCATCATTTTGTAACCTCCTTTTAACACTCCAAAATCCTATAAATATTTACTATTTTTGAGATAAGATATAAAGGATAGTCAAACATGAGAATCATTCTCAAGTACTTCAATATTCAATGCATGTTACTCAAAATGCAACCTTATACACAGTTTCTATACAAGAAGCTATTTTTTTTAATAAAAGCAAGAAATTACAAGGCTTCATTAGCCATGATGCTCTGCCACATAGTCCTCCTCCTCTTCCCAAAATATATCATCCTTTTTTTCTTTGAATACATTCTCCAACGTTATATAAATGAGATGAATAGTTGGTAGTTAGGGCTTCCCACAAGTAACCCCACTAGGTCAAGCTAACTCAAGATGAGCTATAGGATTGATTAGAGTGAGAAACCCATGAAAAAGGTGATAAGGATGCCATAAAAATATCATTACAACATACATGGATCTTATACTAACATCTAAAACTATAACACCATAATACTAAATTCAAATATTTAAATTAAAAACTTGGAGTGAAAATCCCTTATTCAAACTCAAGGAGTCTAAAAGGTCTAAAAATAACTATCATCACTGTATATGGACTCTACACACCTTAACCTCCTAAAGAAAACCAAAATTTATGTTATTTACATAAAGCTCCTGCATTGGACATTAAAACATTTATCATACAAAACCATACACAAAGTTCACTACTACACCTAGTCTTACAAGCTAGAATTTCTTCAATTCTTGTAGCCTCACCTCTCCCAAGCATTGGATAATTTGAAAATTTCCTTACAAATTAGTTACTAGTCCTTTAATTGTCATTCCCCTTCAGTTACCACCACTTTGGGGCCTCCTAAGTTGTGACCTTTCAACTTCCTGTTTAGTCACTTGGAAAACTATTATTGCCTCAAATTTACAATGTACATATGACCAAGATATTAAACTCTTTAGAACCTATGGAATCATTTAAAAATAATAATAAAACCATTGATACTTTTAGGAGTGATATTTCTAACAAAGAATTATGTATTTAAAAGTTTAAAAGTGGTTTTGATAAATATGTTGCTTTTACATCTTTATTTCCTTTTTGTAACTCAAATTTACATTCATTTCATTAACTGCAAGCATCTCCTAGGACCCATGCGAGAGAGGAGAATGAGCAGATCAACATGCATGCTGGTTTACAGGTACTTAATTAAATATCAGTTGATAACATTTTTCGCATATATAAATTTTTTTTATTATGATTTATTTTCTACTTACTACAAATAATTTAATATGTAATGATTATAGGCACCTTCCAGTGGCCACAAGAGAAAAGGGGAGGAGGATATTCCGTTACAAGAGGATTTACAGGTAACCTTTACGAGAAGTGAAATCAAGAATCTATATTATGAATCATTTTATTATATAAATAGTGTCAAAAATAGGAATAAAGCTATACTATATAAATTTATTTTTGATTGGACTAACTACCAATATTATTTCTAAAGACTAAAATGTTCCAATAATGTAGGAATCATCCAATCCTACTACATCCATGGTAGTTCCTACTACAGTTCCATCTATTGATGATGCAATGGATGTCTGGATGGATGGAAAAGTGATGGGCCATGGAAAATTACACAATGTCGGTGTTGATGCAATCTACCATGGGAAGAAAGTTCCATCACATTGTGGAGTTTTTCATATCCTCATTGTCATCGATTGTGATTTCCCTCTACTATTTCCTACCTCTTTCACAGACATGCTGGTGGATGTTGTCGATGGATTTACCATTTGGCCATTTTCTCATGTGCATCGTAACCAAATACCTCAGGTAATAGCTTGTTTGGAAATATTTTACATGCAATTTTTGCTTTGCGGTATTCTTAGTATATTTTAATTATAGTAACAATTTATTTTAAATTTTACAGGATGATGCAGTACTCGCTAAAAAATCAAGGTGGGCACCAATTATAGGAGTGACACCCAACTCGATGCATAAAAACCCAAAAAGGAAAAAAACATATTTTGAAAGAGTTACCTCCATTGCGTGCACTAGAAAATGGAGGAAAAACTGATTTCACATGATTAACCATATTATTTCATAACATTAACATTAGTTTAATGAAAAAGTTTTAATTGATATAATTGTGGATTATTTTATTATAATAACATTAACATTAACATTAACATTAACATTAACATGTATTTGTTGGATTTAATCATGATTATAGTTGTCATAAGTATTGTTAGTTTGAAATTGCCATGTGGCATCACAATGGGTTCATTATTCATGATTATAGATGTCACAAATATTTCTTGTTTTAATGTGCCATGTGGCATCATAATGTGTTGATTATTCATGATTATAGTTGTCATAATTGTTTTTTGTTTGAATGTGCGATGTGGCATCACAAAGAGTTGATTATTCATGATTATGTCTTGTCACAAATGTTTTTTGTTTGAATGTGTCATGTGGCACCATAATGGGTTGATTATTCATGATTATAGCTGCCACAATTTTTTTGTTTGTATGTGCCATGTGGCATCACAATGACAACCACAAGTAATCATTGCATCATCTACCCACTTTATTTAAACATCATGTGATTTTACAAAATTATTAACATGTGAACCGATTTTTTCCTCTATTAATAACAGAAGTCTAACATTTTTTTTATTTATATTGCAGGTGAGATTTGAATCCATTTTTTGTCATCCAACAAATCGCAGGTAAGGTAATTTCAGTTCATTTTGCTTCTACAATTAATTATAGAATTTTATTAAATATAAATGAACTTATTAAATATAAATTTGTGCTTGTCCTTGGTTCCTTGTCTTCATTTTATTTTGGTTCCCTGTTATTTATAATTATCCTATGGTTTCTCATATGTTTTTTTGTAGTTCTTGGATGGTAATAAGTTATTTGTGCTTCTCCCTTCACCATGTAAAGATTTTCATATTTTTACTAGTTCACTTATCAAATCTGCAAGTTAATGTGACATTTTCAAGTTAATATAAAGCTTTTCATATTTGTACTAGTTCATTTATTAGACTGTAGGGTATTGAACAGAGTTATAACCTTTTTCAAGAGGCTTTAGGGTGTAAACTATTGACATTGTCTGCACATGGAAGGATTATGGAGGCATAAAGTGAGTTACTCTATATGGAGCACCAAAAATCATTGAATTTAATAAATCTTTGTAGGACCTAGTGTGCAATAAATTATCCTCGTAGACACCTTCACTGCAAAGTTTCGATATATTTAATCCCCACTATGTTTCAACAGTGTTCTAAAGGTCCCTTCTCACAAGGACATAACTTTTTCAGCCTTTTCCACACTCTTAGGTCTTGTGTGGTGTCCCCATCTCATAAACTTGATGTAACATTGTCTTAAGCTTTCAAAACTATTTTTATAGGAAATTGCTATGACCAACCTTAATTCTCACAGCCCTTAATGGATCCATATCTTATGCAAGTATTGTATGTAGTATGAAAGCATATGAATTTGACCTATGTTTACTTGTTAATTTTACATGCAAATCACTATATTACAATCTAGATTCTATATCATTCTTTAGCTAATTCTATGTGGACAATGAGTGAATGCGTATTTATCCAAATGAGCATCCTATGAAAACCTAGGATATATCATATTTAAATGCTAGTGTGTAAACTGATGATATGTCATTTTTTATTGTAGAAAAATATCTCTTCGGGAATATTCAAATGATCTAGTGATGTGAGGTGATAATGTCTGATGATTCTATTTTTTTTGTGATTTAAATATTTGTTTGGAATAAGTATAATTGGCACCAATCATGCAAACAGAGTTAAATTCTTTATACATTTACGGTATACATGGTGATTTTGATTGGTTGGATTTGGAATCCATCTTTCTCTAGGTATGAATAATAGAAGAACAATCATTTTCTTTCGGAGAACTACTTTTTTGGGAAAGAAAATTTCACCAACCTCAAAATTATAGTATTGTTGAATATATAAATGATAAAAGAGAAAGAAGGATAATATAATAGAGTTTTCTAGAATCTGTTGCAAACTGAATGTTATTTTAGGAGGTGGAGTTTAGAAATATATGCTTAAATTTTAAGGTGTACAGATAATATTTTACACAATTATTGTTATTTATTTGTCAAAAATAATGAGCAGTATATTTTTTTATGTAGGTTGGTCAATACCCTTAACTTCTAATTAGTATATTTTTTCGTTTGCTTCATCCTTACTATTGGCCTTCTTCTTGCTAGAATTTTATTGTCACTTGTATAACAGCATTGTTGTCCACTTTATGGATGACATTGTACAAACTATACGAAACGGTTTTTGGTAAATGGAAAAACCTAAAAAGCAAAAGATGAATAAATTTTGTGTTCAATCACAATAGTTCCGGCATACGAAGCCTATTTATTATGTAAATTCATAAGCTTGCAAAAGAAAATATTGATTAAGAACCATCAATTTGTTACTTGTGTATATTATGTGGTCATCTTATTCAAGGAAAATTTCTCAATCTCCTTTCAAAAATGAACTCCCAAATAAGGTGAAGTTAAACCTTTATATTTAGAATTTATTTCCAAGCACTTGTAAGAGTTCCCTTATGCCCACAAGGATCAAATATTTTTTAAATCATACTATGGGTCTCTTTATAAAGCATGAAGATCTAGTATTTTAAGGCAGCTCTAATTGTTTTCAGTCATAATTTTGTATGCTTGTCATTTTATTGTTTCTTTCTCTTTTTTATTGATTATTCTCTATTTGTTTCCTTATGCATCTCTTTCAGGAACAAGAGTACTGAAAAATATATTTTATGTAGGGGAAAAATCGGGGATCTGAAGTACTCTTATTTTCATAGCACTGGATTAAAAGGTAAGCCTACAAAATGTATAAATGGTGTTTCATTTTAATCTTACCACCCATAAACTATAGTTAAAAAAATACATTAAAAAATGTTGAAATGGAAAGCAAGTAAAACCTGAATAGCTGCTAAAAGAACTCATAAATATACTATATTTTTCATCTATGTCAAGACTTCCTTAAACTCAATCTAGCTCATGATTTATTAGTAGCCAGTAATGAATTCAACCCCACTTAACAATAAGTCGTGACATTTAAAATGAAGAAATGGTGCAATATTTATTCTGGCATTTTTTGGTTGGACAATTGTTTAGGGACATGATTTTGTTGGAATATATTGTCCTAATTGTTTTTCCTCATAGTTAGAAAATGAAATAAGTGATTGTTTCCAATGCATGACTTAGTTGACATGGAAAGGATTTTTGAAAATCTATTTGGCTACTGGTATCCATTACCTTTGGGGAAGGTTGTCTATTTTCAACGTATAACTTCTATTTGCCATCAACTTATCTTTCTTTGTAGATTTTTCCAATGCTACTTTCTTTTTTAAAAAATAGATTATTGTTGCACTTTCTACCCTATTTTTTAATAGAAAATTTATTAATTTAGAAAATAGAAATGATGAGATGAATATATGTTTCTTCCTGGTAGTGATTTTGAGGTTATACCATTTGTAGCCAGGGAGATGAATAAATATTTTTTCTTCATTTGACGAATAAAATATGTTGGTCAGCTTTGTGGGAAATCATTCATATTATCTATCAGCATAGTAGTTTGTAGCATTGTAATATTAATCATTATTCATATTATAAATTATTTCTTTATGGGAAATCATTCATCTTGTCTATCACATTTCTAGATTCGCATCATCAATCGTGATGGTTTGAAATAAAATGCCCATTAACGAGAAGAAAGCTACACATATCAAAGATTCATTGGAAAATTCTAAAAATTTTAACGGTGACCTGGTTACATCCAAGAGGAGAAGGGATGAATTGCATTCTAATACCTTTGGAGGTAAACAACGTAAAAAATTATTTGCTTTGACATTTATTTTACAAATGTAAAGACCGTAACATAATGTTTTCACACAGATTCACTTGCCCCAAAGGATTCCTTGTAGAAAAGTTACGAGGAGATGGAAGAAGTTGACAAAAAACGTATAAAGGTTTTGGAAGAGAAAATTACATTTTATGAAAAAGATAGCAAACAACTACGAAAAAAGAAAAGTTGCAAGGATGAAGCTCATAGATCTGCGTGAGTCGAAGGTAAATATAAAGATGGACTTGATTCAACTATATATGACACATAAAATCATAGAAACAATGAGTGCGGCTAGGTTTTAAATGTCAGAAGTTTCCTTGGCCAAGGTTCAAGAGATGGTCACCATTCGCTATTGGGAACACAAAACTTTGAAAGAATTATATAAAAGCGTGTTGGGTTATCCCAATCAATGTAATGAGAAAACAAACTAAAAATGTGGCATAGACACATGTTTGTAAAAATGTTTATTTTTATAACTTGTAACACATCAAACGTTATTTGTTGTGTATATTATATTAATTATATTTGATGATATTTTAGTTTTCTTTTTTGGATTTGATTGTTTTATATGTGCACATGAGGAAATAAACTCAATATTTGGCCATCTGTCTAAGCATATGAACCATAATCACCACTTGCAATATCCCAACAATAATAATAGGGGAAATACCAAGTTCAATGAGAATGTCTTTCAGAACAAATAATTTAGTATGGTGATGCTTGAATGACTTGAGGTAAGAAATATTTGAATTCGGATTCAATCAAATTTTCTAAGGTAAGGCCCCCAATTTTAGGCCTTATAAACTAGAGTAGGTGTTAAAATTAAGTGAAAGAGATGTAGCTTTGTATGTATATATGTTGAAATTGAATCCGAAAGCATTATTTCACAAGCCAATCGGTTCATATTCAAATTTTATTTTATCCCAGTGTATTTAAAAATTTAGTTGGAGGCCTTCAGATTAAATTGTTTATAATTTTGGTGTGTAATTACAAGTTATGTTATTTAGGTGTAGATTGGATGGTATTAATCTTTGGAAACTTTATGACAACAATTTTTGATGTAGAAACATCTTTTGGTTTAGTGGGCATCTTCTCTTAATTTTTCTTTGCATTTGTGTTACGTGATTTCATGTTTGAACTATGGTTCTCTTTTTCTTATTTGAGATTTCACCCTTATCATTTCCATCTTAGGCTTCTTGATTCTGTTATCGTTGTTATACTCCATTTGGATCCTTGGATGGTAAAAAAGAGTTTACATTGATCCTTTGCAACTCTTAAGCATAAGATTCGACATTAGATTCATTTGTAGTTTCTACAACATGTTGTGTTGCTTCTGAAGTATGTTCCAAAAAGTGGTTCTTTATTCAAACCCTTCTCTTGATTTTTCTCTCTTCACACTTGCTTTTCTCTATATATTTATCTGATATCATCCTCCTCTCATATGTCAAATTTGGACTTGAAGTAGTTGTCTTCAATTTACCCTAATCTTGGATTCAACAATGTCCACCTCTTATCTCTCTTTTATGGTATACACATAGTGTGTATACCATAAAAAAGACTACCATATGATAATAAAAAGATCCAAGTATGTGAGACAAATAAAATATAGGTATATGTAAATAATTAACGAATTATCATTGATTAATAAATGAAAGGGCTTATAGTATGAATTTTTCAACATATAATTAAATTTAGGACAATGTATTTGGGTTTTCTATAGTAAGTACCATGATTATATGGACTATATCAGTTTTTATAACAATGTGACGATTGTGGTGTTTATTTTGGGCCTTCTTATATCTTCTAGGATTCATCATGTATATCACATGCCATGTTTGATGAAAGTAATTGAGAAATATGTTCATGTGCAATGAATATACTTGATATGGATGAAGAGAAGTACATTTTCCTCAAAATTGAGGCATTCTCCTACATACAAATGCACATAATCCACAAGTGTATTATCATTGATTTTTTAGTTCAATAGAAATATATGTCACATTAATATAAAAAATTGGGAGTATCTCTAGAAAATTTAGAAGCAATATTTGAAATTTATAGTTACAGACATTTATATTTTTTAATGATGAAATTTTAGGACCTAGATGTCCTGACCATCCAATTTTATACATCATAATAGTTATAGTTGTATTTTTAATCTAGTATATATATTGTGTGTGTGGGAAAGCCAATTAAATCCTAGGGTTTTGTTAAAATGAATATCATATGCCTATGCATTGTAAAAACAACTTTTTTGTATAAGGGTTAGTTTTGTAATGTTTGTATATTAATATTGTAAGGAAGTGATGATGATTTTTTCCTATAAATTAAATTTATTCAAGATACCTCAAATTCGCTTCTAGTATATGGATATAAGAAAGTTCATATCTATTCTCTGAGTTCATTTAGCATTCCATTTCTTTTCATTATATTTTTTCACGTTCTTAAATATTTTGTAAGAGAGTTCATATTAAATATATAATCCAAAAATATTTGCATTCCCCAAATTTTAAAAATAGCATTGGGAACCCGTTTACAAGACCAAAAATATAACATAGGAAAAAGGGCTAGAAAATTTAAGATGTAGAGAATTAGAAGGGTGGAAACAATAATGACTTGTGAAAAGCATAAACAACCCCTAATCTAAACTAACTGCCAAAACAAAAATAAAATAAAATCATGTAATATAAAAATTCATAAATACATAGGGGCCTAGTTTAAGTGTATCACATATAATAACTTGAGACTGTAAACACTATGAGAGTATGTTTACTCATGTTTATAAATTATGAGTTTATTTTATTTCCATTAGTATTCCTTCTAGCATCTCGATACAAGTACTTTGTGATGAAAATTTATTAGATAAAAATAAAAGGAAAACTATGAGTGAGGATTATATATGAGAAATGTATTATACTCATTTCCATTACCTGATTTTAATACTTCCATTTTATTCTATTATGATAAATAAAAAGTGAGACTTCTTCCTTGCTTAGACTCTCTAATAGACCTCTACACTCTGTCTACACTCTTTTCTTCTTTTAACAAGGTCTTTTATTCTTCCAACTCACTCTTTATTCTTTTGATAAGGTCTTTTATTCTATCATTTTTTTCCTTCTTATCTCCTCTAGGCACTAACTTCCCACTTCCTCTTATATCTTCCTAGACTCTTCATTCTCATTGTAACCATATAGTCAACTTTATGAAAATGACTTTGACACATGCATACTCCCATGTTTTTCAATACCTTAAACACATCATAACAAACACCTTATCTTTTTTTCTCATTCCTTGTCTTGCCTAGTTACTTATAAGATGGTTTGTTGTACGGTTTTAGCAAGGACTATCACGGTTTGCTCATTACTGTGATATATATAATAGTTAGAATTATTCCTCCATTGATGATTCCACAGAGTTATCCAAGTATTTAAGACCTTAAGTAATGTTAACAAACGTTCTTCCCAACTTGTTTACCTTATTCCACCTTCAAGGTTTAGTTTCTAGGAATATTTTCATACAAAATTTGTCTTGACTGAGTGGATATTTAGGACTTTATCTTCTCTTCATATTCTAATTACCTAGTGATCTTTTCTTGACAAGGGTTTTTGATGACTCATAATCACAAGAGATTATCTCTCCAACCTTATTAATCAATATTTAAGTCTTCTTTCAATAAACCAATCATCTTATATTAAATATGTTTCATTCCAAGGTTTCAAAAATGTGTAATAACACTGCCTAGGATTGTGCATACAAGAATTCAGTCTATTAGACTCCTCAAATATCTTAATTTTCCTCTTTTCCCTTGAATATGTTTTAGATACTTGCGAAACTACTTTTACATTAATAAAGAGATGATCTTGTCAAGTATTAAACAAAATTCTTTGTTTGAAACCCTTAGATCTTGGTTTTTCAACACTGTATGGACTGTACATAGTGATTTTACTCTTTTAAACATTGAAGGATTTCTTGATAACTAGTATGACTCCATATACTACTTATAACTCTCTAATTCATCTCCTTAAAGCTAGCATTCATATTAAATACCTATACACTCATGAATCCTTCTTGAAATTGCTAATGAACTCTCACAGTTTTCAAGGTGATTTAAACCTTTAACTCAACTCATACACATTTAATAATGGATTACATAAATTTTTCATTGACACAAACTATATTTACCTTCATAAATTAACCTTTAAACTTTGTAGTAGACCATTTCCACAATCTAATAGAAAAAAACATGAGTAAGAGTTACAGAAAGAGAGGAAAAATAATTTCCACATAAGATTCAATACTAAGGGAAAATTTTATATAGTGGTAATTGATAGAAAAAGTAAAAACAATTTAGTGTATATGGACATGGCGTGAAACCAATGATTTGATTGCATAACACATTCAGATCTGTATTTTTTTATAACTACTCCCCTATTTCTACATTCAAGGACATGCTAGGAAACTCTCAAAAATGATTCATAACCACAAAACTCCCTTACTTAGTTTAATTTTCCCTTTTGGCCTCTCCTTGCTCTTATCCTTCTGCTAACACCTTATGGGGCTTCAACCATCATTGTATTTTGCATTTCTTTTTTCCTATTAGTCACTTCAAAGGATGCTAGATTCACTATTAAATAACATCATAATAATTTATCACCTCAATGTTGTTTGTCCTTTCCTTAGATTTCCCTTCTTATTCCCTAAGATAATGGATCCTTGCACCATGTATGGATTTAGACTCCTAAAGATACTTGAAGGTCTTACAGACTTCTTTGGAATCCTATTTTCTTCACTGAAGTGTTCTAAAAAACCCAAGCCTCAACTCACAACACCTTTTTTGTAATCACTCATTTCCTATTTATGGTCTACAAGGACTAACTAGACTTGTCTACACTTACTGTCAACCTTATATCAATTCATGGGGGATTTCAAGGGATAATCAGCACATATTCTAGTAGAATAACACCCATTAAGCTATAAATCCTTCCCTATAATTTACCCTATCAAAATCACTATCTAAAGTATAGTTCCTTTGCAAATGAGCTTCTCAAACTAGGTTTACAAGAGTTCATACAGTCACCTAAGGGGATTGGAAAGGATATCTACCCCTGGAATTGATGAAATACCACATTTATGGTTGAATAAGATTTTAGACCATGCCATAATTATTTAAACAAATTTATAGGGATTAATTCCATGCATATGTATTTTAACACTCGCTCCCTTGTCAAACCCTAATTGGGTGCACAACCAGTGTGAGAGGCTTATTTTTTTCATAACTCTCTTTGTAAATCGACTTAATGCTTAAAAATTTTAGTGGAGGTCAAGTTCAATATTAGGTAAGGAATTTTATTACCAGTGCGAGTGAAGGCATCCTAAACCAATATTTTCTAGTTTCCTTCACCAAATTGCCCTGAGGATTGTACAACTCTCTGTATAGGTAAATAAGTGCTTGTATTTGATTGTTAACCCTCTATGCATGGAATTTTTAGTCACCCCTCACAGAATGGACACATAATGTATTAGACATCCAACCTTTTTGCTATCTTCTTAAACAACTAGACACTCCTCCAAACAAAAATTTTGATGGTAAAATTTTCTCAGTCACATGTATCCTCTTCATTTCAAGAAGAAAGAAAGTTTTCATGTAATTCATCTTCCAAATCTAAAAATAATGACTATCTAGACCCTACTCCACATGTCACCATGAATTAAATCCTCAAAATAATTTTAAAAGAGTAATCCCAGTCATAGCATATATCACATTTTACATGGTTATAGTTGTTAGAAATGCATTACATAGTAAAAAGGTATTTCTTATAGATTTAGTGTAGACCGTCAACATCATGAATAGAAAAATCACACGCGTGAATCACTAGAAAATGCATCAACATACCTTCTTACAGTTTTCTTAACTACTAAAACTCACAGTTTTATCAAGACCTCATAGTTTCTTGTAACATGCACTAATCCACACACGTAATGATATTTCACACAAATCTTGCTACAGCGCCCTTCACAGATCAGATTTTAGCTTTCTATCAAACATACATCAGTTTTTTATTGTAATTCAACAAGAAAATTCACACCGCTATAGAGTCACAAATGCATATACCAAATTTTTTTATTTTACTTCATTGAAGCTTTTTCCTGACTTCCATTCAAATGGGAATGACTACAATAGTTACATGAGTCTGATTAATACCCTCTACACCATTATTAGCTCGAGATTTCTGATTTTTTAGGTCAATTACAACATACTATGATCCCTCTAAGGGGAAGAATCTAAGATGGAGGTAAATTTAAGAAATTATTCTTACCATGGAAACATACGTTATGGACCAAGAGGCATCTCAAAGAAAATTATAAAAAATAGATCTCCCATGAACAAAACTATGTTGAAGGACTCTATTTTTGGGGTACATGTTAGAGTGAATAGATAGTTGAGAAATCTGTATTGAAATTACAATGAATATGATCAATAAATTATATGAGCTCCATGAGGATATCTTATGACACCATCTTTCATTTATAATCCTATGGGTTATGAAGAATTGAATGTTCTTAAGATATAAGCTAGAATATAGGTTGTTAAGCTAAGATTGGTACTATAAATTCTATTGAATGCTATTGAATTTCTACACTTAAACAAACTAGCATTATGATATGATCATGTTTATGATTACATAATAGACTAATACCACATTAAACACAAAATTTGTTGGAAAAAATTATGAGCTTGTTTCACATAAAAACAATGGCATGGATGAATGTGTATACATATACTCAGAAATTTGAGAGTCATATACATAAAATTTAGAAATAAAATTTCTCCTATACAATGGGGTTAATAGTAACGATGTTACAAATTTTGATATTAAGATAAAATGTTTTCAATATGTGGGACCAAATCAATGTAGGACAAAAGAAAGCATAGATTTAATGTAATAAAAACAATTTTTTATTCAAATATTTAAGACGTTTACACACCCCTCTATCGTATAAGTTGTAAAATAAAAGATACCACCATTAGTAGATACAAGACCACAAAATACACCCACAATAAAATAAAAGCAAAATGTGTAAAATTCAATTCACACATAATTTTTTTTTAGCATTATTTGTATTAAATACGGTGAAGCTCCATGAAAAATTATTTTTCATAATTAAACTAAAGCCAGACTATGTAAACCAAAGAACAGTAAAAAATCAACAATAAAAATTATTGATCATAAAGACAAAAATAACTTCAAGATGCATTTGATGTTCTGAAAGAGAGCCAACGACGTGGAACTTGAATTTCAATTGAGGGGGTTGTCCTATGATTCACGAAACAAAAATTGAAGTGTTTTTAATTCCAATGAATACATCTTATAATCACATAACCGCCATACTCAACCAAACTATCTTCTATATCCTCATAACTTAATCTGATTATTTTACCGAACTATTTCTATGTTTTCTTGAGTAGTTTCCTTCCACAAGTTATGTCAGGAAATACATACTCCTCATAATATTGAGCATCATTGTGTAAATCCTCCACCATGACCTCCTTTTTCATCCTATTTCAAGGTTGCATGCTTGCACTGAACCATGGCCACAAACGGGTGGTAGAAGTGTCATTTTCTCTATAATCTAGAATGAACACAAATGATAATGAACCAGAGTCATGTAAAAAGTTATGAAATTGTTGCACACAGTATCAAAAAACAAAAATATTTTCATCATTGGATGACACCACATCCAACAATGATTTCAAAAACTCTTTAGATTGACTGAGCACTTGCAATGAATTCCCATGGTTTCTAACATGTTTCTAAGGACCAAGGTATTGTGGTTCCTACTAAATTCTATCATCACCCTCAACTTTCACAAAAAAGAAAATTGATTTAGTAAATGAAAAATTGTTGATATAACAAACACTATTTATTCATAATAAAATACGATGTTGTCAACGATAATGCAAGACTTCTCTAATGGAGCTTATTTAGGCGCATTGCATTTAATTACCTCCGCAACATGAATAACATGGTCATATAAAATGAAAATAATACTTTTAGAGGATGCACCATGAAGTATTTTAAGGATAAAAATGATACAAAATAGTTTAAATTATGAAACAAAAACATATACCCTCACCAGTGAAATTTGGATCCCTAGTAGATGCAATACCCTCGTGTGTTTTCTCAAGTTGAAACACCTTCAAAACATGTTTGTGAGTGTTTCCTTTGGTAGACCATGGACAATACCAAAAATAAAAAATTCAGGCTAAATCTTCAAATGAAACACCATCAGTCCCTAGATGTTTGAATTTTAACCATGTAAGACCTATGAATGGTATGGTTTGCACAATAATCCTTGTCTGGTATTGCTCTGGACCTCTCAATGGTGGTAAAAATTTCCCTCTCCTTCTTGTAATTTGTCAAGAAACCTGATACTTGTAACTTCCTCTTGTTTTTGCAATGTGGTTCAACTCGAAACACTAATGTGTAGAACAACCAATCCATTCTCCTTGTTCAATTATTTCATCAATCACACAAGTATCAAGTATTCAAGAAATGATGGTAAGATTCTATGGATGCATTCGTATCTTGATTGGGATGGTTAAAGTTTAAGAAATTATTTTACCACATAGCTACATGTGAAAATGATATTACCATTAGAAACTTCTTAAAATTTATTAGCTCTACACATTGCTACAAATATAATCATATATAGTTATCATTGACCAATATTTCCATCTTGTCGCAACATATTTCTAAAAAACTACACAAAAATAGTCTCCTCCTTGAACTCCTCCATGAATTCTTCGATGAGGAAAAATGTCATGTGCTCATTGTTGGTGATGGTGTGCATAATGTTTTTGAGTCTTTGAAACATAACCATCCCCACCTCCTTCCTTGTATATCTGTAAATTAAATTATCACGTGACAATAAGGAATGTAGAACAACAAAAAGCAACCCAATCTTGAAATCATTATATTACAAAAATGAAGAATTAAAAAACCTGTAAATATTCCTTATCGAATCCCTACAAACATGCCATATTTATATCAAGAAACGAAAACCAAATACAACCTTGAAACACAAATAAATTTGTTAGGGATATAAATTGTGTGTATTAAATTTATTGAAAAAAGTATTTGTAGATTTATACCTTATAGATTGTATTTCGGAAGCCACGCCATTCATAATGAGTTCATTGACATGCCAATCCATCCTTTTCCTTTTACCCCTCACATAGAATTCAACCAGCCATGCATTTATGTCATCCACTTTATTACGGAATGAAACTTCCTATGCAACAAGAATCCCATCCTCTTGCCTATAAAAAACAAGAAGCTTGTACAATTGGTACTGAGGAAAATGTGTACACAAAATTATTCTTAGTATAAGAATGATTTAAAAAAATATATCCAAATATCAATTATGCATGGAAATGAGATAACAATGTCCTTACCCCATATTTATTAGTTTAAAATGTGGAATCCGTTGAAATGGTGGAGTTATGCGAGTGATGAACAATCATTTCAAGCATCCATGGTGTTTGAAGGCCCATAATGAAATACATGTCACCCCCACATGACCTCTGATAATAAAAATGTATCACTTTCTGTACCAGGTCACAAGTTGATACTAGTGGTGTCGTGTTGGTGCTTTTGGGATCTAATGATATTCACCTTCCTCTATGTGTTTAAAACATATTTCCTAGTTAAGCACTAGTCCATTTTTTTGACAATCCTCTATAACTACGGATATGTGTAGTGCCTTTCAATAATGGTGTCAATAGATATACCAACAATAAAATGAAATTCAATGTATTGCTTATATCTAGCTTATAAATTATGAGAAAAACCAATTCATGGATACAAGCTTGTGTCCTTTACACCATGGAAAAAATCAGCGTTTTTATTTCAATGATACATATCATTGTATATGATATGTTCCACATTTGGTGTGCCAAACATAACCCTCACATTTAAATGGCACTAACATCCATATTTTTTTTCTGAAACCTCCTAATTCTTTCACTAGTAGGTGGTTTGTTCCTATTGTCATCAGGACCATAAGCACACCAGTAGCCGAAAAAAAAGGAAATACATACTGATATTAGGTATGGAAGGTGAAAAATGTGGCACTAAAATATGTGAAAATTATTACTAAGGAATACTGAATGTAAAGTTAATATAAACAAACCTGCAATACATAATGATAGCTTGTGGTGTTGTGCCTTCCTCCGTAAGAGTGTATATCCTTTTCTTCTTGCATATGAATTTTGTCTTAGATATATCGAAAAGGCCTTCCCCTTTAATAATGGCATCAAGGAGTGCCAGAGGGATTTCTGCACAAATATCCTTCTGACCATTGTCTTTGCCAATCAGTGTCCATTAAAGATTTTCTTGTGAAGAATGTAGTTTCCCATTTCCCACATCCTGAACATATATGGAAAGAAATTGTTTGTAATTTTTCATTCGCAGAATCCTAAAAAAATAATGTAAACAACTACATATAATCAATAAGCATTGTATTTAACATATCAGTATATGAAATGATATACATAATATTTTAGTTTTGTAAACATAAAGCACCGTAATATGAAAAAACTAATACAAATGATCTAAACATGTATTATGTGGTATACACAGGCTATAATTTTAGTGCATATGTGAAAAATGACCCAGACATCAAAATAGGATACTCGTAGTGAAATTTTGCGGTATACACATTCTTTCATTTTTTAGCATATGCGACAAAAGAAATAAACATAGTAATAGGATACTAGTACTAAAAATCTGCAGTATACATAGTTATTGTGTTGGTTTTGTGATTTTATTGATCAATGAATTTATGTATGCATTCTAGGTGAATATTTTAGATGGTAAGGTACCTTGTATTGTTGAATGTCGATAAAGATTAATGGTTAAAGTAAAGGTTAAGAATTATAAGATATTTCTAAGATTGCTTAAATAACCTGAGTTGCAGGCCTTGAGTGTCTAAAGAATCAATTGGTTGGATTATTTACACTATGACATACTGATAGTATAGAGAGAGCATATAAATGGTTGGAAAAGTGTATGAAAACAATCTTAAGGAATGAAAAGTGAATTCAAGAATTGAATTTTTAAATTGAGGTAGTTAAAACCATCCCACTTAAGGATTTTGAAGATTCTAAAGCCTTAAATATTATAGTGATAGTACTATTTTATATTTTTCAAGGATCCTAAGACATGGGTGGTTTACAAGAAAAGGAAGAGTTTATCATTTGATGATTCTAAACAACTTTAGAGGGTTGAGGTTGACTAGTATAGGGTATACAAGTAAGATGGGAAGATTGGTTAAATTCAAAGAGAAAGAATATCATGAAATGCATGATTTAGAGGCGTGTGTAAACATTGGAGAGTGATAAAACTATTTTTAAGGTCTTAAGAAGCACTATTTGAATTTTATATCATTTCTAACAATAGTAGCATTTGAGATTCTTTTTTTTCTGCATCACAAACTCTTGAGTGTGTTGAAAAACTAAACTCTATTTTGAACATGTGAGAAGGTAAAACCCTTGTGAGTCATGCATATTTATAATTATCATCATTTTTTGGTGAGATAGGAATAAAGGGGAGGATGAAACAATCAAGTGGAAAAAATTTTAAGTCTTGACTTGTGCCACAATGAAAGTTATATATAAGAACTACCCCCTCATGCTAGATATAGACCCAGCTAGGGTTTCAAAGAGGATGCTGTGATAAAAATCCATAAAACATGAAATTAGTTCTAAAAAGGGTAAGCAACCATCTAGGGGGAGTCCTTGAGGCATTGAAAGATAATGTTGTTAATTTCATTGGTTGTATTGGGAGAATTCCTTACCAATCTTGGAGGTGGTGTTTTCACACAGTGTAAACATAATTTGTGGAAGAAGATTTGTAAAGGAAGTGGGTGCTAGGGTTATAATGTAGAGGTGAAATTAAATAGGCATCTAGAAATACCTAATGGGTGTCTAGAAAAATTTATAATGTGTCATGAAACATCCAATATATAAATTTATAGATAACAAAAGGTTCTATAAGACAATTGACGGTTGAAGAGCTTAATTGTAAAAAATAGCTACAAGAAGTTGTGTAAGGATTCAATATCTAAGATTTTGCAAGCATATAAGGGATGGGAAGAGTGAACAAATGGATTTGGTTAGAATTTGTGGGTAGCTTCAGAAGTGTATAACATGGTGTGAGAAACAGGTGTATTCATGTGAGCAAGGAAGGTCAGGTTCAGACAAGATGGTAAGGGCTAGAGTTTGGAGTCACTTTTAATACACTTTATGGATGGTTGTCATATTTTTTGGAGTGTAATACAATGTAATAAGAAGTGGGAAGTTCTTAGGAAGTAAAATAACAAAATATGTTAAGGAAATCGAGAACTAGTGAAGAGGTGATGAAGTACCAAGAAAGGTAATTAAGTGCAAAGTCATTTTTATTGATGAGTGACCTATTACAGGGGTGAAGTTATGGTGTAAAGAGCATATGAGATAGATTAAACCATAACCTTGAGGTGGATAGGTTTCTTTGGTTAATAGTAACTCATATTTGCAAGTTTCTTAGCCATTTTAGACTGTCTGGTGGTCCTCTTTCGCAAAGTAAGGTTGAAAATCATGAATGAACCATCCTGATAGTTGACTATATGATTATTTGTAAACTGTTCTACATCAGAGACCGAGAGCAAGTTGAAGAGTGGTGAGTGTTTATGACTTCTTCATGAAGAGTGATGACTTAGGGATTTAAAATGACAGCATACAAGAATGATGAGACCAGGTATGATGAATATGATTCCATTTGAAGTGATATTGTCAGTATTTATAAGTTCTTTTCCCCATTTTATGATACTATAAAGGTTCTAAAGCTGCATATATAGGTTGATGTTGTTTTTAGTGAACCATCTTGATAGTTAATTATATGATTGTTTTGTTTTCTATACATCAATGGGCATCACATCAAGGACATTAAAAATGTAAAAAATTCCATCATTATCATCTTAGGAGATCATGAAATAATGTTTGGGATCAATCCAAAGTGTTAGGTGGGCTCAAGATATTGTAAAGGAGGCTATTTCTCTATGTATGGTGTGTAAAGAGATACCATCAATCCAATAAAATTCAGTTAATGATCCACGAAGGAGATATATAAAAGAAGGAATTTGAGTTAGATAGGAGTTAGTTGTGGGGAAAGAGTGAAAGGAGGACCTTGTCAGGAAGGTAGAGAGAGTGAGGGAGAAAGGATCCTCAAGATTGAGGGGAAACTAATAAGATATTGTTGTTCAACAAGTTAAGGAAGGATCATATCCTGAATGTGAATTTGAAAGATTTAAGAGGAGTTTGGACACAATATAAGCCATTATTGGCCCGGAATGAATCTATTTTTATCTACATCACTAATACTTTCTCATGGTTCTATGATGATTTAAAGATGTGAAAATTCCTCATTGAGAGAGAATGGGAATACGAAAGGTCATAAATGTTAGTTATGAGACAAGAGGAAGTTACATGAGAAGAGTAAATTCTAATATATTGAAAAAAGGAACCTAGAAGACATTCCTAGAGTCAAACGTGAAATGTCATAGACTTGTGGTCCAAATTTAGATACTTGAATCAAAAATTAGTGAAAGATATACCAAAAGTTGTCTTCTCGGGCTAGACTTAGACCCAACTAGCGTTTTAAGAGAAATTGTGTGCTAAAGATCCTTAGGATACTAGGGCTAGAGTGGGCCTAGGAAGAGGAAAGTGTGATAGGGAGAATATGAATAAGAGTAGGGTTTTGAGGTTTCGAAAAAACTGGGAGGATGTTAAATGCTCTTGGAAGGAGTTAATAGATTTTTGTGGGTAGCTATAGATTTATCTAACTATGGAGCATGCAAGAATGATTGTTACAAGGGAATTTAGTAGGTAGTTTTGACAAGAAGAGAATTTTGGATTTTTTGAGTAAATTGAGTCAAGTTTGAGGTTGGTTGAGATTATGTGATGAGGTTCTAGGCATTCAAACGAGATATTGTAGGTAAGAATAAATACGTTGCTTATTGAATCTAGAAATCTAGTGAAATGAATTGAAGGGGAAGTTTGGTCAAAAGGATAAGAGTGATTGCTTCTTTGACTTCAATTAATTAGGATGAATGATTTGATCATGAATGAATGGTATTATACATAAATTTTAATTTTGGTGTATATGTAGTAAACAATGCAAAAGACGTAATATGATAATGGTATTTAAAATCTGGGCTATACACAAGTTGTCACGTTTGTGCGTATGTGACAAACAATGCAAACACCGTAATAGGATACTAGTAGCCAAAATGTTTGGTATTCACACACTGTCATGTTTACATTAGGTTGGTTTATTAACAATGGTGATGGGATTTGGCTCGGGATGGTTTGATTACAGATGGTTGATTATGGTGATGTTTGATTGATTAAAATTTTGAGGTGATATGATGGTTAAAGGTGTTCACAAGAAAGAAACCAACATGCAATACACAACCTATGTTAGAGTAGGTATTTACCTTAGCTCGTGTTCACCTAGGTACATTATTTACCTTTATTGTATTTATCCTCGCCCACTTATGTGTGTGGATATTTCTTTTATCTTATTTAGATATTAGAAGATATTATCTAGTTGTTATGTATAGTTCTTTCCTTGATCTATGGTATTGACTAGTTCTTTCCTTGATCTATGGTATTGAATAGATCATTGATGTCTATTTCTCTCCTTAATATATGGTCTTAACTATTTCTTTGATGACTAATTATTTCCTTGATTTATGGCTTGATCTACGACCTTGACTGGTTCTTAGATTGTTATTCCTTGCCTATATAAGTAAGGCCCAATCTCATTATATTTCATTGAGTTACATAATAATATATGATATTATTTCTCATTTGATTGCAAAGGTTTATGTAAATTCATTCTGGAAAATTGATTTCATCTTATTGATCGTGGTGTTTGATTAGCATCTGTGTTCTTAGCTTGGTACAATCTGGTTATCGTTCCTTTTAATCTAATTACTCAAGAGGGATTGCAATCAACCTATTTAATTCTTTGAATTCCACACACTGAGGTGATGTCACTCTTGGCTCACCAGTTATGTGATAATGCGGGGTCATCTAGCGATTGATCTTGAGAAGTATCGACTCCTTGCACAATATCTTGATAAACGGTGAAAATGTTACCTAAACTAGGATATATGAGCTCACTAGGGGAGTACCTGGTATACCTTGCAGTACGTGGGGCCATAATCTATGTTTTAAGGTTGTTGTCAAAGGTCTGGGTATTAAGACATAGAAGCTCCTCACTTCACATCACTCTTAAAAAAATAAAGAGATTAGCCAATAATGTCTACTCTAAGAATTTATATATTCCTTTATAACATGGGGTGTGTCTAAGTGTGCGGAGGTTAATTCCATGGTCACGAGACTCTTAAGACTATGGAAAGTGCATGGATGTTACTTCCACATTACGTTTCCCCAATAAAACAAAAAGGGGAAGGATAACCATTTTTGGTCCTCAAGATCATCCTAAGACACGGGAGGAGAGCATAAATGGTTTCACCTTTAGGATAAACAAACGAACGATGCAAAACACACAAGAAATATGATGCAATATAATAAAATTAAATGATAAATATTTTGTGATTGGGTAATCAAGACGAGGACCTAACAAAAAAATGTTAGTAATTTTATTTATAAACACAAATGTCTTGGACAAATCATCCTACAAAATAAGGGGTTAATAGTTTTAGACTTATTTTTATCTTTGATAGGCATAGGAAGTTGCACACAAATTGTTAGTAGTTTAGGGCTAGAATAATATAACTCAATGTGTATCTAAAATGAAAATATTTATAAAAATTAAAACCATGAATAAAGTATCCTATAAACTTATAAATTGATGCTTTCATTGCATAGGATACTAGGAGTGAAAAATTATGGAATAAACAAGATGTCATTTTTGTGTGTATTTAACAAGCAATGAAATTGTGTGGTATACACAAGATGGCACATTTACACATATGTAAAAAATGAGTCAAACAACATAATAGGAAACCAGTAGTCAAAATATGTGGTATACACAGGCTGTCACCTTTGTGTGTATATGAAAAATGACCCAAACAATGTTATAGGATACTACTAGTCAAAATATGTGGTATACACAGGATGTCACATTTACGTGTATGCTAAAAATGAGGTAAAAATCGTAATAGGAAACTTGTAGTAAAAATATGTGGTATAAATAGACTGTCACATTTGCGCGTATGCAATAAATGATGTAAAAAATGTTATAAGATACTATTAGTAAAAATATGTGGTATACATAGGATGCCACGTTTTGTATGTGGAAGTACATGCATGTGTTAAATTATTGGTGTATCACCTTTATTTCCCTTTTCCTACATTCTTTCTCCCTTTTCCTTGTCAAAGTTTTTGTTTCTTTAAGTGATTCACAAGGGAACCAGCCCTCTCTAGAGGTTCACCTTACAATAAAACTTAACTGGCTTCAAATTATAGAGAGGATCATAATCACAAAATATCATTAAGCTCCCAATTTAGTTATGCATCATAGCTAATATCTTAGTCACCATAGCTAAGTTCTCAGTTCACTTTTACATCATTAGATTCTACAAATCCATTGATTATTCTATAGAAATGACTACAATATTTGAATGATGTCTAGTCTATATGTATTGTGCAAATATGGGTTAAATAATGTTATCTCTTTTGTGTATAGTTTAATGTAAATAATTTGAGTCAGTCTAGAGTATCCTAAATTATAAGTCTTAATGTTATGATCCAAGGACGTCTGCTAAAAGGATGCCACAAATAAGTAGTTCATTTCTAGATATGATTGATATTATGCATCATTTACATAATATGCTACGTAGATATATAGCCCAAGTTATGTAAGAGATTTGAGGAGGCCTTCAGAGCAAAGGTTCATGCTCTCGAACCTCTGGGATGGATTGGAGTTGTGATGATTTTGCATGAGGAAAAAAATCTAATAGGAAACTGGTAGTCAAAATTTTTTGTATATAAATGACATCATGTTTTCACATATGCAACAAATGACATGAACACTGTTATAGGATACTAGTAGTCAAAATATGTGGTATAAATAGGATGCCATGTTTATGTGTATACGACTAACTATTTGCATGTAGACCTAACATGTGTTGTCAGTGATGAAAAACCACATTAATGAAAAAGTGAATGTTGTTTGATGATGTCATGATGATGTTTTAGGAACTAACATACTGGTTCAGATGGTTATCAGCTACTACACTAAGATTCAGTGATGCTTGCTTGTTTTAGTAAGCCCATGTAGGTGCCTAGGAGGTGTTTCTTAGTAGTGTGAGCTTCCTAGATTCCTAGGAATCATGATGACATGATTTATATAAATATTTAATAGTGCTTTAGTACTTAAGATAGTGGAATAGTGCAAGTACATGTTGTTCACAATGTTACATTGCTCATTGGGAGCAGGTATGCTTGCTTGGAAGTGTGAAAGAGTGTTTTGGAGATATATGAGCTCATGGAAGCATACTAAAAGGTATATCACGACATATGAGGTATATTTGAGTCATTTTCAGAGGTTACTTGATGGGTTATTGCATTATTTTAGTTTCCAATAGCTTCTTCATTGAGAATCCCTAAGGTAAGGCTATATAAATGAGATATGCCGGAGAGATTGGGACATGAAATTTATGTTATGAATACTTAAGATGTTGGAGGGATGATTTATGATTCTCTAAGAAACATTTCAGGTTCCCATGATGAGTATTTTATTAGATATGACTATTTTTGTGAGACAAGGTCAAACTCAATGCAAAATCCAGTTCAAAGTGCAACTTCAAATGCTCGTTGTGAATCATGTGATTTGAATGTGACCTTATAGATTTTATGGATTATTATAAGGTGATTTTATAATGTTTCAAAAAAAAATTGAGGTCATTTGATCGTCACATTTTTATGAACGAATGGTAAGAAGGTAAAGAGGTCAAAAATCCTAGTTAAACCCGAGCTAGGAACAATTTACAAAAGATGAAGTAAACTGACCTAGTTTTGATTGAAATTTAAAATATGATGATTGGATGTTGTATAGAAATATTAATTATTTCCATAAGTTTATGGTTGATGTCATGGTGAAGAGTAGGCCCCACCTAAAAATAGAAGTTTATAGAGAAGAAGGTTTTAAGACAAGATGACCCAAAGGAGTAACATGCAAAATTGATGGTGCATGATGTAGGGCAGTTTTTATTGATGTACATGGATTTTTTAGAACATTTTCATGCAGGTTCATGAGGTTTTGAGGTCCAAATAGGTTGACTGGTCAAAGGGCAGTTTTGGGATCTTAAAGAGCAGGGTTAAGTGAAATGGCTATAAGTTGAGCTACAAGTGGATTCCTGTGATGGTTCTAGTTGTGTTGTAAAGATTATTCAGATATATCTCCATTTTTATATGTATTTAATTATTATGAGGTCATATAACAGTTTTTACACTAAATTATTTGAAAAATAAAGCTTTTGGTAGTTCAAGATAGAATCTAGTTTTATGTATATGTGTGATTTTGTTTGAAGCATGCGATAAATTTGGTGATTCTTCCTATCACATGGAGTGTTAATAGAAATGAATTGGGAATATAATTAATCCCTTTGGAAGTATTGAATGCATCTATAACTTATTTTTACGAGCTAACCATTGAAAACACCATTTTTGATAGTTTGATTTGGTGAAGGAAAATCTTGTTGTGGTTTGAAGTGAAAGATTTTTCATGTCTTATAATTTGTTTAGAAGTGTTCTAAAGGTCATGAAATGTATTTGGATATGTCATATGGCATGCCTTGTGTCAGTAGAATTGTTTTGGTGATCAGATGAATTTTCTAGGGTGCTGAAGGTTGAAGGAAATAATTGTTTTGAGAATTATAAAGGGAAATGGGCCCAGTAAATGAAATAAATTGATTGGTTGATATTAATTGTGACCATTTATGAATGTTTTATGATGTATTAATCATATGTAAGGGTTTTTGGGTCATGAAAGATTATAAATTTAATGTAAGTGCATTTTATGATTGTTCCCATGGGGTTTGGAGCCATTTTTGGCACTTGTAATGAGGTTTTCGGATAGACAGACCTAATTAGGTCATATGTAGCTATTTTAATTAAAATTTTGAATGTTTCCTTGATGTATTGGTCGAAAAAAATGGAGGGAAAATTTTGGGCCTAATTTTGAAAGGTAAAAATCATATAAAAAGCATGTTTTTGGTGCTTTCGTGAACTAGTGAAGTGTGTGCAAGGTGGAGCAACCTAGGTGAAAGTTTTTTTCAGATATTATAGTATGAATTGATGCTGATTCAAGTGTGTTGCATGTTGATAAAACTAAGAGGACATGAGAGAAATATTTTGATAAATTTTGGAGGTTTTGATGACCTTGTTTCGTGAAAATTGATCACCTTGGGTTACAGTGAAGAAGTGTGAGATGAATAAGAGGTCTCCATCAGTTTTGGAAGAAACAAATCAGAGATCTACACATAATAAGGTGGTTGAGTGGGGTTTTTATCATCTTAGGGTATTGTAGCCTCTTTGTGGAGTTTTTGCTTCACAAAATAAGGGGTTGGTGCTCCTTGTAGGGTTGGTGCTGTAGAAATTACCTTTCAAAATTAACATATCAAAATTAGGCCCAAAATTTTCCCTGCTTATGAAATGAGGATAGGTGAATCAAAATTAATTTTGAATGTTTCACTACTTATGAAATGAGGATAGGTGAATCAAAATCAGCCAATAAGGATATTTATTTCAAATTTGAAATGAAGACAATGGAAAATGAGGCAAATAAGGTTTACACCACTCAAGAGATTGAAGATGAAGAGCTTTTTGCTATGTTAGCCAAAAGAATGAAACAAGGTTCTGGTAAGTAAAAAGGTAAACTCCCTTTCAATTTTTTCACTTGTGGAGTAGTAGAATTTTTTTTGGCTAAGTGTCCTCATAGGCAGGAGAAAGAAAGTGATTATGTTGAAGGTCAAGAAAAATAAACCAAGAAAAATAACTACAAGTTTGGAAAAGGTAAGAAATTTTTTAAGAAGCCTAATTACAAAATGGAGAAAAGAAGTTTTTACTCAAATCAAGATGAATATTTTTCAGATGCTAGTATGTTGGATGTATTTCTGACTTGTGTTGTCATTGATGTCAATTCCATTAATGTCAAGTGCTCTAGGTGATCTAGGCATGTTGGATAGGTGATCTAGGTATGTTGGCTAGGTGATCTAGGGTTGTCCTATGTTGCATTTGTGTGGCTTGAGTCTTCAAACATGGTATGAAGGTAAAAACAAGGTCCATGAGGTGATTGAGATGTGTTAATGAGTCTGGAACATGTCCAAATGGATTAGTCAAGTAATGTGTGTGTCAAGTTAAGTCATTCTAGGCCTTAACCTAATGCAAGTACATGGTGTAAATCAAGAAAACATGTAAATACAATTACAAAATGAGAACAAGAATGGATATAACATCATGAGGTGTCATAGGAGATATATAATCTGTTACAAAATTCAAACCAGGTGGTTGAAGGTGAAAAAAGTCAGTACAATGTTTTCTTAAGCTCTTCCACAAGTAAACAAGGTGTGATATGATGATCCAAGGCATGAATATGAGATCCAAGGCATGAATATGAAAATAATAATAGTATGATAATGGAATGGTGTTTTATAAGGTTTAAAAGGCTTCATAGGTGGTCAATCAGGTGTTTTGACACTCATACAGGTTAGAATAGTAGAACATTTGAGAATCAGATACTAAAGGGTACATAAATGAGATGGAATGAAAAGATGTAGGATGAACCCAAGAAAACCATAAATTTTAAGTGTTTAAGGGATGTGTCCTTAAGGTGTGAGAAAATTTCTAGAAGTTGAGGATGAATATTTTGCATGTTATCCAAGTATTTCAACAACTAAGTTTTTTAAAGTATGTAAATTGAGCACCAAACTTCTTGGAAGTCAAGAGAAATTGTGAATCCTCCTTTAGATAAGTCATAAGATAAAAAATGGATCAAAATGGGATAAAAGTATTATGTAAAAATTATTTTGGTGATTGGTTGAGTATGTTACAAGTTCTATCCATTTTGTGAACATGTTTGTAGTCCTTCAAAACCCAGTTTGGACAAGTTTTGGAAAATTGAATTGGTTAGGTGTAAAAAACTAAAATATTTTTCTTGAACACATATTGGAACATGTAGTGTACTCATAACATCAGATTTAAATGGTGATTTTGCTTCTTGACACTTGGTGGGCCCTAATCAAAAATATGATTTTTAAGAAGATTTCAGTGTATAGGTAAAACTTGCAAAGGATAATATTATAAAATATGATGTGTATAACATTGGGGATGTTTACATAAGCTTCATGAAGTTACTTGAGTAACTCATTTGGAAAAAAATAGAGTATTAAGTGCATGTTTGAACTTACCCGCAAAATGAGCTTGTTTTGAGATGCTAGTGAAGGAAAATGAAGGTAATCATGTTGAATTGTAATATATGGATGCTGTTTATTTCCTTGATTATTCTTGGTATGTGTCATATGATGTATATAAGTTCATGTTTAATTTTGGATAATTCATCTCTTGCTTAAAGGTGATTGAGCCAAAGTTTCTCTTTTAGAACTATTTGAGAAGTATGTTTGAATGGGAATGAAGGTGACACTTTATAAATTTTAAATATGGGTATGAATGATTTAACATGTTACATCCATCCAAATTTAAGTGGTTTAGGTGATATGGTTCTCTAAAAATTACTTTGGAGGTGTTTGACTACATTGTATGGAAGACTAGTTGTGTGTCTTTAAGATCAACCAGACCAGTTGCAAATTTCAAAGTTTTTGGAAACCTTATGAAATGAATTATATAAATATGAGTTTTGGATGAGATATTATACTTCATGATATTTAAATTGCTAGGTTACTTGCCTCATGATAACGAGATTTGAGATATGTGTCAACTCATTGTTTGAAGACCAAATTAAGAGATGTTGAAACCAGCTTGGAAAGTCTTGAAAAGTGGTGTTTTTTGATGCTATAAGACTTGAGTGGGATATTTATGGTGAACTTAAATGAAATAATACATCATAATATTTATTTTGATATATTAATTGAGTCACGAGGATGAGTGGAAGTGGTCTAGGTAGATGGATTTTTCAAGACTGTTTTTGTGGAAGTTGATGTAGGCACACATATGAGCCTAAATGTATATATTGGCTAATGTGGAGAGTTTATAATCATAAAAGAGAATAATTTTACTTTTTGGGTATATGTAACACATGAATAAAAATATGTAATAGTTTTGGAAAAGTGTGAAGAGCTAGAAGACAAAAATATGAGTGATTTGAAGAGTCATGGTAAGTGGAAGATCAAAGGTCACGTCTAAAGAGGTATATCTATTCATGTAAGATAATTTATGAACATTTATTGATAAAACCAATTATCTTATTTTGAAAAATTCTTTTCTGCAAAGAAAAACCTCTTAGGTATATCCCAAAACCCCTGGAATAGTTTTTTCAGGTCTGTAGCTAGTTATGGTTGTATGAAGATGTTGAAGTGATTGTGACAACAAGTTGATAAAGAAGAGATAAGTTGTATCTGTGTATTTGAATGCAAATTTTGATTATATCTTGTAAAATTGACTAATCATCAAGTCTTGTGTCTTTTAATTTCAATAAAGAATAATCTTTGAGCATATCTTGTATTCATTTATTTTCTACGTTCCATGACAAATTATAACTATTGATGTTTAAATATTATTGACTGTAATCTATCAGAGTGTATGTACATGAATGAATATTCATCTTTTAAATAGCAAAGGAAAAGTTTTCTCACAGGACTGATAGTGCCCCCCTCTTAGTCCCTGTCAATTCTAACAATTGGTATCAGAGCAGGCTCTTTGAAGTGGTATTAACAAGCTAAAGGGAGATCTTTGGTGACAAGGATGAGAGATATTTATTGGGTAAGGAAAGGAGTAGGATCCTGTGAAGAACTATTGCAAAAATTATCTATATATAATGATGAAATTATCTAGTGTGTACAAATTAAACTCAAGGAAGCTATAGAAGATAAAGAATAACTGAGGAAAGAGAATGAAGAATTGAAGAAGGAGATAAGCATCATGATAAGTAAGGTATCATATTTTCAAGAAAGCTCAGAAAAATTGGATAGGATGTTAGGAAAACAAAAGGCATATGGTGACAAAACATGTTTAAGTTTTCTAGAGGATTCACATAGTTTAGAGAAAACAAAAGGTGAATCAAGTCAAGGATCAAATAGCAAAATGTTGTCAAGAAATGGAAATAATTTAATGTATTCATCTCATAAAATAACATCTGTTAGGCATCCAAATGCATTTGAGCATGGTATTTTTCATGGTAATTTTCTACAAGTGTGGTGCTTATGGTCACATGGATCATGTATGTAATTATAATGTGGAAAATAATGAAGATTCTAAAGAAGAAACTCAAGAACAAGAAATGTTGGAAGAGTAAAAAGTTGGAAAAAGATACAAAGATGAATTTTATCATTATTGTGAAAAAGGACACCTAACAAAGTATTGAAAAAATGAACCATCAAATACAAGGCGTGATTTTTTTTAATTGTTATTGTTATGCTTGTAATGATTTTGGACATAGGATTTTGAGTGCAAAGGAAGGCCGGTTGAATGCTTTAGGTGTCATAGGGTTGGGAACATTGTAACATTATGTGATGTAGGTAAACTAAAGAAAGAAAGCCAAAAACCCAAACAACAAACTTAGACATAAAAAAGGAAGGTAAAATCCATTGAAGGTGATAAATACAATTCCAAGAGTGTGACTGATCAAAAGAATAAGTCTACTATGATAAACAAAGAATTAGAGAGTCATGAATTAGTCAAGAAACCAAAAGAAGATTTGAGACCTTGTTAGGTCTCTCATCAAGATCCTCCATGGTATTTATATGTAAAATAAGTAGTGCAATGAGGGGGACATGTATTGGATTATGATATTATTATTGTAAGAGTATCTATATCTTGTGTGAGAAAAGGTTAGACTCGGTTCAGCTCCAGGAGTCAGTTTTGTATGTTGGTCAAAAATGGTGTTGAGAACAAACACTGTTATAGCATGAAAATGAGATGGTCTAGAAAAATAAAGACCTATTATTTTATATAAATTTTTGGAGATGATATAAGAATGTTTTCTGATGCTTCATACAAAATTTTAGGTCAAAGTTAGGTCATTTGTTCAAGTTATGTGAGTTTTTGTGAAATAGGATTTTTGAAAAATGCCTTTTGAGATTCTTGGATTATTAGCCTTAAAAAAATTATATGATCTCCTTCAAATAAATAATAGAAGGATTTTTGTATTTAAATTTTGATAAAAATCATTTGCAAAAATAAGTTTCTCAAAATGAGGTGTAGTAAAAAAGTTGTGAGTGTTTTGATGAAGTAGTTTTTCTCCATTCTAGACTGTACATGGATTAATAAAGGAAAAAGTACCAATTGGCCCTAACTTCACCTGTCTAAGCATGCACAATTACTGTAAGTGTTGCTTTGATGGTATGATTTTCTTTCCCTAGTCATGGTTTGTGCTCATGGGTCCAATTCAGATATTATACTTGTAGAAACTCACAAAAGGAGATCTAATGGGTGCTAGGATAATCATGAAAGTACAAAAGAACATGTATTAAAATTGTGTATAATTTTTTCTTTTAAGTTATATACTCATTATTGAAGAGAATTTATCCTTAAAATTGAGATATTGAGGACTAATATGTTGGTGAATCCTAAAATTATGCTTGTAAAGATGACATTGCACAAGGTACATGTTTGCTAGGCAGTGATCTTCACTATCCTATCTTGAATTGATGAGCAATGGAGACTATCTTGTTGTCAAAGGGAGGTGGTGGAACCAACCTACAAGACTTAGTTTCGTGAAAATTATTGGAAGGGAAGAACTAAGGTAAAAAAATATCTTTAGTGTTAGTGGATGCAAGATGTATTGGAAAAACATGAGTGTGAAATTATTTTCCTCCACTGCTCCATTACATAGCTATGCTTATGAAAATATTGAGTTTGAATTCGACCTCCTAAAGGTTCTTGAGTCATCTAAAATTATTCAATAACAAAAAGGTTTTTCCAAGTCTCAGATTGCAAGGAATGTAGAAAGTTCTTTATACCAAGAGTCCTCTCATGAAGATGCTCCAAACATAATGACTCAAGGATCAATAGTAAGTCTTCGCAATCAGGTACAAGGGAAAATATAAAATGATGGAAAAATTCATGAATGTGACTTCAATTGTGGAAATAATAAGCTTGAAGATTCAACCTTTCTTGACTTAGAGATGCAAAATGAAGGCTCTCACTGCCCTTTGTGAATGTCATGCCAAAGTAGGACCTCATTCAACCTTTTTGAGACCCGTACCATCTATTTCTTAAGTGTTCCAAGATATACATCATATTAATGGAGTGAAGTCACTTGTTTGGATAGGTAACTTGGTTTTCATCAAACCCTCGTACTTTTAGAACACCTGTATAGTCAATCCTCAACGTTTACATGAAAATAGTGATCTGTTTTAAATAAATTTCATCAAGTAAATGTCTCTACTTGTGATGGAAAGAAGGTGATAGCTCTCAAGAAATCCTTGAAGCTCTCTTGTTTTAAATCCACAAAAAATTGTTGAATAAATTGGTTCTTTAGTTGTCTCGAGCATAATACTATGTTATACCCAGATCTAGGGTTTCTATGGAGGAATTTTGAACTTCATGGAAGTTTCATCCATCTAATTTAAATGAAAATTTGATAATATCCTTACATGACTGGCATAAATCTATTACAAAAGGATTTGGTCCAAAATATGAAGCCTTGAATAATATTTTATCCACAGTATGGTTGAAAACTTGTGTTTAGTCTGCAGAGGTGTCATGTCTTTGTGTTATAAAGGGTTTTTGAAGGACTTGATTAAGAACCTTCAATGAGAAGATAATGGAACATGTATATGATGGTTGAATTTGTTCCCTCTATCTTGTATAAGCTCAAAAAATGTGTATAACAGGTGTATGATATTTCAAAGAAAGTAATAGTGTAGTTGAATTGAGAAAATATGGCTTGTGAAGATTACAAGACAAAATAGATGGAAAATGGAAGGTTTTTTGCATTTTACATGTTTTCTAAATCACTCCTCATGTTGTCATATGGAATTTTAAGTTGATTGAACAAGCTTAAAACTGTCAAGATACTCTAAAGGTCAAGTAAGAAGATAAAAGGAAAAAGTTTTGTTTTGAACAAGTAATGATAGCTATAAAAATGAGCTTCTTAGTTTGTTTCTTGTTGAAAAACAAGTTCAAGTAACATTTAGTAGTTACAAACAAGTTTGTTTTGACTTATAAGCTCAAATTTTTGAGCAAGTAAGTGTATGATATAAAAGTGACAGTTTTTAAGAATTGTTAGAAAAAATGTTGCACATTGGAAAGATTAGAAGGTGAAGAGTCAATAGTCGAAGTAAGATTGCATGCAAAGAAGGTGAAATTTTTTATCTAGATAGGAGAACTTAGAAAAGAAGTATGTAGAAATGAATGTTAATATCTGAAATAGTGGTTCTGCTATAGTGAACCTAATGCATGGTTGAATGAGTTGATAGTGGAAATCTCCAAGTAACACAGAGTTAGAGTGAAGAAAACATATTAGTTAGAGAACAAATGCATCCTTGAGTGAACTGTGTATGTTACATTGTAACTATCTTAAAGGTCATAAACCAGTCTCTCTAAGATTTGAAATAATTTTTTATTTTATTCCCGATGTAATACACGATGACTTCGTGAGTTGATGCATTTTCATGACTAAGATAATGGTGAATCTATGGTGCATCAAAGTCATTCAAGGGTCTTCTCAACTATTCAAGGAGGATTTATTTAAAAACATGGGGTATAAAGATAATATGCTTTTGAGTGGAAAAAATGAGGTGTGAATTCTCCTAAATGAAGGCTTAAAGATTACCAAAGATATAGTGTGGGTTGTGAGAGTGCATGCTACAGATGACATAATATGCTTAAAATTGGGTCTAGGTTTAAGCCGAGTGGATTTGAGAAAAAGGTTGTTCATGTCCATGTTTATCAAAATAGGAATTTTGTGACTAAAATTGAGAAAAATATGAATGGTACATTATTGAATGACTATATGAACAGTTCAAACATGGTAATAAGGTCTAAAACTATGTGACAGAGAATTGAAGACTCAAGGTATTACTGAAGTCCTACAAGTAAGACCTTGAAATTACATAACTATTGATGATACCTATAAAGGTAAGAATAGTAAAATGGTGTTACCCATCTGGGAAAATACTGTGTCTTGATGTTTATAAGATGGTCTATAAGGTTAAAGCGGTTCTGAGTGTTGATAGAGATCAATAAGGTTTCTCTAAAAATTTTCAAGTCAGTGTGAGCATTCTAAACAGTAAGTCAAGTTTTGTGTTGACATCAAGGGATCTTCTTTCATGTGTCCAAAACCCTGATAATTTTTTTTTTATAATTACCAAACATTGAATGAATTCTAACAGAGGATAAAAGGTTGAAATCAGAGACTACAAGGCTGATTTTTTTTTAAAAATAAGTGATTGACAAATGGTGCAAATATAGATATGGTTTTTACATATAAAATAAATGATTTTATGAAAAGTGAATATGTATATGGTGGCCTAAAGTGAGTTTATGATTGGAAAATGTGTCTTGATTGACCTTAAATGATATATTAGTGCTTCATATTGTAGTGAAGATAAAATAAATAAAAGGTACATGTCTGTGTTGAGATTGAAGGTCATGGGGAGTTAATAATGGTTCAATTTAGATGATCTAGTGTTGTAGATGCTTTAGATTTCAAAATCTTCATGATAAAGCTTGATTAGGACATATTCTCAGTGAGTTGAGGACTGTCATGAATAAGTAACTATGAATTATTGAAGAGGTGCTTTAGGACAGGGGTGTATATGTCTCTTGCTCAATGTGATATAAAATCAAGGTAAGAATTGACACTCTATGATCCCCAGTAAGAGGAAGAGTGTAATTTTCTAGGTGAAGTCTCTTGATGATTTTTCATGATATTGACAACTCCTAGGGGCATGAGAATTTTTTTAATTTTTCACTGAAGGTGTTGTTATCCAATTTTTTCCCTCAGGAAAAATTGAAAAAACATGAACTTGCACACTAAGAAATTGAAGGAATCTTGGAGTTGAGATATGAAAAAAATGGGGGCCTTGAAGTCATAAATTTTAGACTGTAGAGGTTTTACAGTTTGGAGTTTCGGTGGACAAACAAGGCAAAAATAATCAAAAGGTCTGAAATTAAGAATCCTGAAAGTCTAAAATTTTGGATTTCGGAGGTTTGGAGGTCTCAGCAAGGTTGAGTAGTGAATAGTGCCATGCGGAGGAGGGTCGAAGGTCTACAACCCGAAGTCCTAAATTTAGACTTCGAAGTTTCAGAGGTTACATGTGCCCGGATGGATAAGAAAATATCCCATTGGTTTGGGGGTAATAAGGTGACGAGAAACTTAGTTGAATGCCAAAAGAGTTACACAACTTACGTAGGGTTTTGTTTTTGAATTGATTTCCGTTATCAGTGATGAGACGGTGAGGGACGCCAAAGCAAAAAATGATGTGATGGTTGATGAATTCACATATTTTCTCAGCTTTTGTAAAAATGAGGGGAATGGCTTCTACCCATTTAGTTTAATATTCATTAGTGGTAATAATCCATTAATGGCATTGTGAAGAATGGGGATTAATCTCTCCGACAAGATCCAAGCCCAATTAAGAGAAAGGCCAAAGATCTCATGCGACCTGTAAGGCATGACTAGGTGTGGGATGAAGATTAGCATGTTGTTGGCATTTTACACAACATTTTACATATTCAAAACAATCGTGGTTTAGGGTTGGACAATAATATCCAAGGTGAAGAATGCGTTCAATGAAAACTAAACCACTAAAGTGGCCTCAAAAAATTCCGTAAGGCATTGTAAGAGAATACTGTCGAATCCATCTTGTAAAGGAGACCGCCCATGATGACATAGTTAGAGACACTTTTAAGAAAGGAACATTGTCCATTACAAGTGAGATCAAAAGGTAGAATGGAAAGGGAAAGATAGTATGTAAACTGCTTATACCAAAGGTCAAGTGGGTCAAGTGCAATTTTTCTGATGGAGTAGACCTCACAAGGTAAATAAAAGGGTGATTGTAACTTTTGTATTGTGAAAAATATTTTAGAGTTGGTAGGTGAAGCTGGTATATGAGAAGCCAGAAAATCCAAGGTATCCACAAATTTATTGGTAGAACATGGGGTGGTTTGAAGTTCGTAATGGTCAAAGGTAGTCAAAAGTATGTCTATATGATTTTTATACTTTTAAAGTATTTCTCTACAACATTGGTATATACCATTGATTTGGTTTACAACTGGTAATCACCAAAGATATTGATTGAATTAACATCTAAGGCATAATTATCCTAGAGACCCAATACAAGTTCTTCGTATTTGGTGATATTTTTTGTACAATCAAAATCCATTTTGAAAGATAAAGGCATAGGTTCACCATCAAGTGGAATGAGGATAACACCAGCCCACCACCACACTGACACTTGGAGCCATCAAAGAAGAGGGCCATTTGGTAATTGGTATCGTCCAAGGAGAGGGTAGCTATGGATTTTTCTAGGAAATAAAAGTTAATAGTGTTGGTTCCCAGAAAGAGGTACGTCTGCTAGTTGGTTGGAGAAGGTTTGGCCTTTAATGGATTTTTGATGAATGAGTTTGAATTCAAGGTCTGCAAGGAGCATGAGCCAACGCGAAGTGCATTGATGTTGGTAGAATTTTGTGTACATGTAATGTAGAGGGATAGTGTTAGTGATGAAAAAGGTTTTGTGGTTCAGAAGGTAATGATGAAGCTTGGTGGCGATAAAAATTAAGGATAAGCATAGTTTTTCAGAATGGGTGTATCAAGTTTCATAGTCCAAAAGGGTATGACTTATGTAATAAACTGTTTTCTCTCTATGTTGTTTGTTGTGATGATTGAGCATGACACCTAAAGAATGGTTAGTGGTGGAGATGTATAGGTAAAAGGGTTAGTCATCCTTAGGAGTAATGAGCACTGGTGGTTAAAGAGGATATTTTTTTAAGGCGTCAAAGGTTTTTGGCATTCATCATCTCATTTTAAGGAGAAGTCCTTTTTTAGGAGATGATTAAATGGTTAGTAGTGGTCGGAAAATGTGAGATGAAATGATGAATAGATTGCAACTTACCTTGCAAAATTTGAAGTTGATGGAGATCAATAGGCATAGGAATTTCAAGAGTAACTTTTTCTTTAGCAGGATCAACTTCTATGCAACACAAAGAGACAATGAAACCAATTAGTTTTCTTGAAAGTACTACAAAGACAAACTTCTTGGGTTGAAGATGAACACAATATTTGATGAGGTGGTTAGAGATGACTGTTACCCCAATTTTTTCCCCCAGAAAAATTGGTCAAACATGACCCCACACAGAAGAAAATCGAAAGGGTCAGCTCTATCCTATGAACTTGCATTCGAATCCAATAATCAATGATAGAAAAGATGCTAAAATGGAGGAGAAAGGTAGGTAAATGAGGCTGAATGACGTTAAAGGAGATAAGAGCTTGACAGAAGAAGATTGAATCAAGGGGCTCAAAGTTTTAGAATTCACACACGATTCAACTTAAGGCCTAAACTTCCTAAGTATAAAAAAACTCGAGGAAGGTGCCATGTGTCAACTCGGTGATATTCTAAGGGGAGAGTCCAAAGCAAAGACCCCAAATGAGTGTAGGCTCACCACATAGCCAGGAGACAAAGAAGGGGGAAAAACTGAAATTTGAACCGTTAAATCAACTAAGTATAGAAGAACCGGTGGAAGCCTCCACATGTCTCAATAGTGCACCTTCAAGGGGAGAAGCAAAAGGTGGAGACTCAAACAAGTGCCAGGCCTCCGCATGTCTAAGGTTTGAAAATTGACAGAGTCAATAGTTAAAAATTCAAAATGGGGTAGAGCAGCGGAAGGTGCCACGTGTTGAATCAATGCATCTTCAAAGATCAACTCCGAAGGCGGTCCCTCAAACTAGTGTGAGCCATCCACATTTCTAGAGCCGAAAAGTTGCACTAGCCATTGAAAAGTCTTCGAGTGAGCATAAGCTACCACGTTTCTCTTCCACGTAACTTCAAAGGTAAGTCCAAAAGTGGGTCTCCAAATGAGCGCAAAGCTTCCATGTGTCCCAGAACTCGACGAGGCAGTGTTCACTTGAGGCCTCAAATCAACTAAGTATAAGACCATCGGAGGAAGCCTCCATGTATCTCATCGGCACAACACCAAGGCTAGATCAAAAGAGTGGAGACTGAAACATGTGCCAGCTCGCCACATAGTCTAGGACTGAGAAAAGGCAGCAGGCCCAAATTGGCTAAGTATAAAAGAAACAGAGCTAAGCTGCGGAGGCCTCCACGTGTCCAATCCATGTAATTTCAAAGGCATGGCCCCAAGTAGAGACTCAGATGAGCACAAGGCTTCCACATTTCCTAAGTCCAAAATGGGGACAGAGATGACCATTTAAATTGACTAAGTATGGAAGGGACGATGGAAGCCTCCACATGTCATCTCTGCGTAAATTCAAACGATAGAATTGGGAAACAGGTCCCAATGTGCGCTAGCCCTCCACATGTCTCAGGTCAAATATATGGCCCCACTGAACAAAAGGGACTTAGTCAAAATAGAAATAAATGGGCTAAAGCCGAGGAAGGAGCCATGTGTCTCTTCAGCAAAACTTCAAAAGAAAAATCCAGAAGCGGTGCCCAAATGAGCACAGGCTCACCATGTGGCCATGTTTCAAGTCAAGCAGGACGGTGGGCCTTGGAAGGATTTTTTCACCAAAAGTAGACCTGCGGACCTAGAGAGGACTTTTTACTGAAGGGGAAAATGTGGGATGACGGGCCCGGGCTGATTTCTTTTTCTAAGCGGGTCTACGTGGCCACAGAGGAAATTTTGCCAAAGTGAATTTCAGGCTTGCAAGGCATTTTTTGCATTTTTGTGTAAAAGGCACAAAGTGCATTTCGGGTCCATGGACCCATTCTACTAAACTAGTTTTCACCATTTTTTTATGGATCCAACTCAAACACTCAAATGGATATATCTTTCGATCCAGTGCTAGGTGGGTGAAAAATAGGGAAACATCGTCATGCCATTAATATATGATCCGATTGCTTCGACAACTAGATCAGATTTGATTTGATCCATCGTTCTTCCTTCTTCAACACATGCGAACATAGACATATGAGGCGATGAACATTTCATAGATTTTTGGTGGATTTGTAGGGGCATCGATGACTGATAGCTGAAATCCAAATAAGGTTCCCGCTGCTTCTCTCCTCTTCTCTTCATTGTATCTATAAAGGTAAGAACTTGGCTCATTGTAAAGGGTTGGACATTTTTGTTTTGCTTGCTCCCTTCTCCTTTGGTCTACAGATGAGTTCATGGAGTCCAAACCTCTAATTCAATTTGTAATACAAAGCTTTTACTCTTGGATATTGTAATATAATGTATCAAGTCTAGAGCAATAATACATGTCTGTGAATGATTCTCAACCCTCTCATGTCTTCATTATTATCTTCTGATCTCTCATTGTAGTTTGGTTATCTGTGCATGTTGGTTGTATTAAATTTGTATGGTTTGTGTTAAATTGCAAAATGGGTGTTTGAACTTTCCTTTGGTGAATCACCTTGTTATCTTAGGTTTATTTTCTCACATTTTCTTCAACCCCGTCTCCTTCGCAAGCTAGAGTAGGTTTTAGAGTAGATCCTTTGCCAATTTAATTGTGTTTACCTAAAAAAAGGAATAGGAACCCAACTTCATCTAGAGATCTCTCTCGATTTCAAAGTCACACACATTGAGACATGCTCCATATTATGCAATCAAACTGAGAATCTCAACCCACCATGTTGCATATTTCAGGGGTGCTGTGATTTTGCACTTACAGTTTTGGCATGCCTGGTGGGATAGGTCTTAAGCACCTTACCACTTCATTTCACCAATATTGATGTGTTCTTGGTAAGATTCGGCCTTTTGAGGCACACATAAAGCACATCTAGTGACTCCATTTGGTCAATGACCCCTTCTATGAGTTACAAAGCTTTTCCATCCATTTCCACCAATCTTCATTCGTCTTTCTTTTCACATCTTTCATATTCCACCATTCATGAAGTTACGCAATCATGACTTCATTCCCCTCATGGAATTCACACCTACAATAGTGCAGTCCACCTCCAATGTATTTCCCAACTACTCCAGATAAGCATTATTATCAGATCTAGAACTAGTATGCTTACCCATATGAGCAAGGTCAAAATTAGTTTGGCCATGAAGCTTATCAAGAACAAGGGGACACATACAATGGTAACAATTACATGGAGAATGCTGATTTGTAGGAGGAGATTAAAAAATTGGAGGCACGCATGGTGCATTCAGGATTGGCTATAGGGTACCTTGTCCATGGGTCGGCCCTATGCCAAGACATTACAACCCTCAGGAGAAGGTTGAATTCATGACCAAAATGCTTCCTCACTTTTCACAATAGATTAAGGATATTAAGGCATATGAGAAAAGTGTGAGACAACCTTGTTAATGGGTAAGTCAATCACTAGCTCCTTGTCCTTCATTTTCTCTTTCTCAAGCTTTATCATTTCAGCATTGTCAAGAGTCAAGCCCCTCAGTTGCTTCCCCAAGTGTTGATTTCTCTTCTTCATATCTTGATCTCCCATCTCATCTTAATTCTTCTGCCCTTTTCCCTCTAAAAAATGTGAAGTTCTACTTCCCTCTTCACCAAAAATAATAGCAAAACTAGTTGAACCCAACTGACCACTCCTCCTACTTTCCCAAGTCCATGTGGGGAAGAGACTCAAGAATCTAGTCAAGGAGAACAAAAAAGAGAGGAGGAACCCAATAGAGAAGAAATGATAGAAAATTTGAAGAGTTAGGCTAACAGATTCTGGATTACAAAGATCCCCTTGATGGTTAAGCCAACAAAGGAGGTCCATGTTGAAGAGATAGTGGTGCCTAAGATTTGTAGTAGAAGAAGAACAAGAACAACAAGAAGAAGATCATTGATCTGTTTTCTCTAAATGAAATGTCCATAATGGAACCTTGTATGAAGAGGATGTTGATCTAATCCAAGTTGCACAATCAATCAAGAAGGAAGAAGAAAAATCAACTCCAAGTCCAGTTAAAGAGGAGCATATGGAGGTGATTAGGACAGATACAAAGGCACTGAATCATGATTCATTTGTAGAAGGGATTACAGAACCCTCTCAGAAAGTATGATTTTTTGGAAGAAACTAAACTCACTAGCTTCATATCGTGAAAATAATGAATATTTTAAGATCACCATGCAAGAGGGAGAGATCTTGCTCCAGCAAGACAGTAAAGAGTTTTATTTCCTATCAGACTCAAAAGAATGTTTTGATAAGAAGAAGCCAGTTGAAATTACAATCTTTTCTCCCCCATCAATCATCCTTCAACCACAAAAACCTGCTGCCTTGGAAGAGAATGTGCAAGCATAACCTGTAGTTTGCAACATGTCTCCTAATTCAAAGTTAGAAGATTTCCATCTTCCAAAAGTCACACCTACTATAGAGGAAGGGAAAGAGTATAAGGCTATCATCCCTCTCAAATCATCCATCTAGGAAGATCTTTAAGAAGACTCCATTTTCAGAGTTAAATATTAGAGCAGTAGGAAAATTTAAAGGACTAGACCTTGCCCAATCAGATACTTGGCTGTATTGGAGCCAAGGGAGAAGCCACAACAAGTCATGCTTACTCTTGAGCATGATGCTGAGCTTCAAATTACCAAGGATTAGATGTAATGCCTCTTAAATCCAAATAAAAAGCAACTAAAAGAGGTATTTTTCTTGTTTCCAGTTGACACCTTGATGATCTGAATGGAGGATTGGCCTATTGCTAGTTTTTCACTTATACCAACAACCAAATTTAGTGCCAAATCATCATTGTGGCTAAAAATTGTAAGAAGCGACAGATACTTTACATTGATAGTATTAGGTTTCTTTTGAAATTTCTTGTATCTTTCATTAGTGTAGGGTAGCAGTAGGTTTTATTCCTCTAAGTGCGTATGCACATTGTCTTGTTTTACTTTAGGTTTTTTTTTCAATAGAAGAAGTGTTATTGCACACTCTTCATGTCTTATTTGAGGCATGTATGATCCAGTATTTGTAGATAAGTTTTGATTCGTATTACTCCAAAGGTACCATATGCCAGGCCCTTCAGTGTTAGTAGTAGAGAGACCCATAACTTCCTGTAATAGTTTATAATCTCAAATGAAATAAATGCAAAGCAACTAAAATAAATTTTGAGGGATTTTGGTTCCAGGGACATGTGAAATCCCCAGGTCAAAACAATTTTATACTCTTATGATCTCATCTTCATGATTTTCTTGAAAAAATTGAGAGTGCAGATAGTGGGGTAGGTTCAGGGTTAGCAAGTGTAAGCATTCAGGCTCACAGTTTTGGGGACAATATCAGTAGCAGGCTGTCATTCAGGAGTCCACGCCCAATGGATACTTCCAAGGATACTGGTCTCTTCATCTAGCAGGCAGATGTCCCCATGAGTCACCAAATTGTTATCCCAATTTTACCTCTAGACAAAATTGGTCAAAAATGACCCCGCACAGAAGAAAATCAGAAGAGTCGGCTTTGTCCTGCAAGATCACATTTGAATCCAACAATCAAGAATAGACAAGACTCTATAATGGAGGAGAAAGGTCGTAAAATGAGGCTGAACAATGTAAAAAGAGAGATATTGAAAAAAGAAGATCAAATCAAGGGGCTTAAAGTTTTGGACTTCACACACGATTGAAATCAAGGCCCAAACCACCCAAGTATAAATTGACTCATAAAAGGTGCCATGTGTCAGCTTGACGCAATTCCAAGGGGAAAGTTCAAAGTGGAGACCCCAAATGAGCACAGGCTTGCCACGTAGCCAGGAGACAAAGAAGGGGGGAAGAACCAAAAGTTGAACCGTTAAATCAAATAAGTATAGAAGAACTGGTAGAAGCCTCCACATTTCTTAAAGATGCCCCTTCAAGGGGTGAAGAAAATGGTAGAGACTCAAACAAGCGGTAGGCCTCCACGTGTTCGAGGTCCAAAAAAGGACAGAGTCAACAGTTGAAAATTCAAAATGGGGCAGAGCTGCGGAAGGTGCCATGTGTTGATTGGGTGCATCTTTAAAGATAAACACCAAAGGCGGTTCCCCAAACTAGTGCCAGCCCTCCACATGTCTAGAGCCCAAAAGTTGCACCAGTCGTTGAAAAGTCTTCAAGCGAGCGGAAGATACCACGTGTCTCTTCCATGCAACTTCAAATGTAAATCCACAAGCAGGTCTCCAAATGAGCACAGAGCTTCCACATGTCCTAGAACCCAATGAGGCAGTGTTAACTCAAGGCCTTGAATCGGCTAAGTATAAGAGCATTAGTAAAAGCTTCCACGTATCTCATTGGTGCAACTCCAAGGCTGGGTCCAAAGAGTAGAGACTCAAACATATTCCAGCTCACCATGTAGTCTGGGACTGAGAAAAGGCAGCAGGCCCAAATCAACTAAGTATAAAAGAAATAGAGCTAAGCTGCGGAGGCCTCCACATGTCTAATCCACACAATTTCAAAGGTACGGGCACAAGCAGAGACTCAGATGAGCAGGAAGCTTCCACGTGTTGCAAGTATGAAATGGGGGCAAAGCTGGCCATTTAAATCGACTAAGTATGGAAGGGATGGAGGAAGCCTCCACATGTCATCTCCCCATAAATTCAAAAGGTTTCTATTGGGAAGTAGGTCCCAAATGCATGCTAGCCCTCCATGTGTCTCGGGTCAGACATATGGCCTTGCTGAACAAAAGGTACTTAGCCAAAAAAAAAGAAACAAAGAAAAGTTGTGGAAGGAGCCACATGTCTCTTCAGCACAACTTCAAAATTAAAATCTAGAAGAAGTCCCCAAATAAGTGCAGGATCACCACGTGGCCATGTTTCAAGTCAAGCTGGCCAGTGGGCCTTGAAAGGATTTTTTCACACAAAATGGACAGACAGGCTTGGGGAGGACTTTTTTCCAAAGGGGAAAATGCAAGCCGGTGGTTCCGGGTTGATTTATTTTACGAAGCGGGTCTACGGGGCTATGAAGAAATTTTTTCCAAAGTGAATTTTGGGCTTGCGGGGTTGTGGGACATTTTTTTCATTTTTGTATTTTTATGGAAAAGGCACAAAGTGCATTTCAGGTTTGTGGACCCATTTTTCTAAATTGGTTTTCAACATTTTTTATGGATTTGACCCAAACATTCAAATGGATATATATTTCGATCTAGTGCCCAAAATCCAACAAATTTGACACCATTGGAAAGGTCTCGACCTTTTCTACGCTATGAAAACCTGAAACTTTAATTTTGATGAGGTTAGGAGTGTGAAAAATAGGGAAACATCATCATGTCATTAATATGTGATCTAATTTCTTCAACAACCAGATCAAATTTGATTTGATTCACCATTCTTCCTTCTTCGACATGCCAAACAGACATATGAGGTGGACTTGATAGATTGTGGGTGGATTTGCAGGGGCATTGATGGCTGGTAGCTATGCTTCCAAATCAGGTTTCCCATCCCTTTTCTTCTCCTCTCTTCACTGCATATATGAAGGTAAGAGCTTGGCTCTTTGTAAAGGGTTAGAGATTTTGTTTTTGTGCCCTCCCTTCTCCTCTGGTCTACAGATGAGTTTATGGAGTCCAAACCTCCCATTCAAATTGTAATATAATTTTTCACCTCTTGGCTACTGTAATGTACTGTATTAACTCTGGAGCAATAATATATTTCTATCAATGATTCTCAACCCTCTCATGTGTTCATTTTTGTCTTCTGATATCTCATTACACTTTGGTTATCTATGGATGGTGGTTGTATTGCATTTCTATGGTATGTGTTAAATTACAAAATGGGTGTCTGACATTCCTTTGGTGCATCACCTTGTTATCTTAGATTTATTTTCTTGCATCTTCTCAACCATGTCTCCTTGGTAAGATAGAGTAGGTTTTATAGAAGATCATCTACAATTTATTATTGTGCACCTGAACAGAGGAATAGGAACCGGCCTTCATCTGGAGATCTCTCTCGATTTCAAATTCCCACACTTTGAGTGATTCTCCATGTTATACAATCACACTGAGAGTCTCAACACATTAGGTTGCAGATTTCAGGGGTGCTGTGATTTTGCACTAAAAATGACCTTAAGAACTATCAGGTGATCGACCTGATGTTTGGATTTGGAAAGAAGGTCATCTATGTAATCTTCCAATATGTGATACTTGATGTCAAGGAAGATATAAGTTATGTTTTGTTGATATGTAGCCCCAACATTTTTAAGGCCAAAAGGCATGACTCGATAGCAGAAGGTCTCCCAAGGAGTGATGAAGGAAGTTTTGTGTTGATCTTCTAGATTGAGTAATATTTGATTATAACCCAAGAAACCATCCATGAGTGAAATAATCTCATGGCTAGTGGTAAGATCAACTAGTTTTCCAATTCCTGGAAGAGGAAATTTGTCTTTGGGGTAAGTGAGGTTGAGGTCATCGAAATTTGTGAAAATTTGGAGTCCCCCTGTTGATTTTGTGACATGAACTATGTTATAAATCCATTAGGGATAATCAATGGGTAGGATAAAGGAAACTGAGAGAAGGAGTTGAAGTTATTCTTTAATAAGAAGAGTAATGCGAGGATGTATTTTCTATAACTTCCATTTTATGGGCTTGGCATCAAGAATGATTATGATATTATGGACCACAATGTTTGGGTCAATACCGGGCATATCAGCATAGGAGAAAGCAAAAGCATTGCTATGGTCTCGGAGGAAAGAAGTAAAATATTCTTGTTCAACAACATCTAAATATTGGTCTATCTTTAGAATGTGTGGGTCATCTTGATTATTAAATTTTGATTTCAATAGTTAATTTTTTCAACATGGTTTGTGTCTCAAACGGTAACGACCAGTGAATATAAAAATCGTCCACACCCAGGTAGGTGAGGATCGAATCATCATCTTGACATTAAATTAAGTTAATAAAAGGTGTATCATCATCGATCATGTCAGAATACATGAAGGGAAGAGAAGACGGAGCCTCACCATCACGTTGATAGGTCATAGGTCCTAGGGAAATTATGTTTATGAATTTTTGTTAGGAGGGATAGATTCATGATCTATGGACTCTGTGGGTGAAGGTGGTGACATTATTGAATAGGGTGAAGAAGGGTTGTCTTCCTAAATGAGGTCAATGCAGGCCTTCTTGGAAGGTGGTGTGGAAAATCCAATGCCACTATGGTCATTGTGTTTACGGGTGGTAAAAGAAATGATGGTCTGGCTGCCTTGTTCGTAAAAGCGGTAGCCAAATCCTTTCCATGCATAGAGATGTAAAAAAGTGTGAGTGAAGTGATGATTAGTAAGAGATTAGAGGTCAGATGAAAATGATCATGTTTGGGATGGAGGTTCAGGTGAATAGGTAGCAGTTTTATGTCCCCCAAATGTTAGGTTATTACGAAGGTGGGGAGGACCATAAGGGAAATGCTCGCCTATGTGGTAGTCATAAAGAGGGTGTTGACACAGGTTTCCATACTCTCACGAAGTGAGGAATGTGTTGATATTATATATGTGGTACTTCCCTAGAGTGATATGTTGAAAAACACCTTCTAAGGGATTGGTAGTCGATATGCGGATAGGGATAAAAGATTCATTAGATGACTAGGAAGGAGGGGATTGGTCGGTTGGAAAGTAGGTGGGTTAGCTGCAGAGGTTGCGGTGGTAGTAGGAATATAATAGTTAGATGTGGTAGAGGTGGCAACATAATTGGTGGATGGGCTTGTGGGTGAAGAAGTGTGGGTAGTGGTGGATGCCTTGATAGGTACAAGTAAATTTTTAGGTTCGTACAACATGTTGGAAGTTTTGAATGGAGACGGGTTGACGGGGATGGTATAGTTATGTACTTCATGTTCAAATTTTACATAGTGGTGTAAAGTGGAAGGAACACAACCCATGACACAAATCCAGGGTCTGCCAAGCAATAGGTTATATTGGAACTCTCCTTCTAAGATGTAGAATAGTTCTGGGACAATGTGAGGGCCTACATGAACATGAAAGATAATGGTGCCAAGGGTGGAGGTGATGGCATCGTTGAAGGAGAGAAACATAACTGGGTTATTATGCATATAATTGTAAGGGATACACATTTGATTATACAAGTGGGTGGATATGATGTTAATGCTAGCACCACCATCGATCATGACACGTCATATGTGTATGTTATCGATATAGACTGAAATGAAAAGGGAGGGATCAGGGTCATATGACTGGAGAGGTATAGTCTTCTCATCAAAGAAGATGAGGGAGGTGACTTGAGGAGTTGACATGGGGGTAGAAGAAGGAGATGATTTGGTAAGTGAGGCCACATGGTGAGGGGTAATAATGGAGGCCACTAGTGTGGGATCATCGGGTAAAATTTCAATGGATTGCAAAACCTCAATAAGGGTTTGTCTATGAGATTCAGAGGTTTGAATGAGATCATACAATTACATATTTAGAGGGGATTCATATAACTAATTTATCATTGTGTAATGGTTGACTCTATCAGAGATAGGGTATGTAGGTCCGTGGATGGTGATTTTGGGTGTGGGTACAGATGGTATATTGGGCACAGGGTTGGTTTCTTTTTCTTTGCCCTTGTCTTTCTGAGTGTTGGTGGCAACATGAAACATGTTAATTTGAGGGGAGGGGAGAATGGAGAAGGTGTAGGATGAGTGGTGTATTGACATGATGGGAAAAAACCTACCAGGAGATAAAATCCTTGTGATGTGATTTGGGCACAATGGCATTTACGTGGTGATTTGGCTAATTCTCTAATATAGACCATGTTGATATCAAATTTTGGATGTGGGAACAATGGTTGTGGGGGTGGGGATATTGATCGCTGAATGGGTAAAGGATGATTATGTGTGGTGATTGGTGAAGGTGGAACATGGTCCTCATCAAGAAGGTAATCATCGTCGAAATTTTTTCACAAGGAAAAAGTTGGAGAAGAATGGTTTTCAGAGCCTTACAATTTTCTACATCATGTCTTGGCACATGATGATAGGCAAAGATCTTGGTTTCATCAAACCCCTTTGGTTTGGGCTTGAGAGGATCTTAAGGTCAAAGTAGCGGTAGTGTGATGGTGGATGTTTCAAAGGGATTGGTTAAAATGTTGGCATAGGACCCTACTAACAGATCATAATGAGAGGTGAGTGTGGGTTTGGGTAAAGGTGTGGATGATCGAGAGGGAAGATTCTTTATACAAGGGGGAATGGGTTAACCCAATAGTTTGATAAGTGGTATTGTTTTAGGTTTTGATGGTATTTTCTTGGGTAAAGGCCTGGTAGAAGATATAGCACTAGAAGATTTAGTTGGCTTGACTACATTAGTAGAGGGTAGTGGGTTCTTATCTTTGGTTTGCACCTTCTTAGGTAAAGGTGACACGGGGGTAAAAGATACAAAAGGGAATGCCGATGGTGGAAGGGGAGGGGTTACCCATGAGGGCAACCAAGTTTTGGTGGAAGTGGTTAGTAGAGGTGGGGTAGATGACAAGGGTTGAAGTCATATAGGCAGGGTTAGGGTTATAATAACTAGTGGAGGTATAGGTGATAAGAAGTTCATGGGTGAAGGTAAGGGTTTTTTGTTTTTGGGTGAATGAGGTGCAATGAAGGCTCGAGATGGAGCAATAGGCTTCTTAGCTTTTGATTAGCCTTGGGTAGGAGACTGTTTGGTCAAGGTTGATGGATGGGGCCACATGATGGAAGGAAGGGGGGAAGGTGACAAAGGTGTGATAATCAAGCTCGATATATGCAGCCTAGAAGGTTGGGTTTTACTTTTAGGTGAGGGATAATGTTGGTGTGAGCTTGGGAAGACATGGCTAAGTCTACTTTGACAGGTGGGGGAGTAAGGCTTGATATCGGTATGAAACCCAAAGTAGTTATGGGTCTAGATATGGATTAGGAGATAGGTATGGGTAGGTTTTGAGGTTTGGGAATGGTTTTAGTTGTGGGTAGGGGTCTGAATGTATGTAGGGATGATGAAAGAAGAGACATTTCAATTGGCATGGTTAGTGTTGATTTGGTTATTGAAAATACCTGTGGCTAGATTGTGGAAGTATCCACAGGCAACATTTACATTTGGGTCAAAACGGGGAGTGGAATACATCCCTAGAGCATGGAATGATCAACGTAATCCAATCAATCGACCAGCCATGAAAATGGGACTACTAAAGAAGAGAATGGAGCTGGCTAGGTGGTAATCCCTGTAAAATATTTTCTGTGAGATAGGGAATTGGCTAGCTTTAGAATTTGTAGGTAATAGAGATAAGATCACGTCAATGGGGTCCTAGGATACTAAGGGAGAACTTCCCCCAAAAGGTAGTGGTATGTTTGACGTGTCTCCCATGGGTAGGAGACATGATATATTGGGTGAGGTAGAATTATCCCTTAGTGGAGGAGAAGGTGATGATGATTCTCCTATGGATGGGAGAATAAAAAGTTTTGACTCTTCGGTAGGCTGTGGGGTAGATGGGGAAATAAAATTGGTAGAAAGTGTGAGTTATTCCATGAGAGATGGGGGAGATGAGAGGAACTCCTCTATGGGTGAAGGAGTAAAAGTGGTATGATCCTTTATAGGTAGAGGGGCTCATGCCAAAATTTCCTCAATAGATGAATTATGTGGTATTTGAGGAATGGTTGGTACGATATCAAAAAATGCATGGACCTCACAGAAATTGCTTTCACTAGATGAAGGTTCGCTATTTTGATTAGACGATGGTTTATGATTAGGGAACAAACATTTAAAGATGTGTAAATTTTGATTTGTTGGCATGATCGGGTTGTCCATGACAAGGTTTGCATTATCTATCATCTCTTGGAAAATGTTCTTAAAAGTTATGTAGTTACCATCACTATGGCCTTTAACACGATGGTAATTATAGTAGTCATGTTCTTTATACCATGTAGACATAGGACGAGAAGGATCGAAACCTAGATGATGTTTTAGGGGAGGGAGTGTAATGGCTCCAACTTTAAGAAGCTTTTCCAAGACTGAAGAGTAGCTTTCCAATCAAAGTTTACTTTCGTCACTCCCACCGGAGCTAAAAGGCGTCGACATGAGAAATATTGGAGGAAGGTTGGGCATAATTAAAAGGATAAGGTAGACTCACCTTGAGGACTACCGCATTGGTAGATACTTTGGGCTTTGAATAATTAATTTAATGTTTTGAAAATGAAGAAAAATCATTTGATTTGAATGGGGTGTTCTTGTTTCATAATTGGATCTTCCTTTCTTCAATGGCATGAATTTTTAGCTTTCTTGCCATGGTGATCACTTCATTAAAGGTTTGTACTCGCAGAGGTGGTGATATGTATTTGGCACAAGCTCTAGTGAATAACTCAATAAGTTCATTCTGAGGTAGCTTGAACATCAATTGGTTAATAAGACTCCACCAGCAGGTAATGAAATCTATGATAGATTCATCTTCATATTGTTGGGTTGAATAGAGATCAATCATGGTGACTTTCTTAGTAACATTGATCAAAAAATGGTATAAGAAAGCTTGGTCTACTTGATTAACAGAATAAATGGAATGTCTAGCTAGTCCAGTATACCAATCCAATGCTGGTCTTGTCAAGGACATTGGGAAAGTTTGTAGGAGCAAAGCGTCATCGTGGGTGATTAGTAGCATCCGTGTTTGAATGACCATGAATTTTTTTGTGGGTCTTCTTTACTTTTTAAGCAATTGAATTTAGGCATTTCCCAATACACAAGGTAGGGGAAAATAGGAATATATGGGTGAATAGGCTTGTTAAAGATTTCATAACAAGTTAAAGAATAACGGGAGCCAAAAACATATGCTTCTAAGATTTGCATCTTTTCCATCATGATTTTAATGAGGTTGTTAGTAGGTTAGGATGAATGGGATTCCCTTGCAGAAAAAGTGGGTTGATGTTAGATGTATGAGGTGGGTGGTATGCTAGTGTATAGTAGCGCTGAGTATGTGAAATGTGCAGAAGAAATAGATGCAGGAAACACTTGGCCAGAATAAGTGATAGATGAGGTCAGGAGTTGTTGGTAGTATGTGTAAGCGGGGGGAGGGGGGGTAGTCATAAAAACTCTAGTGATGATTGGGGGTAGGTACTACAAGATATAAAGGATGAGGTTCTAGAAAGGGGTGTAAGTTTCTAACATCGAAGGTGGTTGCAATGCAATACGTATATGTGATTTGACGGGTGTAGATGGGGTTATACTCAAAGAGTCTTTGAGAGGGATAATTAACGTTGCAGGTGTGATAGATGACATAGACACTATAGTTATAGTGGATGTGAGATGTAGTTGAGACACCACATATGGTAAAGTGGATGATGATAGTGCCGAGCTGGTGCTAGCTGAAACAGAGGTGGGGGCTAAAGTAGGAGGGATAGATATGGGAATGTTGTATATTAACTGTCCTAAGGAATCATGGGTGGAAGAATGAGCAAGGTAGTACTAAAGGGAAGCGGGATTCTAATCAAGGAGTCTTAAAAAGTCCTCATCACTGATAGCAATGGGGATAAGATTAGTCGGATCCATAGGTGGCAGGATGGATGGCCATGATAGAATAGTTGGGAGTGGTTGACATTGGGTGTGAAATATAAGGGAATTAGTTTGGCTGCGAATCAACACCATGTGAATACATGTATATCAGATGAACTGTACTCTGTAAATGGCATAAGGAACAACAGAGCTGGGACAAAACAAATTATGAGAGGGAAAATTGGTAAATATTTTGACCAAAATAAAAACAGAGTGACCATTGATGGTTACACTAACTGATGAAGGTCTAGGTGTGGCCAATGATGGTCAATGGTGACTGATGATGGTTACAGGTAATGATACCGGTTACTATGAGAAACAATAGTTTCAACAAATGAGGCAGCAACTAATGACCGTCAGAGAGGAAAGTTGTATTTTATGATTGTTATCAGAGTATAGAGAGTACAATGATACACAGTGACTCTAAACATAAGATAAGATGAGATGAGTGTCCTTTGGGTAAACTAAGAAAAATAACAAGGAACCGGCACCGGTTAGGTAAACCGATGACAGTTAGATGTAAACTGATGATGGTAATTGGAATGATGTTGGTTACCATGAAATATGAAGAATGAATAAAAATGGATTTTTGTGAATTTAGATTGGATGAATAATCAACCTAGAAGTACGGAGATGATAATATTAGGTCCTAAAATACTCAGAGAAAGTAAAAATACTCCAACTATGATGGCAAAGTGTGAAAGGAAAAAAGGAAAATGAAGAATCGTATCCTCACACATGAAAAAACAAATCAAGAACAAAGTAAGAAAACACACAGTCCTAAAAGTGAATTTTATGTTGGTTTTAACTTATGGTATTTAATACTGACATGTGAATTTAGAATAGAGTCGTTTGTTGGGAAGGCATCCTATGAAAAATAAATATAAAAGGTGATGTTTTAGGTTATGTTATGGTAGGGGTGGGTCATGCTCTGATGGGGGAATGGATAGAGATAACCAGTTTAGTGTCCACTATCAATCCTCTGATCATGCGATTTTTGATAACTTCTTTCGGGTGAGATGTTGTTTAAGAAGATGTATAGATTCTAATTTGTACAATTTAACAAAGAGAGAGAAGAAAGAATGTGCTTTCTACGATTCAGTTATGTCAACCATCAGCTTTGCATGATTTCAAGCATATAGGTTTCCCTATGTTTTAATGTGACATATAATGCAACAAATCAAAATGCTATGCAAGTGTTCTAAAACCAAATCAAAATGTGATATTCTATGTAGAAATTGATGAATAGGAAGAGGGATGTTCTTTGAATAATGCAATACTAATGAAAGAAAAGAAATATTCTTTTTATAGCACCAAAAATATGATTGATTTGAGACAATTGAAAGAGGGGAAGATTCCAGAGAAGAAAATTAATGTGGAATCTTTTCAATAGGGAAAAAAACACCCAACTTTCTCATAAAAATGAATAAAAATGCAAAATAACCCCTGATGGGCCTCACCGAGCATCCCAAAATGTTTCACTATTTTCTTTAAGGATTTGAAGAAACAGATAAGGGTATGGGCCAAGGAGGAATACCTATTGTGATGGTCGGTTTAAAGTTCGTTGCACGTGTTTTGAATTCTTGATCCAATCCTAGCTATGAGAGATTTATTTTGGCTAGGAGGAAATACCTGAAATAAAAAACAAGACCACAAAAGAGAGTTAAATAGTACATGACAGTGGACTGCCTAGCCTATGGTAGATCCGGGAAGTGTGATATTTCCTAGAAGGCCATAAATCCACTATTTGTAAATGTAGTTCCCACTTTCCTTTGACACCTTTCGATACTGATCTTGATACTGTCGATTACATTATGGACATTATTATGGTTTTGATTTAGTATGATGTTATATGTTGGACCATGGATTATTGTTGATCTGATTTAATTATGATGCACGATGATTATTATCGACACTTCATATGTGGATGATGATATACTATTTCACATGGATATATTGTGAATGTTGTTCAGGCATGTGAGTTTTGGATATTATGAGTAGACGTGGAAAATGGACATTATATGATGATGATATAGTTGTTGGATATAAATTGTAAGATGATATTGTTGATTTCTTTGATGTTGTTATGATTCATGTGTATAGATGATTATGTGATTATATCTATAATCATGTTGGATGTTCTAGATATGGACACGAGGCCAAAGGAGGTATTTGTATTTTACAGGTTAAACTATCACAAAAAACATCGGGGGATTGGAGACCAACCACATTAGAATTCTAGATGAATTCAACAAGGTCACCATGGCAACGTTTTTTTTGTGTGTGTTGTTGTTTTATTAGGGATTCCCATGGGGGGATTACCTTTGAATGTGACCAAGGGGCTTTGTGTATTTTATTAATGTTTTTTCTTTTATTGATTTTTCGCATGTGTTTATTTTGTGATGCATTTACCCCTTTTCATTATTCTTTTAATTGTGGATGATTAATGTTGAGTATATTCATATTGTTAAAATAAATAAATAAGTCAAATTTGGGATCATAAGAAAGTAGTTAGTAGAACTTGTTGGCTTTTGTATTAAATATTGTAAGTGATGTGTAAGTGACCTGTGTAAGAGTATGTGTATGTTTATATTTTGGAGTATGAAACACTCCACCTTCATTGGAAATTCGAATTTGTTCTTTAGAGGCTGTTTTTGGAGGCTTGTGGGACAAGTAAAACTTGTCCCATACCTCTTAAATTTATTTACCAACCATACCTATGGTTGGAAGGTTAAATTTAGACCTTCTTATAATGCATTTTTACATGACTCAAGTTGCATGTTTTAATTGCACTCTTCTTACATTTTATTAAATTTTGTCCTTATGGGGTGTGGGCTATTTGGAAGTGTGTAAGTAAATTGTCATATTATTCAGCTCACCTCTTTATTGTGCATTGGGAGAATGAAATTTGAATTTTGTGTTGGAGTTGAGGATGTGTGATATGGCATCTCTACATGGATCCACCTCATCATCTTCTCTTGCTTCCTCTATAAAATTGTAAACTCTTTACTTTGTTTTGGGTTGTTGAAACATTTTACATGCTTCCTTTTGGGTGCAAATTTTCTTATTGATGTGGAGCTCTTACTTTTGGAAGGAGATTGAAGAAATTTGCATACTTGTTGGTTTTTGATGTTTGGATTGTATGTTGACATTGGAAAGCTTGTTGTTTTGGAACTTAGACATACTACTTCATGTAGAGGTAAGAGATTGGCTCTAGAAATACTCCTTTTCTTTATTAATGTACATGTGTGATTATGTGAATGTTTTGTCATGTTTGTTGGTTGTATGGGTAGACTGACATAGGAATGGTGTAAGAGAAGGCTATGAGGAACTCCATGTGGGGGAGGCATAAGGGAATTGACAGTGGCAGGTCAAAATTATTGTGGAGGGAGTTTGGGATTGGGATCCACCATGGAAAAATAAATAGCTTGTCATTTCTTTACTCATTGTGGGGGGCCATAAGAAAATCTGGGGAGGTATAAGGAAATGTGAGGAATAAGGCGAGTCTTTGTGGGGAGGCATAAGGGCATGATATGGGTTTGAAATGATATTCATATATATATATATATATATATATATATATATATATATATATTGGTGGGTTGTTCTTAGGTGGTGATACCCATTTCCTCTTTGGGAGGCATAAGTAGCATCCCCCATAGTTTCTTGCTCCTTTGGGTTGCATCACGAATCTTGAGTTCTATCTTAATGTCATTCAATGCAGTTGTGAAACTATTGTTTTTTTTTGGACTTTGTTGTTATAATAGATAATGTCCATGTTGAAAGATTGTTGTGTGTATGTTTTATGGAAGCCTATTGTTTCCATGAGTTGAAACACACCTATCTATTGCATTGTGGTTGGGGCTCAGGGGGCCAATGAAGAAGGATGGCTTCTCCTCTTCATTGGATGTCTTGGTTGAGTGGAGAGCAGTTGCCTTTCCCCTGCACTTTTGTTGTGATCAAAATTGGAAGAATGAGGGAACTTGCATGTTGTTGTTCTGGAGCAGAGGAAACGAAGACAGTTTTAACAGTCCCTTGTGAGAATTATTTTGTATAACCTTCCTCCCACTTGAAGTGGATGATCTATATATTATTTGTAATGGAAAGATACTTTTTATTGACCTATTAAAGTTGTAAATTTGAGATGTGAAATTTGTAAATATCTTGTAATGTAAATACATTTATATGAGCTATGAAAGTTGTAAATTCTAAATGTGACATATTTATATACTTTGTTCAGTTCATATGAAAGAAAGAAATTGAAATCTATTATTTGCATTTAAGAAATTGAAAGATGTAAAGTTGTATATTTGAAATCAATAAAATATTGCACTACCTTTATCAATTTACATTTTTTTATTGAAATTGATCATCAAATTTTGATTTGAAATCTCTGTTTGGAAAATTGAAATGAGGAATACATATGAAAGAAATATATGTAACTTTGTTATTTTGAAATATGTTAAAATTGGAAATCAGAATTTTTATTTTAGCTATTAAACAATTTATTTAAATCAACTAAATGTATTAGAATAAAATAGAAATGAATTTCCATATTTGGAAGATGAAAATGATAAACAAATCCTTTAGAAATTGACCTCTGTTTTGAATTTTAAACTGGCAAATACTTCCTCTAAAATGCACAGTTTGAAACTGCAAACAATAAATAACATTGAAACATTATGTTATGATATAAATGAACTCAATTGGACTAAAACGCTTAAGGAAAAATCCTTCAAACACTGCAAAATCGGGCAAAAACCTTTCATAGTTATTTTGCTATTTGAAGTTGTAAAAATTTGAATTGGAAATCAATAAAGAAAAATTACCTTCCAAATGCATCCTAAATTCTTCTTAGAATAATTCGCCATGTCTGTTTGGCATGTTGAGTGAAGGAGAATATAAAATTGAAAAAAAAAATTACAAGTTAAAATTTACTAGTCTACTCTGTATAAGCCTATAGGTCAATTTCTTAAAATTGACCCTTTAAACTTTATCAAAATCTAAAATTAATGATCTCCATACAAAGAGGATGTCGAGATATTTTCAGAAAGTCCTCATTTTCCCAAAAATGAGCTCTCTTTCAAAAGTTATGGCCTTCTGAAATTTTCTTCACTTCGCGTTAAAATTTTGGGAAAATTTTCCTTGGCGGGCCTGCGGCCCAAATTTTTTCCCTTGGGGCTTAGGAAAATTTTTGGGAAAATTTTCAAAATTTTCTCCACCGCCCCACCGACTCACAGAAAATTAGAGGCTACCACGTGGCACCATGTGGTGTCAGCGGAGGGGCGAATCCCTTTTTCAACTTAGCACTTTTGGAAAATTTTGGGAAGATTTTCCAAATTTTCCCCGCCAGCCCGCAACCAATCAGGTGATGCCACGTGGCATCACGAGGCATCAACGGAGGAACATGTTCCTTTTTTATTTTTCATCTCAGAACATTTTTAGAAAAATTTACAAGTTTTCCCCGCTCTCCCATTGGCCCGTAGCCAATCAGGGGCTTCCACGTGGCATCACGAGGTGCCGGCGGAGGCACGGGTCTACGTACCCTCTTAGCCCTTTGGGGCTCTAAGTCAATTTTCTCCCTGCTACCCTGCCTTCCCTACGTTGGCTTAGGAGATGTCATGTTTTCCTTGTGGACTCGCAGGAGCATGGGTGTAGAACCAAATTTTCACCCACGTGGGAGAATTTGCAAAATGTCTCCTGCCATCTCATGTTTCCCCATTTCTTCTCATGCTACCTTAGGGAGTGTTATGTGTCCCTTGTGGACCTATAGACCCATGGAATCACAGGTGCAAATGTGTATTTTTTCCCCACATGAGATAAATTTTCCAAAGGTCTCCCCATGGCTTGCCAACCCACCCTTTGGGAAAATGTTCACCCCTAGGCCTGCAGGCCTACTCTTGGGGGAAAATTTTAACCCCAAGGACCACTGGCCCATAACTTGAAAAAATGAGGAGTTAGGAGGACTTATTTATATCAATGGAAAGGTGAGGAAATTTCCTATCCAGTGGAATTTGTTTAGTAAAATTTTGAATGTGTTAAGTGTGAGAAAAATAAAGTTGAAACTCTAAGCCTGTTAGAGAGTGGGTATGGTGATAATTTACCCTCTGAACCTAAATGAACCATCTAACCCTAACTTTTGGACCTTATGACCTCTAATAATTATTAATAAAAGAAAAGTATGTTCTAGTGGATTTCAATTATTCTGGAACTTGTTAGTGGTAGTTGTTACCTTGTAACCTAGTTGTAGACTCTTTGAACAAAAAATAATTATTCCATAATTTTCCAAACTAACCCTAGGTTGTTTCTTGGGTCTCAAGCGGGTTATTTTAGCGGGCATTACATTAAATCAATATAAAATAACTTAAACATGTAAATAATAGAATCTAGTGCTAGTGTTTTGATTGGGGAACCTCAAATTACTATCAGCGTCAATCCGATTAAATATTAAGGTGTGAGTAGGTAAAGGTTTCAGGTTGGGTTACGGGTAATGCAGGTGGTCTGTGGGTCATAGATAAGGTCTTGGTAAATTTTGGTAAGGTGTTGGGGTTGTTTTAGGTGGAGTAGGTTAGTTGCTAGTCTGAAACAATTTTATCAGACACAAATACTGACACTGGTCATCTTGACTGATGTCGGTTTAGGTATGGCTGATACTGGTTTAGGGTGACCAATATCGGTCACTGTGGAAAGTGGCAAGGATTCAGGTGGAGGGTGTTTGGGCTCTCCTCTATCTTGGAACAAAGAGTTAGAAAGGTCTCTGTGGGGGAGGGTGAGGTGACATGTCCAAGATAAGTGTGGTAAGGTTTTGAGTGAGGTTTGGGGTAGGCTCAAGGTTGAGTTGTTAGGTTGGGTTGGTAGTCACAGTGATCGATATCGATTACAAAGACCAATGTCAGTATAAGACAGACTGAATACAGTTAGGCTTAATCATTGTCGGTGACTGCGGGGAACTGGAAGATGTTATAGAATGTGTTTTGGGTCCTCTCTGTGATTTCACAAAGAGTTTGGAGGGTGTTCTTGAGGTCTATGTGAAGGAGGCCATTTTGGGATAGGTTTCATGATGTTGAGGTTGGGTGTGAGTGGGTGGTTGATAGAGAGAAATATGAAGGATAGAACTAGGTAGGAACAATGAATGGATAAAGGAAAATAGATAATACAGCTATAAGTGACAGAGGAGAAACCAACTTACCTGGAGTTCAGAAGGGTTCTAAATTCCCGTAGTGGTGGAGAATTAGTTGAAGGTGTGAGTGAAGGTTGATCTTTGGAATAATGCTTAATGCTACGAAAGTGCTTCCCGAAATGCTACCCTGAATGAAAATACCTTCGGATCAGTCTCAGTGTTTGCTGGGGTTGTCTGGATGTGCGAAAGGGATTTGGTTCTTTCTTGCATACAGATCTCCTTCATTCCAAAACTTGAGAATGTGGCCAACCTCTCAAATAAGGTTAACAAAATGAATATATGGTAAGCGACAATGGTTTAGGGTGACCGGCGTCAGTTAAAGGGTTGACCAAAATCGATTAAGACATGAAATCCTAGGTTTACTAAAAATACTAGATCTTGGCAATCTTTTGGGCCAGATCTATCAATCGTCATGGATCAAAATATAATTTCATGTTTTAATGAGCGGGAATGTGGTTAGAGGGATAATAGGCATGTGATTTTAGGGTTTCACTAAGTCTTAGTTCATTAAGGTAGGTAGGAATAAGTCTTAGTTAGTTATGGTGAGTGAATATTGAGTCCTAGTAAAAGGGAAACATGCTAAGAATAGGTTTTTGAAAGCTCTTAGTATTTAAGAATGAAGAAATACAGTCTGCCATTTTAGAGGGTGTTCCCAGGTTTCTCACCTACCCAAATGATGAGGTATGGTTTTCTTTTCTTCCCTAACAAGGTAAATTACAAGGAGGTATGGGTTTTTCTCTAGCATCAATCATTGTTGTAGGTGATTTTAATGCATTTAAATGTGGTTGGAGCAATATTTTGAATTCCTTATCTCTCCCTTCTCTCATCATTTCTATATATTGTAAGAAGGGGATCATTTCAAAAGGTTATAAAAATTGTATATTCCCCTCCCTTATTTCTTGTTTGTAAGAGATTTGTGGAGATTTCAAACCTCTCTTATGTGTTATATTGCAAATGCAAAATTTGTAGCCTTTGGTCCTAAATGTTATGTATTGTATCAACTTTAAGAGCAATAAAATCAGATTTTTGGATGCTTCAAACCCTCTTATGTGTTATACTGCATAACTTCCTGATCTTTCCTTGCATGCAAGGTTATTGTGTATGGTTTTTATTTTCATTACAAGGTTCTGGTAGTGTTGTGTTTATTATGCAGGTTGATCAACCTCAATCTTGGTACATAACCTTCCCTTAGAGAAGGTTTTATTTTCATGCATTTTCTCTATCTATGGCTCCTTGGAAATATTGGATTAGGGTTATATCTACAACTTTCTACACTTTGGAGTAGTTTGCACTAGGATATGCCAAGAATTCATCCTTTCTCCGGAGGTTTATCCTGATTATAAAGTCCCACACTTTGTGATAACTCCATGTTTAAAAAATCACACAGACTGCCTCAACCATTCACTTGCTAGAAATCAGGGGTGTTGTGATTCTGCATCAACATGTGTCATTCATGGACATGTAGACCTAAATTACTCATAATAAGGTTTGGAGGAAAATGTTTGCTATGATAAAATGAAGACTAATTGGAGAGTATTAGCTTAGGGGGAACTTTTTCAGGTCCAGAGAATCATCCTTACGCTACTAAAAAGAGCCAGGAAAGGTGAAATCACAGTCCAAGAGGGAACTATGTTCATAAGTCATCTTTATCTTGTTCTTAACAAGGTTAGTTTTCATTATGAGTAATTGGTTTCCTTTTCAAGTCCATGTATCCTTTGTCATAGATGTCAAATCAGGAGATGTGTGTCAAGAAACATGTAAATGAGGTCATCCATGTGAGTCATAGTTAGATCAATGTTTATAGGGAGGTTCCCATAAATGAAAAAGGGGGAGTTTGTTGGAATTATGTGTCACTTGAGTTTTCATTGATGTGGTGTGGTCTAAGTGATCTAGGCATGTTGCTTAGGTGATGTAGGTAAGTTGGTTAGGTAATCTAGGTATGTTGGCTAGGTGATCTAGGGGTATCCTATGCTGCATTTTTGTGGCTTGAATATCTCAAAGGTGGTATTAAGGTCAAAAAACATCCATGAGGAGAGTGAGGTGTGCGAATGAGTTTATAACATGTCTAAATATATCAGTCAGATAATTTATGGGTCAAGTCAAGTCATTCTAGGTCTTGACCTAATGCAAATAAATGGTGTAAATAAAGAAAACATGCAAATCGACTAAAACCAAAGGATAAAAATCATGTATATAACATCATGAGGTCTCACGAGAGATATATAAGGTGATACAAACTTCAAACCAGGGGGTTGAAGGTGAAACAAGTCAGTACAATGTTTTATTAAGCTCTTCCACAAGTAAACAAGGTGTGATATGATGATCCAAGGTATGAAGATGAAAGAAAATAATTGTGTAATCATGGGATTGTGTTTTATTAGGTTCAAAAGGATTCATAGGTGGTAAATAAGGTGTTTTGACTACTCATACAGGTCAGACAAGTAGAGAATATGAGAATCAGAGACAAAAGGGTACCTAGATGAGATGGAATGGAAATATGTAGGATCAAACAAAGAAAACCATCACTTGTAAGTGTTATAGGGATTTTTACTTAAGGTGTGAGAAAAAATTTAGAAGATGAGGATGGATATTTTGTAAGTTATGTAAGTATTTCCAAAACTAGATTTTTCAAAGTATGCAAATTTAGAACCAAACATCTTAGCATTCAAGTGAAATTTTAAATCCTCCCTTGGATAATTCATAAGATAAAAATGGATTAAATTATGATAAAAGTATGGTGCAAAAATTATGTTGGTGATTGGTTGAGTATGTTATAAGTTATATCCATTTTGGTGAGCATGTTCGTAGTCCTTCAAAACTGAGTTTGGACCAATTTTGGAAAATTTAGTTTGCTAGGTGACCAAAATAATTTTTATTTATTTAAAACATATTTGAAGAAGCGCTTTCTAGCTGTTTGGGCCATTCTTATAGAGTCCAAAGTTGCGCACTTTCTTTGGAGCATTCTTCATCAAGGGCTTCCTATTCTTCTGGGAGCTCCCCCGCTGTGTTGCCCTTTCTGTAACCACATTGAGACTCTTCTTCATCTCTTTTGGTTTTTCCCTCATGCTCAGTCTTCTTGGCACTGGATTCATACCCTTTTTCAACATTTTTTTCCCACCTTATTAACATGGAAAATGGTTCTTCTAGGGGATCCAACCTTTATTCCTGCAAAATTTTACAACATTTGGCATTCTTTCAGAGCGGCTATTTTATATCACATTTGGAAATCTAGAAATGTTGCTATTTTTAATAAGGAGACATCGGATATAATTTTTGCTATTTCTAACAAGCTTGTTTTCATCTTCGATGTTTCACTTCAGATCCAGGTGTAGGCAGAGAAAGTCCACTTTGAAGTTGAGCACTTGTAAACTCTTCTGGACCATTAAGGGAGTACCCCTTGCCTTGTTAGTCACGTTCCTCCAGATTCCCCTCACCACTACTCCCACTTGTAAGGTAGTTGCTCAATTTCCTATGGGCGGTGCAACTTTGACCAGGGTCCAGCTTGTGGGTGGTCCAATGCATCTCCTCACCGGCGGGTCTCTTCTCCACCTCTGTCTTGGATTCTACCCGCTACCAGGGTGTTTGGTCGGCTAGGCTCTGGCAGTGGTGGTTCTGAGTGGTAGGCACCTGACCAATTAATGTTTCCATAGCTCTCTTTGGCTATCTCACCCTCCCGGTGGGGAAATGAGGAGTAGTAGCATGTAGACGGCTAGGAGCCATCTGATGACACCCCTGACACTAATTTTGGTGGTTGGGGTGGTGACCATCAAAAGAGCCCACTGCCACCACCACCATCTTCCATGTTTGATGCTGCTTCCTTGCTCCATGTTTGGAGTTTTCTTTGGTTCTCTGCACTTATGTTTTAAATTTTTTTGAGTTATAATGTTACTGTCGATATGAAACTTTGCTACTCGTAGCCTCTTTATGGCTACTTCGATCCTTCTTATGGGGTGTGATATTTTCCACCCGATTTTGTATGATTAGTATTGTAATTCTTATGTCATCTTTAATATATGGTTATGCTTTTCAATCAAAAAAATAAGAATTAGGTATTATGGCCCTCGTGTTGGATTAATTTTTTATTTATTTTTTCTATTTATTTTAATTATTATCTCGAGAGGTATCTATAGTTATATACATGGAGTGAAAATGTCTTATTTCATGCTCATGAAATAATTTTGTACTTGTGAAATAATTTATTCTAATTATGTTAAGAGGTATCTATAGTTGTATATATGGATTGATAGAGTCTGATGTCGTACCGATGAAAGAATTTTGTACTGTGAAATAATAATTAGGGCTCATTGACCTTTTCTAAACAAAAACACATACAAATTTAATTTTACTAGTTGCACTTAAATAATTATACAAGCAAAAAAAAACACAAGTATTACATAGATTTATATAAAATAGGTATGCTAGTTTTGACTTTCAATGGCATTTATATTTTATGTTTAACTCCCTTTTTTAGACACATGAGTAACAAAGTAATTTTTTTTTTAATTTCAGAAAATTTATTTAACATTAAAAAAAATGAGGATGATATGGCCATACAATTTTTGTTTACCAATTATACTACATTCATTTTTTGAAATACTATTTGTGATATAAATCATATTAGAGTCTTAGTTAACATGAATTTTGACCTCTTTTCCATGACAAATATCTAAATAAGTGTCATTGAATTCAAAATTTATCATGCCATCACATTATCTGATTTAGTAATGTCTGCATCGCATCCTTGTGACATTATGTGATCGTTTCTAAGCATTATTGTGACAAAAAGATGGTATAAATAAGTAGGATCCTCCTGACTACCGATGTCCATTGTGTCATCGAAAACTCGTCATCCAATTATTTGTCAAGTTTTCTTTTGAGGAAAAAATGATTTTTATTTTTTTTTCCAAAATCTTTCAAATTTTAAATCCTCAAAATCTACAAGTATTTCTTTTTCTTTCATATTGAAACAATCACATGGAAGTTGACCATATATATATATATATATATATATATATATATATATATATATATACACATATACATATATATATATATATATATATATATACATATACATATATATATATATATATATATATACATATACATATATATATATATATATACATATACATATATATATATATATATACATATACATATATATATATATATACATATACATATATATATATATATATACATATATATAATATATATATATTATACATATATATATATATATATATATACATATATATATATATATATATATATATATATATATATATATATATATGTATGTATGGTCTTAGAATGTATTCTGATAACGATTTTCTTTCCAAGGTTAACTTCCACATTATTATTTCTATTAAAAAGAAAAAATGTTATATATATGATTTTTATTTTTGTTTCCAAAATCTTTCAAATGTGAAATCCTCAAAATCTACAAGTATTTCTTTTTCTTTCATATTGAAACAATCACATGGAAGTTGACCATATATATATAAATATATATATATATGGTCAACTTCCATGTGATTGTTTCAATATGAAAGAAAAAGAAATACTTGTAGATTTTGAGGATTTCACATTTGAAAGATTTTGGAAACAAAAATAAAAATCATATATATAACATTTTTTCTTTTTAATAGAAATAATAATGTGGAAGTTAACCTTGGAAAGAAAATCGTTATCAGAATACATTCTAAGACCAATATTTCATATATATTACCAAAAAATAGGTCATTTATCCACACCTTATCCATAATTTCATTGTGGATAACTTTTACAAAATTGTGAATTTAATTTTGTAGATTCTACTCACATTTAAATTTTTGAATTTTAGTTATATTTTTCACAATATAAAATATGTGAAAATTTCTACAATTATAAAATGATTTTTAAAAATCAATTTGTTATGAAAAATCATACATTATTTTTGGATAGATAAACACTTTTTACTAGAGCTATGAACCGGATAAACAAATTTGACTGGATCTATGAAATGGAGTACAATTAACCAAGATATATCAATTAATCTCAACAATTAACGAACCATGAGCCCCCATAATAAAACACACATCTAGCGAAACATGAGCTGCCACACATGCACACACCACACGCGAACCAAAGGCCACTGCCATTGAATACACGTCTAGATAATCACAAGTCATCACGCATGCAAAAATCACAAGAGAACCAAAAACTTCCATGCTTGAACACATACATAGCACAAGTCTTCTCAATCCTGAATCTACCTTAGTGAAAACCAGTATGCCAACTGCACCACCTTCAACATTACCACCCCAAATGGGAATCATGCCTAAGTGGGATTTGAACCTAGGTTGAGCCAAAAACAAGCATTTGAATTAACTGCTCCACCCAAACCCCATCACTTTTTTTATGCCGGAGTTGTGAATTGGATTGGTGGAAGAGTACTTTATCTAAGTGGGACATATGGGTGGGCTTAGGTCCTTAATGTTTACAGAGCAATATGCATTAGAAGTGTTGTTCTATGTTCCGCTTAGTCCATATGGAGAAGTTTTACTCCTAACTCAAGGTGCCCCCATGGCCACTTATTGAAAGAATCTAAGGAACTCAATGGGAATGGAACATGGGTTGATGATTACAAACCACTTGTAACTTGCCGATAGCCCAAGACCTTGAGTTCAAAAAAACTATTATATAATTTTAACATTGTAGAAAATATGTTAAATTTTAAAATTAAACTAAACTATATATATTTGAAAATATTATAACGTACTACATTTAAATATATAAAGTAAAGAGGATTTATATTCCATTTTTATAAATTTTTATTATGATTTTTTTGGGAAGAAATACAGAAAAAATATTGTGACATAAAAATGTTTATAAGAAAATTTATAAATAAAATAAAACAATAAGAAAACATAATATTATATAATATACATTAGTTTAGTAAAATTACATAATGAATATTATATAAAATTAATATTACAACTAGAAATCGTATGTGAAATGTACAATGTGAATGCCGAAAGGGATATAGTAATGAAGAAAAAAGGACAAAGAAGAACAATGGGAAACAAAAATGGTGCCAAAGAAAAAAATTCTTTGAATTTGTGGCTCTTTGCTTTATTGGGTTGTTAAAATAAAATAAATTTATGGGGAATTTAAATGCATCATTCATAGGACACATAATGGATGGAAAATGTAGGAAGCGGAAGAAAAGTGATGCCAAAGCAAATAGTTTTTTGAATTTCAAGCGTTTGAATTTATTGGGTTGTTAGAAAAAATTAAATATACGGGGAATTTGAATGCATGATTCAAAGGACATATCAGGGACTGGAAGACGTACAATGTACATAGAATTCCCTAGTATTCATTTCATGCAAAAATTACATAGGTATTTTTCTCCAACTATCAAGTTAAAGATTATGGTAGTGTAGTATTCATGAGAGTGTAGTTTTTGTCTAAATGGAAAAATAAAAGAGGTAAAAGATAAAATGTTCCAACTTCAGAAATTGACAACAAAAAATACACTGTGAAATAGTTCGAGGAAACATATTTTTTAGAGATATTGAAAACATAAAAGAGTGATCAATCAGTACTACCGATGGCAATAGTTTTTGTTTACAATTTCAGCAGTTGCACTTTACAGGTAGTTAGACCACAAATAAATGCAAGGAGAATTCACATATGGGTTTCAAGGGTTTATTTAGAAACAAGGATTTGTGGTGTAAACCTAAAATTCTAGGGTAAGGGTTCCATACACAATTATAATTAGGATTTCTCTATAGCTATTAGGGAATTCAACAAGTTGTTTCTCTAGTTATGAGGCACATAGATTTTCTAGGAATGGACAATAGAGGTGAAGTACACAAGGAAGTGCTAAGGGAAACATGGTGTGCTTGTGGATAGGGAGATGCTTGCAATTGGGAGGGAGATTTGTTGAGTTTACAACCCAATAGCGGGAATTACTCATTTGCATGTTTTAATGGATAATTATGAGAAAAGGATATGTTGATTGGACTTAAAACCCAAGGGTTGTGGTTTCATGAAAAATTAGGATTAAGGTTTATATATAGCTACTAAAAAAATAATATATTTTTCCTCTTGGCTCTAATCGTGAGGCACGTATGTTTGTAGATGTGATTAATGTAGGTGAAGCGGACCTTGGAAGATTGAAGGGAAATGTGACATGATTTTATCATTAGAGTTTATCACTAGAGAGGTTTACTAAGATGGTAACCCAATAGCTGAATTTACTTCCCTGGGATCTGGTAGCAAGGACACATAAGAGGAATGTTGAAGGAAGACAAAGACATGAATTGAAGATAAAAGAAAAAATATACATGCCCCACGATCATTCCAAAAGTTATATTGTTTCCCCCAAATATATATGCTATGTGTTCAACTTTTTTTCTCGGTATCTCTTGCATTATTCACATGAATGCAATTGTCATTTAAAGGGCCCAAAATTTTAAAATGAGGAAATTATAGTAATTGTTTATTTTTCTGTTTCAATCTCAAGTACTTGTAGCAGAATAGGTGATGTATCGGTAAAAAAGTGGGAATTAAATATGTACATTTCCCGCAGCCATTCCCCGACTTATATTTTTCTTGTGTAAACAATAGATGATATGTGCTCTACTCTATCATCTTGGTCTCGCCTCTATTATTAACATGTATGCAATTTTTGTTTAAAGGGGCCAAAATTAAAAAATGTGAGAACCCCAACAAATTTCCCTTTTCATTTTCAAGGTCGAGAAAGCATACGCCTTTCTAGATAGTTATAAAGGCTCCCTAAGATATTCAACGTAATAAGCATATAACTGTGTGTTTATTATATTCATAATATTGACATTAAATATGTAAAGAATAAAAACAATTTTTTTCCCATATATAATCAATATGCTTCAAAGTATGTAAGATAAATATATTGTATTCAATTAGAGATTGGTTATGCATCTAAAATAGACTAATATCAAGTTTCATCTGTATTAGGTTGTGTCTATTTAAATGATCATATATTCCCTCAACCGCTCACATAACATATTTAAAATTAAGAAAATTTACAGTGCAATAAATGTCGATAAATATCCTTCCTTGATCTATAAACATGAGATGTTCCTTCTTCTGTGTGCCATCATTTGAGACAGAACCTTGATCCACTTTGTATTTAAATTTATACACTTGTCAAACAATGATTGCCATTTGTTGAAGTTCAAACAAAGAATTTTATATTGGCGTAGACATTGATATGCACAAGGACATTGACAGTGATGATTTTGATAATATGTGGACATTGATATGGTCAAAGACGTGAAGGATGAGGATTAATAGCTCTTGTCAAAGGCACAAGGCATTCTCACTAAAAAACACGGCATTTAGTGCAAAAATGCCAAAAGTTTAATAAAATGGTCTAAAAACATAATAAATAAAATATTGAGGCCTAAAATAAAATCCACTTAAAATCAGGTTGGGTGTCCTTATCCTCTTGAAACCTAAAAATCAGCAATAGTGTAACGCCCGTAAAAATGACATTTTAGGAACTCACTTCAACCTAACACTTAACCCAAAAATGTGACTGATTTTTTTTAAGTTATAAAGAAGGTTACAAGAGTTCTTAACCTTTAGGGTTCATTAACTTACTTAAACTACTTAACTCATCTTTACGGTTGAAGAAACAGGTCTAGTTAGAAGTTACATCTTTTTAAAAGTATCTCTAGGGTCCATTAACCGATCATACAAAAGGAAGGTAACAAGGTTTAATTAAATTAATTACACATTTACTTCTCTATAAATATTGCTCAATTTTAATATGGTTAACCACATACTTAATTATTCTACTTTCATTATCCTAATAGTTTAAAAGTCCTTTAATTAAATTCCTACAACATGCTAGGGATTAAAAAGGACATAACACCCCTAGGAAATTAAATGGCCCCACTCACTCATTTACACATACCCTTAAGGATTTTACATAAAAATTTCAAAAAACATTTCCACCTAATAAATGGAGGGTCAAACCTCCACCCTTGGATCAAATCCATCTTGGCCACTAGATCCTAGGGTTCCAAACTTAGCCCTAAAATCCTTATGAAATTCTATTAAATCCTTTTTCTCATTCTATTATTCTCATTTGGTCTATTTCCTTTTGTTAAATTTATAGGTCGAAGAGGAGGAAGCCATGGGAGAAAAGAGGAAGAACCATGGAAGATTCTACATGGAGATTTATTTTAGACTTAGTTTAGTTTTAGCTTTATTTATGTAATCTATTTCATTCAAGGACTAGGAGGGATTTCCTACACCAATATAGTTTTTATTTCAAGATTATTTGTGTGTTGGGTTTTAAATCTGGGGCAAACCCTCCCCATTGTTATAAATGAAAATAATAATTTTAGATCCACCACTTACATGTTTTATTGTTCAATTCAATAGTTTCACTCATTGTTTTACTTGTTGGTAATTATAGGTTAAATTTTATAACTTATAAAATTAGTACAAACTAGTTAAAATTTTACGCAGAGGCGCAGATCCGCGAAATTCTATCATAAGTGACAGAACCGCTGCCCCCAAGTAGACCGGTGGTCCTAGGACTGCTGCCCTGACTGGGTGACAAACCATAGACTGCCGCCCTATGGAGTGGCGGTTTTGAAACTACCACCTCACTAGGGTGACAAACCCTAGACCGCCACCCTACTGAGCGGCGGTTTTGAGACCGCTGCCATAGCCTGAGCGGTGGTTACAGGACTACCTCTTTGCATAGGGTGGCGGTCCTGTTTCTGAAAAACAAAACCTTAATGCCAAGATTTTCACAAAAACTTAAAGTTACTAAAGGATGTAAAAATGCATTCTAAGTTTGTTTTTGTTCATTTCAAGTTCCAGATTTGAGATTTATTGCTCTCTTATTCATTTCTTAGTTAAATCTAGTCATTTTAAAGTGTTTTCAACTCTAATAAAAAATCCATCTATTTACAAGAATGATTCTCATTTACTTTTAACTAGATTTTTTGTTCCATTACAAGAGAAAAAAAGGAATTTATATTTATTTCATTACTTTTTCATTTCCTTTCTATAAAATCAACATTGCTAAATGCAATATAATCTAACTTGTTTTCCCCTTTTTTTTCAATACAATGTACATACATTCAAAATAGCTAAAATAACTTTATTTTTCCATTCAAGTTTGTTATACAAGAAAGCTCAACTTCTAACAATTTCTACATTTTATTATTTCACATTTACAATACAATAACCACTCAATGAAAGTATACTTTTCTCATAATACATACAAGATTTCAACAAGGAGAAATACTTTCTTTTCTATTTGCAAAAACTAACTCTACAATGCCATTTTTTTCTTTCCTTATTTGTTTCTTTCCACATATAATACAATATCACTAACTACTATTTAAACACAACTTTCCTTTACAAAATCATTACAACGTCCTCCACTTGATGTGGGAAATTATAAAAAAATACAAATAAAAAATGAACTACAATATTACAAGTTTCCTCCACTCTAAGTGGGAAAGATACTAAGAAAATTTCACAAGATTTCCAACCAAACTCTAAGCTTTACAACTCCAAAAAAATAGATCCTCCAAGGATTTTCTTGATTCATAACAAAATAGGGGGAGAGGAAATGCTCTCCACCCAACCAAGATATCCAATGGAGAGGAGAAGCCATCCTCTCCATTTGCCCCCGAGCCTCAACCACATTAATATGAGAGAATATTTCAACTCTTGTCAACTACAAGCTTCCACAATACTTAACATATAGTTTTACATTCATTCCATTCACATTGAAACAAAACAACAACTCAAGCAAGAAGAATCAACAAAGAAACAATATAACAAGGCTTATTAAGAAAGCCAAAAGAGTAAGACCTATGGGGAGGAAACTTATGCCTCCTAATGGGGATGGGTGCACACCTAAAAGCCTCCAATGCATATCAAAAATCCCTACAAACTCTTATGCCTCCCTCAAGTACCCCTTATACCCCCATATACTCTTATTCCTCCCTAAGTCTCTTATACCTCCCTCATAACAAGAAGAAGAGGAAATGCAAGCATTCCTCAAACAAGGTGGGCCACCCAACCCAAAATCCCTCCACAAAAAGGGTAAACTCTTATGCTTCCCTACATGAAGACTCCCCATAGTCTCCTCCTATGTTAGGAAATAAGAGATAAAATATGTGGAATAATCCCTTACAGAATTGCAACCGTAGAAACTAATATGCAGAAAATATTACAGATCTCAAATAAAAGTGATGAATAAATAACACAACATAGAGAGACAAGATTTAACGTGGTTCACCCAATTTGGGCTATGTTCACCAAGAATCACTTGCTCAGATTTTATTACAAGCCTCCACTCTCTCAATACAATACCCAAATCCATTTTGAGCTATGCTCAACAAACTCTACAGAATTCACACCCGAATTCAAAACACATCTACAATACATTTACTTGTTCTTCTATCATATGCATAAGACCATATAAATAGACAATTGCTTAAGTAGTTTTACAAAACCATGGGTATCAAACAATGGGAAAAAACAAAACCGTCCCATAAACCTATGGGTAGCCGAAGAGGCGGTTTTACAAACAATGGGTACCAAAAATCAATGGGCCCAAAAACAGCCCATAACGGTTACCCATTACCCATGGATTAATAAACCACCTATGAAAATTTACTTCGGGGGATTCTCCCCCAAACCCCCTTCGATTGGGGGGGCTTCACCCCCCCAAACCCCCCTGACCCACTCACTGGCGAGCAGGACCACCGTAAAAATACCTTAGTGTAACACATAGAAGGTGTACCACACTCTAACATGAAAATAGGCTCCACAAATATAACATCCTACTCTAAAACTTAAGAAATCTACCCACAACCAATAAGCATTCCAAAGGGAAACACAACACTCAACACAACATATAAACACATAATAAAAGAAATAAATTAAAAAAGGTGAAGATCCTACCTCTCCATAGTAGATCTTCTTCAAAGAATAAAATTCCAAGCTCCTCCAAAAACCAAGCAAGCATCCACAAGCTCTCTCAAGGACTCTAACTCTCCAAAATTCAAGAGAAAAATGATCAAGTAACCCCCAAACAAGCAAAATGATTTCAATAAATAGACAAAAGAGAGGGTGGGATGATGTGGCTCTAAGTAGGATGCCACCTCATTTCCTTTTCACTCCACATCACCTTAGTCAACCTCATATTCCAAGGCACAATTAATAATTGGTTGAAGGAATGACGAAAAACTTACACACTCCATCTAAGTCCACTCCCCTTAAGGACAAAATTAAATATTTGAAAGAAGGTGCAATTAACATTTCACCTTTTTATCTTCCCAAAACACCTATATGGCCTAAATTTGATCCCCCAACCCATAGGTAGGATTGGCATAGGCATTTAAGAGGTGTGGAACAAGTTTGACTTGTCCCACAAGCTTCCAAATTTGGCCTCTAAGCTAAAATTCGAGTTTCTCATGAAGGGTAGAGTGTATAACACTCAACACTCAAGCATACAACACTCAACACAAAATCCAAGAGTAAATCAAGTCTAATAAATAAACTCATTTTGGTCACATATTTAATTAGTTTAGGTCAAATTCAAATTAGCTTAATTTAGACCCTTTAACCCATGAATAATAGAGGGGTAAACATATATCCAAAAATCTAAATAATAAAACAAGTAGATTTTATTACTAAAAGAAAACACATACTAACATCGTAAAAAAAGAAATTAAAACAAAACAACACATGACCCCTTGGTCACAATTTTTCCCTAACTAAATAATTCTATCATACACACAATTATATGTTGCTATGGTGACCCTAGTTGAATTCTTCTCGAATTACGATGTGGTTGGTCTCCAATCCCCCCGATGTTGTTGTGAATACAATATACCTGCAAAATAGAGAATACCTCCTTTGGCCTTGTGGCTGTATTAAAACATCCATGCCAAAATATACGATATAAACCTAAAATTAACTATGTATGAATTAATATCATATATGCAAATATGATATCACTTAAAATTTCTAGCACATTTCTATTCCACATTTCATTCAAGTCAAATTATCACAACATTAATCCAATTATAAAAGGTCTACTCCATAAGAATAACTATATCACATTTTAGAACTATAGATAAATAATCATGTCAACAATATATTAATATCAACATCAAATGTCTCTAATGGTCCATATGCATCATATACGAATCGAATCAACAACAGTTCAATATCTTTGATATCTACTAACATGATAAATCCAAAAAAGCTATAGTATATCCATAAGTGCATTTGACAGTAACAAAATCAAAGTGAAAAGGTGTCGAAGGGAAGTGGTCACTACAAATAGTTACCATGGGAGCGAGAAATACCATCATACAAAAGAGTGTTTCCAGCGTCATATATGTTATAATCAACCCATTTTCACGAGACCTATCTAGTATCAACACCTATTCTCTATTTTTAAAGAGATCTTTTGGTCAAGGGATTGAAATCCTTAGAGATGTGTGATACCACTAGAATGTGCCCCGCGGGTCTAGGGGTACTAGCCTGCTCTTCTGTTGCTTATGCTTCAATTATATCTATGACTAATTTTTTTATATTTTTTGTAAATATAGTTGTAATAAAAGGATTGATGGGATTATTTTTGAAAGTTCTTACACATTTCCAAAACATGTTAACTATATGTATTCATTTTATTATGAGTCATGTGTTCGTTCAATCCTCCCTTATGATTGATCTTTTTATATAAACTCCCTCCTCTGAGGAAACACAAACTAATGAACACAAAAACTCCCACCTAAAATTTCATTTATAAAATAACATCACATTTGCATCCCTTCCACAATACCTTACAACTCATGTACATTTTTTTCTATAACCAAGATGGAAAAATATATTTTTTCATTAATTTAAATTAAAATTTTAAACTTATTTGAATGACTAAAACATTGCTTTTAAGTTTTCCTCAATGAAATTTAGTTTATTAGGGACTTTAGTTTGAAATATGCTTTCTTTTAGTTTGAATAACCTTGAAACATTGCATCTCTAATGTCCATCTTTACCACAGCTAGAATCCATCAAGAAAATGCATTTGTTTGTTAACAACTACGGGATTGATGTTCCATCCAACCAAAAATTTATGTTGTTATTGTTAACAATAATTTGCAGCTTCGAACTCGACACGACCCATCATGAAAAATTTGCATCGATAAATTTCATACACAATGCAACAATCTTCTCGTCTGCCTAAGTTGTTATACAAAAGTAAATATCTGAAACCCCCAATGTTCTCTCTGAGACCTTGAATGTGAAAAAATCATGGATGTCATAGCAAATCAAGCCTCTGACCTCCTGTCGATGCACCCACACAGAGACCACTCCTGGGATGATAAATGATTTGGTAAAAGGTGTCTTGCAAGGAAAATGGAGCTAAACAAAAAATAAAAAACATTAATTTTGGTCTTTATTGTCAAATGATGTTATTATAATTATTAATGAAATCTAAAATTTTTACTCGATGTTGAAAATAACCCGGAGAATGGTCCGAATATGTGGTCGAGGACTATGTTGGGTGCTGCTATATAGAATCCAAATGGAATCACTTTGTTTGAAGGTGTAAAGCCAATGGGAAATGTTAACCATACAATTTACCTTGCTGAGAGGGCCATAAATTTTTTATAAATTCTTTTCCCTTCTATTTTAATTAATTATTTTTAAAATTTTGCCTTATGAAGCAAAATAAATTTTTTATGTTTAAGGGATTCAACTTTTTTTTTAGATTTAGAGTGTTCTGATTCTCAAATTCTGAAATTAGGACTTCACAGATTTTCTAGTTCAGATTTCTAAAATGATATTTATGAAATTGAGAAGAAAATTTATGAGTTCTGAAGCTCTGAACTTTTGAAATTCAAGACATCAAAATTTCAGGTTTCAGGAATTTTAATAGGTTTTTTAGGAGGTTGAGAAGTGTAGTGCCGACTCCTCTTCGACACTTATTATATTTTGATTTTGATTACTCTTGACTATAGACATGGATATTATCATATCATTTTGGTTTAGCATGATGTTAGATGATAGAGATATTCTGACTATTGATGGATTATGTTTCATAATATGATTTTTGTGGATTCTTAGAGACATAGAGAGAAATTTTATATTGATGATGATGATGTGTTGTTAGCTTATATATTTATTGACATTCATAATTCTCATCATGTTGACTATGATTTAACATTTGAACTAATCTCATGGTCTCACTGATATCGATGAAATGTTATAATTGAGATGTTGTTGAAATTATAGACAAATGATAGCATTGTTTAGTTTGGATGATGATTTAGTTATATGAGGATGTTTATTGATGGATATGTGTATATTTTTTCTTTAATGTATTTGATATGGCCATAAGGCCCAAGGAGGTATTGTGTGATTTTGCAGGTAATTGTATCACAACAAACAAAAGGGGATTAAGAGACCAACCACAACGGAGTACTAGATCGATACAATGACGATCACCATGACAACTTGTGTAATGTTTGATGTTTTTTTATTAGATTGTTAGCGGGTCCCCATGGGGGGATGACCTCCAAATGTGAGCATGTGTTATGTGTGTAATTCCTCCCCTTTTATTTTATTTATTGTGGAGTATGTTATTTATTTTGTGATAAAATTCATTTAATAAATTTTGATTAATATTCCTTAATTAAGTGGATTAATCATGTTTATTAAGTCACTTTCAAATGTGACAAAAGGGGCCATTTATTAGAGAATTTGGTCTTTTGGATATTTTGATTTAAGTTGAGTTTATTTGGATTTGAATGTTGTACACCCTACCTTACTTGGGTAATTCGGGTTTGAACTTAAGGGCCATTTTTGGAGGCTTTTGGGACAAGTTAAGATTTTCCCACACCTCTAAATTTCATCTACCAACTATATCTATGGGTGGGGTAGTAAAAAAATGGACCCCATTATATATTTTGTAAGGAAAAAGTGACATTTATTGCACTTTTCTTACATGAGTTTTAAATTATGTCCTTAGAGGGTGTACGTTCGAGTTGTGTGTGTAAGAGGCTTTTCATTTCTCTCAACCACAAATTTATTGTGCCTTGGGGTTGAGGTTTGACTTGTGATATGGAGTTGAGGATAAGTAATGTGGCATCCTACATGGAGCCACCTCACCTTGCTCTTCTCTTTTTCTCTATATACAAGTCTATTTGTTTGTTTGAGGGTTACTTCATTTTATTATGCACTTGTATTTTTTGAGTTAAGAGAGTTTTTGAAGTTCTTGTTGAATTTTTGGAGCTTATTGGAGTTGGATTGATATTGAAGGAGCTTGGAGTGTGATTCTTTGATCAATTTCTTACTATGGAAATGTAGGGATTGCACCGTTGTTTTACTTTTTTTCTTTTATATGTGTGTATTGCATGCAATTAAATGGTTTGTGTCCTTGTTGGGATTATCGGTAGAATGCCTAATTATGGTGTAGGAGAAGTATATGGGTATTTTCTATTATAGGGAGGCATAAGAGTCTTGTTTCATGTTTGGGAGGAAGTTGGGTTGGGTGCCCCACCTTTGATAAGAAAAATACTTGCTTTTCTTACTTGGCCCTTTTGAGGCAGGCATAAGAGATTGTAGGGAGGCATAAGAGTATGTGGGAGGAATAAAATGATCTTTAGGGAGGCATAAGATTTGTGTAGGGGTTTTTATGTGTTTTGGATGATTTTAAGGTGGGAACATAATCCTATTGGGAGGCATAAGTGATCTCCTCCATAGTTCCTTTCTCCATTGGCTTTGAGTTTTCAAGCCTTGTTTATTTTTGAAAGTTACATTCTTTTGATTGTTATCTTGTGCTTGAATGTGTGTTAAATGGTTGTAAAAATGTGTATTGTTATGTGGAAGCATTTTGTTAGTTTTAATGGGTTGTCTCCATTTCTTATTACGATTTGGTTGGGGTTTAAGGGCCAATGAGGAGGATAGCTTCTTCTCCTCATTGGATTATTGGCTGGGTGGAGAGTGTTGCCTACTCCCCCATTTTTGTTCTTGTGATTGAAGCGAAAAAAATGGTGGAGCTTTGGTTGATGATTTGGGACTTGGAGCATTTGTAGAAGTCAAAAAGGAAATCCTTCATTGTAAAAAATTGCCATGTAGCTCCAAATTAAGGTGGAAGGCTAGTAATATTTCATTTTAAAGAAAATTTGTATTGTATATTTTATTTATCAAGTTGTAATGTATTGTTTGAAAGAAATATTTTTGCATTGTAAGAAAATGATTTATCCTTAAAAGAAAAAGGAAATTTCATTGTTACTTGTATGAGTTTGTATTATTGTAAGAATGAAGGGAAAACTTAGAAGTTGTAAATAATTAAAATGAATTCTTAGCAAATCTGAAATGTAATATAGTTGTTTGTGATTCTTTGAATAAATTGTTATGGTTGTAATGGATGAATGCACTAAATTATAGTGAATTACCTTGTTGAAGGATTACATTCTTGTTGTGGCAAAGAAAACAATGATACTTGGAAAAAGATAGAAATTCATTTCTTCATTTGAACTTGAAAGCAATTTTATTGGAAAAGTATTCTTGTAGTTGTTTTCTTATATGCTATTAAAATACAAAATCTATGTAATTAGTGATTTAAGTCATGGAATGAAGAAATTTTGTTAACCTATCAACTAGTGACTTTAGGCATATGAATTTAAGCTAAGGTTAAATTATAAATCACCCTATTAAAATTATTTTTTTAACAATTAATGAAATGATGCTTCTATTTTCGAAGAATAGGACTACCGCCCTGTGCAAAGTGGCGGTCTCTGGGCCAGTGACCTGATCAGAGTGGAGGTCTCTAAACTACCACCTAGGAAGAGTGGCAGTTTATGAATCATCACCTAGGTAGGGTGGTAGTCTACAGACTGCCAACCTACTTAGGGCATCGGTTTCATCACTTTTGATGTAAATATGAAATCTACGACTGTGAAAATTTGAACTTCGCTTAATTAAAATATGAGCCTATAAAATGTATAAAGGAAACCACCAACAAACCATAAGGGAATAAAATCATTGTTTTAAGCATGTAAATCCTTGAATGGGCATCTAAATGTATTAAATCTTATAGATTAAAAGTAAATAGGGTTTTTCCAAAATAGAGAACTCAAAAATTGAAATAACTAAATAACTACTCCATATTTAAGGTAGAATCTCTACAATCAACAAATGGAAGACATTTCTATAATAAATCCATAAACTAAACTAAACAACACTAGATACAAATTAATCCCTCCATATCTTCCCTCCTTGCTTTCATGGCTTCCACTCCTCCGACATGCAAATTAAAGAAAAGAAGAGGGACCAAATAAGGATGCTAGGGCAAGGGAAAAATGTTAAACAAAAATTCGTAAGGATAGTTAGGGTTAGCTTGGATCTATAGGAACTAGTGGCCACAATTGATTTGATCCAATGGTTAGGAATCAATCCTAGAATTATTAGGTGAGAATATATATTATGAGATTTTAAATCATTCAAGTGTATATGAAGATGGGTGAATGGGGAAACTTAGTACCCTAGTGTGTTAAGTTAAATATGTAACTCTCCTAGTGTGTTTTACTAAATTATTCAAGGGAAATTAAGGCTAAAAATTTAAGGGAACTAAGGTAACTAAGCATAAGGGTTTAATAAATGTGGGTTTCAATGTTAATTTGAGGAGGGGAAAACTACTTAACCAAGTAAAAAAACTAATGGTCAGACTTCTAGAGGATTGTAACTGAAATTGATTTTAGAAATGGGTTAAGAATATTTTATTATTAATCTAGCCTGTTTCATTTAATGTAATGTAGTAGATTATTGGTAGAAGTTAATTAAATGTATTATAGGGTTGACACCCTTACAATATTTTTAAAAAAAGAATGGATTTCCACAACTTTCTAGATAATTATTTAAGGTTTAATGTGGTTTTAGAATGTCAAAATTGTGGGCATTACAAGAAGAAACGTTGTAAAACCTGAAAACCTAAAGTTTTGAAATTTCAAAACTTTGGAATTTTGGGTTTTAGTGTTTGGGGAATCCAATTTTGTGATGAAAATGGTTTACAGTGTTATTTGGGATTCCAATGTCTAAAACATTAAATACTCAACAAATCCATGCGTGTTGGTACTCAGGCATTAAATTTTGATTTTCCTATAAAACTTCATTTGTTACCTATCATTTTCACTTGGTAAATGTACTCTGACACCGTTAATTTTACTAAAACTTTCACTGTAATCCTCAAAGCATCTTTTCAAGTTAATTATTTATGTTTTTTTCATTTTGATTAAGGTTTTGTTTTGGTTTCATCTTCACGTCTGGGGTTTTATTTCTACTCTTTCTGTAAGTTTTTCTTCCTCATTATTTTGTGGATCTCATTTTTATTCCAAGAATGTATTCTCCTATTATGCTTCACTCTTTCTCAAGTTTCTTTGACTTGAGAAAAAATATTTGTTCTCAAAACTATAAGCTTCATAACTAGCAGGGGCTTCAATTTCTTGCATTTTGGAGCCCTAAAATAATTGTTGTTATTTCACATTTGCCATTTTGAGGTTTCAAGCTTCAGAGCTAAGTCATTTCAGATATCGAGATTTTAGTCTGCGGAATTATTTTCATTTGGGAATTTGTGGCTTTCGGGAAAGGAAATCTCTTCAAATTTCTTAAATCAAAGAGTTTATGGTTTTGCATGCTTTGGAAACTAACTTTAGTGTTCAAAGATAGGTTATTTATGATTTCAGAGGTTTTCACCTTTGGGTTTCGGAAGTTGGAAATTTTGAATTTAGACGAATAAGAATTTGGAATAATTTTGTTTTTACGGATTTCAGACTTTCAGAATTCAAAATTTTGGAATTCTTCTTATTTCGGATTTTTTTCCATCGTCATTTTGGAATTCTAGTTTTTAGAGTTTAATACCTTTCCAAGTTTCTTACACCATCAGAAGTCTGAAATTCAAAAAATTGGTTTTCAGAATTTTGGAAGTCTAGGAGGGTATTGAATATTGTTTCTCAGGTGTATACATAGGAACCAAATTTGGTAAATTTTGAAACAAGCTAATGTCTTCTTTTTATTTATAGGGAAAAGATAAGATGAGGCATACCTATTTTGGTGCGTCTCCTACTTTCCACCTGTCTTCTGATTTAGAAAATATTGGAGACACCAATTTTAGACATGTAGACATGGATGAATTTTGGTAAAGGATCAAGGCCCAAAAAAAATCCCTGGATGCAGGAAATTTATGATATCAAACTACATCTTGCAGCCACTTTTCTGTCATCTATTCAATGCCTAAAGTTTTTCCTAGCCACACCTTCATACTTTGAAAAGGACACATGTACCGTAAGAGATGATGATTGGAATGTTTCTATAAAATTAGATAGTGATTTCTTTAAGGATATTTTTAAACTCCCTGATGTAGAGTAATATTCCATAATTTCTCATAAATCTACACTTGAGAACTGAGTGGTAGAGAATAAATTTGGCACCAAGTTCCTTACCACGAGCTAATTGACTAAACAAAAGGCACCATGTCGAAGGTTCCTAAGACACTTACACATTAAGAATTCATTCAAGAAGTAAATGAAATAATTAATTTTTTGAGTAAGGTTTTTGTACTTCAAGCAACTAGAGAGTTTTAGAAGTGGATGTTTCTATACATAGCCACAATTAAAAAAAATAAGGAGTTTATTTTGTGGGGCAAGTACATTAACAATTCAATATGTTGTCAATTAGGAGACGTGCTAACCTAAAAGAACTTCTTTATGACATCTTATTTAGATTACACAATGTCTGCAATGAGAGAATATCATGAGTTGGATATCAAGGGAATCAAAAGCGTTGTTAAGATATATGACTATTTTCCATAGCTCACCATGGTAGAAGGTACTAAACACTTTTGAAGAGTGAACGGCACCTTATTTTTTGTTCTATTGTATTATTTTGATAAGTATTTATACAATAGGATAATTTCATATGAGGCTTGACAAGAAGTGCGAGAGTGGGGAGGAATTTATCTTCAATTTCCAACATTCACCTATATTAGAGTGACAGGATTTTCAGAAGATCCAAATAAATTACCTAGATGTCCTTATAATAAATGATTATTTCTTGAGCTAGTTTGCCATTTTCTTGACTATCACAAGATCCAACATAATCTACATAAGGTGGGAGTCTAATTTCTCATTACCATAGGGAGATATTCATGTGCGAATATCCACAAGGCCAAGAATGTAGAAAGAGAAATATGTCAAGTTACTCGAAGGAATTTTCATCCAAAGTCCAACGTTTAATATTTGGATAAGTTTGGAAGAATGCATCTAGTCGGTGTGCATGTTCCCCAATGTGAATATATTTGGATTCATTTTTGAGATGAAATCATTATACGATAATGGGAATTTTAAAGTTTGACCTTGAGTGAAGTAGTTTGCTATGGGATTGCAGTAGTCCCTGAAGGTATGAAAGATGATGATGAGGTATTGGATCCTATTTATAGGAGAGATTATGTCACCAACCAACTGTTACCCCAGACTAATTGGTCACAACAATGCAAAAGAGAGAGAGGGTCCCAATTTAAGGAAAACATAATAATATCTAGCTACTTTGGGAATCACACCCAAAGCATCACATTTACATGCAAAATCAATATAGGCTCACCCTATGACAGGTTATCCTACTCCTTCTAAGGGTAAAATTTCAAACCTCATGCCCATTACAAAGTCGCAAAATATTTCTTTTGTTCTCAAAGGTTTAGGGTCTTCATTTGAGGCTCCTTTTGCCAAATTCACATCCATAGAGTTGCAGCCTACTGAAGTAGTTGATTTGAGTGTTTTACTAGTTATTTTTTAGGTATCACAATTACCTCGTTATTTATCTCTTATATCTTCACCACACTCAACTTCTCTTTCTCCCACACCTTCCACCTTTCCTCTAGTAATATCTTCCATTTGTTCCAGTCCAGTTTTTTCCATTCCATCTCAATTCATGGCTCAAGTATTTTCCTCTCTTCCTATGGTATCAGAGGAGAAATAATAGGATCTCTATTTTACACTCCACTTCCTTAGTAGTATCCACCCTTTTCTACTTCTATTTCAACTATTTCTGGGGTTATTTTATCTACTACACCTTCCAATATCACCACATCACTGTCACCTTCCGTAACTAGTACCAGTGTCATGATATTGTGAAGTTCTCTAAGTTGTACTTTAACCATTCCTTTGATTTATTTTGCATCTTCTTTTTTAATACCCGAATGGCTACATTATCAAACTCCTAAGATAAATAAGAAGGTACCTATTATCATTGTGATTTACATAAGTGTCTTAGATACCATTACCAAGAGACAAGTTAAGACAACCAAAATCATATATAACCTATCGGTTAACAAATATAGATAATCCTGCCAAGGATAAAACAAAATATGCAATTACGTAAGTGGAATAAAAAATTTCTAGGTTCTCTCTGGAGAGCTACTCACAAAGGTGCAAAACAGGATGTACAAATAGCTCTTGGGAATTTATTGGAGAAATATGACAAAGAGAAGGAAACCAATGGTGAATTGAAAGTGAAATTTGAGAAGCTCACTGCTCTTATCTTCAAAATTACACATCCGATGCAAGTTATAACCACCCTGTCCATTTCCTTAAGCTTTGAAGATAATTCATACCATATGGTAGAAAATATTGGTCAAAAGGGGAAAATGGTTGGTACATGGATGGAATGGATAATTCAAGATGTTGATCTAGTGATCAAAATAGTTATTGATCTATATAATGATTTGTATGCTGATAAGGTTTCTATGGTGAAGTTAGATAAGATTCTTACTAAATTTAATAATCATTTGGATTAAAATTTGAATACATAGAGGGAAATCGGAGAGGGTGATTCATATTTTCTCCTGAAGGAGGGCATAGTTAAAGATGTTTCAAATTTGTTTCAATTTCATAAGGCCATGTATTTTAGAGCACACATACTTAAGGGTATCATTAAAAATTTAGATGAGAAACAAGTTGAAGACATTTATGGAGTAAGTGATATTTCAGAAGAGTTTAAAAATATCAACTGTAAATTTATGAATGAGATTATTGATGTTATTCCTAATGATCATGCTATGGATAGTTCCAAAAGATTAGTTAAGGAAGATGAAGATGTAACAAATAATTTTAGTATGAATACATTAAAAAATTTCTTTCATATCATAATTTTATAGCTCATCACAATAAAGTTGTGAAAAAAGTTAAAAGGTTGAAAACTAATGTTACTAAGGAAGTCGATATTGTAGATGTGGTGAATCAATATGCACATGCACTACAAGAGGAGTAAGTACAAGGTATTATCAAAATTTTCTTTGAATACAGGGGAGAAATAACCGCACAATATAAGGACGAGGAATATGAGAAAAAATGAGATGTCGTCAGTCCTAGATAGGATTGACAATCATTAATGGATAACTCCCAAGCTCTAGTTCAGTTACAGGGTTGGTCAAACCTATGTAATTTATTTTTCTATTTTTATGGAAGGTGATTCCCTAAGACATTAATACACATTATATTTAGTATTTAATTATTTAAAGGAGGAGCTATAATCTCTCAACCTCCTTAGTATATAAATAGTTGGGTGCATTACGGTTAAAATACTTTTAGATATTTTATGAAAGTTTTCTCCAATCTTGGGAGAATTCAAGAGTAAGATTTGAGCCTTTTAATTATATTCTGAATAGTACTTTTCCATATAATATCTAATATATTGTATGATTAATTTATTTATCTAGAAATTGTGAATGTTTATTTCCTTGGGTATGATAGATTAATTTGCCTTTAAATCAACTATATTTTTTTAATCACTGTCTAATGTGATATAAATCTTTATATTTAAGTTGTGGAAAATATTGTTTCCTTTTTGTTATTTGAGTTCTATATTAAGTAACATCAGTGGTTGAAAAGATGTTATAAGATGTGCATGTCATTTATTGTTTTGTAATTGATTGTGCAAACAAATTAGACCTTTATGTTTGATATATTCTTGGTGCATCACAATTTCAATTGCTATCTATTATATCTCTTTCTCCTTTACCTCAAGAAATGTAGATTAGTTTTTATTTCAAGTTTTATAGCCTTATATGTTGATCTTAAATCAAGTATGTCAAATTTCAAAGGAATTTGGCCTTCTTTGGAGCTTCATCCCAAGGCCAAAATGTCCCACACCTTGGGGATATTCCAACGTTGTATGGGATCACTCAGGGATTTAGCAACTGTATGATCCACGTGACAACAATTTTTAGAATGCCCAGTGGGATAGACTAAGAGTTGGTACTCCTCTTAGTATTTACATAAATAAAAGTACCTCATGACTCCACATCTCTGGACTTTGAGTTTTTGGTGCATTAACTTATGTGAATACTTTATAAAATAGATTCTTCGAAAAAATAAAACCAACGATGTATCGAATTGTCTTTATCTCCTTTGAGAAGAAGAAATATTGAAGCTTTGTTGCCTTGTTGTAGAGGTCATTAAAAACCTCCCTTTGGAAGGTTCCCACCACCAAGGAGGGATCAAATCCTCACAGTTATGGCATCAGTTGCATGATCTCTATCCTTCCAAACATTTAATAATGACATTCCTCTTTCACTAGCCCAATGTGACACCATACGAATGGTTTCTCTCAAGAGTCTTCCATTTTTTATAGGAAAGAAAAATGTGATTCCTATAGAACATATTCAAGATGTGGCTAGCATTTTCATAGTTCATAATTTCACCGAAGATAATGTCACAGTTTGAATCCTTTCTCTCTCTTTTAAGGGTAAAGAACTCCAATGGTTTTGGGGATTATTAGCTAGCTTAGTACCTCATTAGGATGATTTAGGAGAAAAATTTTGCAAACCTTTTGAGGATAACAGTGGTGACTTATTAGTTATAGTTAAATTAACCACTATAAAGAGAGCTCTTCAAGATCATATGAATGATTTTAATTTCCGATTCCAAAATACTTGGAATAAGATTATAGCGCTAATAAAAACCTCTGCAAATAATACATTCATATACTATTTGAGATATTTGAATAGCAATGTAGAAATTAGGATCTAACCAATGTGAGGAGCTAATTTTCCTTATGCTTACAACATTTCTTTAAGAGAGAAGAATTTTTTGATACAAGCTGTGAAGATAGCTCAAAGACCTCTAATGCCCATATATCCTGAGACTCCAAAGAATCAACCTATTATTGATCCTCTTTCAGCTACCTCTAAGAACCCGAGTCAGTATGAACCAACCCCTTCTAATGATCTCTTTGAGGTTAAGTCACTTCTGAAATTTTTTGGGAATGAAAGCATAGAACTTAAAAGGCAACAATCATACTATGCTCATCTTTATTACCCCCAAAATCAACAATACTAACCTAATCGTCAACCCCATCAAGGTATTAACCAATATCAAAACCATTTTGAAAGAGTTATGCCTCTAAAATATCAGAAACCTCTTTATACTAGATCTTATAGAGCCTTTATACCCATAAAAAATAATCTAGTTCAATCTTATGAATGATGTTAACCCTGCTCTCAGCCCCATAATAAAAAAAATTGTCCCAATAGAGTTCTTATCCAAGCTCTTATGGTTGAAAATATACTTTTCCCTACTAAGCCAATTGAGGATGTATTTACGCAAGGATCAGAAGAGCAACCATAGGCGTATGAAGAAACCACTTTTTTGAATTGACATGTGGAATATTTTTGCGGGTTTAACACAGATTCTTCGTCAATAATAGTGAATACCCATTCCAAAAAAAGGAAATAAAATAACAACCCTCCAAATTTTATCAAGAATATATGTCCCAACCTCGAACACAAGTGTTGGTCGATAAATATGTGTGAAAGAAGTTAGGAGAAATGCAAGATAGTCAGACCGTTAGGAAACAAGGTTCTTCAGGAATCACGGTACCAAACAAGCATTTTCAAAAGGAGGATACTAGCATTCATAAGAATTTTGTTAAGGTAGGTAGTATCCCCTTCATTATTTTTGAATAAATGAAAAATACCAAATTGAATGTTGTTATGTGGGAACCACTTTCAATTCCCTCTCAGAGGAATTTTTTACAGGAAGCTCTCAAAATTTTTGGTACATATAGTGAAGAAATACACTGTGGATCATCAACTGCTACACGTTTATGAAAAACAAAAGGAATATTTGTGCCTAATAATAATAAACCTCCCCCATTCTATATCTCTCTGATTATTGGCAAGAAATAGGTACATAATTGTATGATTGATTTTGGTGCTAGCAATTTGGTCATGACCAAGCAAATTGTAGATGTACTAGGAATACAATATACGCTATTCTCCAGAGGAGTTATTCAGTTGGATGGTACTTTAGTATAGACCATTGGGATTATCAAAGGAATTCAATTTACTATCCATACGTGTCCTATATTTTTGTTCACATAAAACATATCAGTCATTGATCTTCCCCGTCTCTTCACCAAAAGCTTATCACCTTCACTCTAAAACTGGGTGGTTATCTATCCGTTGACTGGTCACATAAGATTCTCAGGAATCGATATGGAACTAAGGTAACTATAAGGGTAGAGCCAATTTTTCATAACCATGTGGAACCTTATACTTCTATCCCTATAAATTGGAACTATATTATTTGTGATCAAGAATAAGAAGTTTCTGATCATGAATCAACTACTCTTGTGGAATAAGACCCTGATACTATGTTGGACAAGGTAAGTATAGAACATCATTTTGATTCTTATGTTAAGGCATTAACAAAAGAGGAATCTATTTTTTTTATTTTATAGGAGACAAGGTTAGGTACATATTGTATTCACGAAGAAGGCACAGTTATACAACAACTTGTCAAAACCCAAAAAATCTTGGAAGGAATTTGGAAACTATTATTTGATGGCTCAAGGAGTTAAAATGGGGTAGGTGTTGTTGTCATGTTAATCTCTCCACAAGGATATAATTATTTCTCTTCTTTTCGATTGTAATTTGGCTATACTAATAATGTTTTCGAATATGAATCCCTTGTATAGGGAATCCAATTAGCTCAAAAGAATGGGATCAAATATTTAACTATTTTTGGGGATAATGAATTGGTTGTACATTAGGTAAGATCCCATAGTGCATCAAAAAATGATCTGTTAAGGTCTTATAAGAACTAGGTTTGGAATTTTATTGAATATTTTTATGCTTTCGAAATCTATGTGGTTTCTAAACATAAAAATCAAGATGTTGATAGACTTGCGATTGTTGGCTCACAATACAAAATACCTATTGATATTATGAAAGAAGAATGAAATCCCGTTAAAATAGTCATTTGGCCTACAGTTCCTGATAATTTGGGTAGTTAACAATTTTTTGATAGTGACAAGAAAAGAATTGTCTTTCTGCAAGAAGAATTGGAATTCACTACAAAAAATCAAGCTAAGTTGCATGAAGCATATAGCGACCAAATTATATAATTTTAAAGAAACAAGTTGCCACAAGGTTTAGTTACTCTTGAGTCGATATTTAATTTGGATGATATGGCTAGAAGACAAAGTGCTAACATGGTAATTAAAGAATATTATTTTGAAGAGGTTGAAGTAGCACATAATTTTAAAAAAAATATTGGAAACATTTCTAATCGACAAGAGAAAATGTCTTTTTCTGAAATTTGTCAAGACTATAATGATGTCTTTGCATGGAGTTACAAGGATGTGCATGGAATTGATCAAGGTTTGGCACAACATACTACTGAACTCGATCCTAATGCTAACCCATTTTGGAAAAAAATGAGACTAGTGGATCCCAAGACTAACCCAATGACGAGAAAGGATCTTTGTAAGATTATCGAGGCTTGCATCATTTTTACAATCAATAATTCCTCTTGGGTAGTTAATTTAGATCCCGTCAGGAAGAAAAATGTAGAGATCCAGTTATGTGTAGATTTCACGGACTTAAAACAGGCTTATTTAAAGTACCATTATCCCTTCCCATCCATCCAGCACATTCTTCAAATAGTAGTAGACGCTCAAAGATTTTATTTTCTTGATGGATTTTTTAGGTTAGAATCATATTTTTGTTAAAGAGTCTGATCCGTTAAAAAAAATTTCATTACCAAGTGGGGTACATACTTCTACAAAAAAATACCAATTCGACTATATAATGTTGTAGATAGTTTCCAACGAGCTATGGACGTGGAATTTAAGGCATTGATCAATGATATTATCTTAGTGTATCTTGAAAATACAACTATGTAATCCAAGCATGCAAAAGATCACAATTCCCATCTAAGAAAGGTTTTCAAGAGATCCAGAGAGTTTGAGGTTTCACTCAATCCTAGAAAATGCATTTTTGTGGTATATGAGGGCAAGTTGTTAGGGAGTATTGTTTAAGCATATGGAAAATCCATTGATCGAGTAAGGATTAAATCATTTTTTTCCCCATCTCTCCCGAGTGAAAAGAAGGGTCTCCTAAGATTTTTATTAACTTTAAATTTTATACAAAGATTCATTCCTCAGTTTGTATCCTTGGGTATACCATTAAGAACCATGTTCAAAAATAATCTATCCTTTTCCTGGAAAAATGAAGGCAAAGAGATATTTGAAGTGATTAAGATGGTTATTTCCCAAGTCCCTACATTGGTAAATCCTAGATTCGATAAAGAATTTATTATTTATGATTTTATAAGTCAGGAGAGTATTTGTGGGATCCTCACTCAATAGAATGATGATCATTTAGAACAACCTATTAATTTTTTCAGTCAGTCTCTAAAATATTATGAGCTTAAATATTAATTGGTTGAGAGGCAAGTTTTTTCTGTCATTTGGGCATTCAATAAATTTAGGACCATGTTTTCCAATAACCAAATTCATCTTATGGTGTCTCATCTCCCCGTTAAGGATTTTTTTTCGTAATAAAGATATGAATGAGAAATGTGTTGGGTGGATTACCAAAGTTATGGAGTATGATGTGCACATCAAGGTTACCAAGTTAGTAAGAGGAAAAGGGTTATGTCGGGAGCTTGCTGAAGATTTAAAGTCAAAAGATGAATAAGATACAGTGATTCTTAATGACTATCAAGAAGTGCTCCTATTGGCTGGTTGATGAAGATGATTTTTTTTCTTCTCATAGGAATATACCCCATTCATTTGGATAGGACTCAAAGGAAAATTTTTCATCTTTAATCCATTCCTTACATTCTAGTAGATGGTGTTATCTTCCACATGGATTTAAATGGTGTCCTCCTTTGGTGTGTAGGGTGAGGAGAGGTGAATAAGATATTGGAAGAGTCTTACAATGGTTTTTTAGGGGGACATTACTTTTCAAGAACAACTACTATGAAAAGCACAAGGACCAGCTACTATTGGACAAATTTTCTAAAAGACGCCCATCTCTAGGTGAAAAAATGCAAGGAATATGCCTTTTTCATATTAATCAACCCCTTCACCCAATTCAAGTTAATCAACCCTTTTTTCGATGGGGATTATATTTCATTGGAATGATTAATCCTCTATCTAGCAATGGACATAAGTGGGTCCTTACCACAACATAATAAATTTCTTGATGGACAGAGGTTGTGGTGTTAAAGGAAGGAAATGAGAAGCTTATTCTTGATTTCCTAGAAGGAATAATGATGAGTTTAAGTGTTTGGTTTATAGTTATTTCAGACAATGCAATTGATTTTCTTGGTCTAAAAATAAGTGAGTCAGCCATTAAGAATGGGTACTATCTTAATAATTCATCTAGTTACTATTCTCAAGGAAACAAATTGGCTTAGTCTAGTAACAAGAACCTGTTACAGATTATCAAACATAGAATGGAAACCAACAAAATTACTTCACACACACATCTTAAAACTAATTTTACGGCATATTGGATCACACCTAAGATATTTATCTAGAACTTCCCTTTCATGCTGGTATATGGAAGGGAAGTAAACCTTCTGCTATCCTTGAATTACCTTCTTTGGAGCTAGCGCATCAGCTTGAGGTTATAGAGAGTTATCCTATGACAGTCAACAAGTTTTTTGAGTTGATGGTGTTATATGAAGTTCAGAACAAGGAAAGGGAGACATTGGGGCAACATCAGGCTCAGGTTAATAAATCTTTCGCTAGGAAGGAATCCAACAAATAGTTTCAAGAGGGAGATTTAGTTCTCAAATGGGATGCTGACAGGGCCAAACTAACTATGCATGTAAATTTTGACGCTTTCTAGAGTGGACCATATACAATTACAAGTTTTAAGGAAAAAAAATCATTTTTCCTATCTAGGATCAATGGAGAATACTTCCCATTCATATGAATGGGATGCACCTGAAAGCTTGTTTTTGAGAAGCTTTACGATGTATAGTTTAGCTTATGTTTTTTCCTCCAAGTGCTTTGCACATTGTTATTTTTCCTATGTGTTTTCTTTTCTTGTTTTTGTTTTTATCTTATATCTGTGTGCATGTTTTCTCTTAGTATTTAAGGGTTTAACACTCATTTTCCCAATGGATTGTTTAAGGCCGTTGGACTAGTTCTTAGCTAGCAAGCGAGCCTGAGCGGTCACAAAAAATGTTGACCATACATTTTACCTTAATGAGAGGGCAAGAAATTTTTTATAAATTATTTTCCCTTCTATTTTAATTTTTTACTTTGAAATTTTTTCCTTATCATGCAAAAATAAAATTTCAAAGTAAAAAATTAAAATAAGGAAAAATAATAAGGAAAAATAGAAGGGAAAATTTCAAGGATTTGACTTGTGTTTTTAGATTCAGAGTGTTCTGAGTCCCGAAGTTTAAAATTTAGACTTTAGAAATTTATTAATTCAGATTTCTATAACGCTTTTTATGAACTTCAGAAGAAAAGTTCCAAACTCTAAAACTCCAATGTTCAAAAATTTGTAACTTTGGACTTTTGGATTTTCGAGATTTTAATGGGTTTTTCGAGAGGTTAAGAAGAAAATTTCTGAAATCTGAAACCCTGAATTTATGAAATTTTTGAACTTCAGACTTTCGGGTTTCATAGTTTTGGGGATACGATTTCATGATGAAAATGATTTATGTTGTAATTTCAGATTCTGATATCTGAAGCATTAAATTATCAACATCTTCATGTGTGTCGGTACTTGGGCATTAATTTTTTATTTTTCTATAAAAACTTTATTTTTTACCTATTATTTTCACTTGGTAAATGTACTCTCACACACTGAGTTTTACTAAAACTTTCACCGTACTCCTCAAGGCATATTTTCATGGCAACGTTTTTGGTTTTATTCATTTTGTTTAAGGTTTTTTTGGTTTCATCTTGGCGTCAGGGGATTTGTTTCTCCTATTGCTTTTGGTATTTCTTCTGCATTATTTTTTGATTCTCAATTTATTTCCAAAAATGGCTTCTTCTATTATGTTTCACTCATTCTGAAGTTTATTTTACTTGAACAAAAATCTTTGTTATCAGAACTATAAGCTTAATAACTTCTAGGAATCTAAGTTTCTTCGTTTTGGAGACTTGAAAGAATTATTGCTATTTCATGTTCACCATTTTGGGGTTTCAATTTTCAGAGCTAAGTCATTTTGGAGGTCGACATTTTCATAAGGCAGAATTAGTTTCATTTCAGACTTTTTGGCTTTTGGGAAATGGAATCTCTTTGGATTTCAGAAATTAGAGAGTTTGGGGTTTTGTAGGATTCAAAAATTAACTTCGACATTCATAGATAGGTGATTTCAGATTTTGGATGTTTTCACCTTTGGGTTTTTGAAGTTGGTAGTTTCGGATTTTGGAGGAATAAGACTTTAAAATATATTCTTTTTTTATATTTTGGAATTTTGGAATTGATAATTTTTGAACTATATTTATTTTGTAGTTTCAGCTATCAAGTTTTTGGAAATCTGATTTTCAGAGTTTTGAAACTTTCCAAGTTTTCTGCAACATCCAAAGTCCAAAATTCAGAACTTCAAAATTCAGACTTTGGAAGTCCAGGAGGGTCTTGTAGATTGTTTCTCACGTGTATGCACAGGCTCCAAATTTTTAATTTGGTATATTTTCAAACAAATTAGTGTCTTATTCTTCTTCAATGGGAAAAGACAAGATGAAGTATACCTATTTGGAGGTGTCTCCTCCTTCCTACCTATCTTCTAATTTAGAAAATATCGGAGACAATAATTTCAGACATGTGGATATGGAAGAATTTTTGCAAAGCGTGAAGGCCCCAAACAAGAATCCTTAGATACAGTTGATTTATGATAGCGGGAAACCTATTACAACTGCTTTTATGTCATCTATTCAATGCCCAGAGTTTGTGATATTCGTAACCTTGCACTTCAACAAGGCTACCCATACCATAATAGATGATAATCAGATTCTTGTTATCAAATTGGACACTGATTTATTCTACGATATTTTTAAACTCCTGTATGTAGAGGAATATGCCACAATTTCTCTTGAATCCACACTTGAGAACTTGTTGGCAGAGAATGAAGATTACACTAAGGTCCTTGCCAAAAACTATTTGGCTAAAAAAGAAACCATTTCCAATGTTCCTAAGAAACTTCCATGTTTATATTTCATTCAAGAAGTCATTGACATAATTACGTTGTTCAGTAAGGTTTCTGGACTCCCAGTAGCATGATATTTTTAGGAGAGGATGTTTCTATACATAGCCATGATTAATAAAAATAAAGATTTTATTAAGTCGTGTGAGAACATTACAAATTCAATATGTTTTTAATAAGGAGAAGCTATGACCTCAAAGAACTTCATTATGACGTCTTATCTAGTTTACGTGGTGGATACAATGAGAGAATATCTTGTTTTGGCTCTGAAGGGAATCAAAAGCGTTGTATATATATAGTACTATTGCTCGTAGCTCATCATGGAAGAAAGTCCTAAATCTTCCGGAGATTGAGCGATACATTATTTTCTATTATATTGTATTGTTTTGATAAGTATTTGTGTGTGTGTGTGTGTGTGTGTGTGTGTGTGTGTGTGTGTATACATACATACATACATACATACATACATACATACATACATATATATATATATATATAGACATATATATATATATATATATATATATAGACATACACACACACACACACACACACACACACACACACACACACACACATATATATATATATATCTGTGTGTGTGTGTGTGTGTGTGTGTGTGTACCCATATTTAGTTGATGGGTAAGTGCATGGAAATGGGGGACCAAAAGGTGTCAAAAAGGAACACATTTTTCCAGAAATTAGTGAAACTTGAACTTCATCGAATACTTTGGAATGCATATGCTCAAAATTTGACAAAGTGATAAGTATAAGTACTGTAGAGATCGAAATCTAGTTTCTAAAATACTATTTTTAAAAAAAAATCATTGAGATTAAGAGGGTCAAATGTGTTATGCACACAAAGTATGTATATTTCTATGTCGAAAATATAAAAACCTATTATGTCTGTGCCCCTTTATTTTTTGAGTTTTATTAATTATTTTTAGAATCCCTTTTGTAGAAAGTAAGTTAACTATATGTACAAGGTTCCACTAATTTTCATAATTTTTGGATGAATATATAATTTTTGATTAATTTTCAAAGTGCACACGCTTGAAAATTTAAATATTGGTGTAAACACCCCCATAACTTTAAGAAAAATAGTCATTTTTTATTATTCTTTTTTTAATGCATGTAGAATAGAGTTTAGAAGAGGAAGTTTTTTTTATTTGGATGAAATAATAATAAGTTGTGTACAAAAACATATGCATATGTTTTGACAAGAAAATAAGGCACTAGTAAAAGAAATTAAGGATGAAAGTCTTAAACTAATCGGATTTTAGAAAGAAGCATATCGTCACAAAGATTAAAATGAGCTTGACATCATAGTATAATTTGTTCAGAATATTATGTTATAATGCATTTAATATCAGGGTGTACACTTGATATTTTGATGTTTTCTTGGAAAACATAAATCCATTCACGGATTGCATAGTCCAAGGCTTAGGATGGGAGATCCAAGGTAAATACAAGCCAGTGGGTCAGGATTTTCAAACACATAGAATCTTGAACACGAGCGCGTTATAATTCACTTGAGTTCCTATTTTCTATGTTAAAACATAACCAAAATAGGAACGCGAATGTGTTATAATGTGTTTGGGTTCCTATTTTGCTATGTTATAACATAACATAATAGGAATGTGAGTGCATTATAATGTTCTTGCATTATCGTTCACATTTACGGAGACATAATGTGCTCATGTTATTACATGACCCAACATTTTCTTTTTCATGTGATAATGGCCAAAAAATGGATTTGTGTATGCTTTTTGTTTCCCTTTTTCCATGCACATACCCTGATACAATAATTCCTAGACTTATAGCAAAAGAGACTATAGAATAAATTTACTCATCCATTAAAATACACACACACACACACACACACATATGTATCCTCACTGTTAAGAGACTATAGTTTCAATTTTTGGACTTCAGAGTCTTCGATAAGCAAAGATGGAAAAGGACAAGTCAATGTCCAAAATTTTGAATTCTGAAGGTCTGAAATTTCATACTTTCAGAACTCTCAGGTCATTTTCAGCGATGAACAGTGTTTCAACTTCTGAAAAGAAAATGTTTGAAAGTATTAATTTTAGGATTTCAGAGGTTGCGTGTATTTCAGACTCCCAAAAAGACAGATCACCAGTTCACCATTTTTTGCAGAATGACACCTTGACCTTTAGATGGCCATAAATTTGGACTGGGAGCTCAGATTTTTGCAAGAGATGAATTTTTGGAGACTAAGTTATTCAAAATGAAGAAATATCGTCTTTCGCTTTTAAGGGTGTTAGACTTCTCACCTACAACATTAATGAAGGTATTGGTTTCCTTTCTTTCCCAAAAAGTAACAACACGTGGAGGCATGGGTTTTGTCATGGAACCCATCATTGTTGCAGGTGAATTCAATGCTCTTTTGGGGTGTTTGAAGTAGGATTCAAATTATCTCTTCTCCTTCTCTCATTTTTCCTATATATTGTAAGGAGGGGCATTTTTCTAAAGGTTGGAATTTTTTTTATTCCACCCTCCCTTCTTCTCTTATCTGCAAGTGGATTTTTGGAGTTCAAACCTCACATTCAAGATGTAATTCAATATTTCCTCTTGGCCATTGTAATGGACTATATCAAATTTTTGGAGTAGTAAAAAAAGCATGTGGATGATTTCAACCCTCTCTTATGATATTTGCATCTTCCTGATCTCTCATTGCAATCCTAGTTATTTGTTCATGGTGGTTGTATTACATTTTTATCATTTGTGTTTAATTGCAAAGTAGGTGTTCAGAATTCCTTTGGTGTATCATCTTTTTTAGTTTAGGTTTATTTTCTTGCATCTTCTTAACCCTTTCTCCTTATGAAGTTACCGTAGGTTTTAGAGTAGATCCTCTGCAAATTGTATGTGTGCACTTGAACAGAGGAATAGGAAGCGGCCTTCATTCGGAGAGCTTTCCCAATTTCAAAGTCCCACACTTTGGGAAAAGTTCCATGCTATGAAATCACACTGAGATTTCTAACACATAGAGTTGCAGACATCTAGGGGTGTTGTGATTATGCATCAACATTATACCCACTATTTAGTAGATAATTTATTTCATACAAATGCTCTTCTTAACCTGAGTGTTAAAATTTCAATCTAGGAATTTCAAAGTAATTCCATCCATTTAAAATTTTATTCTGGTGTGTGTGTGTGTGTACATATATATATTATATACATGTTTTTTTGTTGATTGGAAATTTATAAGAAAACACTTTTAAATTATTTATGTTGATGGAGATATATATAAAAATGTGTGTGTGTGTGTGGTGTGTGTGTGTGTGTGTGTGTGTGTGTGTGTGTGTGTGTGTTGTCTATATGTATATGTAGAGTGATGATGGGATGTATGTAGATAGGGAGGGAGAGACAGACGAGACAGACAGAGAGAGTATGGATCGAGGTGGATCAAGGACAGAGAGAGAGAGATGTAGAGGAGAGAGAGACAGACATACAGAGCTAGAGGGAGACACGAGAGAAGAGAGAGGGAGCAAAAAGACGATGAGAGAGGGAGAGACAGAGAGAGAGAGAGAGAGAGAGATATATATCATCTATATACACTACATAGATATATATATATACACACAGATACACACACACCAGACCACACACACCACACACACCACACACACACCTATTACGTACATACATAATATATGGATCATCTGTAATGTACGGACATACATATATATATGTATATAAGTTATATATGTATGTCCGGACAGATTACATAGAGAGAGAGAGGGATAGAATCGGGAGGGAGACCGAGAGAGAGAGGGGAGCCGGAGAGAGGGAGAGAGAGAGAGAGAGGGAGGGAGAGACAGAGCTGAGCGACGAGAGGAGAGGGAGAAAAGAGAGATAGGTATAGTAACAGATAGAGATAGAGAGAGAGAGAGAGATGAGAGGGAGAGAGAGAGAGGAGGTGAAGACAGAGAGGATAGAGAGAGAGGGATGGAGTGTAGACAGATAGAAACGAAGAGAGGGAGAGGAGAGAGGTAGGAGGGAGAGAGAGAGAAGACAGACTAGACAGGAGCTCTCCTCTCGCATCCTTTCTATATCTATTTATATATATATATAGGTCTATAATATATATATCATATATATATATATATATATATATATATATACATACATACATACATACATATTAAAAAAACCAACAAAATGGTTTGGTTTGCATTGTAGGGACTGTGTTTAAAACATAAAATGGGGATCAGGGGTATAGGCCGCATCATGCCCCCCCTCCCTTGCTTGTGTGTGCACATTGGTGTGGCCATATCCACACCACATTTCCTGGTGGTGTGGCTATGACCAAACTATTGTGCCACCCTGTTTAAAACATTATGTCACCCCATATGCTAATCACCCATTTTTTATTCACCAAGGTGACTACAATTAGGACTACACCAGGCTGATTTGCATTTTAAATATATATACACACCCATGTATATACATATGTGTGTGTGTGTGTGTGTGTGTGGTGTATCCTCACACCACCAGGAAAACCCTGGTTATTATAAACAAAAAAATAAATATGAAATTAATACTAGAAAAGGGGAGATTACATTCCTACATTTAAATTTTGCAATAAATGGAATGGACCTCTAAAATCCTCCATGATGTTCTTTTCCCTTTCCTCATCTTCCTTGCAAGATAAACCTTTGCAATTGAGGAAAGAAAATAAAACAAAGTAAATGAAAAACATAAGAAGACATAAAGGAGAGAATTAGGGTTTTTTAACAATCCCTAAGATCTAGTGATGAGGATAAAAGAATCCAAGGGCCCAGAATAAGCCCTAAATTTTTTAAGTTGTTGGATTAAATGACTTAATGGGGAGTGGTGGGGTGAATAAAATAAATGGGTAGGGTGAACTAAAGTAATGGGGTGCCTTCGTAATTAAACTAGGGTCGTGGTGAGAATTAAATTAAATTACTGTCTTTTAGGATATTGTTAAATAATTTTTTGTTTTAGTGAGGGGTGTATTTGAAATAATTGCAAGGAGAAAACAAATTATTAAATTTGGAAATAAATTAAATATGGCCTAAGGGTGTACCTTATCCCAGTATCCTTAGGGAAACTAGATTAGAATTAAGTTAACATGTTTCAAAAAAAAAATTGCTGGGATTTTTGGTGTTTGAGTTTGGTTTTGGGCACTACAAAGCCAAGCCATGAAGGTCCTCTTCTTTGTTTTTGGCTACCACCCACTTGTGCGAGATGGCAAGGGGAATATGTGGGAACTTTTCTGAAGGTGGTAGGGGAGGAGGTGGAAGATTCCAATTGGCATGGGTGTGCAACCCAAGAGAAACCAACGAGCCTAAAAAAATATGATGAGATGGGGAAATCCGCAGCCATTTTGGTGAGATTTTGGGGAAAAAATTCTCCACGGCTAGCTACATGGGGATCATTCAACATGACTAAAAGAATTCCACTGAGAGAAACTCCAACGACTTACATAGGGACGACCACCACATGGCTGAAAATGCGAAGAAGGTGAAGGTGGCTCCCAAGAAACATTACATATGGCATATCCCAAGTGTTGTAGAAGAGTCTATTAATGCTCCACCTCCACGGCCACCTTGTTTTCGTGAACTTGAAAATACATAAGAAAATTGGAGATAACCATTGATTTATTATACACTGAAAATTGTTGATCAACTTCAATATTAGAAAATAAAAAAAATATTTCATTTTTTTATAACCAAAATAGAATTTCCCCTCTGAAAACATGCCAAATTTGAGAGAACATGAGTGGGAATCTCATACTATCACCTAGAAGAATGTGTTGCCATGTGAAACATTCTAACCAGAGGGAGAAGAAGAAGGAATGAATCCGGTTCTAAGCCTATTGGACTTTGGGACATATTTTTTTGTATTCTTTTGTTATATATATATATATATATATATATATATATATATATATATATATATATACTTATATACTTTTTTAATTAAGATGATATTATTAGTTTGCGCGAGTAGAAAAAATTAGTTAATATACAATTACATTTTTTAAAAATAAAATTATTTGAAATTATTACTAAATTTGGATATAATTTTATTGAAATTTTATAGTACCATAAATTATCCTCAATTCTACTCAAAACAAACTTCCCGCCACTAAACTTTAGTGGCGTTATTAGTAAATAAATTGTAAAATATTAGATTTATTTGGTGTATTTAATATCCACGATGCATATAGTTTACATTTTATGGATGATACAAAATCAAAGTCTCAGTGATGTAAAATTAGACTTTAGTGCGCGTATTAATAGTTTAGATTGGAATATAAATGAATATGTGGTGGATTGAATTATCAATGAATAAATTTTATATTTTATTGATAATACACAATCATATTTTTAGTGATGTAGAATTTTGACATTTTTCATTGAATATTAGAAATGGTTTGAAAAATTGGAATGAAGATATCTAACAAAATGTAGAATATTAACAATTTTAAAAATATATTATGTAACGTAGATTAATTTTTTATAGTGTAGAGTATTAACTAGAGTTAAGAATTAAAAAAATCATGTTAACGAGTGCTGTGACAAAAACTAGGTGGTGCGACAACAGATGTTGTGACCATGCCTGAAGAAAGATCATCTGGGTATGAGTATGAATGCAAATAAAGGGCGGCTCGTTTGTTTGGTAGGAATGTAAAGTTGCCCATGAAACTTATCCTAACATGGGAGGATGTCATATTCAATCTCTAAAACATTAAATACTCAACAACTCCGTGCGTGTTGGTATTTAGGCATTAAATTTAAATTTTCCTATAAAACTTCATTTGTTAACTATCATTTTCACTTGGTAAATGTACTCTGACACCATGAATTTTACTAAAAATTTCACAGTACTCCTCAAGAAATTTTTTCAAGGTAATTTTTTATATTTTCTTCATTTTGATTAAGGTTTTGTTTTGGTTTCATCTTCACGTCTTGGGTTTTGTTTCTTCTCTTTCTTTCGATTTTTCTTCCTCATTATTTTGCGGATCTCATTTTTATTCCAATAATGGATTCTCCTGTTATGTTTCACTCATTCTCAAGTTTCTTGACTTGAGCAACAATATTTGTTCTCAAAACTATAAGCTTCATAACTAGCAAGCACTTCATTTTCCTGCATTTTGGAGCCTTAAAATAATTGTTGTTATTTCACATTTTCCATTTCGGGGTTTCAAGTTTCAGATCCAAGTCATTTTGGATATTGGGATTTTTAGTCTACGGAATTGTTTTCATTTCAGAATTTGTGGCTTTCGGGAAAGGAAATCTCTTTGGATTTCTTAAGTGAAAGAGTTCAGGGTTTTGTATGCTTTAGAAACTAACTTTGTTGTTCAAAGATAGGTGATTTAGGATTTCAGAGGTTTTCACCTTTGGGATTTGGAAATTTCATATTTCAGAGGAATAAGAAATTGGAATAATTTTTTTTTATGGATTTTAGACTTTCAGAATTCAAAATTGTGGAATTCTACTTCTTTTGGATTTTTGTCTGTCATCATTTTGGAATTCTAGTTTTCAGAGTTTCAAACCTTTCCAAGTTTCTTACACCATCCAAAGTCTGAAATTCAAAACTTTGGTTTTCATAATTTTAGAAGTCTAGGAGGGTATTGAATATTGTTTCTGAGGTGTATACACAGGCTCTGAGTTTGGTAAATTTTGAAACAAGCTAATTTCTTCTTTTTATTTAAAGGGAAAAGATAAGTTGAAGTATACCTATTTTGGTGTGTCTCCTCTTTGCTGCCTGTCTTTTGATTTAGAAAATATTGGAAACACCGATTTCAGACATGTAGATATGGATGAATTTTGGCAAAGGATCAAGGCCAAAAACAAAAATCCTTAGATGCAGGTGATTTATGATAGAGGGCTACATCTTGCGGCCACTTTTCTATCATTTGTTTAATGCCTAGAGTTTGTGCTAGCCACAGCCTCATACTTCGACGAGGCCACCCATATCGTAAGAGATGATGATGGGAATGTTGTTATAAAATTGGATAGTGATTTGTTTGAGGATATTTTTAAACTCCCTGATGTAGAGTAATATACCACAATTTCTCCTAAAGCTGCACTTGAGAACTGGGTGGTAGAGAACAAATTTTACACCAAGCTCCTTACCATGAGCTACTTGGTTAGAAAAAGGCACCATGTCGAAGGTTCCTAAGAAACATCCAAATTAATAATTTGTTCAAGAATTCAATGATATAATTAAGTTGTTGAGTAATGTTTTTGGACTTCCAGCAGCTAGCGAGTTTCAGGAGTGGATGTTTTTGTACATAGCCACGATTAAAAAAACAAGGAGTTTATCTAGTGGGGAAGCACATCAAGAATTCAATATGTTGTCAATTAGGAGATGCACTAACCTTGAAGAACTTCTTTGTGACCTCTTATCTAGATTACACGAAGACTGCAATGAGAGAATATCCTGGGTTGGATCTCAAGGGAATCAGAAGCATTGTTAAGATATATGACTATTTCCCACAACTCACCATTGTAGAAGGTACTAAACACTTCAGGACAGTGAACGACACCTTATTTTTTATTCTATTGTATTATTTTCATAATTATTTATACAATAGGAGAATTTCGTATGAGGCTTGGCAAAAAGTGTGAGAGTGGGGAGGAGTTTATCTTCAATTTCCAAAATTTACCCATATTAGAGTGACAGGTTTTTTATGAGCTCCAAACAAATTACCCAAATGTCTTTATGATAAATGAGTATTTCTTGAGCTATTTTTCCAATTTATTGACTATCAAAAGATCCAAAATAATCTACATAAGGTGGGAGTCTAGTTTCCCGTGACCATAGGGAGATATTCATGTGCAAATATCCTCAAGTCCAAGAATGAAGAAAGAGAAATATCGCAAGTTACTCGAAGGAATTTTCATCCAAAGTCCAATTTTTATTATTTGAATAAGTTTGGCAGAATGTGGCTAGTTAGTTTCCATGTTCCCCAATGTGAAGATATTTGGATTCATTTTCAAGATGAAATAATTATAAGAGAAAGGGAATTTGAAAGGTTAACCTTGAGTGAAGTAGCTCACTATGGGATTGCAGTAGTCCTTAAAGGTATGAAAGATGAGGATGAGGTATTGGATCCTATTTATAGGAGAGATTATGTCACCAACCAACTATTACCCTAGATTAATTGGTCACAACAATGCAAAAGAAAGGGTGGGTCCCATTTTAAGGAAAACATATGAATAGCTGGTTGCTTTGGGAATCACACCCAAATAATCACATTTACATGTAGAATTAGTATAGGCTCACCCTATGATATGTTATCCTACTCCTTCTAAGGGAAAAAGGTAAAACCTCATGCCCATTACAAAGCCACGAAATATTTCTTTTTTATCAAAGGTTTAGTGTCTTCAATTGAGGCTCCTTCCAAATGCACATCCACAGAGTTACAGCCTACTGAAGTAGTTGATTTCAGTGTCTCACCAGTTATTTCTCAGGTATCACAATTTCCTCATTCTTCCTCTCTCTTATCTTAAGTAGACTCAACTCCTCTTTCTCCCACACCTTCCACCTTTCCTGTAGTAATATCTTCCATTTCTTCCACTCCTTTTTCTTCCATTCCATCTCAATCCATGGATCAAGTATTTTCCTCTCTTCATATGGTATCAGAGGATAAATAACAGGATCTCTATTTTCCACTCCACTTCTTCAGTAGTATCCATCCTTTTCTACTTCTATTTCATCTATTCATGGGGTTGTTTTTATCTACAACACCTTCCATTATCACTACAACATTGTCACCTTCCGTAACTACTACCAGCGTCATGATATTGTGAAGCTCTTTGAGTTCTAATTTAACCATTCCATTGATGTATTTTGCATTTTATTTTTTTATACCTGAATGGCTACATTTTAAAACTCCTAAGATAAAGAAGAAGGTAGCTATTATAGTTGTGATTTACTTAAGTGTCTTAGATACCATTACCAAGAGACAAGCTAAGACACCCAAAATCATATCTAACGTGTCGGTTAACAAATATAGATAATTATTCATTTAAATAGCTACTCCTACCAAGGATAAAACAAAATATGCAATTACAACAGTGGAATACCATCTTTATAGGTTCTCTCTTGGGAGATCTACTCACAAAGGTGCGAAACAAGATGTACAAATATCTCTTGGTAATTTATTGGAGAAATATGACAAAGAGAAGGAATCCAAGGGTGAATTGAAAGGAAAAGATGAGAAGCTTGTTGCTCTTATCACCAAAATTACACATCTAGTGCAAGTTATAACAACACTTTCCATTTCCTTAAGCTTTGAAGATAATTCATACCATCTGGTAGAAAATATTGGTCAAAAGGTGAAATTGGCTGGTACATGGATGGAATGGCTAATTCAATATATTGATCCACCGATCAAAATAGTTATTGATCTATATAAATATTTGTATGCTGAGAAGGTTTCTGTCATGAATTTAGATAAGATTCTTACTGAAGATAATAATCATTTGGATCAAATTTTGAAGACATGGAAGGAAATCAGAGAGGGTGATTCGGATTTTCTCCTGCAAGAGGGAATAATTTAAGATGTTTCAAAGTTTTTTGAATTTCATAAGGCCATGGATTTCAGAGCATAGATACTTAAGGATCTCATTGAATAGTTAGATGAGAAACAATTTGAAGAAATTTATGGATTAAGTGATATTTCAGTTGATTTTGAAAATATCAACTGTAAATTTATCAATGAGATTATTTATGTTCTTCCTCGTGATCAAGTTATGGACAATTTCAAAATATCAGTTAAGGAAGATGAAAATGTAAAAAAGAATTTTAGCATTGAATCAAATAAAAAATTACTTTTGTATCATAATTTTATAGCTCATCACAAGAAGGTTGTGAACAAAGTTAAAAGGTTGGCAACTAATGTTGCCAAGGAAATCGATATTGTAGATGTGGTGAATCAATATGAATGTGGACTAGAAGAGGAGTAAGTACAAGGTATTATCAAATGTTTCTTTGAATACAGGGGAAAAATAACCGCATAAGGATGAGGAATATTAACAAGAAAGATATTTTGTCAGTCCTAGATAGGTTTGACAAGCATTGATGGAAAACTCCCAATCTCTATATCAGTTGCAGGGTTGGTCAAACCTATGTAATTTATTTTTCTATTTTTATGGGAGGTTGTTCCCTAAGATATTAATACACATTATATTTAGTATTTAATTATTTAAAGGAGGAGATATAATCTCTCAACCTCCTTAGTGTATAAATAGTTGGGTGCATTATAGTTAAAATACTTTTATATATTTTTAGAAATTTTTCTCCATTCTTTGGAGAATTCCAGAACAAGATTTGAGCCTTTTAATTATATTCAGAATAGTAATTTTCCATCTAATTTTGATATATTGTATGATTAATTAATTTATCTAGCACTTGTGAATGTTTAGTTCCTTGCGTATGATAGATTAATTTTCCTTTAAGTCAGCTATATTGTTTTACTCACTGTCTAATATGATATAAAATCTTTATACTTAAGTTGTGGAAAATATTGTTTTCGTTTTGTTATTTGAATTCTATATTAAGTAACATTGGTGGTTGAAAAGATGTTATAAGAGGTGAATGTCATTTATTGTTTTGAAATTGATTGTGCAAACAAAGTAGATATTTATGTTTGATATATTCCTGGTGCATCACCATTTCAATTGTTATCTATTAAATATCTTTCTCCTTTACCTCAAGAAATGTAGATTAGTTTTTATTTCAAGTGTTATATCCTTGCACGTTGATCTTAAATCAAGTGTGCCAAGTTTCAAAGGAATTTGGCCTTCTCTGGAGCTTCATCCCAAGGTAAAAATATCCCACACCTTGGGGATGTTCCAATGTTGTAGGAGATCACTCAGGGATTCAGCAAGTGTATGATCCATGCGACAACAATTTTTGGCATGCCTGGTGGGATAGACTAAGAGTTGGTACTCCTTTTATTATTTACATAAATAAAAGTACCTTGTGGCTCCACATCTATAGACATTGAGTTTTCGGTGCATTAACTTATGTGAATAATTAAGAAAAGAGATTCTTTGAAAAAATAAAACCAACAATGTATCAAATTATCTTTATCTCCTTCGAGAAGAAGAAATATTGAAGCTTTGTCTCAAGAGTCTTCCCTTTTTTATAGGAATGAAAAATGTGATTCCTATAGAACATATTCAAGATGTGGCTAGCATTTACATAGTTCATAATGTCACCGAAGATAATGTCACATTCTAACTCCTTGCTCTCTCCTTTAAGGGTAAAGCACTCCAATTGTTTCAGGGATTATTAGTTGGCTTAGTACCTCATTGGGATGATTTAGTAGATTTTTTTTGGAAACATTTTGAGGATAAGGTGATGACTTGTCACTTATGAATAAATTAGCCACTATAAAGAGAGATCCTCAAGATCATATGAATGATTTCAATTTACGATTGCAAAATACTTGGAATAAGATTCTGGCGCTAATAAAACCCTCTCCAAATAATGCATTTATATACTATTTGAGAGATTTGAATAGTGGCGTAGCAATTATGATCCAATAAATGGTAGGAGTTACTTTCCTGATGTTTACGACATTCCTATAAGAGTGAATAATTCTTCGATACAAGATGGGAAGATAGCTCCAAGACCTCTAATTCCCTTATATATTGAGACTCCCAACAATCAACCTATTATTATTCCTCTTTCAGCTACCTCTAAGAACTTGAGTTAGTTTGCACCAGCCCCTTAAAATGATCTCTTTGAGGTTAATTCACTTCTAAAAACTTTTGGGAATGAACGTGTAGCACTTAAAAGGAAACATTCCTAGTACACTCATCTTTATTACCCCCAAAATCAGCAATACCAACCTAATATTCAACCTCTTCAAGGTAATAACCAATATGAAATCAAGTTACAAGTGTTAAGGCTCTAAAATCTCATAATCCTCTTGCTACTATCTATTCTATAGCCCTTGTACCCATCCCAAAAAATCTAGTTCAAGCTAATGAATGATGTTATCCCTGCTCTCCGCCCCATAATAAAAATATTTTTCCCTATAGAGTTCTTATTCAAGCTCTTATGGTAAAAAATATATTTTTCCCTATTGATCAAATTGAGGATGCATCTACGCAAGGATCAGAAGAGAAACCATGGGATTCCAAGGAAACCACTTTGTTAAATTGACATGTGGAATATTTTTGCAGTTTTAATACATATTCTTCATCAATAGCAGTGAATACCCGTTCAAAAAATAGGGAGACAGAAGAAAAACCCTAAAAGGTTGATCAAGCATACAGGTTCGAACCTCGGCCACAAGTGGTGGTTGATAAATATGTGGGAAAGAAGTTGCGAGAAACGTAGGATAGTCAGGAATTTAGGAAAGAAGGTTCTTAAGGAATCACGGTACCAAACAAGCATTTTCTAAAGGAGGATACTAGCATTTAGAAGAATGTTGATAAAGTAGGTAGTATCCCCTTAATTATTTTTGAACAAATGAAAAATACCAACTTGAACATTGTTATGTAGGAAGAACTTTCAAATCCCTCTCAGAGGAATTTTTTACAAGAAGCTCTCAAAATTTTTGGTACATCTAATGAAGCAATACATTGTGGATCATCAACTGTTACAATTCTATGCCAATTGGAAGGAAGAGTTATACCTAATATTAATAAACCTCTCCAATTATATATCTCTTTGATTATTGGTGAGCATTAGTTACATAACTATATGATTGATTACGGTGCTATCAGTTTTGTCATGCCTAAGCATATTACATATGTACAAGGGATACAATATACACCAGTCTCTAAAGGAGTTATTCAGTTGGATGGTACATTAGTTTATTTGTTTGGGATTATCAAAGGACATCAATTTAATATCCATACGTGTCCTACATTTTTGTTCACACAAGACATATCAATCATTGATCTTCCCCACCTCTTCGCCAAATGCTTATCATGAGACTTCACTCTAAAAATGGTTGGTTATATGTCCTCTGACTTGTCACAGATGATTCTTAGGCATTGATATGGAACTAAGGTAAATATAAGCACAGAGCCAATTTGTCATAACCATGTTGAGCCTAATAATGCTAGCCTTATAAATTGGAACTACATTATTTTTTATCAAGAATAAGAAGTTTCCGATCATGAATCAACTCCTCTTGTGGAATAAGACCCTAATACTATGTTGGACAAGGTAAGTATAGAACACCATTTTGATCCTTATGTTTAGGCATTAGCAAAACAGAAAGCTATTTTGTTTCTTTTATAGGAGACAAGTTTAGGTACATATTGTATTAAAAAAGAATGCACATTTATAACATAGCTTGTCAAAACCCAAAAAATCTTGGAAGCAATTTGGAAACTATTATTTGATGGCTCAAGGAGTAAAAATGGGATAGGTGTTGTTTTCATGTTAATCTCTCCACAAGGATATAAGTATTTCTCTTCTTTTCAATTTAAATTTGGCTATACTAACAATGTTTTCGAATATGAATCCCTTGTATAGGGAATCCAATTAGCTCAAAATAATGAGACCAAAGATTTAACTATTTTTGGGGATAATGAATTGGTTGTGAATCAGGTAAGATCCCATAGCACGTCAAAAAATGATTTGTTAGGGTCTTACAAGAACCAGGTTTGGAATTTTATTGAATATTTTTTATGTTTTCGAAATCTATGTGGTTTCTAAAAATAAAAATCTAGATGTTGATAGACTTGCGACTGTTGGCTCAAAATATGAAATACCTATTGATATTATGAAAGATGAACAAAATCCTATTAAAATAGTCATTTGGCCTACAGTTCCTGATAATGTGTGTAGTTAACAAGTTTTTGATAGTGACAAGCAATTAATCCTCTTTCTACAAGAAGAAGTGGAACTCACTATGAAAAATAAAGCTAAGCTGCATGAAGAATATAACGACCAGATTATATAATTGAAAAGTAACAAGTTTCCAAAAGGTTTGGTTACTCTTGAGTTGATCTTTAATTTGGATGATCAAGCTACAAGAAAAAGTGCTAACACGGTAATTAAAGAAGATGATTTTGAAGAGGTTAAAGTAGTAAATAAAAAGATTTTAAATATGTGAAAAGTGTGTAATCCATAAGAGAAAAAGGATTTTGTTGAAATTTTTCAAGACTATAATTATGTCCTTGCATGGAGTTACAAGGATGTGCATGGATTTGATCCAGGTTTGGCAAAACTTACTATTGAACTCTATCCTAATGCTAACCAAATTTGGAAAAAATAGAGACCATTGGATCCCAAGACTGACACAATGATGAGAAAGGATCTTTCTAAGCTTATCGAGGCTTGCATCATTTTTACAATCAACCATTTCTCTTTGTTATTTAATTTAGATCCCGTTAGGAAAAAAATGGAGAGATCTGGCTATGTGTAGATTTCAGGGACTTAAACCAGGCTTCTTTAAAGGAAAATTATCCCTTCCCATCCATGGATCACATTCATTAAATAGTAGTAGAACCTAAACAATTTTATTTTCTTGATGAATTTTCAAGTTAGAATCAGATTTTTGTCAAAGTTTCTGATCCGTTAAAAACAATTTTCATTGCCAAGTGGGGTAGATACGCCTATAATAAAATTCCATTTGGACTATCTAATGCTGGAGCTAGTTTCCAACCAGCTATGGACATGGAATTTAAGGTATTGATTAATGATATTATCTTAGTGTATCTTGAAAATACAACTGTGTACTCCAAGCATGAAAAAGACCACAATTCCCATCTAAGAAAGGTTTTCAAGAGATGCAGAGAGTTTTTGGGTTTCACTCAATCCTAAAAAATGCATTTTTGTGGTACATGAGGGAAAGTTTTTAGGGAATGTTGTTTAAGAAGACGGATAATCCATTGACTAAGTTAGGATTCAATCTATTTTTTCCCCATCTCTCCCTAGTCACAAGAAGGGTCTCCAAATATTTCTAGGAACTATAAATTTTATACAGAGATTCATTCCTCAGTTTGTAACCTTGGGTAAACCATTGAGAACCATGTTGAAAAATATTCTATCTTTTTCCTAGAAAAAGGGAGGGAAAGATATCTTTAAAGTGATTAAGATTTCTATTTCCCAAGCCCCTACATTTGTAAATCCTAGATTTGATAAAGATTTTATTCTTTATGATTTTATAAGTCAGGAGAGTATTTGTGGGATCCCCACTCAATAGAATGATTATCACTTGGAATAACTTATTAATTTTTTCAGTCAGTCTTTGAAATATTATGATCTTAAATATTAATTTGTTGAGAAGCAAGTTATTTATGTCATTTAGGCCTTGACTAAATATAGGAACATGTTTTCCAATAACCAAATTTATTTGATGGTGTCTCATCTTGGCGTTAAGGATTGTTTTACTAAATAAAGATATGAATGAGAAATGTGTTGGGTGGATTACCAAAGTTATGGAGTATGATGTTCACATCAAGGTTGCCAAGTTAGTCAAAGGAAAAGGGTTATGTTAGGAGCTTGTTGCAGATTTGAAGTCAAATGCTAAATAACATATGGTTTTTCTTAATGAAGATCAAGAAGTTGCTCTTATTGGTTGGTTGATGAAGATGAGAATTTTTTTTCTCATAGGAATATACCCCATTGATTTGGATAGGAATCAGAGGCTAATTTTTCAGCTTCAATCCATTCCTTACGATCTGGTAGATGGTGTTATCTTCCACATGGATTTTAATGGTGTCCTCCTTCGATGTGTAGGGAAAGGACATGTGAATAAGATATTGGAAGAGTTTCACAATGGTTTTTTAAGGGGACATTAATTTTCAAGAACAACTACTATGAAAATAATGAGGGAGAACTAATATTACAAAAATTTGCTCAACGAAACCCATCTCTAGGTGAATCAATGCAAGGAATGTGCATTTTTTACAAGGAAGTAGAGGATGGAGGCTCTTCCCCTTCACCCAATTCAAGTTGATCAACCCTTTATTCAATGGGAATTAGATTTCATTGGAATGATTAATCCTCTATTCAGAAATGGACATAAAAGGGTCCTTACCACAACAGATTAAATTTATCGATGGAAAGAGGTTGTGGTGTTAAAGGAAGGAAATGAAAAGGTTATTCTTGATTTCCTCGAAGGAATAATGATGAGGTTCGTTGATCAGTTTATAGTTATTTTGGAAAATGCAATTGTTTTTCTTGGTTTGGAACTAAGTGAGTGGGCCATTAAGAATGGGTTCTATCTCAATACCTCATCCAATTAGTATTCATAAGGAAACAAATTGACTTAGTCTAGTAAAAAAAATCTCGTTTGGATTATCAAACAAAGAATGGAAACCAACAAAATTACTTCACACACACATCTTAAAACTACTTTTAGGGCATATTGGATAACACCTAAGATATATATCTATAATCCCCCTTTCATTCTAGTATATGGAAGGTAAGTAAAACTTCTGCTATCCTTGGAATTACTTTCTTTAGAGCTAGTGCATCAGCTCGAGTTTATAAAGAGTGATCCTTTGACAGTCAAGTTTTTTGAGTTGATGGTGTTATATGAATTTTGGAAAAAGGAAATGGAGACATTAAGGAAACATAAGGATCAGGTTAATAAATCTTTTTCCAGGAAGGAATCCAGTAGACACTTTCGAGAGGGAGATTTAGGTCTGAAATGGGATGCTAACAAGGCCAAACCAACTATGCACGTAAATTTTGATGCTTTATGGAGTGGACCACATATAATTACAAGTTTGAAGCATGAAAATTCATTTTTCCTATCTAGGATCAATAGATAAGACTTCCCATTCATATGAATAGGACGCATCTCAAAGCTTGTTTTTGAGAAGCTTTACGTTTTATAGTTTAGCTTAGGTTTTTTCCTCCAAGTGCTTTACACATTTTTAGTTTTCCTATTCATGTGTTTTATTTTCTATTTTATTTTTTTCTTATTTCTATGTGCATGTTTTCTTTGAGTATTTTAGGGTTTAACGCTTATTTTCCCAATGGATTTCTTAAGCCCACTAGACTAGTTCTTACCAGGCAAGCGAGTGCGAGAAGTCACAAAAAATGTTGGCCAAACATTTTACCTTATTGAGAGGGACATAAAGTTTTTCTAAATTATTTTCCCTTCTATTTTAATTTTTTACTTTGAAAATTATATCTTATGATGCAAAAATAAAATTTCACATTTCAAGGAGTCAACTTGTGTTTTTTAGATTCAGAGTGTTCCGAGTCCCAAAGTTTGAAATTCAAACTTTAGAGATTTTTATTTTGGATTTCTATAATGCTTTTTATGAACTTTAGAAGAAAAGTTCCAAATTCCAAAACTCCAATGTTCCAAAATTTGGAACTTTGATCTTTCAGATTTTGGATATTTTAATGGGTCTTTCGAGAGGTTGAGAAGAAAAGTTCCAAAATCCAAAATCCCAAAGTTATGAAATTTTGTAACTTTGGACTTTTGGGTTTCAGAGTTTCAGGGATATAACTTCTGGCGTGTCGGTACTCGGGCATTAATTTTGGATTTTTCTGTAAAAAAATTGTTTTTTACCTATTATTTTCACTTGGTAAATATACTCTGACACACTAAATTTTAATAAAACCTTCACTGTACTCGTCAAGGAATATTTTCATGGTAATGTTTTCCTTTTTCTTCATTTTGTTTAAGGTTTTTTTGGTTTCATCTTGGTATCAGGGATTTTGTTTTTCCTCTTGCTTTTGGTATTTCTTCTGCATTATTTTTTGAGTCTTAATTTATTTCCAACAATGGCTTCTGCTATTATGTTTCACTTATTATCAAGTTTCTTTTACTTGAGAAAAAATCTTTGTTATTAGAACTATAAGCTTCATAACTTCTAGGCATCTAAGTTTCTTCCATTTTGGAACCTTGAAATAATTGTTGCTATTTCATGTTCACCATTTTGGGGTTTCAATTTTGAAAGCTAAGTCATTTTAGAGTTCAACATTTTCAGATGACAGAATTATTTTCATTTTGGACTTTGTGGATTTTGGGAAATGGAATCTCTTTGGATTTAAGAAATCAGAGAGTTTGGGGTTTTTTAGGATTCATAAATTAACTTCGGCATTCATAGATAGGTGATTTAAGATTTTGAAGGTTTTCAGAAGTTGGAAGTTTCAAATTTTTGAGGAATAAGACTTCATACTATTTTTTTTCATATTTTGGAAATTTTGAATTGATAATTTTGGAATTGAGAATTTCGGAGCTCTAATTATTTTGTAGTTTTAGCTATCGGATTTTTGGAATTATGATTTTCAGATTTTTGGAACTTTCCAAGTTTCTTGCAGCATCTGAAGTCCAAAATTCAGAACTTTAGACTTCAGACTTTTGGAAGTCTAAGAAGGTCTTGCAAATTATTTCTCAGGTTTTTGCACAAGCTCCAAATTTTTAATATGGTATATTTTCAAACAAATGAGTGTCTTTTCTTCTTCAATGGGAAAATACAAGATGAAGTATACATATCTGAAGATGTCTCCTCCTCCCTACCAGTAGATATGGAAGAATTTTTGTAAATGGTTTCTTGGTATACAAATTGATTCTCCCTTGCAAGATGAGCAACATAATAGATTTAACAAGAAGCATAGAGACAACTAAATCATCATGCATGTTGTTTTGTAGAAGGGGAGGTGATTTAGCTGGCTCTTTGTTACTCAGATGCTAGAGAAATGGATAGCACCTTCAAAGGATTTGATCTATCCTCACTACTTTAGGTTGTGCCTTTCAACCAGGGTGAGAGGACCCATTCTATAACCTCTGTTTGTGAAGGAGAATGGAGATATACTTATTTGCACAAATTTGAAAGGAAACCTTGAAAAAATATGATCAATGCACCACAATTTAACTCTTACGAGTTGTCACTTCTAAAGAATGGTGATATTTTCTTAAAAAGGTTAAGGTTACTAAAGATAGTATGGAATCTTGATTGCTTCTACATATTTTGGCAGTAGAATTTATTCATTTGTGGACATATAGGGAAAAACAGGGGTAGTTACGGTAGGATTCATTGCTTTTGAATAATTTTTTGTGGGAGATTAAAGAAGGATAAACTTGATTTTTCCAGATCTTTGAGAACCTTCACAATAATTAGAAAAATAAATAACAGAATGCTTCTGAATAGGTAAAATATTTCTTCAACCAGAAGGTGTGCATCAATGGAGGCCCAAATTTACAAGGTTACACACAATATCCAAGAATTTAACACGAAGGCTCGAGGTAAAGACTCAATTAAACATTAAATACCCCTCATTCCTCAGGCCTAAGATACACTCAAAGGCTTACAAAAAATATTTATCAACAGAATGACAGTAAACTAATTTTAAATATTTTGATCTCATTATAGGTTGAAGGCTCTTCTCGTAATGAAATTGTAAATTCCACTCAAATATCACAAGGATGAGATCCTGTGTGATTCAGAGAGATTTTAACACAAGATTGCAATAGGAACAAGAAATACTATTTGTAGACATTTTGAAATAAAGTAGACAAAATTTTTCCCAAGATTAACATAGATTAATTTGAAGTTGATTAGATTCATTGGTAGGGGAAGGTTTCTTGAACAATATCAGATCTTGTCAATGGTTGTACACTTGCAACCAACTTGACATGATCAAATCTAAAAACATAAGAGATTAACAGGTTTCTCAAATGGTCTCTCTTGAAGATGGACTTTCTCAATTTTTTTCGTAAGAATTCATCCCCTAACATTTTTCATGACTAACGCATGCCCTTTATAACACTCATTTACATTAAAGCTTCCCCCCAAATAAATAGTATTCGAGGAATATATTTTTTACATATTTGATCATGATTTCCAGAAAGTGACGTTTAACAGATTTACAACAAAATGTTGCCAGGTGTTCAAAATATGAATCATTTCAGATATTTCAATCATTTTTTTAACTGGGGCTTCCAGTCATCTCCTCTGGAAACACATTTTTCATCCTTTTCACCTATAGCTTCCTTCTCCACATTCTATCCTCTGTAAATTGCTCTGTTGGATCTTGCAATTTATTTTCTATAGGTTCTCAAGTAACTCTGTTTCCAAATATCAACTCTTACACTTGCTCCAATTCAAAAATTCAAACTCCAAAACACTTCAATTGCACTTTGCTGATAGAAACAACTATAAATAATTAAGATTCACCATGAAAGATGATGCATATTTGCATCCCCTGAAGTTGTGGAACGTTAATGGAAAAAAAACTAGATGCATTGTGCCATAACCGTTGATTCTTCCATTACATAACTATAAATTAGATCCGTTCATGTCAAATATTAGAGTCGAAATAGGCTTGGGTGCCTTTTTCATTTTATGAATTTTGGAGAAAATGCACAAGTTTCACATTTTGCTCTGCCCCTCTACCTTTGAAATACAAGATCGACACGTGGCTTAATCTGGGCCTTTGATGGAGTCACGGATCATTTCTACAATTTTACCCCTTTTTACAAAAAGGAAAACTTTCCAATTTTCCTTCTGGGGACCCGCTTCCCGCTTTGACTTTTCAACAAAACTCAAACATGTGATATCACTCTCTCCCCTGCGGAGTTGTAGATCAATTTATAACTTTGATCCTTTATACAAAAGGGTGAAAAACTACAAAATGCTTCGATGACCCGCCTCCCCGCTTGTGACTTGGAAATATGCCACATGTCCTTCTTTGGGGTCAAAGTAAAAATTTTCCCTGCTGCTTCTAACTTCTGATGTGGGCCCCAATGGTGTTGCGGTTTTTTTCATAAATTTTCTCCTTCGTACAAAGGGGCAAAAAAAATTCAAAATGTTCCGCCGACCCGCTTTCCCACTTGTAACATGAAAAAATACCAGACGTCCTTCCTCAAGATCAAAGTAAGAATTTTTCCTTACCGCTTCATATTTGTTGAATAGTGAATCAGAGACTATCGGGGCAGCGGGGCCAATTTGGTATTTTTTACAAATGTGACCAAAGTGGAAAATTTCACCAAAAAGACCCACCGGGCTACAACCAATTAAAAATGAACACGTATAAACCTTCGGGGCAAAAAAGAGAAATTTTTTACACCTTTTTAAATTTAACCATCCAATTCGGAACTTAACGGGGCCACGGGGCCAAACTGATCTTTTTACAAACATAGCAAAAAGTTACAAGTTATAAAATAGACCCGACGTGCCTCATCCAATCAAAATAGACGATGTAGCTAAAGATGCTGAGATATAATTTGACAGGGAAATCACACCCGTCAAACTGTAAAATGCAGGGAATCACCATTTTCAACCAGAATTGATTTTTTCTTTAGGGAAAAATAATTTGGAAATGATACAAGGCCCAAATGTGATCCACGACCATGGAGAAGGATCTTCAACAACATATAAATGAATAAAACCTTTCACGCATCCATTCGGGATAATAGAAAATACAAAATATCCTGTAAATTAAAAAAATTTGAGGGCAAACTAGGGCATGATCAAATTGAGCAACAACATTAGCTCAGACTTGGGGTTGGTAGCTCCTAACGAGTGCCATAAGAAAAAATAGTAGACCAAGTGCCAAAAATAAACCATTAGGCAATGGAGTCATGAGCCAAGCCTTTAGGAACAAACTAAGAAACCAAAAGAAATGGCCGCCAAGGACTAGGGAAAACCAAAACCGAAAAAATGCAAAAACAAAACAAAAAACCCAAGAATTTACAATATACAATGGTGCATAGCTTGATTTTGAGAAATCAATCAAGGAAATGTTTCAAATTCCTACCATTAACAAGAAATTCAATCAATTCCCCATCTAGGTATTTTAAGAAGAAGGTATGTTCACCAATTTGAATCTCATTTGAATAAGTTCCTATTCATAATGCATCAAAATTTCCATGTTTACCCTTATCCTGGTGCCTGCTATCCCATAATAGCACAAAATCTCCCACACTATAATCTCTTGGAGTCACCTTCTTATCAAACAACTTCTTCAATTTCTCTCCAAATTTTACATGCCTCTGATAGGATGCCCTTATTTCTTCATCCAACTCAATAATATGATGGATGCGAACATCATAGGGACTAACCTCTTGATCTTCTACTTGTTGAAGAAATTGAAATCAAAAAAATTGCATATGAAGGGGTAGCATAGCTTGAGTTCCATACACCAACTCAAATGGGATTTTTCCAATTGCTCGTTTAACAGTGATTTGATCATCCCAAATAACAAACTTCAACTACTCACCCCACATCCTTTTGTTTAACTCCAAATTTCTTCTATTATCTTCAAAATATTATTATTGTTGGACTCTGCTTGTCCATTTCATTGGGGATTATAATTGGAAGCATATGTCAAATTTATCCCATATTTGTGGCACATGGCCACCAAAGGTTTAGCTCAAAAGCTCATGGAATTATGAGAAACTATCCTAACAAGAACTCTAAACTTGTAAATGATATGATTTAGAATAAAATACATGACAATTTGGTGAGTTTCTTTCTTGGTGGGGATTTCCTCCACCCACTTCATGAGGTAATCAGTGGCTACTAAAATCCACTTATGGCCAAAAATTGAAGGATCTAAAATATCACCAATGAAGTCCATTCCCAATATCATAAATGAGGATTCAATTGATATAGGCTGCAAAGGAAGGGATCCTAAAGCTTTCAGTCTTCGAGAAAACTTTTGACAACTTTCACATTTTCTTACCAACAGACTTATATATTTGAAAAGAGTTGGCCACTAATAACCAGCCCTTAAGATCTTATGAGTTGTGACTCTTCCAACAAAATTCCCCCCACAAAATCCTCCATGGAGATCAGCAATTATTTTAGGGGCTTCATCTTCAGTAATGCATCTTAAGAGAACTCCCTCAGGGTTCTTCTAAGCTAACCCAAAATCAGTAATGACATATTTTTGGGAAGCTAACTTAAGTACTCTTTTCTAATTCTTGCTCAAATGTTCATGGAACTATATATGTTTGAGATAAAAAATGATGTCCTTGTACCATTTAGAATTTATCATTTTTTCAAGCACATTCATCCTTTCTTCTTCAACTTCATTTACCTCAATTTTCTACGATTTCTCTCTACCATAAGTTTTTCCAGGCCCAAAACTCTGAAAATTTTTGTTGTTTTGATGTCCATATCATACTCTTGCAATTTGTTTACCCATCAGAATATCTTATTTGAAACCTCCATTTTTGATAGGATATCTTTCACCATGGCATGGGGAACATGAGAAATGACTTCAGAACTCAAAATATATGGCCTGAAGACCTTTGTTACTTTTACCAAAGAAAATTCCTGCTTCTCCATGATAGTATACTTTAGCTCAGCTCCTTGTAATGCCTTACTGAAAAAGGAAATTGGTCTTTTAGCTCCCTTTTCATCCTTCTGCAACAACACATATGCAATAATACTTTCTGAAGTAAAAGAAAACATTTGGAAAGCATTTTTATAATCTGGAGCTACTAAAACAGGGACATTTTGTAATGCTTCTTTGACCCTGGCAAAAGCTTGAATAGATTCTTCCTCCCATTTGATACTTTGATCTTTCTTCAACATTCTAGTGATTGGGATAGTTAGTTCAAAAACATTGGAGATAAATCTCCTAATAAAATTAATATTCCTAGAAAAGGATCAAATTCCATTCTTGGTTCTTGGAATAGGGATTTTTTTGATGGCTTCTAACCTTTCAGGATCAATCATGACTCCTTCCTTTGACATAATGTGTCCAAGAAAATTTTTCTTTCTGAACTCCATAATGGCACTTCTTGGGATTTATTGAAATACCATACTCCCTGCATCTTAACATCATTTTTTCTAAGTGTTACAGGTGGTCACTCGTTTTTATGGAGAAAAATGTCACATCATCATTAACATAGCTAGAGAAAGCTACATCCATTGCTCTTTGGAAACTGGCTTCAACATTCATTAGATCAAAAGGCATTTTGACATATACATATGTTCCCCAAGGACTGTTAAAGGTAGTCTTGATTCACTCTGATTCCTTCACAACTACCTAGTTATATCCAGAAATACCATCCAAGGTGGATAATAATTCTGAACCAGTAACCAATTGTAACATATTGTCCATATTTGGTAGAGGGTATTTATCCTTCGTTGAGGCTCTATTCAAGTTTCTAAATTCCACAGACAACCTTATATCTCCATTCTTCTTTCTAATAGGTACCAAGTTTGCTACCATTGATGAGTACCTTGTGGGCTATATGATTCCTCCATCCCTCAACTTTTTCAATTCTTCTTCCATCTTCAGAGAAAGGAGTGGATTGATCAGCTTCTATTTCTACCTAAATGGCTTGGAAGAAGCTTCGAAGGGAATTTTTTACCGGAAAAGATCCTCTCTGTATGCTTTTATTTTAGAATAAGACCATGCTAAGTAGTCCTAGTATTTCTTCAACAATTGGACATACGACTACTTTTCTTCCTTGCTAAAATTGCTACCTAGCCAGATCTTATGTGGTTTATCCATCCAGCCGAGGTTGTTCTCTTCAACATCCCTTGAGGCTGACATGTGTCTATTGATAATGCAATCAACATTATCAAATTTTGATTCACGTGCTACCAAACCTCTAGGAATAGTATTAGTCTTCAACTGAATGATGACTTTCCAAATAAAGTCTCCTTTCCATTAGCCACACAAACCATTGGCTTGTAATCTATACGTTGATCGGAAAATTCTCCTTGGTTCAGAAAAAAAAAATGCACATGGGTATCCTCTTCGAGCACTTGCCAATGTTTAACATTGTTAGGAGAAAATGGCCTAGTTAATATCTCAATATTAGGGGGATACACTACAATTTTCAAATATAGACCCCAATACGGCCAATTTTTCTGCTAGAGTACTGAACTTCCTATCATGATCTATTATGTTGAAGGAGTCAAACATTTCAAAGAAATCACAAACTGCATGCTTAAATACTGCTTCATTCTCTAATTTTTTGTTACATACAATTTTCTAGCCTACTTGACAATTAGCTCTAAATATCCTTTAATAATGATGTTTCTAACACCATATTTCCAAGAAATTCTTAAACCCAATAATAGTGCTTTATATTTTGCAATATTGTTAGTGCACTCAAATTTGAGTTTAAAAGAAAAAACAAACTCTTCCTGGCTTAGAGATATCATAACAATACCAACACCATTTCCAAATTTAGAGCAATCCCCATCAAACAACAAAGTACAAGGAGAATGTACTTGTTTAAGAGACTTGCATTGATCAGTTTTGTGCTCTTTACCATAAGAAAATCCAACAAAGTTATTAGCATCAATGTCAGTGCACAAAACTTCATAGGAAGCTTTATTTGGATACTCAATGAGATGTAACATCTTATTTTCACAATACAACTTTACAAGGCTTCCCTCAATAGGTATAGTGGCAAAATACATATCCATTTGCACACTCACACCAACACTAGCAATCCATTTTCTTGGTAACAACATTACGCATTTGGTAGGGAAATAAAAATAACAACATCTAGTTTTAAGTTCTTTCCTGAGTAGGTGCAAGTTGCATTATCAAACCCTTGACACATCCAACCACTAAAACCTCTCTGGAATCCATGGAAGTGAACTTCCTATAAGATGTTGTCACTTTGATATCTAATTCATTCATGACCTCAAGAGGCATAATATTACATGATGCTCGAGAATCAAACATACAATTGTGTAATAGCCTGTCTCTAATAATCAGAGTAGTGAAAAATGGATCTACATTCAGCTGGGAATCAACCAAGGATGTTTCCAAATATACTTCAGGTGGCTCACCTAGTTCTTCTAGTACTTGGGGTTTTTTCAACTCTGTAATGGTAGGAGTCTCAACATTGTTTAAATTTTTTCCTTGGGTAATATTTTCTTCTTTCAATCCCAAATACTCAAAGGACATTTTCTTGTGCTCAGGAATCCTAAGCAGCTCAACAATTGGAATAGAAATCTTGATCTGACTCAAGACTTGGGCAATGTCATAAGGAACATATTTGGGAAAGGAAGCATTTGGAGGAAGACCGACAAACTAATCTGATAGCAAAGGATTTTTCACGGTCTGAGCATGGGCGAGGATACCTCTTCTGTTTGGGGAAACAAGGCTTTTTCTAGATGTATCTTTCTTAGGAGTTTATTTTGGGATATTGGTGAGAAATGGAGTTTTTGGTTTGGCATGAGGCCCTGTCCCTTTGACAAATTTACTCCTAGTGTTATATTCCTTTTCTTGGGAAACCACAATATTCATTAACAACTTCCTATCCTCCTCAGAAGGGATTCCTCCATCATACTTTTTAATCATTAATGCCCTTAAGTATTCAAAATCATTATTATGTAATTCAAAATCTTGTACCATATATATTTCAAAAGTATGAGAGGGAGGAAGGGGTAATACTTGGTGAATGTAATCCCATAAATTTGCATCCATTCTGGCACTGATTAATTCAGTCAAAATTTCTCCTTACTGTGGGCATGTAGAGTAATCCATCATGTATGCATCGTCATCTATCTCATCATCATCATCTTCCTTAACTTCTTTGTCTTTATCACATGGGGAATGGGCCAATAAACATCTATCATACCACTCCATATCATGGACCTCTTCCACAATAGCAACTCTGGTAGCTAAAGGATCAGGCACCAATCTATTTTCCCGGGGTTAGGGCTGTCTATATCCCAATCCCACCGGCCCTTTACCCCTTATCATCTTATCTATGATAACCCTTGAGATGATTTGCAAATATTTCTTGACCTTGTGGCTTGTGTTGACCTTAGGAACTTTCTCCAATCCCCTTCTTTGCTCTAGCTAGTTTATAGGATTTTTCTTTAACAACACTGACAAATTTTTTTACAACCTCCTCCAAATCCATAGATTTACTTGACTGAGGCTTCTCTGGATTTATCAGCTTAATACCTTCCCTCTTTGGAGGCTTACCAACTAATTTGATATTGTTTTCAATTTGTAAATTCACAGTGAAGGACTTCATCAATGTTGCTAGGTTATTATCCCTTAAATAATATGCAACCTTCTTATCAAAAGCACTAGAATATTTTATCAAACAGGAAACATCGCTTGGCCTAAGGATTACAAGTAGCCTATTGAGGGTCCTATTAAACCAAGTATTAAAATCATGAACATATTCACTAGGATTCTTCTTAATATTTTCAAATTTAGACAAAAGAAACCTAGGTTGTGTCTTATCCCCCTATTGCAATCTAAAAGCATTTTTCATTTCTATCCATGAATCAATGGAGTTTTTTGGAAAATATTTATACCAGTCCCGTACATCCTCCTCTAGAGTATGGATGAAATTTTTTTATGTACACATCCTCAAATTTGATCTCAATGTCTTCCATCATATTGACAAACATCTTGTGGCACTACATTTGGATATCCAACCATACCTCTAAAATTTATAGGACCAAAAGTATTCACAACAAAAGGAGGTCTAGGTAGGGGCTGGGCCATATTGTTTTTAGGAGGTGATCTTACAAGAGATAAAAAATGATGATGGACAAGGGGTATTCGGAACACAGTAGTATAATTTTAAAAATGCATGTTCTCTAAAGACTTTGTTTCGTGGAAAAACCTATCAACTTTGGAAAACACATCGATAGACTGAGAATCACACTTATCAGACACAAATGAATGCCCCTCTCAAGATGAAGAATTTAGATGTATATGAAGATTAATTGATTCAGAATCACTTGAAGAAGAATGGTAATCTTAAATGACATGCTGATTAGTTTTCAAAATTGATAACTCTTTTCTTGATTTCTGATCTCTAAAGATTTTCCAGATTCTTTTTCCTTCCTAATTCATCTTTCCCAGTTCTGGAAACAACTTTCTGGTAGGGTATTTAGTGAATAAATATATTCTTCCTTCAATATTTATAAAGATTAGAGACCTATCTCACTTAATACAGTTTAAGACATTGGTACTTATCAAAATTTAAATCAACATGGAGTCACGTTTACAAATTTTCACCTTAGTTGTGCAAATGCACTAAAATTGATATGTCAAAAGTCTGTCAAGACTAAATTCATGAAAATTTTCATATATCTGACCTTCCTTTACCCGTATTTAACATTGATGATGTAAACTTATTGCAAAATTAAAAAAAAACAAGAAATATTGCATGAATAACTTGTAACTTCACAAATATTATATATCTCAATAACGGATGACGTTTAAATAACATATTTGCACTTAGATCATGTAAGAAACATTACCAGGGTCAATATGAGAATGTTTTTGAAGAATCCCTGGCAATAGCACCAATAATGATGTTGGTATCTAAATTGATTCTCCCTTGTAAGCTGAGCAGCATCATAGATAAATCATCATGCATGTGGTTTTATAGCTGAGGAGGTAATTTAGCTGGCTCTTTATCACCCAGATGCTAGAAAAATGGATAGCACCTTCAATAGGATTTGATATATCCTCATTAATTTAGGTTGTGCCTTTCAACTAGGGTGAGAGGACCCATTTTTTAACCTCTATTGGTGAAGGAAAATTAAGATATCATTCTTTTCACAAATTTGAAAGGAAACCTTGAGAAAATATGATCAATGCACCACAATTTGACTCTCATGAATTTTCACTTCTAAAGAATGGTGATATTTTTTAAACAAGATTACGGTTACTAAAGACATTATGGAATCCTGATTGCTTCTACATATTTTAGCAGTAGAATTTATTCATTTGTGGATATACAGGTAAAATAGGGGTTGTTCAGGTAGGATTAATTGTTTTTGAATAATTTTTGGTGTGAGATTAAGCAGGATAAACTTGATTTTTCCATATCTTTGAGAACCTTCACAACAATTGAAAAATTAAATGACAGAATGCTTCTGAATATCTCAAATATTACTTCAATCTGAAGGTGTGCATCAATGGAGGCGTAGCTTTGCACAATTTCACACAATCTCCAAGAATTTAACATGGAGGCTCAAGGTAAAGACTCAATTAAAGATTAAAGACCCCTGGTTCCTCACAGCTAAGATACACTCAAGGGCATACATAAAATATTTATCAACAAAATGAAAGTAAAGTGATTTTAAATTGTTTATCTAATTACAAGATGAAGGATCTTCTCATAATGAAATTACAAATGCCACTAGACTATCATAGGGATGAGATCATGTGTTATTTAGAGGGATTTTAACGCAAGATTGCAATAGGAACAAGAAATACTATTTCTAGACATTCTCAAATAAAATAGATACAATTTTTCCCAAGATTAACACAAATTAATTCAAAGTTGAATAGATTCATCAGCAGGGGAAGGATTCTTAAAAAATCTTAGATGTTGTCAAAGGTTATACACTTGCAACCAACTTGACATGATCAAATCTAACACATAACAGATGAACAAGTTTCTCAGATGGTCTCTCAGGAAGATGGGATTTCTAAAATTTTCTCATAAAAATTCAACCACCAACCTTTTACATGACTAACTCATGCCCTTTATAGCACTCATTTACATTAAAGCTTACCCCCAAACAAATAATATTTAAGGAACATTTCTTTGTTACATATTTGATCATGATTTCCAGAAAGTGATGTTTAACAGATTTACAACAAAAATTTCCCAGGTATTCAAAATGTGAATCATTTCAGATATTTCGATCATTGTTTTAACTGAGGCATCTAGTCATCTCCTCTAACAACACATTTTTCATTCGTTGCGCCTATAGCTTCCTTCTCCTCACTCTCTCCTTTGTAATTTTCTTTGCTGGATTTGGAAATTAGTTTTCTGTAGGTTTTTGCGTGACGCTATTTTAAAATATCAACTCTTACACTTCCTCAAATTCACAAATTATAACTCCACAACACTTTAATTGCACTTTGCTGATAGAAACGAAAATAAATCATTTAGATTCACCATGAAAGACGGTGTGTATTTGCATCCCCTGAAGTTTTGGAATGTTAATGATGGAAAAACCAGATGCATCGTGTCATAATCATTGATTATGCCCTTTAACAACTTTAAATTAGAGCTGTCTGCATGGAATATTAGAGCCAAAATAGGCCTAGGGGCACCTTTTACATTTTATGACTTTCAGAGAAAATGTGTAATTTTCACATTTTTCCCGGCCCCTTCGTCTTTGAAATATAGGCTCAACACATGGCTTAATCTAGGCATTTGATAGAGTCGTGGCTCATTTCCGTAATTTTACCCCTTTTTACACAAAGGAAAACTTTCCAATTTTCCTCTAGTGACTTGCTTCCCACTTTTAATTTTTAACAAAACCCAAACATCTGACATCACTTTGTCCCCTACAGGGTTGTGGATCAATTTATAACTTTACTCCTTTGTACAAAAGGGAAAAAAACTATAAAATGCTCTAGTGACCCACCTCCCCACTTGTAACTTTGAAATATGCCACATGTCCTTCATCAGGGTCAAAGTAGGACTTTTTTCCTGCCGCTTCTAACTTCTAATGTGGGCCCTAGTGGAGTTGTGGGTTATTTCATAACTTTGCTCCTTCGTACAAAGAGGTTAAAACCTTCAAAATGTTCCACCGACCCGCTTCCCCTCTTGTAACATGGTAAAATACCACGTGTCCTTCCTAGGGGTGAAAGTAAGACTTTTTCCTTGCTGCTTCATATTTGTTGAATATCCAATCAGAGATTATCGGGGTTGTAGTGCCAATTTGGTATTTTTTACAAATGTGACCAAAGTGGCAAATTTCACCAAAAAGACCCGCCGGGCTGCAACCAATTAAAAATGAACACATATACACCTTCAGGGTGAAAAAGAGAAATTTTCTCCGCCTTTATAAATTTGACTAGCCAATCAGAACTCAACAGGGTCATGGGGCCAAATTGATATTTTTGCAAACATAGAAAAAAATTACAAGTTATAAAAAATACCTGACATGCCTCATCCAGTCAAAGATACCACGTAGCTAAAGATGCTGAGATATAGTTTGATGGGGAAAACATGCCCATCAAACCGTAAAATGTAGGAAAATCACCATTTGTGCCCATAATTGAATTTTTATTTAAGTAAAAAGAATTTGTAAATGATACAAGGCCCAAATTTTATCCACAACCATGGAGAAGGATCTTCAACAACATACAAATGAAGAAAATATTTCATGCATCCATTTGGGGAAATAGAAAATACAACAGAGCCCACAGATTGAAGAATTTCGAGGCCAAACTAGGGCACGATCGAATCGAGCACCAAGAGTGTCAAGGCCCCAAATAAGAATTTTTGGATGCATTTGAATTAAGATTCAGGAAACCTAATACAACCTCCTTTATTTCATTTGTTCAATACCTAGAGTTTGTGCTAGTCGCAACCTCACAGTTCAAGAATGCCACCTATACCATAATAGATGATAATAGGAATATTATTTTAAAATTGGATGTTGATTTCTTCTAGGATATTTTTAAACTCCTTGATGTAGAGGAATATGCCACAATTTCTCTTGTATCCACACTTGAAAAATTGTTGGCAGAGAATGAAGATTACACTAAGGTCCTTGCCAAGAGATACTTGGCTAAAAAAGACATCATTTCCAAGGTTCCTAAGTCACTTCCATGTTCATATTTTATTCAAGAAGTCAATGACATAATTATCAATTCAGCTACAGATTTACACAGCAAAATCACTCTCTGTATTATATTTACTGTCCCTAATATCTTGTGCAATACATTAGGCTAATATATAGCCATCATAATAGAAAACCAGTACCCTATAAAATAGGAACCCATACAAACAAATAACCCGTTAATAGATTTACGGGTACAACAATAATAATATGATCTAAGTATGTAATATTGTTTATAACAATATTACAAACCACCCAAACTATAATGTAAACATTAATATTTATTTTCCTAACATTCCCCCCCTTAATGTTTACATGGTACAACATATCTCATTCACTGATTGTAGCCTGCCACCTTTGTGTGCTCATGATCAACTCCGTAAATGTGCAGCATTGGGCTTGCACAAAAATCGAACATGTGCCAACGCACATTTCTTCCACTGATGGTTTTCTCTAGCTTCTACCAACAACCTTACCAATTGGTTTTGAAGGTGTACCAATAACCTTTCACACTTGGTTTTGCAGGATCACCAAAAACCTTACATAATTGGTTTTTACAGGTTTACCAAAAACCTTATACAATTGGTTTTTACAGGTTTACCAAAAACCTTACATCATGATTGCTACAATACTTTTGATCAATATTATACAATGTCACTACAAAAGGGAATCCTGTAGGAAACACAACATGCATATCTCAAAAACAACACAATAGAAGATATACTGAAAATATTTCACATTACTTCCTATAAGAATCGTAATGTTCTTAATTGTAGTCTCTGTCTTTGATCGCTGCCACTCGATCTCGAACAGCATAGAAAAATGTCACTGCCACTGGAAGCTTTCCTTGACTAAGCATTTTGGGTGCAGAATGGGAATGGAACATTGGTATGTATTCCCCCCCATAATGTGAAATTCAACTCATATAGATACTGAGAAGCAAACTGCATCGAAGAACATACTTCTGAATGGATCTTGCTAGTTAGGTCTTGCTACACATGGTCACAAATGCTAGTGAACGTATTCTCCTAGCTGACCATCTTCCAATGAAGTACGGAAGTCAGAGGACCAAGTCAGTCAGAGGATCACTGACAATCATCTACACTCCAACACAAATTTCTTTCCAACATCCATCAAATACCAAATAAAACATGAACTCTGAAAAAGAGTCACACCAAGCTGAAATTCACACCATACAACTGAATCTGGAACATTGCAAAACTCAAAAACAAGTACTCACACTGCACACCTATGCTACCAAATCATTCTATGTGGCCCCATCGTTGGTGACTGACGAGAGGTTGTTGTTCGACCTCCATCCTCCTGATGCCTCCGTCCTCCATTATCATGTTGCTAGACTCAGCAAGATGTGAACATGAAGCACATTTGTTTCCACATTGATCTTATTCTTTTCTTCCCTCCCGCAATGTGAAATACTTTATTTTTCCGGATGTCGGGTAACACCGAAAATGCGTCCGTAAGGAAAATTTTTTTTTTAAATTTTTTTTCAGACTTTTACAATTAGACGACTCTAACTCTTGATAACAACTAAAAATCCTAAAATCACCTATATGACATTGAAGGACAATAAAACTAAATTGACACAATGACTCAAAATTTATAATGACCTCTTCACCTTCCAAAATACGACTCTTGAATTTGACTTTTGACAATACCAAATGACTTTGATGATATACAATCGACATACAATGACAAATTTTGAAAATGACCCGTTATTTTTGACACAAACACTACAATTTTGAATTGACGATACAAAATCCAATTGAAGATTGGATTTTTACGACTCAAATTTTAGATTACAAAAACCAATTAAATACTAGAAAGTATTTTTGACTCCAACTTTAAAAAGGATGACATAAACAATATAAAAATAATGGATAACACACTACGGTTATATAAAGGAGACGGAATGTCCCAAAAAAAACACAAATACCTTCTAAGTTATGATAGTCAGCATTCAGACTTATGTCTCTATCCGTTAATAGCTCTATATACGCGAACGTGTACAGTTTGGATGCGAACATATGGTAAGTGCATACATGCATTTAAACATGCCTCCAATCTAGCTGCTCCTTCCAACGCCTTCTAATTGCCTCGAAGAGGTGTAGAAGATAATCTCAAATTTAATGCTTTCCAACTTCTGACACAACAAATAGTTACACATAGATCAGGACGTCTTCACTATGTCCAACTGAACATAAATTTGATCCCACGTGGCTGTTGCATGCACAAATAATTATGAATAGTGTTTTTGAAGCCACAGGTTTGGATGAAAGGGTCCCCAAGGGACGTGTCTTTTGAGAAGGCCGTGAGATGTCGACAGCAAACACAAGCAATTTAGAATATATTCGAAACTCAATGCAATTTTTTTTATGATCCAGTCGTAAAAATCAGAGGCCGAATGCAAGTCCTAATCCTTCGCTCATCTTATGTTATCTTACAGAACTTGAATTGCCCGTCTTGCAAAGAAAATTTCCATGTATTTCAATTTATAAAACCCAATTATTTAACATCAAAAGCGGTGTCTTCCAAAACGCACAATACCATGCATGCAACGATTTCACTGGAGCTATAACAGTCTGCGCATCAATAATTACAACTCCTGTATACATCTGAGATGAAGATGATATGCATTTCAACTTGGAGTCTTCAATGAGCTATGTATATGCCTAAGCACCATGAGCTCCAAACAATATACACAGTGAATAGAGGATCACGTAATTGATAGATCAAATATCAATTTCCAGGTCTGTATCGTTGTTCCAAACACATTGAACACGCCTCTTTGCTACGTGAAAAAAATGAATAGCAGCTAACAAAGAAATGAACTCTTGGATCCGCTATGCACACGAATGAATCTTCTCTAACACTGATCAGATCTGTTGAAGGGTGGAAGCACAGAAAAATGTTGGAGAGCTAAAAGCCCCTTCAGAATTTCAAGGCCCGATTACTGATGACAATATTTCATAGATCCAAAGGAAATTCCAGGTTCCATATATACGCTATCAACCTTTGTGTGAATAAAAAAACAAAATACAGACTGTTCAACCTTGACCACACGCAAGACAAAGCTATCAACACTGTAAATTCCTAACAGAGTATATAGGTTTAAAAGAAAATACTAGACTCACAAAATGTTTGAAGAGCTCGCAGCATAATACAGAGATCACTAATCCATTACCGAACTATCAATGCATGATTTTATTTAAAGATTCTCATCTTGGATTATCCAAGCTCTGATACCAAATATAAATGCAGCTACAGATTTACACAACAAAATCACTCTCTGTATTATATTTACTGTCCCTTAATATCTTGTGCAATACATTAGGCTAATATATAGCCATCATAATAGAAAACCAGTACCCTATAAAATAGGAACCCACACAAACAAATAACCCATTAATAGATTTACGGGTACAACAATAATAATATGATCTAAGTATGTAATATTGTTTATAACAATATTACAAACCACCCAAACTATAATGTAGACATTAATATTTATTTTCCTAACAATAATTACGTTGTTAAGTAGGGTTTCTCGACTCCGAGTGGCATGATATTTTTAGGAGAGGATGTTTCTATACATATCCATGATTAATAAAAATAAAGAGTTTATTAAGTCTAGCAAGAAAATTTCAAATTCAATATGTTTTAAATTAGGAGAGGTTCTGGCATCAAAGAACTTCATTATGACCTCTTATCTAGTTTACATGGAATCTACAATGAGAGAATATCTTGTTTTTTATCTGAAGGAAATCAAAAGCGTTGTATAGATATAGTACTATTATCTGCAACTCATCAAGGAAGAAAGTCCTAAATGCTTCAAGAGATTGAAAAATACATTCTTTCCTATTCTATTGTATCGTTTTGATAAGTATTTGTATATATATATACCCATATTTATTTGATGGGTAAGTGCATGGAAATCGAGGACCAAAAGGGGGTCAAAAAGTAACACATTTTTCTTGAAATAAGTGAAACTTGAACTTCATCGAATACTTTGGAATGCATATGCTTAAAATTTGACAAAATGATAAGTATAAGTACTGTAGAGATCAGAGTCTAGTTTCTAAACTTTTTTTTTTTTCAAAAATGGTTGATATTAAGACGGTCAAATGTGTTTCGAACACAAAGTACGTCTATTTCTGTGTCAAAAAGATAAAAACCTATTATGTGTGTGCCCCCCCATATTTTGAGTTCTATAAACTATTTTTCGAATCCCTTTAGTAGAAAGTAATGTAATTCCATGTACAAGGTTCCACTAATTTTTCATAATTTTTGGATGAATATATAATTTTTTATTAATTTTCAAAGTGCACGTCTTGAAAATTTAAATATTGGTGTGTACACCCCCATAACTTTAAGAAAAATAGTCATTTTTTCTTGTTCTTCTTTTTAATGTATGTAGAATAGAGTTTAGAAGAGGAGGTTTTTTTTAATTTGGATGAAATAACAATAAGTTGTCTACAAAAACATATGCATACGTTTTGACAAGAAAATAAGGCACTAGTAAAAGAAATTAAGGATGAAATTCTTCAACTATTCAGATTTTAGAAAGAAGCATATCGTCACAAAGATTAAATTGAGCTTAACATCCTAGTATAGTTTGTTTAGAATATTATGTTATACTACATTTAATATCATGGTGTACACCTGATATTTTGATGTTTTCTTGGAAAACATAAATCCATTCATGGATTGCATAGTCCAAGGCTTCGGATGGGAGATCCAAGGTAAATAGAAACCAATGGGTCAACATTTTCAAACACAGAATCTTGAACAGGAGCATGTTATAATTCACTTGAGTTCCTATTTTCTATGTTAAAGCATAATAAAATAGGAACGCGAACGCATTATAACGTGTTCAAGTTCCTATTTTGCTATGTTATAACATATAAAAATAGGAATGTCAGTGCGTTATAATGTGATTGTGTTATCACTCACATTTATGGAGACATAATGGGCTCATGTTATAAAGTGACCCAAGATTTTCTCGATCTCATTAAAATGGCCTAAAAATGGATTTGTGTCCTATTTTTGGCTTCCCGTTTCCATGCACTTACCCTGATACAAAAATTCTTGTACTTATAGGAAAAGAGACTATAGAATAAATTTACTCATCCACACACACACACACACACACACACACATATCCTCATTGTTAAGTTGAAAATTTATTTCATACAAATTCTCATCTTAACCTAAGTGTTAAAATTTCAATCTAGGGTTTTCAAAGTAATGTCATCCATTAAAAATTTGATTCTAGTGTGTGTGTGTGTAGTTCCCACTTCCCTTCGACACATTTTGATATTGATTATGAGATTGTTCACTATATTATGGACATTATTGTGACTTTTGATTTATAATGATGATTAGATGATAGAGCATGGACTATTATTGACTTTGATTCACATATGATACATGATGATTGTTAAAGACATTTTATATAGATGTTGACATGATGTTGGACATGGTTACATATATTTATGGATGTTGTTAGGACATGTGATATTTTGATATACTGAGTAGACTGAGAAAATTGAATTAAATTGATGATGATATAGTTGTTGATGAAATTGTAAGTGATATTGTTGGTTGCGTTGATGTTGTTGTGATTCGTATATATATATATATATATATATATATATATATATATATATTGATGATTTTTGAAGTATATTTATATTCATTTGGATGTTCTGATATGGTCACGAGGCCAAAGGAGATATTTTTGTTTTGTAGGTTAAATTAGGGGGATTGGAGAGAAACCACATTGGAATTCTAGATGTATTCAACACGGTCACTATGGCAACTTGTATTATTTGTGTGTGTTTGATTGTTGTTAGGGATTCCCAAGGGAGGGATCACCTTTAAATGTTACCAAGGGTTATGTGTATTTATTTATTTGGTTCCTTTGTTTAGTATGTATGTGTTTTATAAGTGATGTGTTTCCCCTTTCTATTTAATTAAATGGTGGTAAGTAATATGAGTAATCATATTGATAAAAAATAATTACTCAAACTGGGACATAAGAAAGTAATTATTGGAGTTTTTGTCTCTTTTATTAAATGTTGTGAGATAAGTGTAAGTGATGTGTAAGAGATATGTAAGTAAATTTTGGAGTATGAAACACTCCCCCTTCTTTTGAAATCCGAATTTGTCCTTAGAGGCTGATTTTGGAGGCTTGTGGGACAAGTTAAACTTGTCCCATACCTCTTAAATTTGGATACAAACCTTACCTATGGTTGGAGATTTTAAATCTAGCCTTTGTTATACATTTTTCGTAAGTCAAGTTGTATGTTTTAATTACACTTTCTTACATTTTATTAATTTCAGTCATTATGGGGTGTGGGCTTGATTTGAGTGTGTAAGTAAAACTATCATTTATTCACCTAATTATTTATTGTACCTTGGAGATTCAAGTTGACTTATGAGTTGGAGTTGAGGATGTGTGATGTGGCATCCCACTTTTATCCACCTCATTCTCTTCTCTTCCCTCTCTATATATTCAACTTCCTTGGCTTATTTTTGGGGGTGGCTTCACTTTTACATAATTCATTTGGGGCAACTAATTTTTCTGTTTTGAGCTCTTTCTTTTGGAGAAGATTGGAGATTATTGCATGCTTGTAGATTGTTGATCTTGGAATGTGTTTTTCATTGGAAAGCTTGTTGTTTTGGAAGCTTGGAACAAAACTCCATCATGGAGGGGTAGGAGCTTGGCTCTTGAAATGATCTCTTATCTTTTTTTTATGCATTTAGGAATGGCTAAATGTTTGAATGTGTTGTTTTATTGTTGGTTGGTTGGGTAGAATGCCTAGGGATGGTGTAGGAGAATACTATGGGGTATTTTGGGGGAGGCATAAGTATTTTTGGGAGGTATAAGTGTTGGAGTTGGGATTTGGGTTCCACCTTACAAAGAAATAGCTTGTATTTATTTACTTGTTATGGGGTGCCATAAGAGGTTGGTGGGCATAAGGAACAGAGAGGAATAAGGGGTACTTGGGGAGGCATAAGGGAATGTCAGGGATTTGAAATGATATATATTTTGGTGGTTTGTTCTCAGGTGGTGATACCCATTTCCCATTTGGGAGGCATAAGTAGCATCCTCCATAGTTTCTTGCTCCTTTGGCTTGCATGATGAAGCCTGAGTGTTGTTTGTTGTCTTTATTCTATGGTTGTAAACTATAGTTTTGCTTTGGACCGTGTTTCAAATGTGAAATTTGCATGTGTGTTTGCGGAAGTCTATTGTTGCCATGAGTTGAAACACATCTTCTATTGCACTATGGTTGGGGCTCAGGGGCCAATGAAAAAGGATGGCTTCTCCCTTGTCATTGAATGTCTTGGTTGGGTGGAGAGCGTTTCCTTCCCCCTGTTCTGTTGTGATCAAATTGAAATAAAGAAAATGGAGGTTATTCATGTTGTTGTTTTGGAGCAAACGAAAAATATAGATTTGATAGTAATTGTTGAGATTATTCCTTATTGCAACATTTTCCCACTTGAAGTTGATGACCTTGTAAATTATTGTTATGGAAATATGTTTTGTATTGACTATGAAAGTTGTAATTCGAAATGTGAAAGAGATATACAATGTTTTCTACTTTTGAAATAATGTGAAAGAGATTATATTCTGTAATTTGTATTCGAGGAATGGAAGAAAGAATTTGTAAAGATATCATTTTGAATCAATAAAATATTTTATTAATTTTCCCAAATGGCATTATTAGGTATTAGAATCTGATTGTTGAATGTATTTTCAAATCTCTGTTGGAAAGATGAAAAGTGAATACATATGAAGAAATGTCATACTGTTTTGTTCTTTAGAAATGATTGTTTTGAAAACCAGAAGTTGTAATTTGGCATTTGAACATATTGCTTGAATCAACTTAATATGTTAGAGTGTTATGCAATGAATTCATAGTTGAAGTTGGTAAATGTAAACAAATCTATTCGAATTGGATCTCTGTTAGATGTTTTCAAACTGATAAATGTTTTATCAAAAATGCATAGATTTACCTTGCAACCTTGGAAAATGAAATAAAATGATTGAATGGAGGTTACATGATCAAAGTGACCTCAAAAAAACTAAAACACTTAAGAAATTTTTAAATAACCTTTCAAATCGAGAAAAGGCAAAATTGCAGTCGTTTTGCTATTAAATGTTACAAATTTTGAATTGTTAATCAATCAAACAAAATATACATTGCAATCCATCCTAAATTACTCTAAGAGTTGTTAGCATACGTATCATACCTTATATTTTCGGTGTGTTTATTTTTATAATATCCCTTATTTCTCCCTTCCTTGTTGTATTTCATTATTCTCTCACCTACATCCATATCTTCCTCCTTCAGTTTAGGGGAATATTGTTTATTGTTTCTCCTATAAAACATACGTTCTTCTTCATGATAAAATAATGTGTTGAGATTTATTCACTCCACATTATTCTCATCTATTTTCTTCCAAAATTTTGGTATCAGAGCTATTGAAGACTCTAACCTGTGTGTAAGCGTTTGAAGGAGAAGACTATTTGATTAACATGGACAATAGAATATTGTTGGAGATTTTGTTTTTTCTGCGTCAAAAGGAGACCACTACTGCTGATCCATTGGAATTATGCCTACACATTTGAGTTCTACGTGAAGGTTGGTAATCATTGTGTGAAGAGAAAAATTTACAGTCTAAAGAGGACTGCTCCGTGGAAGAATATTCTTGTCTTGTAATGTGGAAAAGTGCGTGGAGTCTTGAGTGGTGAAAAATTACGTGGAAACCTGTCTCACATTTTTTTCTTGTGGAAAGGAAAACCTCCTCCAGTTTGACTTTTATTGTTGTTCTTAATCTCTTTGGCACTTGAAGATATTTTTGCTACCTGCATGAAAACTGGAGAAGAGGGATATCTACGTGAAGGAGTAAAAAGAGTGTAGTTTGGTGTTGCATGTTGCGTGGTGTTTTGTGTTTTAGCACATCTTTTGCCTTGCTGCTCATAAAAAGTTGCGTGGAGTAGAAGAATTGCTTGCTACTCATAAAAAGTTGCATGGAGTAGACATATTTTTAATGTTTTTTTTTTCTATTTTCTATAGCATATTCATCTATTTTCCTACATAGAAATTTTTAAAGGGAAGATGAAAATGACCATTATAGATTTCTTCATTCCCGCATTAAAAAAATCAAATAAAAACCTTGATGGAAGTGCAGAATACCTGTGAGAGAATTTATTTTTTCTACTACATGGAGGAACATACTAGATTCTTCCTGAAAGTTCTCTTAAATACATAAAAATGTGGAGTTTCTACAACACTATGCCGAATGTCGAGTGTATATAACTCGATTGATAGCATGAATAACATGATAAACACTGTTGAAAGCTAGAACATCGACTCACTAGCTAGAGAACACCATAAAGAATATCCTGAGAGATCTGGGTTCTACTTTTCTTTCCTGAACAAGCTTCGGAACACTAGCAATCTAGTCTTCGAAGAGCTAGTTTGAAAAGGACTTCTTGAATATTTCCTTTTTGTCGTCAGCTGCCAAGAAAAGTGAATACGGGAAGAATTAGAAGTAGGGTATGACACTGACTATGAAGACGAAGAAGTCCCCACCAAGTGTCGTTGTCTCTCAACACGCAAGTATCGAGAGCATCTCCAAGCTCGTACTTCACATCAGTGAGTTAAGAAAAAATAGTAATATCTCTTGAAATAAATAAATAAATAAATTTTTTGTTTTATTATTTATTATTTTTTATATAAAAAAGAGAGAAGTTTTCTCCAAAGTTGCTCTGCTCTGATGCTCAGTTTCTTAAAGGGCCTAATTTTGCTTCCTAGAAAATCAAGATGCGGAAAATCCTTCATTTTGAAGGATTATGGGGCATCGTGACCGGATCGGTGCCCATTCCCACTACTCCTGATGGATTAATGAAGTATGAGATGGCTAGTGCAAAAGCCTTGATGTTGATAATGCTTAGTATCAGTGATGATGTGCAAACATATGTTCGGAATGTGGAGAAACCAAAGGATTCCTGGGACAAGCTGGCAACAATTTATCAAGCCAAAAATAAGACTAAGATTCTCCATCTTCAATTAAATATGCATACCCTCTCTATGAGTTTAGATGAGAAAGTTGAGGAGTCGTTGTCTCTTAGCACGCAAGTATCGAGAGCATCTCCAAGCTCGTACTTCACATCAGTGAGTTAAGAAAAAATAGTAATATCTCTTGAAATAAATAAATAAATAAAATTTTTGTTTTATTATTTATTATTTTTTATATAAAAAAGAGAGAAGTTTTCTCCAAAGTTTCTCTGCTCTGATGCTCAGTTTCTTAAAGGGCCTAATTTTTCTTCCTAGAAAACCAAGATGCGGAAAATCCTTCATTTTGAAGGATTATGGGGCATCGTGACCGGATCGGTGCCCATTCCCACTACTCCTGATGGATTAATGAAGTATGAGATGGCTAGTGCAAAAGCCTTGATGTTGATAATGCTTAGTATCAGTGATGATGTGCAAACATATGTTCGAAATGTGGATAAACCAAAGGATTGCTGGGACAAGCTGGCAACAATTTATCAAGCCAAAAATAATACTAAGATCCTCCATCTTCAATTAAATATGCATACCCTCTCTATGAGTTTAGATGAGAAAGTTGAGGAGTTCTTATGTCACATGGTTGAGCTGTGATCGAATTTATTAGTGCTTGGTGAAACAGTGGATGACAAAATTTTTGTACCGATCACCTTGAGAGAACTCCCTTCTCAATTCTAAGTGTTTGTTACAACACTGAATGTATCTAAACAAATAGTGGTATTTGAAGAACTTGTGAATTTGCTGCAGCAAGAAGAGGCCATCAATTCATCCTAAGAGGAGTCTCAGGATAAATCCCTATTCTCAAAGCCATACCGTGGCAAGAAGAATTGGAAGGGTCCCCCAAAGAAGACAAATCAAGTGCAACCAAAACAATAGCAAAAAGATCAAACGTCAAAGAGGTGGTGTCACATATGCAGAAAAAAACTCACGAAACTGATCACTGCTTGTACAATAACTTGAAACAAGGGTCTTCAAGTCAAACGAACACATTACGGCACAAAGATTTTCAAAATTCCAAATGACATCCCCGCTAGAGAAAGAAAAAGGGGCATCTCGCAACCCAAGAAGATATTGACTCTAATGAAGAGACATTGGAAGAAGCACATTCTAGTAAGAATCTTGTACTTGTCTCTTAGACTTCACCGACCATGAAGAGAGTATGGTTGATAGACTCCAGTGCAAGTAAGCACATGTCAGGTAACAAGGAACTGTTTGATTCACTCAATGAAGATCCCACTGGAGATCAGGTTCAAATAGGTGATTGCAAAGAGTATTTTACAGAAGGAATAGGAAGAGTCACCATTCCTTTGGGACAATGAAAATGTACACTTACCAAGGTACTATATGTTTCTGGCTCGACTAGCAACCTCATGTCAGTAACTCATCTATTAAGTCATCACCTGAAGGTAGAATTTATTTTCCAAAATGGCATCAAATCAAGTTTGATCTCATGAAAAGGTAAGATTATTGCTAGAGAATTTATGAAATATAAGTTATTTGCTTTAGATAATGTTTCATCTTCTGCCACAACTTTATCTGCATCAATAGTACAATCTACTGCACTCTGGCATTTTAGATATGGACACTTGTCAGCTAGTTCATTGCATCAGATGAGTTCAAAAGTAATGGCTCATGGAATACCAAAATTTTCTAGTTCCTTTCCTATTTTCCCTGGTTGTCTTGCAAGAAAACAACACAAGCATTAATTTCAAGAAAGCACCTTCCATGCCAAGAAGTGTCTCATGATAGTTCATACCGATCGGAATGGCCCTATGCCTACTTCATTTTCAGTATACAAGTACTTTCAACTATTCATGGATGATCACTCCTGCAAGATGTGGGTGATTTTATTGAAGAAGAACAGTGAGGCTCTTCAATAGTTCCAAAACTTCTATCATCATGTTGTGAAAGAAACCAGACAACCTCTTTTTCTACTTCACTTAGATCAAGGGGGGAAATTCACATAAAATAAGTTCTTGGAATTTCCAAACCAATAAGGTGTAAACAACCATTTGACTACTTCCTACATGCCCCAATAGAATGGCATTGTTGAGCGTCGCAATCACATAGTGATGGAGATGGCTCGTTGCATGCTAACAACTGTAAAGCTAGAAGAATGCTATTGGGATGAAGCAATACAGATAGTTGTATATCTTCTCAATATGGCATCGACAAATATTATACAAAATAAAATGCCATAAGGGGTATGAAGTGGCAGAAATCCATCAATTTCTCATTTACGATTATTTGGTTGCACAACATACATGCATGTCCCATCTCAGAAGAGAAAGAAGGTTGAGCCAAAGATGCTCCCATGCATAGTACTTGGCTACAGTTCTACCTCAAAGGCATACCATCTCATGGATCCTGCGACAAAGAAAATATATGAGATTCGGAACATGCTTTATGACGAATCATCCTTTGACTCAATAATATCAACAAAAGATCCACTTCCTACAACCTCTCACCAACTAGTCTCCGAATCAGATGATGAGCCAGAGGAGACTACTCAGAGAAAATAAATGCTGCCAGGAGAGCTATTTGTTGACCTTGGATAACTGGAGAATGTGACTCAACATCAATCAACATGGAAATGACAAATTTCTTTTCAAAATCAGCCAAGTTCTCATCCGAAGTGGGTACAAAGCACCATCAAGGACTCACATTTATAACAACTCCCAGATACATCATTCAGAATCAAAACAAGGAGTCAAATAAGAAACAAGGTAAAATTTACACTCGTGAGTTCACTGATTAATATCTCTGACCCAGAAAATGTTCATGAAGCACTCATTCAACCTTAGTGGAAGGAAGCCATGGATACAAAATATGACTCACTTATAAAAAATTAGACATGGGAAATTGTGGATATGCCTATAGGAAAGAAACCCATAGGCTAGAAATGGGTTTTCAAGATAAAATATAAGGCAAAAGGATCCATTGAAAAACATAAAGCACATCTTGTATCAAAAGGATATGCTCAGAAAGAGGGCATCGACTATGAAGAAACCTTTGCGCCCACTACAAAGATCAAGACCATTAGAGTTGTTGACGCACTGACAGCACCAAAATGATGGAGACTTCAATAGATGCACGTCGAGAGTGCTTTCCTAAATGGTGATCTGAAATAAGAAGTGTACATGACCCAACCTGAAGGATTTGTTAATGAAAAGCATCCTAAGAAGGCATGTCGTCTCATCAAATCACTGTATGGACTGAAACAAGCTCCAAGGGCATGGTATATCAAGATCGATGATCACCTTTTGCAGCATGGGTTCACTCGTAGCCCTTCATATTCAAATTTGTATATAAAGAAGGTAGGTAAAGAAATTGTCATTATTTTTGTATATGTAGATGATCTTGTGATCACTGACAGTTTAGAAGATCAGGTTGATATTGTGAAGAATGATCTCAAAATAACCTTCGACATGACATATTTGGGGCTACTACATTACTATCTTGGCTTGGAAATATAAAAAAAGGGGCATCATATATTTGTCTCCAAAATAAAGTATGCCAAGACACTCCTGGAAAAGTATATAATGTCTGATTGTAAACCTATATCCACTCCCATGGAAAGAGGCTTGCAACTTTCAAGATTCCAGAACTCACCTCAAGTAGATGATACACTCTACAGGTAACTTATTGGAGGGCTCATCTAATTGACATATACTAGACCTGATCTATGCTTTGCCATTAGCTATCTTTCCAGGTTCGTATAGGAGAAAAAGCAATGTTACTGGATAGCGACAAAGCATGTATTGAGATATGTCTGAGGAACATTTGATTATGGTCTGGAATATAAGAAGAATGATCAATTCTTCTTACAAGGGTACATCGACTTGGACCACGCCAGATTTGTTGATGATAAGAAGTCAACTACAAGATACGTATTTCATCTCAGATCTGGACTCATCTCGTGGATAAGAAAGAAGTAGAAT